>CM042690.1:99866053-100466053 GCA_023614405.1 Avena insularis | reverse complement strand
CGTCGGGGACAAGTGGCCCAGTCTTCTCGCCGGTCTCGGGATCCGGTGAGATTTATGTATGGTGGTCAATGTTCGTTACTCATGCGGGTGATGGTTGCGTTAGCTGTTGTAGTAGTGTTTGGCGTCTTGCAGCTATGTGCGTGGAAGATGGCAGGTGGCGGTGTTTCTCTTCTTCGACTGCGTTGGATGAAGACACTAGAGTCATGATCTAATGACCACGAGGAAGATCCCCGACCGACGTGCCACAAAGTCTCAAACTCAACTTGGTTCATCGGCTCGAAAAGCATCCTCGTATGCGATGGTGGTTGTTCGTATCTTTTTCGGCAGTATCATTGTGGCGGCGGAGGACGATAGACAATGGCTCGCCGAGGCACAAGTTTCTCCAATGGTGGAATTGTAGTTTTACTTGCGGTTTTTTTTTTTTGCAAAATTGCTTGACAAACATATTTGGCTTAGGCGTTAACCTGGATTGTCTAATGAAATAATATGGTTTACTTAAAAAACCAAGGAGGCCTCATTTGGGAATTGTAGACATGCAAGGAGTGGTAGCTAGTACTCCTACTAGTTCTTTCGCAACAAACCAAACGACAAATTCTATGTACTCCAGACGGGTCTCGTAAAACCCGTATCACTGCGTTACAAGACGCATCTCTCTGTCTCGCTCTTGTTCAGCAGCAGTTGAGTGACACGTACGGATCCAGGCGAGGGGCCTGAGCGACCGGCGGTGCACCGAACCACACCGTCCACACCGTCGTGCGTGCCGCCAGCCCGCCACACGAGAGGACCTGGACGCGCGTGCTGGGGCCGGCAGTTGATTTGGCCCGGAGTGGCATACAGCAGAGTCGAGGGCCGATCGTCGACGGCAACGGCGGCGCGACACGCACGTCCACGGCACCACCACCTGATCTCCGGCGGCCCAGGCGCGTGCAAAGTGCACGCTCGTGCACGCCGGCCCCAGCGCAGTGGCGCACCAACGCACATTACGCACCCGGCGACAAAAATCGCCAGTGCGGCTCGGCTGCCACGGGCGTTCCATCAGCACCAAACACGGGGCAAACAACAATGGAACATACTCCAGTACATATACCAACAACCGTCGGTCCGTCCACCACCAGCTCGCCTCGCCTCACGGGCGCTTTGGCCGGTCCTGCACACAGCACACGCTAACTCGGGTCATGTTTTAATTCGGAACTTTAATTCCAACCGAAAACCGACTAGTAGTAGTAGTACTACTCTGCACACGCTGCACAACCCTACAAGAAGTGACATACCTGTCCCCATCTGTCAGTGACGAGTTAAGACGACGAGTCGAGCAGTGAGTGTGAGCCCAGCAACAGCGCACGAGTTCCCAGGAATTTACTACCCCCTTTGTCCCTGCCCCATCCCACGGCGTGGGAACCGGAGGAGGAGGAGGAGACCTCCCCCCGCCGCACCACACACGGGCACGTCTCACGGTAACCCAGAACTGGCGGCCGCGCCGCACCGCACGGGTAGCAGTAAAGTCGCCAGTAAACGCGAGCGCGCACTCTGACACGCCGGTGGAAAACCCCATGGCACTAGCAGACTGGAGTGGAGTTAACGAGCGAGCGAGTCAGGACGAGTCTCTCTCTCTCTCTCTCTCTCTCTCTCTCCACCGGGGCAGCGCAGCGGAGAGAGAGACACGCTGCCCTGCCTGCCGCTCGCCTCATCCTCCCCGCCGCTTCCACTTGCACGCACTGCCTCCGCTCTCACTCCACTCCTCCCCTCTTCCCTCCTCTCTCTCCCCGGTCACGCGGCCCGAGGGGAGACTGAGTAGCGTGCAGCTCTTCTCCCTCCCCGCCAATTGCTTCACAAGGTGAATCCGACCAGGCAATTCAGGAGCTTTCCGGGTTCTCCTGCCCGCATTTTGCCGTTTCCGTCGGAAATCCTTCGCCCAAAGCGGCGTCCTCCTCACCTCAATTTCCCTTCTCCCTTTGCAGCCGCCGGCAGGAAAGGAAAGGAAAAAAAAAGGGGGAACGGCCATGGCGAGGCGAATGCTGCCGCCGGCGTGAGTGGTCTCGCAGATCTGCCGGTGCCGCCGGAATCTCGAGCCGGGGAAGCTTCTTGCCGCATATGCGCGGTAGAATCGGCCAGGTCTACCTGATCTTCTAGCCGAGAGAAAACCGACCGATTCTGTCGACGGCGAACAAAGAAGCCGGAGCACGGACGGGCCGACAGGCAGACAGGCAGCAATGTCGTCCTGGGAGAACCTGGGCGACGCGGCGAACGTGGCCCAGCTCACAGGCCTGGACGCCGTGCGCCTCATCGCGCTGATCGTCAAGGCGGCATCCACGGCGCGGATGCACAAGCGCAACTGCCGCCGCTTCGCGCAGCACCTCAAGCTCATCGGCGGCCTGCTGGAGCAGCTGAGGGTCTCCGAGCTCAAGCGCTACCCGGAGACGCGGGAGCCGCTGGAGCAGCTCGAGGACGCCCTCCGCAGAGGGTACCTCCTCGTCAGCTCCTGCCAGGACCGCTCCTTCCTCTACCTCCTCGCCATGGGCTGGAACATCGTGTACCGCTTCCGCACCGCGCAGAGCGAGATCGACAACTACCTCCGCCTCGTGCCGCTCATCACGCTCGTCGACAACGCACGCGTCAGGGTCCGTAATCGAACTCTCACACCCAACCAATTTCTCTCTCTCTCTCTGTTTCCCTCTGCATTGATTTGCTTAGTTTCTGCCTTTGATTCCGTTCTGGCTGCTGCACAATGTTCAGAGACCGACACCTAGGTTCGTTCGTTGGGTAGGCTTTCTAGAGATGTCGATTTGTTATATTCATTCTTTCTGCTGGGATATGCTGGTCTAGAGAAAAGGTGATGCGCATTCCACTTTGCTTATGAAGTAGTACTACTATCGTTGCATATGGAATCTCTGCTTTTCTCAGAGTTGGTGGAAGATAATTGAACTGAATTAGTGGTTTTCCTGTGTGCTCCGATGTGTCTTGTTTCCTGTCGGTTCTTTATGAAATTAGCACGAACCAAAATAATCTATGGTACTCCCTCTGATCCATATTACTTTGTCGCTCAAATGAATGTATCTAGACATGTTTTAGTACTAGATACGTCCAATTTAGCGACAGGTATTATGAATCGGAGGGAGTACTAGAACTTTCCATTCCCTCGTTTGAGTGAAACGTACAACTTTTTGCCGACCCGTCATTTCTATCTACACAAACAAACTTGTGAATTGCTACTATGAAAGCCAAACTGCCAGTTGTTTGAACTCCAACACCATGGGCTCGGTCACTAAACATGCCACTCCGGATCAGTACACTGTTATCCTCTTCTGTCGCTCGTATCCGTGTTCTCTTTGGCTTTAAGGCATATTCTTGATCATCCTTTTTCTATATCTCAGGAGCGAATCGAGTACATTGAAAGGGATCAGTGTGAATATTCTCTTGATGAGGAAGACAAGGAGGTCCAAGATGCTCTGTTAAACCCTGACCCTGACACAAATCCTTCGATTGTGCTCAAGAAGACTCTGTCGTGTTCTTACCCAAACCTTCCATTCAACGAAGCTCTTCGTAAGGAAAGCGAGAAGCTCCAGGTGGAGCTTCAGAGATCACAAAGCAACATGGATATGAGCCAATGTGAGGTCATTCATCACCTGCTTGGAGTAACTAGAACGGTGGCAAGTTCTATTCCAGAAGAAAGTACAGATGCAAAGGCTGCCAAAGATGCAAAGGTTACCAAGAAAACAGATTCAAATTGCACAAAAGCTAATGAAGACGGTGCAAAATCGTATGATGATGACTCTCCAAAGAAGCAAAAAGATGCCTACAATGCACCACGGTTAGTAAAACTTACATGTGCCTGTTTATGTATGGTGGGAGTTCATAGAACATGAAAATTACAAACCATTTTTGTAGTCATGAATCTGTATGCCCGGTTTTAAAATCTTAAATCTGTTATATGATAGACCAATTTATGTGATCCAATATAAGGGAACTGGGTTCTTGTATTGTATGTACCTATGCTAATGTTTTGAACTTGAACTGGATATTAGGTTTCCCTCTACAAAATGGACTTCCATACTATAAGACCTTTGATAGTTTTCATTCAATGCAGGAGTTCTACACCTGTACCATACAACCATGATATGGTCTCGAGTACAGGATCACACAGTGATGAGTGGCATGCAGATTTACTTGGCTGCTGTTCAGAGCCATCTTTGTGTATGTCTATTTCTCTTCAGTGTGCGGTGGAAAATTAATATTATGCTCATTTCTCTTTGCACTGATGGGTTCTATAATTTCTCTGTACTTTGTACATGCTTTAGCAAACACAGATGTTCACTTTTGTCCAGCCTAGCAATAATCATACAGTTGATGCTTGACGGCATAGTTCAGCACTCTGTCTAGGCAGTATAAATTGAACGCAGTATTAAAATTCATGCAGTGGAATGCATCTTAAACTGAAAGAATAACATGAATGGCTCATGGACTTTGCTATTCTAAAATACTTATATGTTTGGATATGCCCTGAAGGTGTGAAAAACAAGATAGGAGGAGGTATGATGATCACAATGATTCTTACATAATATACTTGTCGTTTGTCTGTGTGTGATAACACAGGTCTAAAGACCTTCTTTTTCCCCTGTGGAACGTTCTCAAGGATTGCATCAATCGCCAAGAACAGACCCATGTGTAAGAATGTTCTCTAAACATAGTCATCATGTTAACTGTGCAGATTTATTTTCTTTTCTAGTTATTCCTTCATATCAAACTTACACCACTTTCCGCTTGTTCGATTGTTTTACTGCCAATTCCTCTGATGAATAGCAAATTCCCATGCATCTTTTTTTATCAGTCTTTTACCAAATATTCTGATGTACTGGGCATCTTATAAATCAAAATTTTCATTGCAGCAAAAGTCGTAGGCAAGCACATCATGTCTACTTTAAAACTAAATGCAGTCACACCTTATGTGAACCTAGTTAGTAGCTACCCCTGTAAAACTAAAAGTCTGATTTATATAGTTACTCTGTTGTTCTCAGCTTCGGCAGAAGCCTGCAATGATATTATGGCATACTCCCTGATATTATCCTGTTGCTGTTACACTTGCTGTGTAAGGAGAAAGCTTCGTCAAAGGTTAAATATCGCGGTAAATATTCCTGCCCTTTTATGTGGCTTGGTACCAATTGTTTTTTGCCCTGACCTCTGGGATTGTCCATGTTCTACACCCTTCAGTGACTGCAACCTAGATTATCTTAGGGAAAATTTAATAATGTATCTTTTTGTCCAGTGCTAGTGTTGATGTCTGACAAAATATCCATGACACCTCCCTGCCTGAATATCCATATGGACCATATGGACCAGTGAACTCACATACCTGAATTTATGATTTTCTTATGCTGTTGACAGGGAGGGTGCTGTGACGATTTCCTTTCACATGTGATGTGCTGTTGCTGTGCGCTTGTACAAGAATGGAGGGAAGTAAAGATTCGTGGTGCATATGGTGAGTTTCCTATTTCCGTACCTGCAAGTGAACCATGGCTAGGAGTTAGGCATGATACAATATTGTTCAGAATGCGCCCTTGACAAAGAAATGAGAGAGACGATTATATTGCTACAATACTGAAGCCTCATCATTCAAGCTTTTGGCTAGGATAGAAGCACTTCAAACTTCCTCCTTTACACAAACATATCGCCTTGATTGTCAGTTATTGGCTTACAACGCATGTAATGATATTTGAATGGGCTTTGATACGGGCTTATTCCCGCGGATCTGTAAGTGTTGATTTCTTTGTGCCTCATTTCTCGCAGGTGAGACGACAAAGGTAACCCCGCCGGCATGCCAATACATGGAACACTGACCCGCAACGCGAGAGGCCCGGACTCCTGTAAATTATACCTATTGATTGACCTAAAATTGTCAGAAACCGTACCACCATGGTAGTGATACAGGTGCAATTGTTACTGTATGTGTTGTATTTACCCTTACTGTCCGTCGTTCTTGTTGGTATTATGGATCTTAGGATTTAATTTGTAAAAAGTAACTAAACTCATGGGTTGCAGGCCAGTTAGAGCCAACAGGCATAACATCTTCATCGTTGTCTGTATTTCAGAGAGACCCTTTGATTTTGTTCTCATAACATCATTATTTTCATGGCTCAAACTTCATTTCATGCCGTATATGTTCTGGCCGTCAAAAGTCAGCGAATACAACAGGATTCCACTACCCGTTGGTTGAAACCATCAAATCCGGTATAACTGAGGAAGTTCTCGATGCTAGCTTCAGATTACAACAGTTTTTGCCATCTATCAGACGAACATCACTGCTCGTATAAGTATACAAAATAATTGAGAAAAATATTGATCGATCGTCTACCAATGTTGATCGATCGAGCGATAACTATCTCTGTATCTAATTTTGGATGCAGATCATGATGCCAAATTATCACCAAACCAAGGAGCTTTATTCATAATATTTAAACAATAAAATATGTACGAAGTATGAAGGTATAATACTAGGGTTGAAGAAAAGAATGCTCGACAGAATCAAGACCTAGCAGTAGCATCCTCATCAGGTGACCACTGATCTCTCAAAAAGAAAAACCTTTTGTGTGTACAGCCGGCCATCCAGTCCAATCCAATCCAAAGCTGCAAGCAACCATGTATCTACTGCATCATCGCCGCCGCGAGAAGGGACAGCAGCGCCGAGGACACCGCGGCCATCGCAGACACGCTGCTGGCGGCCGCCCCGGCGTCAGGCGCCGGCGCTGGGGCCGAGGAAGGTGCCATGAAGTCCTGCGCCGACGCGGAGGCGAATAAGACGGAGGCGGCAGCGACGGCGAGGAGCAGCACGGCGATGCGTGGAGCCATCACGACCTTGTAGTGCTGTATAGCTTGCGAGTAGATCGGGGAAGAATCGGCGAGTAGGAAAGTTAGAGTAATTTGATGGCGGTCAGGTGGAATGATGCTGGATACCCTCAGACTCGGGTCAGGTGTTTATATAGGAGGCCTGTAGGTTCTAGGTTCAGTGGTCGCGTTCTTGCGGGGAAGACGCGCGCCGCACGCACGCGGACGTGAGCGGCAGGACGCATTGGGTCGTGCGGCGTGGGAACGCACGGTCTGTTTCGGCGTGGCTGGCGCCCACAGACTACAGCGAGCGCACACGGTAGGTGACGCGGTGCCGGCCGACCAGCCAATGCGCGTTGGCCCGACCGCAACGTGGCTTCAAGCTAGCGAGAGCGGTGACCTGCCGAAGGCCGATGTTTAGTTATGTTGACCGAGTTACTCCTTAGGACGTCCCAATTGCATATAAGATTTTACGGATTTGCTAATTCTCAGTTAGCTGAGATTTAGTTTAGAACTTAAAATAACGGATTTGCTAATTCTCAGCTAGCTGAGATTTAGCTTAGAGCATAGTCAGGTCCTAATCCGTCCGATTTGCTCCACACGTCAAGATGTGTGCCCCCGCATGCGGCTGCCCCGCGCAATGCCCTGACTTGTTCCGCGCGCGTTGTCCCGCGTGCTCGCGTCGCGGCCTGCGTTGGTCAGCCCATGTTGTATCGTGTGTATTTCTGGCTGTTGGGTCTTGTCCTTTTTCATTTTCTGCGTGTGTTTTCCTTCTGTGTAGGTGTGGTTTGATTAGTGTGATAAAAGGCCACGTGCGTGCAATTTTGTTTTGTTTTGAGCGATGACGGCCATGTATATACTCTCCAAAATAGTGTGTGGTCGTGGTTTTTATTTTATTTTTTCTAGACTAGTTGTTCCAACAACTGTACTTTCTTATGACATTCATTTTTGCGTGTTTTGCCTAGATTTTGTTTGGCCCATGAAGATTGTGTAATCTGGCTTTTTTTTGTCGTTGTGGAGTGTTAAGTAGGTTTTGGCCTGTTTTTGTTCTCTAGTGTTACCCGTTGAGTGGTTCATTGTCTCGTTCTTTTCTCTCCCCACGATGTTGACTTATTTTATTTAGAGACGCCGGCAGTGGCGGAGATTAGTGGACATCGGCCAAGAGCGGCAGAGCCGGGTCGTTGATTTGAGCAGCGGTTCTTTTTTTGGCGCCAGAGCCTCGCTAATTTGTGTCGATGTCGGGTTTTTTCCGGTGACTACGGTGGAGGGCGACATAGTCCGGTTGATTTTGACAGGCTCTTCTCGGCCGCCTGTCTCTTTTTTAGGTGTGGTAGTATTTGAACAAAAAATATGCTCATTGACTTTTTTATGATTTTCTTCCCAGTGTTCTACAGCTTCTTTGTTGCATGTTTTATATGGTATCATAGTTCTGGTAACCATGAAGAGAGGAGAAGTGCTTTCTGCGAGTTATCAGTTCTTTTTACAGTGTTTTTTATTTTACTTGTAGTATAAGATTGATTTTTTAGTTAATTAAAAGTTTTTTGCCATGCCAGACTGCCTGATGTTAGTTGCACTAATTTCACAATGGTCAAGCAAAATGCATAATACACTATATCCCTTCTTATTATGAGTTGCATCTGGATTTGGAGCTGGTTTTTCTCAAGAGTTATAACTGGGGTTGCAACTGAGGATTGAAATGTATTTTTTTTGTTTCGTGATTTCTTCTTACTATGAGTTACAACTGGACTCGCAACAGGCTTTCTCAGCGAGTTGCAACTGAGGATTGTTTTGTGATCCTATTTACTATGAGCTACAAATAGACTTGCAATTGGCTTTTTCAGTGAGTTGCAGCTGGGGTTGCAACTGAGGATTGTTTTGTGGTCTTTTCTTACTATAAGTTACAACTGGTGCAACAGGTTTCTCGACGACTTGCAATGGTCCCTTATTACTATGAGTTGCAACTTGAGTTGCAATTGTCTTTCTTGGTGAGTTGATACCACTCCATGTTCGTGGTTCCTTCTTACTATGAGTTGCAACTGGACTTGAAATAGTCTTTCTTAGCGAGTTGCAACTAAGTATTTTTTCTTGGTTCCTTCTTACTATGAGTTGTAACTAGACTTACAGCTGGCTTCTCGACGAGTTGCAACTAGGGTTTCAATTGAGAATTTATTTCGTGGCCCCTTCTTACTATTTGTTGCAATTGTACTTGCAACTGGGTTTGTAACTGAGAATTTTTTCATCGTCCCTTCTTATTATGAGTTCAAATTGGGAGATTTGCATCTGGCTTTCTCGGGGGTTGCAACTGGGGTTGCAAATAAGGATTGAAATGTCATTTTTCTCTTATGTGAGCCCTTCTTACTTTCAGTTGCAACACTTGCAACTACTTTTCCCGAGAGTTGTAGCCAAGGATTCCTTTGTCGTCCCTTCATAGTATGAGTTGCAACTGACATATTCTTGAGGATTTGCTACTAGGTTTGCAACTCAGGATTGTTTCGTGGTCCCTTCTTCCTATGGATTGCAACTGGACTTGTATCTGGCTTTCTCGACGAGTTGCAACTCAGGATTGTTTTGTGATCCTATTTACTATGAGCTACAAATGGACTTGCAATTGGCTTTTTCAGTGAGTTGCAACTAGGATTGCAACTGAGGTTTCATGGTCTCTTTTTACTATGAGTTACAACTGGTGCAACAGGTTTCTCGGCGAGTTGCAATGGTCCCTTATTACTGTGAGTTGCAACTGGACTTGCAATTGGCTTTCTCGGTGAGTTGCAACCACCCCATGTTTCGTAGTCCTTTCTTACTATGAGTTGCAACTGGACTTGCAAATGTATTTCTTAGAGAGTTGCAACTGGGATTGAAACGAAGTATTGTTTTCGTTGTCCCTTTTTACTCTGAGTTGTAACTAGACTTACATCTGGCTTCTCAGCGAGTTGGAACTAAGGTTTCAATTGAGAATTGATTTTGTGCCCCTTCTTACTATGAGTTGCAATTGTACTTGCAACTAGGTTTACAACGGAGAATTTTTTTCGTTGTCCCTTCTTACTATGATTTGCAATTGGGAGACTTGCATTTGGCTTTTCCGGGGGTTACAACTAGGGTTGAAAATAAGGATTAAAATGCCATTTTCCTATTTCGTGCCCCTTCTTACTTTGAGTTGCAACTATACTTGCAACTGGTTTTTCCCGTGAGTTGCAGCCAAGGATTGCTTTGTCATCCCTTCTTAGCATGAGTTGCAACTGACATATTCTCAGGGATTTGCTACTAGGTTTGCAACTGAGGATTGTTTCGTGGTCCCTTCTTGCTATGCGTTGCAATTGGAGTTGCATCTGGTTTTCTCGGAGAGTTACAAGTGAGGATTGTTTTGTGATCCTATTTACTATGAGCTACAAATGGACTTGCAATTGGCTTTTTCACTGAGTTGCAACTGGGTTGCATCTAAGGATAGTTTCGGGGTCTCTTCTTACAACTGGGTTGGTACTTTCTTGCCTAAAATTGCAAATCAACACGCAACTGGATTTTTTCCTAGCTTTTTGCCTTGAGTTGCAACTCGACATGTAAGTTGCATGGTCCCCGTCTTCTTTCTTGCCTTCAATGACAACATTACATGAAATACGAGATTTTTGGAACTAGGATTTTTATGATTTGTGTTGCATGGTTATTATTTTAGTTGCAAGCCGACGCACAACTGGCATTTTTCAACTTGAGTTGCAACGTGACATGCAACTGTGATTTTTTCCTTTTTACGATGGTGCTGCAACTAGGGTTGCAACCGAGCACTGTGTAGACTGGCCCTTTCGTTTGCAACTCGACATGCAACTGGCCCTTTCCAAGTTGCAACTTGAGTTACAACTAGATCACCGTATTTTTTTCCTCGAGTTGTAAGTTGACATACAACTGGCATTTTACCTAGTGGGGTAGAGCTGGGGAGTTGCAACTAGTGTTGCAATTGAGGACTCTCCCCCATCTCTTTTTGCCTTGAGTTACAACTCACATTGTAATTCGTACTTTCTTTCCTAAAGTTGCAAGTCAACACGCAACTGGCTTTTTGCCCTGAGCAACAACTTGAATTGCAAGTTGCACGATCCTCGTATTATTTCTTGCCTTCAGCTGCAACATTACATGAAATACGGGATTTTTGGAACTAGGGTTTTTATGATTTGTGTTGCATGGTTGTTGTTTTAGTTGCAAGTCGACATGCAACTGGCATTTTTCGACTTGAGTTGCAACGCGACATGAAGCTGTGTTTTTCCTTTTTACGATGGTGCTGCAACTAGGTTTGCAACTGAGGACTGTGCAAAATGGCCCTTTCAGTTGCAACTCGCCATGCAATTGGCCCTTTCCAAGTTGCAACTTGAGGTACAAGTAGATCACCGTATTTTTTGCCTCAATTTGTAAGTTGGCAAGAAATTTCCTTTTCCCTAGCGGGGTAGAGCTGGGAAGTTGCAACTAGGGATGCAATTGAGGACTCTCCCCTATCTCCTTTTGCCTTTACTTGCAACTCACATTGTAATTGATACTTTCTTGCCTAAAGTTGCAAGTTAACATGCAACTGGCTTTTTCCCTGACTTTTTGCCCTGAGATGCAACTCGACATGCAAGTTACATGATCCCCATATTTTTCTTGCCTTCAGTTGCAACATTACATGAAATACATGATTTTTAGAACTAGGGTTTTTATGAATTGTGTAGCATGGTTGTTGTTTTAGTTGCAAGTCGACACACAACTGGTATTTTTCGACTTGAGTTGCAACGCGACATGAAACTATGTTTTTTCCTTTTTACGATGGTGCCGCAACTAGGGTTGTAACTGAGGACTGTACATAATGGCCATTTCAGTTGCAACTCGACATGCAACTGGCCTTTTCCAAGTTGTAACTTGATTTGCAACTAGTTCACCGTATTTTTTTGCCTCGATTTGTAAGTTGACACGCAAGTGGCCTTTTCCCTAGTGGTAAAACTAGGTAGTTGCAACTAGGGTTGCAATTGAAGACTCTCTCCCAGCTCTTTTTACCTTGATTGCAACTTGCATTATAATTGGTACTTTATTGGCTGAAGTTGCAAGTCAACACGTAACTAGCTTTTTCCCTGGATTTTTGCCATGAGCTGCAACTCGACATGCAGGTTGCATAATTCCTGTATTCTTTCTTGCCTTCAGTTGCAACATTACATGAAATTCGGGATTTTTGGAACTAGGGTTTTTATGATTTATGTTGCATGGTTGTTGTTTTAGTTGCAAGTCGACACACAATTGTCATTTTCTCGACTTGAGTTGCAACGCGACATGAAACCGTGTTTTTTCCTTTTTATGATGGTGATGCAACTAGGGTTGCAACTGAGGATTGTGCAGAATGACCGTTTCAGTTACAACTTGACATGCAACTGGCCATTTCCAAGTTACAACTCAACTAGATCACCGTATTTTTTGCCTCAAGTTGCAAGTTGACACGCAACTGGCTTTTTCCCTAGCGGTAGAGCTGGGAGAGGTGCAACTATGGTTGCAATTGAGGACTCCCCCATCTCTTTTTCCTTAAGTTGCAACTCACATTGTAATTGGTATTTTCTTGCCTAAATTTGCAAATCAACACGCAATTGGATTTTTTCCTTGCTTTTATCCCTGAGTTGCAACTCGACATGTAAGTTGCATGGTCCCTGTATTCTTTCTCGGAATTGCTAATTCTTAGCTAGCTGAGAAATACCTTACAACACAGTCAACACCATCCGATCAAACCTGCGTGCCAAGATCCGTGCTTGTTTGGTTTTGAGTTTCTTGGCCCGTATTGGTTATCCAGTCAGGTCATTTCTGTCTTTTTGTGCTGTTGAGCGTCGATGGGCCTAGGTTTGGACTGTTTTAGCGGGGCGGGGCTTGTGTTGTTTTCTGGGTTATTTTAGTTGGTCGGGATTCTGTGTGGGGTTGTTGGCTTTTTTTCTTTTTGTTTATTATTTTTTATTTTTGACCCTCGTGAGTTACTTTTAATTTGTATTATTTTTAGAAAAATTGGTAAGACCTTTTTTTACTAAATATGCATGGATGTCCTAACATATCTTTTTTAATTTTTGAGAATAGATGCTCATCTATGAGTTGCAATCCGATTTATAACTTATATTTTTGTAATTCAAATGAAATTCAGTAAGAATTTAAGCTACTCGTGATTTTTTGAGTTTTTCTATCAGTTGCAGTTTGAGTTGTAACTTGTTTTTATCCCCGCAACGACTCCCGTTGTCCCGGCCCGTGTTGCTTCGCAGGTCCTTCTCTACCGTGCACAGACCACGGAGAGCACGAAACTCAGATGACGGGATGTATGAGTTGCAACTAGATATGCAACTCGGGTGGTGGAACCTATTAGTTGCAACTGGTCATGCAACTCGGGAATGGTGGCACTATGAGTTGCCACTGGACATGCAACTCGTCCGAGATCTATGAGTTACAACTGGATATGCAACTAGACCTTTTTTATCATCCAGTTACAAATGTGGTTGCAACTGAATTTTGAAGTTGACATGTAACTGAGTTGAACTAGACATGCAAGTAGGTGACGCGATCTTTTTTAATCACCCATTTGCATCTATCTTCGCAAAGTTTTGAAGTTGGCATAAACTTGATCTTTTATTGTTAAATTTAATTTTTAAATTGATTTGTGAGTTGCAACCGAACATGTAAACTAAGGAGGCAAAACCTCTTTTATCACCCAGTTGCAACTTCCCTCGCAATTATGTTTTCGAAGTTGACATAAATTTGACCTTTAATTTTGGATTTTTCTATTTATTACAAAAAGCCGTTTTTATCACCCAGTTACAACTGCACTCGCAACTGAGTTTTAAAATTGATATTAAATTGGCATTTTATCTTGAAGTTTTCATCTTTGCAACCTGACACATGAGTTCCAACAGGACATGCAACTCGGGTGGCAGGACCTATAAGTTACAATTGGACATGCAACTTGGGTGGCGGGACCTATGAGTTGAACCGTCATAACTCGAGGGGCGGGACCTTATTTATCCACCACAACTGCGCTCTAAAATTTTGAAGTTGACATAAAATAAACTTTTTATTTTGAGTTTTTAATTTATTTAAATTAACACTTGAGTTGCAACTGTGCTCGCAACTGGGGCCGAGACCTTTTTAATCATCCAGTTGGAACTATGCTCGCAAGTGACATTTTGAAGTTGACTTAAAATATAATTTTTTATTTTAAGTTTTTAATTTATTTAAATTAACACTTGAGTTGCAACTGCGCTCGCAATGGGGGCCGGGATCTTTTTAATCAACCTGTTGGAACTATGCTTGCAACTGAGATTTTGAAGTTGACGTAAAATTGACCTTTTCATTAATTTTTTTAAATTTTACCTTTGAGTTACATTTGGACATGCAACTAGAGTTTTTAGACATGTTTTAATCATCGAGTTACAAAACTGTAGTCGCAACTGAGTTTTTCGCAACTGAGGTTTTGAAGTTGACATAACACCGACTTTTTATGTTTTGTAAGTAAGAGAGTGAAGGATTTTAGCTCGGTATGTTCAACAATAAGCATAGTTTATATGGACAAATAAAAAAGGTCTATTAACCAACCCAGCCAGCAAACAAGGAAAGAAAAGGCCACACATGCAGCCAGAAATCCACACCGATTCTTACAAACAAAGTGAAAATTGATGTGGTCATATTAAAATGTTGTTTATCTTCTTCTCGGTACGTGGTGGTGGGTAAGGAGGCGTAGTGTATCTGGTCCTGCTTTATGCTGTGTCTCTCGTTGCTGGAAACGGCATGCACGCCGCGCGCGTCCTTCCAGACGCAAGCATCGCTACACGCACCGCTGGCCGGTAATCACTTTGAGTACACGTGCGGCTGACGTCAGCTGATTGAGAATTAGCTTATTTCTCAGTCAGCTGAGCGTTAGAGAGACCCAAGATTTTATCAAAATCAAACTTTACAATGTTTGACCAAATAGTTTGATAGAAATATGAGCCTATACAATGCTAAATTAATATTATTCGGAGAACCAACCCGTGGTTGGATGGTTAGGAGGGCAGTGGTACCCCCAGCCCACCAGAGTTTAAACCTGACGCTTTGGTGTCTCATAAAGGCGGAATATTCTTTCAGTGGGAGGCGACGTTCTCGTCGATAGCGAGACGCCTATGGTGACTTCGTCAATCTCAAGACCCGCCAGCTCAGTCTCTCGGAGGTGCTCATAGGGGTAGGGTGTGCGTGCGTGTGTTCATAGGGGTGAGTGTATGTACGCATTGTGAGCCTCTGCGTTTGTACTATGTTTCTCAAAAAAAAAATTAATATTATTTGAATTGTTTTAAAATATCCCCGCAAAAAAAATTGTTTTAAAATATATTTTCATATTATATGCATTTTATATCATTATTTTACATATTCTTGTTCAAACTTTATGCGTAACATATTATGAGATAGAGAGTACCTAAAATTGATACGGTCGCTCATCATTTGTGAACACATAACATACGGAATCTAAATACGATTTGATGTTCATCTAGGTAACTAGCTCCGTGTAGATTAATGTATTCAATTGATGTGGCACTATGTTGACAAGCCTTTAGCTTTGATTTTTTTTACAAAAATGCCCATTGAAAAAAATACTTGTAAATAGGCCCTTGTCCTCTTCCTCAGGATAGACACGCAGCTACCTGTCACCTGTTGTCCGTCGATCCCACCGCTGGAGATCCTTGACATAGCCCCTGAACGCGAGGATAGGGGCACCGAAACCCTTCCCTCTTTCCCAGACTTCCTATCCCTTTTCTCCGCTCCCCCGTGCTCCCCATCGTTGCCCCCACCGAGCTCCTGAAAACCTAATAATGGTGCCCGCGTAGCATCGCCATTGCAACCTCTCCGCGACCATCCGAGCAAGCCTCCATCACCGTCACCTTGTTAGCGTCCTCCTCGCCGACTCACGCAAGTAGGGACGACCAGAATCGATCGAATCGATACCTCCTTCTCTACCCTGGACATTGTCTGTTGTTGTCATTCCCAACCTTCCCCGCCATCGCTGATCGCTCCATCGTGTTCAGGGTGAGATTCCAGTTCTCAAGGACCTCTCCTCCCTCTTAATTGCAATCAGTAGACCGCTCTCGTCATGCATCGCCGCCCGCCTCTGCTCGGCCTAGTCATTGGCGTCGCACCGGTGACCGTTAGGTAGAGGCCTCTCCACCAAATACCTTAGAGCGAAGAGCCGATTCGAACTGGACTAGTCTTGTATCCCCCCCCGCACGCTTCACATCGCCTTTCTAGTGATCGTTGGAGTCGGTCGCCTGCCGGTTGACCCAGGTCAAAGCTGGCTCTCGTCCGCGTGGCTGCTGTGGTGTCCCTTGGCCCCACTATCAGCCTATGCTCGTAGAACATCTTATCTCTTAGTCCATTTTTGCAGTTTAGCTCTTTTCATTTTTATCATTCTAAGTGTTGGAGATATGCCCAAGAGGCAATAATAAAGTGGTTATTATCATATCTTCACACTTATGATAAATGTTTACATACCATGCTATAATTGTATTAACCGGAAACATTAATACTTGTGTGATTTGTAAACTAAAATAAGAGTCCCTAGTAAAGCCTCTTGTTAAACTAGCTTGTTGGTTAATATATGATCATTGTTTCCTGATCATGAACATAGAGATGTTATTAACAACAGGATCATATCGTTAGGAGAATGATGTGATGGACATACTCCTATAGATAAGCGTAGCATAAAGATCAAGTCATTTCAATAGTTCAATTGCTATATGCTTTCTGATACATAGTAACCTAATTCCTTCGACCATGAGATCATGCATATCACCTTTTCCGGATGGATGCTTTGATATCATCAAACACCACACCGTAACAGGGTGGCTATAAAGGTGGCATTGAGTGTTCAGAAAGTATTGGTTGAAACACATGGATCTAGAGTGGGATTTGTCCATCCATATGACGGATAGATATTCTCTGGGCCCTCTCGGTGAAATGTCATCCAATTAGCTTGCAAGCATGTGACTGGGTCACAAGGGATCACATATCACGGAGCGAGAAAAGAGTACTTATCAAGAACGAGGTTGAACTAGGTATGCGAGATACCGACGATCATAACCTCGGATAAGTAACATATCGTGAGACAGAGGGAAATTGGTATCGTATGTAAGTGGTTCATTCGATCAAAGTAATCGAGAAATATGTAGAGCCATATGAATTTTCAGATTCCTCTATTGGTTATTGTTCGGAGAAGTGTCTCGATCATGTCCGCATAATTCACGAACCGTAGGGAGACACACTTAAGGATTCGACGTTGTTTGAGTAGTTATGGTATTATGAGAAAGAGACCGAATGTTGTTCGGAGTCTCGGATGGGATCCGGGATATCACGAGGTGATCCGGAATGGTCCGGAGAATAAGATTCATATAAGGAAAGTCCCGTTTCGGAGTTGGGGAATGGTTCCGGTGTTTTCATCGGGAACATTCTAGAAGGTCCCGGAATGTCCGGCACTCGGAGGGAAGGGTACATGAATGTGTCATTGTAAGTTGGAATGATTGCATCATGTACTAGGTGTCTTCGCTGTCCAAAATAAAGGATTTATTTAAATCCTAAATTGAAAAGTCAAACGGCTAGTTTGAAAGTCAAACGGCAATTTTGGGAAGTGGGAAGAGAGGAGGATTGGTGGAGGCCGAATTGGAGGAGGGTTCCTCCCTTGGCCGGCGCCCCACCAAGCCGACTTGGGGAGGGACTCTCCTCCCCTTGGCCGGCCCTCCCACCTATATAAGGAGGGGCAGGGCTCCCCTCCTAGAACACACAAGTTTCCACCTCTAATCTCCGGTTTAGAGCCGTGTTGGTTTAGAGCTTCTAATTGCTTTAGCCAGCGGTTTAGAGCCTTCTAATTGGTTTATAGCCGTCTAATTGGTGTGTCTAATTACTAGACCACTAATAGCCTCTCTCATAAGCTCCACCATACTACGCTTGGCTTAAGCGAAGCCTCAGATTTCCCTCTACTTAGGTACCACGCCAGTTGTCTTCCGGAATCGCGAGAGTACTACAACCTCCATTTCTGCTGGAACAAGGAGAGGAAGGTCTTCGTCAGTACGAGCGTGTGACCGACTGCGGGAGCGCTGCTGGAACGTGGCGCTGGAAGGATCGTCTACGCGATCTTGAGATCGGAAAGAGTACGACTACATCACCCACGAGAATCTGCTCTCGTTAACCGCTTTGGAATCTTCGAGGGTGAGTTCCTCTATCGACTCGTTGCTACAATCTAGTAGATAGATCTTGGCTTGTTTGTTTGTATGCGATAGAAAATTTTTGTTTTCCATGCTACGAACCCCTACAGTGGTATCAGAGCCGTGTCTATATGTAGATCTCACAGACGAGTAGAACACAATGGTCATTGTGGGCGTTGATGCTTTATTATCGATTACTTCTTGTGTACTTTGCATCTTGCGGTATGTTGGGATGAAGCGGCCGGCTAACCTTACATGACATCGTTCATGAGACTTGCTCCACGCTTGACATGCAACTTGTATTGCATAAGTGGCTTTATGGTGCCTGTTTCTCCTAGCATAGTAAAGATCCAATTTACAACGGGTAATCAACAATGCTAGTATCAATGTTGTGGTTCTTGTTCGTAGGTTAGAACGACACTTATTGAAAGCCCCAAACCACGTAAAATATGCAAAGAAAGTAGAAGCGTCTAACTTTGTTTTGCGGGGTGTCTGATGATGTGATATGGCCATGATTGTGATTATATATGATGTATGCAATGTTCCTTATTGTAAGTCGAACCGGCGAGCCATATGGTTGTCTTTAATTTCATTAAGACCTGCGTGTCTATTCAAAATAGTTGTAATAGTTGAAGCTGGTGGACGACAACCATGAAGAAGCATCATTGACCTTGATCTTTGCGGTGATGATGGAGATCATGTTCGTGCTTGAAGATGGAGATCGGAAGCACAAAGAAGAAAGGCCATATCATATCACATATTATGAATTGCATGTGATGTTAATCCTTTATGCATCTTGTATTGCTTAGTAGGCAGCGGTAGCATTATAAGATGATCCTCATGCACATAAATTTCAAGTTCTAAAGTGTTCACCCTTAGTATGCACCGTTGCCAAAGCTTGCTGCTTCAAGCACCACGTGATGATCGGGTGTCTTTGATTCCGGTGAATACAACGTAAGCAAGCCAGATTTGCTTATGCGGTAGCTAAGGTTTGATCTTGTGAGCCTAGCATGTACATGGCCTCGTGAACACGGATTACCGAAAGGTAGAGCATGAGTCATATAGTAGATATGATGAACATGTTGATTGTTCGCCATTGAAGCTATATCAACTCTCGTGATGATCGGTTTTGATGTGGTGGATTTGGTTCGTGTGATCACTAAAACAATGTGAGGGATATTGTTTTGAGTGGGAGTTCACCTAGATTAATTTAATTATTAATTAGAACTCAATTTATCATAAACTAAATCAAAGTGAATTTGCATAGTTGTTGTAGTCATTGGCATCCGTTTACCACCTTGCGCTTAGTTATAATTGAGATGATAGAACTATAGAATCTTGGTTAGTTACTTTACGAACTGGTATCGTATTGTTTTGAAGTGTTAATCTAAAGTTTAAAAGTCCTATTGCAAACTTTCAGTAAGTTCCGGTTACTCCATAAAGTTTAATAATTAGTATTAAAACAAGAGTGACAATTCCAAGTGTTAGTGTTTGAGTATCATGTTTGTCTCCATGATTCTTGATATTCAAAAGATTCTCTTAATATCAAGGTTATCTAGGATCTGAAAGAGTTGTTTCAGAAACCATGATGTGTGGAAGATATTGTGATATCTAAAACGAAGTTTTGGTTACAACATGATAGAGTATAATATGGCAAAGTTCATGTTCTCATATTTTGATGAGAATTTGGAAAAGGTTGGAGACACTTGTTGTCCTAATCCTCCAAAAGGTTTTGGAAAGCAACATTATACTCATAATTCATCGTTATAAGCTAAAAGTAGCTTGATCATGGACGATTCCATGATAAGGTGAATATTTGATGTAGGTAAAATGTTTACTACACCAAGAGATTACTAAAGAAAGGAATTTGGAAGAACACCAAACATTTGATGATGGTGATCTACTTCAAAGTGCAAGTCCAAAGACATTTGTATTTAATTATACACGCTTTGGATTATGTGTCATATGTATGACTCCACTATTGATGTTGATAGATTCTTTCAAACAGAAAAGGAAATACTGAAAGAGAATCTCATAAGTATATGGCAGAAAAGAAAAGACTAGAATTGTTCAGTTTAAGTATATAGATGATATACATGTTATGGCTATATTCTTTGCTTATTAAATGATGTGGTTCTTAAGTATTTTGATACTGAATTTGTTGGTATGAATCGTCATACGAAACAACACAATTCATGAACTACAATGGCCTAAGTAACTAGCAAAAGAATATGTGATGATGTTCATCGAGAACAAAATAAAGGGTTATTGTGTTGCTCGTTAAACATCAAAAGCTTGCCTTCAAGATTTGTTTTATCAGGTATTATGAGAACAAAAGGGTTGTTCAAATAATTGCCGTAATCCATAAAAGATGGATGATTCGCAAATCTCGTTGGAGACATCACATCCATAAAACTAGTGCTAAAAATGTCGAAAGACAAATTGATTGAAAGATCACTTAGGAAGTGACATCGCCGTTTAAATTATATTGGAAAGAAAACATGAAGAAAATCCATATGGATGGAATTTTGGAGTCTATTTGATTTTGATCAAATGACGTTTGTGAAACTTTCCTAGAGATAATTAAAACTTCGTTCATAGGCCAAAAGGGAACGATGGACTAGCTTATTGGAACTTGTACATATTGTTGTACGAAATCCATTATGTGTAGTCAAGAGCGATGGATTTCAACTTCATATGCTTTCTCCGAAAATTTGAGTGAATATATGAATATTTACTTAATAAGGATGAAGTGTGAAATATTTGAAAAGTTCGAAAGACTTTCAAGATGAAGTGCAAAATCATTGTAACAAGAATATAAATAGTTTATGATAAGATCATAAAGGAAGATATTTAAGTTACAAGTTTAGCATAATACCTAAGATTTAAGGAATCGGTCCGTGGATTTGCATTTCCCGAAACACCATAAGAGTATGGAGCGTTCGAGATATGTAATTGAACCTTGTTTGACATGGTAAGATCGAAGGTATAATTCATAAAACTGCTATTATATTTTAAAGATTAAAAGCTTTAGAGACTACCGTTTTCCACTAAAAGAGCTCCATCATAATCCGCTGAAATGACACCATATAAGGTTATGGTTTGGGATAAAACCCAAGTAGTCCTTTCTTAAACATTGGTATGCTATGCATAAGAAAGATGTTTGCAACCAAAGTCGGATAAACCTGTCTTTGTATAAATGTTAAGTATTCCTCCATAAACACCGGAGACAAAAGTGTTTGTCGCTTAGAACGTCAAGTTTCTTTGAGAAGGAATTTTTTCGTGAAAAGTTAAGTGGGAGGACAATAGAACTTTGATAAGGTTAAAGGAACCTTAGCTATATGTGCAAAGTTGCAGCAAAGACCAAAAGTGTTCGGAGGCAAAATAATGCTCATGGCTCACGTGCCTCAAAGGTTGTGGTCACGGAGGTCTAAGTTTCTATTGAAACAAGTAGGTCGGATGAACAATCAAATACCAAGATTTGAGGGTTGAATCATTATTTGAGAATAATGAACCTACTACATGCAAAGAAGCGATGATGGGCCCTGACTCCGTCAAATGGCTTGAAGCCATATAATCCGTGATAGTTCCATACACGAGAAATCAAGTTTTGAACTTGAAGGACCCTCGAAAAAGGTGTAAGACCTTGCAGTTGTGTTTGGATCTATAAAGAAATAGACATGGATGTTTCACATCTATGAAATAGTCGACATGTTGGGAAAGAGTTCACAACAATGTTCAAAGGTTGACTGTGACAAGATTTGATCTGTCATAGTGATATTTAGTCTAGATGGATTAATGTAGCAACAACTACATATAATTTTGTTATATGGTAGTTGAATAAACAAAACAAGTTCTTCTAATAGAATCGTTACCTAGGACATGTGCATAACACGGTCCATAGGGTTTTGTTAATTCAAAGGATGCTAAAAGCATATGCAAACTTCAATGGTTGAAGTAAGCATAGCGGAGTTGGAATCTTCACTATGATGAAACTGTTAAAAGAGTTTAATTTCATCGGAGACAATGAAGATGCTTGCATTTGCAAGAAATTAAGTGGGAGCGCTAAGACATGTTTCTAATACATTATGTGGAAGACATATTGTTGATTGGAAATAATGTATCTTTTATTAACACATATTAAGAATTTCATCCCGATGAAAGACTTAGGCAAAAACCAAATATTTGGCATCAATAGACGCTAATATGGTTGTGCCAGAAGTACATAGACGAGATATTGAATGAATTCAATATAGAAACTACAAGAAAGGTTCTTGTTGCACAGAAAGGATTGAAAGAGTTCAATGTTGATGATATATTCAAGTGTATTGGCACTTGGTAAGTGAAACAAAGATTCAAGTATAGATTGATACTTGATGTATGAAATCACAAAGAGTATTTATATCAATCATACTGTGATATGTACAAATCCAGATATGTCCTATGCTATAAATATTATGAGCATATACGAATGATTCATAAGATGATCATTGGACGATAGTAAGGATATTCTTATGATCTTTTGGAAGAACTAAGAGTATATTATTTGTAGAAGTGACAAATAGATGATTAGTTCATTGTAAAAGTACTACATTGATACTAGTTTTGTCACAGAGTACAAATTAAGTTTATCTCAATCTAAATTAAGGGTGGCACAATATAATGGAAAGTGAGTTCCATAATGAATTTGGATGAGTTCCAAAGTTAAGACATTGTGACAGATACTTCAACAAAAGGCTAAGTATATGACTGCTATTATAGCAGCAAAGAGGGCATTTGTGTCAAGTAGTTTGTTATCAAACTAGGTGTAGTTCACAATGGATAATACTATGAAGATATATTGTGCGACAATATTATCAACATGTTTTAACCCCAAAGAACTAAAGGTCACGAAAGACCAAATCATACAAAGTCATCTCATTAGAGAATGAGTGATGCGAGAGATAAATACATGCAATTACACGGACTGGAAGTGTCGATCCGGAGATCGATTGACCACTAGCAATCGTGTACATACAACACCGGAAAGCCATAGGTGTTGAATACACAAAGGTTTGAAACTAGATTATTGACTCTAGTGCAAGTGGGAGACTGTTGGAGATATGCCCAAGAGGCAATAATAAAGTGGTTATTATCATATCTTCACACTTATGATAAATGTTTACATACCATGCTATAATTGTATTAACGGAAACATTAATACTTGTGTGATTTGTAAACTAAAATAAGAGTCCCTAGTAAAGCCTCTTGTTAAACTAGCTTGTTGGTTAATATATGATCATTGTTTCCGATCATGAACATAGAGATGTTATTAACAACAGGATCATATCGTTAGGAGAATGATGTGATGGACATACTCCTATAGATAAGCGTAGCATAAAGATCAAGTCATTTCAATAGTTCAATTGCTATATGCTTTACGATACATAGTAACCTAATTCCTTCGACCATGAGATCATGCATATCACCTTTTCGGGATGGATGCTTTGATATCATCAAACACCACCGTAACAGGGTGGCTATAAAGGTGGCATTGAGTGTTCGAAAGTATTGGTTGAAACACATGGATCTAGAGGGATTTGTCCATCCATATGACGGATAGATATTCTGGGCCCTCTCGGTGAAATGTCATCCAATTAGCTTGCAAGCATGTGACTGGGTCACAAGGGATCACATATCACGGGAGCGAAAAGAGTACTTATCGAACGAGGTTGAACTAGGTATGCGAGAGATACTGAAGCGATCATAACCTCGGATAAGTAACATATCGTGAGACAAAGGGAAATTGGTATCGTATGTAAGTGGTTCATTCGACGCAAGTAATCGTAGAAATATGTAGAACCATATGAATTTCCAGATTCCTCTATTGGTTATTGTTAGAAGTGTCTCGATCATGTCCGCATAATTCACGAACCGTGAGACACACTTAAGGATTCGACGTTGTTTGAGTAGTTATGGTATTATGAGAAAGAGACCGAATGTTGTTCGGAGTCTCGGATGGGATCCGGGATATCACGAGGTGATCCGGAATGGTCCGGAGAATAAGATTCATATAAGGAAAGTCCCGTTTCGGAGTTGGGGAATGGTTCCGGTGTTTTCATCGGGAACATTCTAGAAGGTCCCGGAATGTCCGGCACTCCGGAGGGGGGAAGGGTACATGAATGTGTCATTGTAAGTTGGAATGATTGCATCATGTACTAGGTGTCTTCGCTGTCCAAAATAAAGGATTTATTTAAATCCTAAATTGAAAAGTCAAACGGCTAGTTTGAAAGTCAAACGGCAATTTTGGGAAGTGGGAAGAGAGGAGGATTGGTGGAGGCCGAATTGGAGGAGGGTTCCTCCCTTGGCCGGCGCCCCACCAAGCCGACTTGGGGAGGGACTCTCCTCCCCTTGGCCGGCCCTCCCACCTATATAAGGAGGGGCAGGGCTCCCCTCCTAGAACACACAAGTTTCCACCTCTAATCTCCGGTTTAGAGCCGTTGCGGTTTAGAGCTTCTAATTGCTTTAGCCAGCGGTTTAGAGCCTTCTAATTGGTTTAGAGCCTTCTAATTGGTGTGTCTAATTACTAGACCACTAATAGCCTCTCTCATAAGCTCCACCATACTCGCACCGGCTTAAGGCGAAGCCTCAGGATTTCCCTCTACTTAGGTACCTTGTTGTCTTTGCCAGGAATCGCGAGAGTACTACAACCTCCATTTTCTTTGGAACAAGGGAGAGGAAGGTCTTCGTCGAGTACCGAACGTGTGACCGACTGCGGGAGCGCTGCTGGAACGTGGCGCTGGAAGGATCGTCTACGCGATCTTGAGATCGGAAAGAGTACGACTACATCACCCACGAGAATCTGCTCTCGTTAACCGCTTTGGAATCTTCGAGGGTGAGTTCCTCTATCGACTCGTTGCTACAATCTAGTAGATAGATCTTGGCTTGTTTGTTTGTATGCGATAGAAAATTTTTGTTTTCCATGCTACGAACCCCTACACTAAGATAGTCCTATGTGTACATTTGTGGCTGACATGTGGGATCCACCACTTGCCACGTCGGTGAATACATCACTCTACAGTGGGGCCAGTGACCTAGAGGAACACTTAGCCATATTTAGGTATCGTACGCTGCGTATTCAGAAGGTGGGTGTCTCTATTGATTTTATGTGTCCACTTTAAGTATCGTGAGTGCATTCTACTCTTGATCTTACATAGGTGAGACTAGCTCAAAGATTGCCAGCCTATGGTTACTTCATCAATCTCAAGATCCGTCGAATTAGTCTCTCAGACCCAGTCGTTCGGAGGTGCTCATAGGGTAGGATGTGCATTCATAGGGGTGAACGTATCTATGTATTTCTGAGCGTATGTACTATGTTTCACAAAAAAATGTGGGTTACTATATGTGTTGTATTTACACTTAACTGTCAATCGTACTTGTTGGTATCATGTAATGAAAAAAATAGCAAGCTATTTCTTCGTTATAGCACCGTATAGCATATTTGAAAGTCAAATACGCTATGCTCGCTATGGCGCTAATCACGTATATAGCGCACTAAATGACGCTGTTATGTCATAACGTTTTAGTGCCCTATAAAATATATGGAAATAATGGTAGTACATCTGTCGATTCAGCCCACGAGGACACTTTATTCTAGACTTTGTAGCTTGTTTATGGATTTATGTAGTGATTTTTGTGATATGGAGCCTGTCATTTTAAATTTGGTCATTACTCTGGTATGTACTATGTAATCGGGATGATTTGGTTATGCATGTATTACTCTAGACAATTTTTTAGGTGCTAAAATCTTTAATATACATGCTATTCCTGTCAACTTTTAAATTCTATGCAAAACACTATTTTAAAAAATAGCGCGCTATTAGCATGATATAACGTGCATAGCGTCTAAAGAACGGCTACACTAAATTAAATAGCGCGCCATTAGCATGGTATAACGTGCATAGCGTCTGAAGAACGGCTACACTAAATTAAATAGCGTGCTATTTTTTCATTGGTATTATGGTTTTAGAATTTAATTTGTAAAGAGAAACTAAACTCATCGGTTGCAGGCCAACTAGAGCCAACAGGGTTATCATCTTCATTGTTGTCTTTTTTTCGAAATGGGGAATACCTCGGTCTCTGCATCGATGCACACAGTCCTTTATTAAAAAAAATCCAAATATCCAAACCACAAGTCTTACAAATCAAGCATCAGATAAGGTTGATACAAACACCAATCATCTGAAACGAGCAAGAGTTCTCACCACGAGAAAACAAACAGCAGCTAGACTCTGTCAGTCTACTAGAATGCCGCCATGAAGTCTGCCTGAAAAAATCCGAAGTGACCGTCATAAGACGGGTGCACCCAGAAACAATAGGTTGCGGCTGATGCTCTGGTGGAAGGAAAGCCCAGAATAGAATCCAATGCGCCGTCAGAAGGATAACCTGCAAAAAAGATGAAACTCTCGTTCTGTTAAAAATACAGTTATTTCTATATTTCCACATTGACCAACATATGGCCGAGATGCCAATCCGTATCCTACTTTTATTCGCCTTATCCACTCTATTCAGCTAATTTCCAAACATATTAGTAATATTGGTAGGAAGCGGTAAATTGTATGTGCAATAAATCATACGACAAATGATTTTAGCAAACAGACACGTAATAAATAAATGCTTAATTGTTTCGTCCTCGTCACAATAACAATATTTTTTATAGCCATTCCAATTTCTCTTAGCAAGATTATCTTTAGTCAATAACACTTTATTATTAAGAAACCACATGAAAATTTTAAATTTTATAGAAATTTTAATCTTCCATAGATATCTTGAGAGAAAGCGCAGATGCTCATTCATAAGGTACCCATACATAGACTTAACTAGACTTAACTGTGAATACCTTATTCTCAGTTAACCTCCACAAGAAACTATCATCCTCATGATTCAGAGTTACTGCCGTCAGTCGCTCACAAAGGTACATCTATGCATTCCACAAATTTCCAGATAAGTTTCTCCTATAACTGATGTCTATAGGATCGTGAGACAATACTGGATGAACATAAACATGTTTCCGGTGTACCAAGTTGTATAACGAGGGATATTGTTGATTAAGAGGCCCCTCCCTTAACCAAGCGTCCTCCCAGAAACGAGTGCCATTCCCATCACCTATTTTAAAAGTTCCTCTAGAAAAGAACTTATCTTTTATTTCCATTAGTCCTTTCTAAAAAGGTGAATCAGTTGGTTTGGTCTCAACCTGCGTCAAAGTTTTGTTTGACAAATACTTATTATGAAGTATCTCTTGCCAAACCCCTTCTTCTGACAATAATTTATATAGCCATTTGCTTAAAAGACATTTTTTTGCAGGTTGCTTAAAAGACATTTGTTTTGAGTTCAAGCACTTCGATACCTAAACCATCCTGATCTTTGAGTCGATAAATAATATTCCACCGAGTTAGTCTATATTTCTTTCTATGTTTATCATTTTGCTAAAAGAATCGTAAACGATAGAAATCTAATCTTTCCTTATACCCTTTGGTATTTTAAGAAAAGATAACATAAACATGAGCAAACTCGATAGAACTGAATTGATTAAAACCAGTCGTCTATCCCCATAAGATAATAACTTTCCTTGCCAACATCCTAGTTTACCCTCAAATCTATTTTTAACCGAGTTCCATTCGGAATTTCTAAGTCTCCTTATCTTCATTTTTATGTGTAATTCAAATAGCCAATTTGATTCTGTATCCATGGCTTAAACTTGTTTTCATGCCTTATTATGTTTTGGCTGGCAAAGACAGAAAATAGAACAAGATTCCACTATGTGTTGAAATCGATCTGAAATGTGCTCGCCAGTACTAGTCGCTACCTTCAAATTACAACAGTTTAGCTATCTCTGAATTCTACTGACATGGATAGGCAGACCACCTACCATCTGCACAAGCCTTCACACCATTAAGCTCGTCCGTAACGCAGATCATGATGCCAAATTATCACCAAACCAACGAGCTTTATTCATAATATCTTACAGATATACAAGGTACAAATAATGAAGGTAAGAAAAATAATGTGTGGAAGAAAAATCAAGACTTATCAGTAGCATCCTCATCAAACTACCGTACCACCGATCTCTCAAAGAAAACCGCGTTGTGTGTACAGGCGGTCATCCAGTCCAAAGCTTCAGGGAACCATCTACTGCATCATTGTGGCCGCGAGAAGGGACAGCAGCGCCGAGGACACCAAGGCCATCGCGGACACGCTGCCGGCGGCCGTGCCGGCGTCAGGGGCCGGTGCTGGGGCCGAGGAAGGCGCCATGAAATCCTGCGCCGACGCAGAGGCGACGAGGACGGACGCCACGGCCGCGGCCAGGAACAGCACGGCGATGCGTGGAGCCATTACGACCTTGTAGCGCTGTATAGCTTGCGAGACGCTCCGAGCCGAATGGCACGGGGAAGAACCGGCGAGTAGATCGGGGAAGAACCGGCGAGTAGGAAAGTTGAGTAGAAGATTGAGGGAGGTCAGGTGGAATGCTGCGGGTTACCCTCGGGTCAGGAGTTTATATAGTAGGTCTGCCGGTCGTCGGTTCAGTGGTCGCGTTCTTGCGAGGAAGAGTGGAAGACGCACGCGGACGTGCGCGGAAGGACGCGTTGGCGTTGGGTCGGGCGGCGTGGGAAGTAGTGGGAACGCACTGTCTGGTTCGGCGCCCACAGAGAGCGCACACGGTAGGTGACGTGGTGCCGGCCGACCAGCCATTCCGCGTTGGCCCCACTGCAACGAGGCTTCAAGCAAGCGAGAGTGGTCACCTGCCGAATAATGCACCACAAAGAAAGTGTGTCATTGAAAAAAAAAACTTTCATTGTACCTCAGGTTTTCTGATCAAATTGATCTTCAAAGTTTTTCTTAAATGATGTGCATGTCTTATAAACCTCCGTCCAAAAATAACTGACTTTGGTTTATCTAGATCCAAATATATCTAGACGCATTTTAGTGTAGATATATTCGAATATAGACAAACCCAAGTCAGTTATTTCTAAACGGAGTGAGTATGATTTTGGGTGGGGCTAGTGATTGGAAACGCTAGGGGCTTCTTTGATTCACAGGATATGAAAAACCCAGAAATAGCATAGGCATAGGAATATGGAAGGATGTCAGGTGCAAAACTGGCCTTGTTCCTTGTGCAAGCATGAGGCCTGTGTTCATTTTCTTTTCATGTACGTTTTTGGTTTGAAACTGAGATTTAAAGGAAAAAGTCTGCTGGTATTCTATTCCATCATTCCTACTAGGGACGTTATAACCGAGTCAACTAGGAGCTCTCTCACGCTAAACCTCTATGACAGTCCAATAGCTCGTTCTGAATGGTTTTGGTCTAGTGATTGGAAACTCTATAGGGGCTTCTTTGATTCACAAGATATGAAAATCACGGGAATATCATAGGCATAGAATATGAAAATCACAGGAATAGCATAGGCATATGAAAATCACATGAATAGCACATGTACATGAGTTCATTGCAAAGAAAAATACTACAATTGCACGACAAGTTCGAAAAACCACCGGGTTACACAAATTTTGCAAAAATCCAGCGAGATTGCGCTGGACGCTCTCAATGTGCGCTGATGAATTGGTTTAGTCACGTTAATAACATCTCTGATAGGGGGACCCACTGACAGAAATGATGTGGCAATAAGACAATGATAATGGGATGCAGATCTAAATTCGGGGTTCTTTTTGTAAATTTCTACTCCCTCTCATAAAAAAAAAAGCCCAGTCGCGACGCCACAGCGTCGTGGACTCGCTGCCGCGGACCGCACCGTCGAGGAGGGCCGACCTCGCCACCAGCCGAACCGTCGTGGACTCGCCGACAAGGACCGCATCATCGTGGATTCGCCATCGGGGACCACACCATCAAGGATCCAGCTGGCGGCGCTGATGGACGGGGATCCATCCGGAGGCAGGGCGATGCAGACTGTTGGGGACGAAGGTGGCGGTGGGGAGAGATGATGTCGTGGCCGGGACGAATGTGGTGTTGGAGAGGGGTGGTGCTGGTGTCCGGGACGGAGATGGTGCTCAGGAGGGGCACCGCCGGAGACCGGGATAGAGTCGGTGGTCGAGATGGGCTGGGCGGTGTATGGGATTTGGGGCCACGCGCTAGGTAGTGGGGAGGGGCGACGCCGGAGTCCGGGGACGGAGGTGGTGGTGGGGAGGGTGTCGCCGACGGCTGTGAGGGTAGTGGTGGTGGGGAGGGACGGCGGCAGGCGGGCCTGTGGTGGTTGTTTTGAGGGGCCGCGCCGATAAAAAAAATAGACAAGAAGAAAGTACTAAAATAAATGAAAAAGATGTAATTTGATTTTGTGCGAGAGATGAGCTGACATGTGGGGGTGCACGGAAAAATTGCGGAAACCACCTGTTTTAACCGTCTTAGTTTTGTTACCTTAGACATAATCAGTGTGCAACGTCACCCCTTGAAGTGGGTTCCACTTGCTAGAATCGTATCATTGTGGTGAAATCGCAGCATCAACGCACATTGAGAGCGTCCAAGGCAATCACGGTGAAATTTTTGAAAATTTATGTAAGAGCATCTCTAACCTATCCCCAAAACGCCGCCTATAGAGGAGTATACTTACTCCTCTAACGGCCGAAACCGCGCCGAACCGAATCCCTATCGCCGTTTAGAGGAGAATAAATATAGGAGTCGCCGTTTTCGACTCCTATATTTAGGTGGATGCGACCTCGACTCCTTTATTTTTTCTCCCCCACCCACCCGTCCGCCACCGGCCAGCTGCCCTCCCCGTCGCCCCTCGCTGGATCTGTCCTCCACCGACGGCCAGCTACCCTCTGTGCTTCTCCGGGTAGCCTACATCGCCGAAATCGGCCGCCACGAGCTATTTTCCTTGGCCACAATCTGCCGCCGAGCTTCGCCGGATTCGACACACCGTCGCCGAGATTCGCCAGGATACAGTAGAATCCTCGAGGCCAAGCACCTTCCGGCATGACTACCCGTTGTTGCAACTCCACAGAGCTCTGAGAGCATCGCCATGGGCACTTGCTCCGACACTCTCACCAAGACTGCACAAGACCGGCGCTAGTCCTTGGATCTGCACCAGCACCTTCCCATACCGGCGCCGCCGGAACAAGGTGAGGAAAAGATAAGCTCCATGGTTCTTCCTAGCCTTTTTCTTTAAAACTCGTCAATTTTCTAATGTAGATGATTCTTCATAGCAATGTGCAGAAGAGAGAAGCTCCATGGTCGGAGGATGGCGACAATGATTTGTACTTTGTTTGGCATCATCAAACAATTATTGGAGCCGACCAGCCTTTCCAGCAATTTTGGGAAGAAATAGATGCCAATTTCAATAAAAAAACTAGTGGAGATGCAAGGTCATTAATATCGATTATCAATAGGTGGACTTTGCTAGTAATGCGCTCCAATGCAGGAACTCTATGAATAAATGGAGCTTGCTAGTATGAATAATGGTGTATGAACATTGAGTTTCTCTCTTATTCATCTTGTTAAGCATGAGTTGACATGAGATTTTAGCAAATTGGGATGATGCTATCACTATGTATGACTAATTTTTGTTGGTTCTGTGGTGAGGTTCCCCTCTCATCTTGCTAGGGTCAATGATCTCTCGATCTCTTATCCTGGATTTCCTGGTGGTTCTACTTCTGGTGTTGAATTAGTTGAAGATTTGGGTCTTAAATGGCATGTAACATGCTCTTCTCTGCCGTCGGATGATTTGGGACACTTTCCGGGGATTTTGGTTCTTTATTCTCATGCTAAGAGGATAGTTCTTCTCAACCAAAATAAGGTGGTGATTGATGCAAGATTTCTTCTATAAGATGAAAAGATTTATTCTGGATTGACACTGGATCTAGTTGTCAAAAGGGTTGTTGTGGGTGCACAAATTATTGAAGATCAGAATCTCGACACTGTGCATGTTGCACCTGAGAAGACTGTCAAGAGCATTTCATTGGATTTTTCTAAAGGCAAAGATTTTGAGGTAAATGTCTTCAAAAAATCCGGACATCATGTTAATTTTTCTGGAGGTTTCCGAAGAAGACCTTTTTTCTGGTGTGCTCTTTTGGACGTGCCAAATTCAAACTTGATATTCATACTTTTGGCATTGCTCTACAAGCATGTTTTGGTGGTTTAGCCTCAAAATTTCAAGTTAAACTATTACAAGACAGAACCTTTCGATTTTCGGTTGCTTCACGTGCTGTGGATTTTGAGATCTATAATTCTACTATTTTTTCAAATAAGTTATTTCTCATGAAAATCAACTTGTAGGGGGAAGGTGGTACAAATTGGAGATTTAAGGAAAGAGAATATTACAAAGAAATTGACAAAGATTGGACTTTTGTCTCTTACAAAAAGAAAAGCAATTCGTCTGTTTTTGATCGTATCTGTTTCCCGGTTACCTCTCCGAAATCCCCATGCAAAAAGGGTCAAATCGTGAGTGACATTAATGGAAATAAACCTGGCACGACTTTTGCGGAAATCATGGTTAAAGGGGGAGTTATTGGGGAAGAGAAAATTTCTCCGTGCAAAGAATCTGCTGCAATTAAGTTGCCTGGTCTTTTACCTTTTTTGAAAATTTCCACTTTCCCTTCCCGTTCCTGGCCCAACAAATCTTACCTTAATTAATTCAAGGCCCATGTCTTGACGCAAGTTACGCGGCCCAGGGTGTTTGATTGTCTAAAAGACTTTGCCCTCTCCCCAAAAAAAAGAAAATTCGGAAACCCTGCCTCCTCAACTCCCACACCTGCAGAAACCCCAACCACCTCGCTCCGCTCGTCGCCGGTGGCAACTTCCGCCGTAATGGCGAACATTCCGCTCAATCCACAGCCTTTTCTCCCTCCTGGCTTCGAGATTATGCAGGTGGAAGGGCGAAATCGTGTCAAGCAGGTGGTGGTTCCTCGTCGCCCACGTGCTCATGAACAGTATGCCATTGCAAACATCCATCCCCTTCCTCCAGGTCCGGTTCCCTTTGAGAATGTTAGAGATGTATTGCAAGATTTCCTTAACAATGTTGCTAGGGTGGATTTTCGTGATATCCAAAATTGCCCCGATGGTTCTGCATATGTGCAATTTAACAATGTCAGTGACCGCGACCGACTGATCGGTGCTGGACCAATCCCTTTCCAAGATGTTACGGTTTCCTTCGTCAGACACAACGAGGGCATCAACTAGCGCAGGACACAGTTCAACGATGAGTGTTGGGTTATGCTCCTGGGCCCTCCACTCGACCACTGGCATACTGAAGACCTGAATGCTGTTTTTTCTGATACTAGAAAGGTTCTTCTTTGGGAAAGAGACCCTGAGCACAAAGGCAGAATCATTGCTAAACTTAGAGTTACTGACTTGGTAGAGGTACCCAAAAGTGTGAGATTTACTATTGGAGACCTGGTTGAGACTGAATCTTGGACCTTTCCTGTGGAACTTTTAAACAGCAATCTCCTGGGTGGGGGCCCACCTGATGAGGACCCACTGCCAGATAATAACGAATACCCTCACCCTCTACCTGTCATGGGACCCCAATTTGGACCTCCTCCCCCCACCTCCTCCACAGCCTACAGGTGAAGTTGGTGGATGGGACCTCTGGGCTGATGCTGCACCCCAGCAGAATGTTGATGCTGGCTAGGGACAATGGAATGCTGCACCTATTCAAGGCCCTATCTTTGCTGAAGGAGTGGACATGCCAATTGACAAATAGAACTTGCCCCCTCAAGAGGCTAATGGTGTTGTTACTAGATCTATTCCTACAGTCAATATTTCTTCTGACAACAATTCGGTTCAGGCTGATGATGATATTGAGGTTGAGCAGTAGCTTGTTGAGAATATTCAGGATATTGGTATGGGTGATGGTTTGTTCAATATCCTACAGAACTACCAGGATGATGAGGATGAGGTCCAGCCTGTTAATGAGGTCAATCAACAGGATGACTGGATGATTGAAGACACTAATCTGCTTTCTCCTAATGAGGCACATCTGTAAGTGGGAATGGCCTTTACACCTTTTGTTTTTACTCCTGATGTGCTGGCTGCTAAGCAATCCTTCTCCAAACAAGGCCTGGATCTTTGGGATAGGTTTTTTGCCCCTCACATCAGCAGTGCTCCACCTAGCAAGAACAGTCTGAAGTGTGACATTCCTGTAAGTTGGTTCAACTTTATAACTCTCATGCTCCTTACTCCTGAGAAATTCAGTTGGGCAAAGCACTTTCTTACTTCTCCTCTTTGGGAAATTATAAAGGAACCAATTGCTGATGAAAATACCTTTACCTTCATTATCCCTAATGATTGTGTTGGTCAGATGGCTCCTCACTGCCTACATAATGGTCCCCCCTCAAATCTGCTAGTTCCCAATGATCCATCCAAAAAAGAAGGGTAAAGGAGCCAATTGTGGATACTGAGGTGAGAAGAAGTCCCAGAATTGTGGAACTTAATGGGGGTTTCAAAAGTCATGTGAATTGTACTGATTTAAATTGTCTTTCTTGCAATGCTAGCTGCTCCACCCTGTCTCAGCAATAAAGTTGTTAAAAACCTTGCTGATTCTTTTTGTAAGGTCAAAGAGGGAGAACTTGAGAAAAGGCTGCTGAAGAAGAGCAAGATCAATGATTTGGTCATCAAGCCTCCTGGAAAGTCTGGATCAAAGAAGAATGGAGCTGACCCAATCATGCCTGGAAAGAAGAAATGTGTGGTTGCTGAAACCTGTGGACATCAATCTAAGAAGAAAGCCCCAAAATAGATGTATTAATGTATCAAAACTTAAGTCATTTTGTGTCTAGGTCACTTGCTTTTGGGACATGTAATGAGCTTACTCTGCTCTTTATGGATCTATGTGCTTCTATGACTCTTGGATCATGTGAAAGAGTCAAGTTTATTTGTGTGATTACATATCTTGTGTCACCCCAAAATCTCCCTCCTTAGGTTACCTATGAATAACAAAAGAAAATGGAATATCCTGAACTGGAATCTCAGAGGCATTAACTCTGAGAAGAAGTGGCTTGCTTTAAAAAGAAAAATTATTGAATCAGAGTGTGACATCATTTGTCTTCAAGTAACCAAAAGAGAAAACTTTGACCTAAACTACTTTAAAAAAATCTGTCCAAGCAAGTTTGATAGCTTTGATTTTCTTCCTTCCATTGATGCTTCTGGGGGGATTATCATCATTTGGAACAGTTCTATGTTTAGTGGTCACAGAGCTTTCCAAAATGAATATTCTACTTCTGTCACATTCACTCCCCTCCTCTCAAATGACACCTGGAACCTTACCAACATCTATGGTCCTTGTCAAGCTGAAAGAAAAGAGGATTTTTTGGATTGGTTTTCTAACATTATTATGCCTGATAATATGGATTGGTTAGTCTTGAGGGATTTTAATCTTATCAAAAGGCTTTCTGACAGAAACAGGAATGGAGGAGATGTTAATGACACATTGCTTTTCAATGAAGCTATTAGTAACCTGGGTCTAATTGAGCTGCCACTTAAAGGAAGAAAATATACTTGGAGCAATATGCAAAAAGAACCCCTCTTAGAAAGGCTGGACTGGTTTTTTACTTCTAGCTCCTGGACCCTCAACTATCCCTCTACCTTTGTTCACCCACTTTCCAAGCCCACTTCTGATCACCTACCTTGTGTCATTTCAATTGGAACAAATATTCCCAAGGCACAAGTTTTCAGATTTGAAAATTTCTGGTTACAACATAGTTACTTCAAACAAATTGTGCAAAGTGCATGGAATATACTAGTGGGACACATTGACAGGGCAAATAAAATAAATGCCAAATTGAAGAATGTGAGGAGAGGTATTAAGATTTGGGCCAGACAAATCCCCTGTATAAAGGATCAGATTAAGAAGGTTAATGACACAATTGATCTACTGGATATGCTTGAGGAGACAAGAACCTTAACTATTAATGAATGGCACCTCAGAGATCTACTGAAATCACATGTCATTTCTCTGCTCCAGAATCAGAATACCTATTGGAAACAAAGAGGAAAAATCAAATGGGTGAAATTAGGACATGAAAATACAAAATTCTTCCATTCTAAGGCTACCATCAGTTATAGACACAATTATATCTCAATGCTAAAGAATGATAATGGCCAAGAAATCTATGATCACTCTGACAAAGTTGATCATCTGTGGGATGATTTCAAAGCTAGAATGGGTACATCTGTAAAAACTGAGATGCTCTTCAATCTTGAGGATTTTTATGGCAATGGTATGTCTGAGGAGATGAGAAACTCTCTTGAAATGCCTTTCTTCGACAAAGAGATTGAGGATGTGATCAGAGATCTTCCAAATGATAAATCCCCTGGACCTGATGGCTTTAACAATGAATTCATCAAAAGCTGCTGGCCCATTATTGGAAGTGACTTCAAATTGCTTATCTCTGATTTCTATGAGGAGAAAGTTTCTCTTGAAAGTATTAACTCTTCCTTCATTACACTCATTCCTAAAGTGGCAAACCCTTCCACCCCTGCAGATTTCAGGCCTATTTCTTTATTAAACTGTGTTCTCAAAATTATTACCAAACTTCTTGCAAACAGACTGCAGAATGTTATTTTGAAGCTGGTGCATAAGAATCAATATGGTTTCCTCAAAAACAGATCTATTCAAGATTGCCTTGGGTGGGCTTTTGAATATCTTTTTCAATGCCATAAATCCAAAGAGGAAATTGTCATTTTAAAATTAGACTTTGAAAAGGCTTTTGATACAATTGACCATTCCTCCATCCTAAACATTCTTAGGGCAAGAGGATTTGGCAAGAAATGGATTAAATGGATTGAAATGATATTTGAGTCTGGCTCTTCTAAAGTTCTCCTAAATGGGGTACCTGGGAAAAAAATTCTACTGTGAGAGAGGGGTGAGGCAAGGAGACCCACTATCCCCTCTCCTTTTTGTCCTTGCTGCTGATCTTCTTCAATCTGTCCCGAATAAAGCCATGCACCTCCAGCTTTTGACTCCACCACTAAGAGGCCCTCCTAACACTTATTTCCCTGTGAGACAATATGTTGATGACACTTTAGTGGTGCCAAAAGCAGATGCTGGTCAATTGATATGCTTAAAAGCTCTCCTTCAAACTTTTGCCTTATCCACTGGTCTCAAAGTGAACTATTTGAAATCAAGCATGATGCCAATAAATTTAAGCAATGATAGGCTGATCCATTTTGCTCAGACAATTAATTGCCAAATTGGTAGCCTTCCATTCGCATATCTTGGACTGCCTCTCAGCTTAACAAAGCCATCTATGGAGCATTTTCTACCAATTGTACAAAGAGTGGAAAGAAGATTATGTGGTATAGCTGATTTTTTGAACTATGGAGGAAAACTTCAATAGGTTAAATCTGTTCTATCATCACTCCCTTTGTTCTTTATGAGCTACCTGGATGTGCTTGTTGCCATCAAAGAACAGATCATAAAATATATGAGACACTGCCTCTGGAGAAAGAAGACTGAAGATGTTCAAGCAAAGGGTCAGGATCTGGTGTCATGGGATAAGATTTGCAGACCTAAGAATCAAGGGGGTCTAGGGGTTCTGGATCTCACCATTCAAAATACTTCCCTTCTCCTAAAAAACTTGGACAAATTCTATAACATCATGATATCCCTTGGGTTCACCTCATTTGGGAAACTTATTATCAGAATGGGAAATTACCTCGAAGAGGTATGGAGGGATCATTCTGGTGGAAATCTCATATTAAATTAATTGACACTTTTAAAGCCATGGCTAGATGCAGCTTGAAATCTGGGAAATCTGCTTTTTTCTAGTCTGATCTTTGGCAAGATGGATGTTTAAAAAACAAATTTCCACACCTGTTGTCCATTGCAAAGTCTTGAAATATCTGTGTTCAAGAATTTTTCCATGCTGAATACTTGGAGGATAATTTTCATCTACCTCTTTCTCAACAAGCATACTCTGAATTTTTAATCCTTGAAGATATCTGCCATGAGATCATACCAACCTTACAAGATGACCAACATGATAGATGGAGTTATATTTGGGGATCTGACAAATTTACAGCCAAAAAGGCTTACTCTTCTATGATTGGATATTTCCCTACACGCCACATTTCTCTTGGCTATGGGCGTCCTCTTGCCAGAACAAACACAAAATTTTCTTCTGGCTCTTGCTTCTGGATAGATTAAATACAAGAAACTTATTGAGAAGGAAACAATTTGCTCTACCAGACTATAATTGTGCAATCCTAAATTGCCCTTTGGAAGAATCGGTGATCCACTTATTTTGGGATTGCCCCTTTGCAAAACTTTGCTGGAGACGCATATGCACAAATAGAGCAACTGAGTTATCAGGATTGGATGCATTATCAGACATTAAAACCAAACTGCACTTACCATTTGCAATGGAGATTATTATCTTGGCTTCTTGGGATATCTGGATTTATAGAAATGAGAATTTTTTAATGATAAAAGACTAACACTTGATAGATGGAAGACAATTTCTATCAAGAGATGAGATGGGTGCAATACAGAATCAAAAGAAAGCACCAGGAGAAATTCAATGCTTGGCTGAACCAACAACTAGATCAGAGATAATGTAGAAAGTTTGATGCCCTCTTTGAGGTGGACTATGTTTTTTCTCTCTTTCCTTAGACCCTTAGACATGTCTGTAAATATCATAACTTTTATATAATAGAAAAAAAAATACAGTGGGGTTATCCCTACTGTTTTACCTCAAAAAAATATATGACTAATTTATCGATATATATGAACTATGAATTTTTATGTGATATGTTTCCATGTGCTCCAATTTTTAAACTTTGTTCAAAAACAATTTACTCCTCAAAATTATTGGGGATCGGTTCCGCGGCGCTAGAGGAGTATATTTTCTCCTTTAAAGGATAGGGAGCATTTTTCTCCTCTAAATTTTTGGGGATGGGTTAGAGATGCTCTAAGCGAATCTCTGGCTGATGTACAAAAACCGGTTTGAGGAATAAAAGATGCCTTTTTACTCCTCTAAGCGGACCTAACCGAAACTTAAAACGCTTTAGTAGAGTACAAAATTTATTCATCGGCTCTGCCGACTCCTATATTTACTCATCCGAGCAACGGATGAGTAAAAAGATTCCTTCACCGATTCTGCGTTCACACCTACTCCGCCTCACCCTCTTCTCCACCTCCGGCGACCATCGTCACCCTAGCCACCACCAGAGACCACCAAAGGCCGGATCCTCTCGTCGGACATCCCCGCCACCTATCCCTAGCGCGCGCCACCGACGTAGCCCCTCGCCGCAGCCACGCGTCGCTCCCACTCCCCGCCCCCAATCCCCTCTTCGATTGGCGCCCCCGAAACAATGGCGGCAACGCCGGTGCTCCGCCGGCACCCTCGACCTGCCGATGTCGCCGACGCCGGTCTACCGCGGCGTGCGACGGCAGTCGTGGGGGCGTGGGTCGCCGAAATCACCGACCGCAACACCCACCGTAAGGTCTAAATCGGAAGCTTCCAGTCGCGGCGCTGGTGTATGATGTGAAGAACGTCGAGCTCCATGACTCCGACTACGGCGAGCTCAACTTTTCGCTAGGGTGCTGCACGGTCCCGGACTTGGAGCCGACCGGCCACTGAATCATCTTCGACCACGAGCGGCGGGAGGACAGGAAGGCCCGCATGCCTCAAGGCGGAGCACCGCGCCGTGGCGATGGTGGCAACACTCGCTGGGCTCAACCCGGAGCTCGTCGAGGAGAAGTGGCAACGGCTCGAAGAATTTGCTGAGGCCAAGCGGAAGGCGGACGCGTCGAAGAAGAAGGGGGTCGCCAATGTTGTGGGGCCGTCGACAGCTCTGGCGTCGGCCAGGGTGAGGGAGGAGGACGTCGGCAGCTCCGCGGGCCCGTCGACAACGACGGCGGTCATCGACCTCGATGGCGAGTCCTCCTCCTTCGAGTGGGACGAGGATTAGGTTAGGTTTAGTTGAAATCCGGTCGAATTTGACCAACTTTTGGCGGTACTATGTATATATTATGTTAAACAGATGTGTTGGTTTCAAATTTGATTTGAATTCGATCGAATTTGATTGGATTTGGAGGTGATCGTTTGATTTACTCCGCTAACTTTAGAAGATCAGTTAGAAATTGCTATCGGTTATTTTGAGCAGTTTACTCCTCTAACCGATTGGGGATCGGTTAAAGATGTCCTAACCCTGTGGTTTTTCAAACTTGTCGCGCAATCGTGATGGTTTTTTGCAATTAACTCTAGACACAAAGATAGTTGTTTTTCCCGCGAAGTCAACTAATACAACAAGATTCCACTATGCGTTGAAAACTTGAAATCCATCTTTAACATACAACCAAAGGCGGTAACCGAAGAAGTCCTCATCGCTACCTTCAAATTACAACTATCTCTGAATCTACTGACAAGAATAGACAGAACACCTGCCATCTTCTAAAAAAGTTAAAATGACCTTCACATCATTAAGCTCCTTCCGAACTAACATCACGATGCCAAATTATCACCAAACCAACGAGCTTTATTCATAATATCTTACAGATACTCAATGTACAAGTATGAAGGTATAATACTACTAGTATGATTTAAGAAAAAGAATGTGTGGAAAAAAAAATCAAGACCACCGATCTCTCAAAGAAAACCGTTTTGTGTGTACAGCCGGCCATCCAGTCCAAAGGTGCAAGCAACCATCTACTGCATCATTGTGGCCGCGAGAAGGGACAGCAGCGCCGAGGACACCAAGGCCATCGCAGACACGCTGCCGGCGGCCGCGCCGGCGTCAGGCGCCGGGGCTGGGGCCGAGGAAGGCGCCATGAAGTCCTGCGCCGACGCAGAGGCAACGAGGACGGACGCCACGGCCACGGCCAGGAACAGCACGGCGATGGCGGGAGCCATGGCGAGCTTGTAGTACTGTGTACCTTGCGAGAGGCTCCGAGCCGAATGGCACCAGATACGGGGAAGAACCGGTGAGCAGGAGAGTTGAGTAATTTGAAGACGGTCAGGTGTAGTGCTGCGGGATACACTCGGGTCAGGTGTTTATATAGTGTAGGCCTGCCGGTCGTCGGTTCAGTGGTGGCGTTCTTGCGAGGAAGCGGCGCGCCGCACGACGCGGACGTGCGCGGCAGGACGCGTTGGGTCGCGCGGCGTGGGAACTATACTGGGAACACACGGTCTGGTTCGGCGTGGCTGGCCGACGCTCACGGGCCACAGCGAGCGGCGCGTACAGAGTTATTAGCATAAAACCACCACATATCTGCCAAATATTCGAAAAATCACCATTTCTAAAAAAATTCGCAAAATATGATTATTTTCCTGCAATTTTTTTGTAATTTGCACTAAAACATAATTAACATCGAATTGACACCGTTTCTGACTATTGGAACCCACTTGTCAGAACCAATCTGCTGAGTTAGTCCGGGTCCTACCTATCAGTCCAATTAAAAAAGACAAAAAATACTAAATGAAAGAATAAAATAGAAAAGGAGAGCAACACCACCCGTAGCCCCCGCCGCTGGCCTAAGACCACCCTCACTGGAGCTCGAGAAGGAGCTTGCCCGCCACGCCCAGCGATCCCGCCCCGCTTCGCCCTAGCCGGAGCTCGCCACCGCCCCTTTCCCCTGACCACGTCGCGCCGCCGGCTGGCCTCTGGCCCCAGCCTGCCCTCGCCGGAGCTCGAGCAGGAGCTCCCCGGCCACGCGCCGGAGCCCTCGCTGGAGCTCAAGCAGGAGCACGCCCCTCCCCGCGCCGTCCGCGCCTATGCAGAGCTTGTTGGGGCTTGCCTGCCTAGTCTCGAGCCAGAGTTTGCCCGGGCCACAACCCTCGTACCTCGCCGGAGCTCGCAGCCGGATAGGTCGAGGTCGATCTCCCATTTTTTATTGATTTTTATTCTTTTACAAAATCTAGACCTTTTTAATTGGTCTGACATGTGGGGCTATGTCCAACTCAGCAATTTTGTCCCTGACAAGTGGCCCCACTAGTTAGAAACGGTGTCAATTGACTTCAAATTAAGTTTTAGTGCGAATTGCAAAGCATTTACGAAAAAATGGTCACATTTTGTGAAAATTTTCTGAAGTGATGGTTTTTCAAACATTTAACAGATATGTGGTGGTTTTATGCTAATTAGTCGCGCGCACACGGTAGGTGATGCGGTGCCGGCCGACCTGCCATTGCGCGTTGGCCCGACTGCGACAGCGCGACGAGGCTTCAAGCTAGCGAGAGTGGCGACCTGCCGAATACCGATGCTTTGCTGTGTTGACAGAGTTGGGCTGATTTTACAGAGGCCAGACTAAAAGGGCGTGTTTGGTTTGCTTCCCCAAGTAGCCCCGTCAAAAAATTGGCTGTCCATCCAATTTTGATCAGTTTTTGGTTTGTAGCCAAAATTTTAGCTGCCAATGAGTGCGGATATCCTGACCAAATATTTGGCCGCTGAGAATTTCTTTACCAAAAAATTGCCAGCTAGTTCTGGCCATTTTTTTTGCGAAACAAGCACAATCACAGACGCTCACAAATACGTACATACACTCACCCTCCTATGAACGTACGTACGCATACCCTATCCCTACGAGCACCTCCTAAATACTGTGTCTTGAGACTGATCCGACGGGTCTTGAGCTTGACGAAATCACCACAGGTGTCTCGCTATCGACGGAAACATCACCTTCCACTGAAGAATATTCCGTCTGTTATTAGACACCAGTGTTAAACCTGGGGTTTGAACTCTGGTGGAGTGGGGGTGCCACTGTCGTCCTAACTATCCAACCATGGTTTGGCTCTCTTCTGGCCAAATATTTGGTCAGGCTAGTGTGGACACCAACCAAACACTACTTAAGTCCAAAAACAACCAACTTCTCTCTTTTTTTCGCAAAATTATTTATTAGAAACGTCAACAATGGTAGAGAAAAGACTAAAAAGTAATAAAAATTGACCACCTAGCGACAACTACAAACATAAGTGCGAGTCGAAGGCACGCTATTCTCCTCGCGCCTCATCATTGGAGCCACGCAAAAACTTGTCTAGTAGAGCTTCTTGTAACATACAAATGGGAAATCATCTAGCTAAGAATGTACCGACGTACCAGAGCAGCAACCATCACCAATAATGACAATCGTAGATCAAAAGTGACTTACCTGAAATACAACAACGAACACAAAAAACGACTGGAATACGAGAGATATACGAACAGCCGGCTTTTCAAGCACCACCGAAGTGCGGAGATACTTATTCTAACTTTAGGATGTACTATCCGCCCCCTCTATATCCCTAGAAAGACACAAAAAAATGCTAAAAACGGATAGAAAATCGTACATATACATGATTACAGGAGGTCAGAGGGAAAGATACTGTCTACAAGCCCTGATTTCTGCGGCAATCGCCCATCTTCAATTCTAGAGACGGAGGTCTTCTCTCTCCTTCAATAATAGAGTCAACAGTTGGCTATAAAAAATTGCTATGTCATCTATAGCCAACTTATAGTCAACAAGTACAATAGCAAGATATCAAGATGTACTAGTTTATTAATAATATACCCCACCACCCACTTTCACAAAGTATCTAGGAGCATATGCTATAGCTGACTCTTGCATCACACCCCCGACTCTTTCTACTTTTTCATGTCTCTCTCTTCCACATAAGCAAAAGTATCATGTAAGCAGGCTATAAGCCGGAAAATGGCTTTGGCACCCGTCCTCCTTGGAGGACTTTATTTAAAAATTTCAAAAAATTGATTTTAAAGTTTCAAACAATTCATAAAAAAATGCATGGACGTAGTAAACTGTGTACAGTACAGGCATGTAAAATTTTAATGTAAAATGTATTTTAGGCTCAGCAAAAAAGACAAATTGTAGAATTTTTGGATAATTCAAAAGTTGCACTGTTCACACTCCCAAGATCTGTATTTTTGTTATTTTTGCCTAGGATAGAATATTTGGTATTTCGTATTAAAATTTTACATACTGGTAGAATAACATTGACTACATCCTGTTATTTTTTTTGATTTTTTTGAAACTTTGAATTTGAATTTTTCGAAGATTTTGAAAAAGTCCTCTAGGGAGGATGGGTGTCAAAACGACGCACTCGGCTATAAGCCCACTATTGTACTTACTCTTATTAGACACCCACGTGGTTTAATTTTTTTTTGACCATCCATTTTGACCAATAAAATATGCAATATATGTTCTAAAAAATATACCATTGAAAACTACTTTAAAAGATGAATCCAATGATATAATTTTTGTGAGTAAAATATATTGACTAAAATTAATGATCAAAGTTGTTCTTAAAACACATGAGTGCATGAAGGGAGTAAAGATTTTCTAGGTAGACAGCTGATGTCATCTATCGTACATGCCCTTATCTTTAGGCTACTAAGTTACAGGCTTACAGGAGTGTACAACATGGCAACGTGACAGAAAACGTGTGTGTTCAACAGGGCCAACGCGCAATGGTAGGCCAGGAGTGTACAACATGTCAGCCCGCTCCGCGTCACCTACCACGTGCGCTCTCTGTGGCCGTAGGCCAGTCACGCCGAACCGGACAGTGCGTTCCCACGCCGCGCCACCCAACACGCGTCCTGCCTCGCACGCACGTCCGCGTCTGCGTGCGCGCGTCTCTTCCGCGCAAGAACGCGACCACTACCGGCAGGCCTATATAAACACCGGACCCGAGGGTCTCCACCACTATCCCCCAGCATTCCACCTGACAGCCCTCAATCTACACAAACTTCCTACTCTCCGATTCTTCCCCGATCTACTCGCCAAGTCGCGAGCCACTGTCAAGCTTACAGCACTACCAAGGTCGTGATGGCTCCACGTATCGCCGTGCTGCTGCTCGCCGTGGCGGCCGCCTCCGTCTTATTCGCCTCCGCGTCGGCGCAGGACTTCATGGCGCCTTCCTCCGCCCCAACGCCGGCGCCTGACTCCGGCGCGGCCGCCGGCGGCGTGTCTGCGATCGCCTTGGTGGCCTCGGCGCTGCTGTCGCTTCTCGCGGCGACCATGATGCAGCAGTAGATAGATACTCATATGGTTGCTTGCAGCTTTGGACTGGATGGTCGGTTGTACACACAAGTTGTTTTTTCCGTGGGAGATCATCGGTGGTCACATCTGATGAGGATGCTACCGCTAGGTCTTGATTCTTTCGAACATTCTTTTTTCTTAAATCGTATTATTATACGATCATACTTTGAGAGAGAGATATTGTGAATAAAGCTCCTTGGTTTGCTTATAATTTGGCGTCATGATCTGTATCCAAAATTAGCTTAATTACTGATGTCAAAGCCATTGATGACTTTTGAGTGAATTATTTTTCTGAGGGGAAATGGCAGGTGTTCTATCTATAGGTTTCAGTAAATTCGGAGATGGTTATCGCTCGATCAACATTGGTAGACGATCAATCAATATTTTTCTCGATTATTTTGTACTTATACCAGCAGTGATGTTCGTCTGACAGATAACAAAATTGTTCGAAGCTCAGCAAGCTGTTAATATCATGGGACATGTTCTCGTTCTATGATGCTGGTGGAGATGGTCATGAAAGCCAAGGTCTGAGGACTAGCAATGGTGATTCGAGTATGAGCTGCGATGGGGAATTGCATTGGTTGATTTGTGACTTGCAGCAACATCATGCTAGTGGGGGTGACTACACAGGAGAAGTTTGGTGTCTTGTCTTTCAGGGTGAAAATCTAAGGTGTGTCCTTAATTGGTCTTGCCTGACAATGTCTTTGGTGAAGGTATTGTTTTGAGAGTGAGAACTTTCTTCAAGGTGAAAACCTAAGATCTTTGATTGGGCGACGACAGCGCTTGTGCACTGTTCTCTTCTTGAAGGCGTTGCTTTTGGAGAAGCTGGATTTGGTACTGTCTTGGTGGAGTTAGTGCTGCTGTTTCAACGAATAGATCACTGTAGCAGGAATTTTCTTTTTTGTAATTTTTCTCTTTTTTTGTTGGTTGTGTGTATCTGTAATGACGTTAGGGCAATACATTATCGCAGAGACTGGGTGTAATTAGTAACTCCGTGATATTAATACATGTTCCTTTCAAAAAAAAAGATAACAACACTGTTGTAATCTGAAGCTAGCCGTTGAGAACTTCCTCACTTATTACCGGATTTGTGGGGTTCAACGCATAGTGGAATATTGCAGTTTTGCCGGCCAATGATACTAATAATAGTATATGACATGAATACAAGTTTGAGCCATGAAAATAATGATGCTAAGAGAAAAATCAGTGAGGCTCATTGAAATACAGAAACAATGAAGATATTAAGAGCATCTCTAGAGGTGCCCGCAAAACTCGAACTGTATACCGGCTAGTACAGGGCGCAGTAAACACATTTTGCGGGTCGACCTGCGCCGGCCGAGCAGTACCCGCATACGCAACCCGTAAAACCGAAGGCACAGGTCGATCCCGCAAAATGCGTTTTCCGCGTGTGGTGATGTATGTCATATATAATTGAAACATAAACCAAATATAACAAATGGCTTACAACAATCATCTAAATTACAATATTTATCGAATCAAATTACAAGAATTGTTCAAATAAAATAGTTTAACAAATAATGAATGGTCCTCACATAAGTAGTTAACAAATACAATGAATGACATAGGGACATCACTTATTCGCGGAGATCTTGATCGAGAACCCGCTCACCGTCTTCTCTGACCACCGGATCTTGACAGGCGACCAGATCTCGAGTCAGGCACAACAGCTCCGGCCAGGAGACGCCAGTGACCAACTACGAAACACCGAAAGAGAGCTGGAACACCTAGAAATACTATATATAGGATGACAACCTCTCCCCCTCCCACTCTGGCCGGCGAGGCCGCCGAAGGAGAAGGGGAGAGACCCGAGAGGTAGAGGAACGCCTCACAAACCTTAGCTGCTTCGCGAGAGCTCTCGAGGGGAAAGGTATCCATATCCTCTTCGGTAAAAAAAAGTAAGTTGAAGATTTAAGCCTCGCACGAAGTCGTGTGATCAAGCTCCAAAAAAAATCAAAGTCCTCTAATCACTTTGATTTCACCAAATGTAGATCCTCCTGTCTCAGCAATGGGCATGGACTTGGTGTTCTCTATGTCGGGAGGGATAGGCTTTTGTGACTAAGGAGACCTTGTGTCTGATCCTTTCCTACTGGGGATGTAGGATTGCATCAACAACGTGAACTTGGTGAATAATGCATCTTTGAGTTTTTTTACTTCCATGCAATCTACTTTTCTCGCAAGTTTAGGATGTTGCAGTCAGGAAATAGAAAACAAATTGTTAAAATAACATTCTATTTTGTTTAAGTTTTTGGAATGGCCTATTCACCCCTCTAATATAAAAAAATCTCATCGATTGCCGGAGAAGATATCACATGCGTGAAGTCACAAAGCGGTAGGAGGGTGAACAAATTTTCCCGTTTCTCGATTAAGAAAAAAGGTGGACAACAATTTCTAAATTCTCCAGAAAACATGCTATTAGAAATAGAAATACAGTACTACAGTTTGTAGAACTAGTATGGTTTTATTGTACCCAAACACCACTTTTTTCAAATTGTAGTTTCCCAAAAATATTCACAACTAATGCTACAATATTTGACCGATATGTGATATAGTATGTCATAAAAGTTACAATATCAATATTTATTGGGAATCATTTTTTGAATGGTGTATCGAATACCAATCTTATGATATACTGTAGATAGATATAGTTTTTAGCACATAACACATGTTTTTTGGTCAAATTAAAGATGCATGTAGGCCTGAAGCAGGGACTACTTGTTGGGGGAAGGAAGAGACACACAATCTCCCCGCCCTTCCTGCGGTGAATCTTCGAGGATAGTTTGAATCACAGATATGCAGCGGAAATAAAACAACGAACACATGCACAAGTGACACAAGAATTTACGTAGAAAAACCTCCTCAATGTGAGAAGGAAAAAACCATGGGTGTGGACCAACCGGTCCACACGAACTTCACTATGAGCAACCTGGGTACAGAGTCTTCTCTAGAACATCTAGAGATGTACAACACACTTAGCATGTTGCCAACCGGCAACAACAACAACAACCACTTGAGAGAAAGATTACAGCAAAGCAGAGCATCTCAGATTCTGTCCTCTTCGGTAATCAACAAACTTAAATCGTAGATCCAATCAGCACCAAACTTGGCAGACAAGCTGACATATGAGTACCCAACATAGACACCAAATTTCAGGTCAATCGGACATCGTTTGCCTGCTCAAACTGTCCGTCTACCAAAACTGTTCTATGCTGAAACTGCAGCAGTCCGAAATAAATAAACCGCTTCCAAATCTGAAGCTAAACTGACCCAAACCTCAAACAGCTAACCAAATCGAAGTAAAGCAAGAAACGGGATCACCAAGTTTGAAGCCAATCCAAGCACCTTTGAGCCTCTAAACACTAGCTTGAAGACAAATCGGTCAGATCTCAGAAATCTAGACAGAAATCATTTCTCCTTCTTCCTCTCTCCTCACTAGGTTGTGATGTTCTTGTGTATTCTCTCACCCTCTCTCATGAGCAGTCACGATGGCTTGCTTCTCTCACTTACTCTTTTGCCTCCAACACAACCACCAAGGGTGGCTAGGGTTTTCTTTTCTACTTCTCTCAAGGAGCACCTCAGCCATTGGATACGAACATCGTGATGGGTTCGTAGCATGGCAAACAAAAATTTTCTACCGCAAGAACGAACAAAACCCAGATCTAATCTAGATAAAAGCCAAGATCTAATCTATTAGACATAAGCAACGAGATAGATCGGTACTAACCCTCGTAGAACCGAAAGCGTTAACGAGATTAGATCTCGTGGATGATGTAGTCGATCACTTGCCGATCTCAAGATCGAGTAGATGATCCTTCCGGCGCCGCGTTCCGGCAGCGCTTCCGCAGACGGTCACACATGCGGAGTCGAAGCAGACCTTCCTCTCCTGTTCCAAATGAGTGAAATGAGGTAGTAGATCTTCTCCACGCAATCCCAGCAAAGACGATGACGTGGTGGTGGTGGTGGAGAGAATTCTGCAGGGCTTCGCCTAAGCCGGAGCAGATGGAAGGAGGAAGAGAGAGGCGGCTAGGGTTTGGAGTGGGAAGGGGCCAGGAGGGGTGGCGCCTCCACCCCTCTATATATAGAGGGAGGGGTGTGGCCTAGGGTTCCCACCCCTAGGCCCACCCCTTAGGGCCGACGCACTAGGGAGCTTGGGGGGAGAGTCCTTCCCCCCCAAGTTTCCCCTTTAAACTCCCCTTATCTTATCTTATCTTGGTTTTCAAATAAACTCCAAGATATCTTATAGAACCTTCTAACATTCAAACCTTCTAGAATCCCCATTAAACACTCTGGAACATTTCCTAACTTAGAAAATGATCCCCATTATATGAATCTTATTCTGGATAGTTCCGGATCTCGTGATGTCTCGGATCCAATCCGAGACTCAACAACATTCGGTCTCCAACGCACATTCAATATCTACTTAAAACAACTTCAACCTTATGTGTCACCCTACGGTTCGTGAATATGAACATGATGAATACACCTCCGATCAATAACCATCACGGGATCCGAGATCCATAACGGCCCACATACTCAACGATGACTTTGTGATCGATAGAACCATTAACATACGAAACCAATTCCCTTTGTCACGCGATACTCTACTTATCCGAGGTTTGATCATCGGTATCTCCATACCTAGTTCTACCTCGTTACTGATAAATACTCTTTACTCGTTCCGTGTTATACCATCCCTTGTGACCTAGTCACATGCTTGCAAGCTAACTAGATGACATTCCATCGAGAGGGCCCAGAGCATATCTATCCGTCATATGGATGGACAAATCCCAATCTTGGTCCATGCGCTTCAACACATACTTTCAGAATACCCAATGACACCTTTATAACCACCCAGTTACGAAGTGGTGTTTGATGTCATCAAAGTACCCATCCGGTGATGGTGATTAACACAACCTCATGGTCGAAGGATTAGGTTACTATGTATCGAAAGCTTATAGCAATGTGAACTTAATGACTTGATCTTATGCTACGCTTACTATGGGTGTGTGTGTCCATTACATCATTCTCCTAATGATATAACCTTGTTATTAATAACATCCAATGTCCATGATCAGGAAACCATGATCATCAATTAATCAACAAGTTAGTTTAACAAGAGGCTTACTAGGGACTCTTTTATGTTTACAAAACACACATGTATTAGTGTTTCCTTATAATACAATTATAGCATGGGATGCAAACATTCATCATAAACACAAAGATATAATAATAACCACTTTTATTATTGCCTCTTGGGCATATCTCCAACACATCGATCAACGGTTGAAACATGTTGGCCTTCACAGGCTGATGTTGGGCTGCCACCGCCCAACACTGCCGATTAGGCCTTGTTTTGTATTAGAGTTTTTATAGGGATTAGTGGGGATAATCCCCACCAAACCCTTAAGTTCAACTTCAAACTTACAGAAATTTTGAAAAAAAAATGCTTCCATTGAAGGGCTGTTTTTATTTTTAGGCTAGTTGAGTACACTCTTATGAAGCAACAAGAAAAATGGATTACCCTAGGATCCAATATTTTTTTTAAACGAGGGTATTCGTGCTTGGATGGTAGCACAGGATTAGCCTCATGAAATCCCCACTTACTTTAAAAAAAAATTTGGTACTAGAGTATTGAGCGAGTTTAATCTCCGCTTATCCTCACTTTTTTTAAAAAAATTTAGTGTATTTTTCACAATTCCTAATACTCTACTCGTACCTAGTGGATTCTGGGTGGGATTTTATAGGGATGGTGAAGGTAAAGTTTTCATCCAATACTTTAGAAGATTATCTCTACTAATCCCCACAAAAACTCTAGTACCAAACAAGGCTTTACCTTGCTCTCGGTTAGGGTGAAAAGTTCATCGGGACACATGGCGGAGTAGAAGGAATCGAGAGGGGTTATGATAAATATAAGGGAAATGATTCCACTCCCCCGGAAGATAAAACCGTTTCCATCGTCCGGATCCGGGGGTCGGAGTCATCTTGCTTTTTTCCACCATTCATTCATTCCGCATGCACGCAGCCGTACGCTGCTGCGTGGTATCCTCGCGTCGAAGCATAGCTCAGCACCTGTCACGCACTCGCAGCACACTTCAAGCTCGTCATTACCGCTCTGCGGGCCGCCACTTGCTTTCGCCGTCCGTAGTTCACCGCCACACAGTCACGCCCTACGATTCCATGCCGCCACTCCTCCCTGAATCGCGCCGCCTTCTCCACCAGCGACCTCCACCGGGCGCCTCACATTCTTCCTCCCGGAGAGCCGCTGTCCTCTCCCCCAGCCACTGCAGCCTGGCCATGGTCAGCCGCACGTCAGAAGCGCTGCCGCGCCGCCTGTCATTGCAGCTCGTACTCAGTAGCGCCGCCACGTCCCCGAGCCGCTCCAGGGACATGGAGGCCACCCGCCATGGCCGCCGCCCCACGAAGCCCCGTCTCCCTAGAAAGCTTGCCCCGCCGGGTGTGCGGTCGCTGTTGTTGATGATGACGTCCGTCTTCCCCATGGTTTTGCTACATGCGGCCACCGACGTTGCTAAGTACGGTGTCAAGACTTGCTACATACGGTCTGTGGCAGTGCTACATACGGTCTGTGGCGCTGCTCCGTGCCACGTTTGACTTTTTTTTTGGCTACCCGCGGTGGTCAAAATTGCTACATACGGCAGTCGGCGTTGCTACATATGCCAAACTATTTTGCTACATAGCATGTCTATATGATAATGTCTTTGGTGAACTCGGGTTTTGCTACATGTTTGTTATTTTTTTGCTACATTTGTTTTCGGATTTTGCTATAATATTGTAAATTTTTTGCTGCGTGACATCCCCTGTGAGGCATCCGACGAGGTGTCTACAAAAGTCTCCGTCGATGTCTCCGACGAAGTAGGTTTTTTGCTACATTAGAAGAACTTTTTTGCTACAACCGTATTGTGGTTTTGCTACAACAGTGTCAATTTTTTGCTACAAAGGTCTCCGGCTAGAGTCACCAGCGAGTTTTTTTCGACGATGTTTCCGGCGAAGTCGGTTTTGCTACATTAGTATATTTTTTGTGCTGCATGGTCTCCGGCGAGGTTTCCGGTGAAGTCTCCGGCGAGAGGTTCTATTTCTGAAATGAACCGTTTTTTTTGCTTCAAAAGCAGAAACGGTGACATATGCAGCAAAAAGATGTGTCTTACAGCAAAACCGGGATTTGAACCCTTTTCTTGACACGTGGCAGCACGGGAAGGAGGACGATAGGGGCTTCCCATCATCCGGGGGACGTCTAGCAGGCTCCTAAATATAATCACCAACTTTAGGGTTATCATCAGTTGTCCCTATAGATGGAACACTTGATTTTGCGGGAATGGCCGCCGGCCGGACATAACGAATCAGAGGCTGAAACGGTAGATCTCCAAGACTGGGAGCACCACATGATTCCCTCGCCGTCCGTCTCCGCCGAATCGGCACGACGGCGGCAGGAGACATGGCTCGCCCGTCGAGGACTCGGAGGCTGGCGCGTCGCGAGAAGGAGGACGCAAGCGATAGCAACGGCGGCGCTACCGCCGACGACCGCGAAGAAGAACCTCCAGCTTCCGACGAGACCGCACATGCCACCACCGAAGAAAACATCGGCGTACGGGAAGCGAAGCTTCTGATCCGAAAGCTGGATGAGCTGGGCCTGGGAGAGGCTATCAGCAAGGAGGGCTTCCTCGATTACTACGACCAGCTGCCTAGCCCGCCTCCCTGGATCGATCTTGAGGTCCAACTGGAAGATGCCGAGCTTCACGCGCTGGACCTCCGCCACGCACTCTACCGCTTCCTTCAGATATTACAAGCTGCAGCTGTCACAACAAGTGTCAAAGAAAGAGCAGCCGCATCATGATAAATTCAGTCTTCATCAGGAGGAGGGATGGGATTGGGAAGATGGCACTACTAGATTGGAAGAGGATCATCTCAAGGGCATCTCTGAGGAGGATTGTACTGCTCAGTTTCTCAAGGAGCAGGGATATTTCAAGCGCTTCGAGGAAGATGGCACATTTGATTGGTTTTTCCACCCTGATTACTTGGATTGTGCTGGCCTCAATGACTACCAACGTCTAGTCCTCCGAAATTATGTCAGTTCTACTTTTACATATACATATGCCTCATATATCTTGCAAATTTTGGCTCTAGTGAATTGTAGAGTATCAGTACTAGTGCTACACTCTCCATAATTATGGTTGATTGATGATTATCAGAATTCAAAATCATGATGATATGTGCTAAGTGAGGTGTTATCTCGCAAAAAGTAAAAAGCCATTTAAGTTTCCAGATTATATATGTGCAGAACAATTGCTTGCTTATTTATTTTGCACAAAACGGATCAATGGTAGACCTTATATATGACTGCCACAAAATGAATTTGTTTTTTTCTTGTAGCTGAATTTGTGTTTCTCTGATTTTGTTGAATACTGATGGATTTATCTTGCTGCTCCTTCAGTTCTTTTTTAAAGTTTTCTCTAAAATGAAACTATTTGCAGCTTCAGGTCTTCAGTTTCTTGTTTCGGCAAACCAAGTCTTTAGTTATGTAGTAGGATATATGTAATGTTCGTAGCTCAAAAAACTTCTAAGCAATGAACACTGTTAAATATGCATGTAGGGTGGTACTGAATACGCCAGGTGGAGCGAGTACCACAGATACTTCCATAGCTATAAGATTGAACAAGAGCATGTTAAGTACTGTGAGGAATTATCTAAGCAACTCAAGGTATGCATCACAAATCATGTTAAGGAAATCTTAATTCCTTTTTGTTCAATGTTATGTTTTTTTCTTGTAATAACAACCTTATTTTTCATTGCAAACAGTGGATGGAAGATTACCTACATTTTGACCTGCCATCTTTCAAGGTAAGTATGGCCAAACAAAAAAATTGGAATGCTATACTGTTATGTACTCTCTCCATCCAAAAAAGGATGTTGTAATGTATCTAGACACATTTTAGTGTATAGATAGATGTGAATCTAGAGAAATCTGTGACAGCCTTTTTCATACGAAGGGAGTATATATCTTGTTGTGACCTCATGACTTCGTTTTGGTTCAGTGGGATTTCATATCTTCCAGAGGAGCTTATCAAGCAATTAAGATCGCAGCTACTGGCTTTCACGAGATTACACCGGGTTTAGCTTACAATGGCTACTATGTAGGATCTCTCACATACATTATTTGCTTTAATTCTGCTTACAATGGCTACTATGTAGTATCTAACAGTTACGTTCTTTCGATTCAGGAGTGTACAGAGAGCATGTCCTATGAGCTTACTTGTTTTAAGGAATTAGATGTATCTTGAGATCTGGTGGCGGGTGACTCAGAAAATGGTACTCCCTCCGATCCAAATTAATTGACTCGGATTTGTCTAGATTCGGATGTATCTAACACTAAAACATGTCTAGATACATCCGAATCAAGACAAACCGAAATCAATTAATTTGGATCGGAGGGAGTAAGTACTCTTCAAACCAGTCTTCCGATGAGCTAAGCAACTACTCGTTCAAGGTTCGTCATTTTTACAGACACTCTATATGCCTAGCAACGGATGACATTTCTCTTGAATAATGTTCAGAAGAGTTTCAGAGATGCTCTGGAGGAGGTCCACGATCTGAACAGGTTTCCATTACGCCAAGGTCGAATTAAATATGCACTGGAGTTTGACGACACCATGGAGATGGAAAAGGAGGTGGGATGTTTTCTTCATACAAAATCTGCTGTTGTAACTTGATATTTTTGTGTGTGTAGATGTGCTTAATTATCTCTTTTCATCTTCCTTCCCTTGGTACCATACCTGCACGGCGGGCATTACCTCGGAAGTAAGTACCGCCTTTCATTCTTTTCTGTGACATTCAAGTTGACTTCATTCGAATATGTTGTTATATGTGATGTATGGTCTGCCTGCCTCCAGGTTAAAGGGGATGAAGCTCAAGAGTTCATCACGGATGCAGTAAAAAAGCTGGTAAGTAATTTATGAAATCTCATCGGCATGCATGCTTGTTGGAAGATATATATACCAAGGGAAGTTCGTTTTCTTTTTCAAGTTAATAAGCCAAAGTCTTATGAGCAGTATATCAGAAAGAAGATACACATTGCGCGTGCTATTGGAATGATTCCTAAAGACCTTAAATCATAGTTCTGATGGCTGACATATGGTAGAAGTGTAATGCAGATTTTTGCATGCTATAATTTCATAACCATGTAGTTTATGCAATCTATGCGCAAATAGCACAATAGGAAAGCTATACTAGAATTTGGGCGATGTAATTCATCTTAAGCAATTCAATAAGTTCTACCTGAAAAGATTCAGAGTAAACCCTTTAATTCCCGTGTTTTGCTCAGTACCCTTCGATTTTTTCAGGAAAATCGCATTTGAAAAACGTCTATTTCGAAAGGGTCAGATGTAGTCTAGCTTTTGCTGTCACTGTCTAATAATCACTTAAAACATGTACTGCCAACCTTACAGAAAACAATTTTTGGCTAGCATTTGTTACTATTTCTAGCTCAATGTTCACATTAATCTGTTCCATGAGTTAACTACCAATAAAATAGTACAATTCATGCGCTCTTAGCGTAGCAGACAGAACAGTGAAAAAAAGATCCATCTTTCAGTGGCGCATATATAATGCGGGCTTCCCTACAAGCAATAAAAATAGCCAGTAAGAACTACGAATGCTAGTTTGGCTGCAGTCCCGGGCACTCGACCCGCTAGCTGTTCGAAGCCCTGACACGCCTGAGGGAGAGGTATGCCAGCACCCGGTACCCGACGATCATCGCAACCAGGGCTCCAACCTCTGACACGCCGTTATCCAGAGGTACGGAGGTCATCAGGATATCCGGTACGGGATTGTACTGCACCTTCAGCAGCAGCCTGTACGTGTGGTAGTTGAAGGACAGGTACCGGAGCCAGGATATGAATGGTGGAACCCTCTGCAGATCAGGAGGGGAGAGAAAGGCAACATGTCAATGACGCAAGCCAGATGTTCCACTTTAGAAGATTATTGATATATGCTTTTCCAGGAAGTAATAATTCAGCCTTTTCCCTTCCATAATGATACTAATTCAGCTTTCCATCAGCTAGTAAGTTTGAACAGTGCTTGCTCTCACCTTTACGAAGAATCCTCCTGCTAGCATAAATGTCATGACTGTGACTGAAGCTAGAGTTGTTGCCTTCTTGATATCCAACAGGGTAGCTCCAATTGCCAGTCCTAATCCCTGCATAAAATTTTCTTCCTCAGTCACAGATTTCCAGTCAATGTTAATGTCCCTTTAAAGTACCGTGTAATATCAGATTATGCAGCGTATTCTCTTACTAATAAGTAACACATGTGATAAAAATAACGGACTCTGAAACTGTTTCAAAATTGAGCAGATCCAGTTCTCTAACTATCTATTCTTTCTGGGGGAAAATCGCTTCCCATATATTTTTTCTGAGAGAAAAAAACCTTGTTATTTGTGTAACATGAATTCGATGTTTATTTCTGTTACTCATCCAAAATCAAGCACTTGTAAGTAGTGCATGTATGGTTACCACAAGGTTAAACAATAAAAAACTTTCAGAATATTAGATATGTAGCTATTCCATGTCATATGTATGATTATTTGGTTTCACAAACAGCAAAATAAGATTTTTTTTAAAGAATAAAAACCAAGTACGAATTATAACATATGTACAATATATACAATGGATTTAAGGAAGACTTTGTAGCCATGATAACAAAGAGTCTGCAGCTGCATCTTTCACTCTATGCTTAAGCAAAATAAGATATGGAAATGGGCATTGATTGTATCACTGGACTAGTTTGGACTGCCATACCTGAGCAGCAATGATGCTGAGAAAGACGGTCAACACGCTAAGAAAGAAATGACTGGCACTAGCTTTGAGGCCTGCCATGAAGTAGACAATCACCATAAATATGACTGGGAGGAAAAGGTCTAGTGGCAGGTCACTTGTCGTTCTGGCCAAGAAGTATGCACTGAGCTTGTACATGTCAACTGCGCGTTCCTTGTTCAACATTGCCCTCTCTTGAGGGAATGTGAAGATGGCAGTGAACACAGGAAAGAAACCCCAAAACACAGCAATGAAAAACAGTAAGCCCGCCTGCATAGACGAGATGGCAGGGTCTTATGATGGTACATATCATTACTTTATTTGTAGGAGTATTGCATTGACCAATTAAATTATCAGTTACATGTATTGAGTAATTAGCTGTGCGCAAATACCTGATCTTGTAGACCTTTTGGTGTGGTGGGATCAGAGTGCCACCAGAGCAAACCTAAGATAATCGATGTAGCTATGACCTGGGTGATTCTCATCCAGCTCAAATAATCGTGCCGCCTTTCCTTGAGACCTCTACAGAAGAGGATAGAATATTGCTGGCACCAGTTGGTACCCCACTCTCGCTTCGAAGATGTTATTGTTGTCTTCATATCATCACTGATGGGAAGCGGTGCTAGAAGCTTCTTCTTCTCCTTATATGCCACTCGACTCTCATACGCGTCAACAAGATACTGCACGAGATCACAACAAAATTATTCATACAAATCTAAAAAACAATCGTTTTACTCATAACACCACTACACCAGCACATTGTTTCATGTCTTCACCTCATGAACATCTTGTGCTGATGGCCTGAAGTCAATCTTGGAATTAGTATCTTGCAGATTCTGATTTTCCATGTGTACCTTGTCATCTAATTCAGAAGGAACAGAGACATCATTAGTGTTGCCATTGGCGAGATCCAGTAGAAACTCTGCTGGGTTCATTGCGATGAGCGGGCTGCATCCAATGGACTGAAAGTAGGGCATGACTTCGGATGTCTTCCCGAAGTAGAGCAAGCTTCCTCTCCCCAGGAGGATAAGCTTGTCAAACTTATGAAATAGCCTGCTGGATGGCTGATGGATCGTGGTGATCACCGTCTTCCCAGTCTGCATCAAATCAACGGGAATTAGAAGTTTATAACTGAACTGACGGACAGATAATGTGTAATTACTTTCATAATATTACCTCAGCTATGTCATGGAGAAGTTGAACTATCCTGAGTGCTGTAGTCGAGTCCAACCCAGATGTCGGCTCATCGAGGAACAGCAAAGATGGATTGATGATAATCTCGTTCCCGATGCAAACTCTTTTCCTTTCGCCTCCTGAAACCCCACGCACGAAAGAGCCTCCAATCATCGTGTCCTGGCACCTTCAAACACAACGACATTGTTAGACTATACTGTATCTGTACGGTATTGTACTGCCGCGTGTGTGTATTCCTGTATCTAGTCAACACACACGCACCCACTCACCCACGTCTAGCAGTTAGATAGCCAGTTAGAGGAGATCATGGCATCGCACGATAGCCATCAGTCAAGGATCAAGCTGTATATAAACACGCCCCTGGCTGAATAATAAGTGTGTTGCAATCCCACTCCTGTCTTCCTCTCTACATGGTATCAGACGCTCACCGTTCTGACCACGCTTCCGCACCCATGAACGACGGTTTCTTCAACCCCATGGCAGAGCCGGAGTCCTCGCCTGACGCTTCTCCGACCCGTGCTGCTGCTACCCCCGCCATGGTCCCGGCGCTCAACACCGCGCCGCCTCCCGCGCCAGCCTCGGCGCGCTCTGCCGCTTCTCAGGCTCAGGTCCTCCCTGCCACTATTCTGCAGACGGTGGCCATCCGCAGCCACGTGCCGGTCGTCCTCGACCTCGCCGCGGCCAACTACGGTCAGTGGCGGCACTTCTTCGACACCGTCGTCGGCAAGTTTGGACTGCGCGCCCACCTGGACGCCAACGCCGTCCCTCGCCACGACGACCCCGAGTGGGTCATGATCGACAACTGCGTCATGCACTGGCTGTACACCACGATCTCCCCCGAGCTCCTCGACGTGGTCATGCAGCCGGAGGACACGGCGCTGTCTGTCTGGACGGCGCTGCAGGAGCTCTTCCGCGACAACCAGATGGCGCGCGCAGTGTACGTCGACGCTGAGTACCACGCGCTCGTTCAAGGGGACCTGACGATCATGCAGTACTGCACCAAGCTCAAGGGCTATGCTGATCAGCTGCGCAACCTTGGCCAGCCCGTCTCGGAGACACAGCAGGTCTTCAACCTTCTGCGTGGGCTCGCACGGCAGTTCCACCCCTCCATCCCCCACATCACGTCGCGGGTTCCTCTCCCTTCCTTCTTGCAGGCTCGCTCCTTCCTTCTGCTTGAGGAGCATCGCGCGGAACAGGCCGCTCGCCAGAATGCCGCGCACGCCATGATGGCGGTCCGCCATGCACCTGCTCCGCCACCCGTCTACGGCAACGACGGCGGCTCTGGCTCTGGTGGCGGCCGCAACAGAGGTCGGGGGAAGAACAAGGGCAAAGGGAAAGCTCCTGCCTCGCCGACGGGACCGCCGCCCACTCCTGCGCCTACGCCCCGCCCTCCTGCGTATCCGGCCCCTGCCCCAGGCGCCAACTCCTGGACTGGGATGGTCCAGGCCTGGCCCATGCCGTGGCGCGCACCCGGAGCCGGCGTCCTCGGACCCCGCCCTGGCACTCCCCATCAGCAGGCCTTCATGGCCGCACCACCGCCTCACCAGTATGGCTACGGTGGCGTCCCCTACGGCGGCAACCCGTTCGGCGACGGTTACGGCTCCCCCGGTGCCGGGACAAGCACCCCGTCCCCTCCCGCGTATGGCACACCCGACGCTAGCAGTAGCGCAGCCCCGGCCGCCCCGCAGCCCTGGGACATGGGGGCACTCCACGCTGCCCTGAACGGCTCCGCCGCGTCACCGTCTCCGTCCAGCGGGACCTCCGACTGGTACTTCGACACCGGAGCTTCGTCACACATGTCCAACGGCGCCGGTAATCTCCATTCCCTTTGTCCTTCCACTTCTTCTTCTCAGATCGTAGTAGGTAACGGTGCTCATCTCCCCATCACTCACACCGGTACTGGCTCGATCATCACGTCCACCTCACCTCTCACTCTTCGTAATGTGCTTCTTTCTCCCCATCTTATTAAAAATCTACTGTCAGTTCGTCAACTCTGCCGTGATAACTCTGTCTCAGTTGAATTTGATGCTTTTGGTTTCTCTGTCAAGGACCTTCGCACACGGACAGTGATTCTGCGCAGTAACTCTGACGGCGATCTGTACCCGGTGGCTTCCGGCTCGTTGGCACGTCGTCCACCCTTCGTCGGCGTCGCCACGGTCACTCTTTGGCACCAACGGCTTGGCCACCCCGGTCACGGCAGTCTTCAGAGCACATTACCTAAGTTTCCCTTTGCATGCAGCAAATCATCACCTCACACCTGTCATGCCTGTCAGTTGGGCAAGAATGTGCGTTTACCTTTTCAAGCATCACACACCCGTAGCTATTTTCCCTTCCAGTTGCTCCATCTCGATGTATGGACATCTCCCGTTGTAAGCATTTCCGGTTATCAGTACTACCTTGTTGTGATTGATGATTTCAGCCATTACGTTTGGTCTTTTCCTTTACGCAACAAGTCTGATGTCCACTCTGTCATTGTCCAATTTTTCTCCTATGTGCAAACACAGTTTCAGCTTCCTGTCCTTGCTCTTCAGACTGACAACAGGCGCGAATTCGACAACGCTGCCTTGCGCTCCTTCCTTGCAGATCGTGGCTGCTCCTTCCGCCTCTCCTGCCCGTACACGAGCCAGCAAAATGGGAAGGCCGAGCGCACGCTGCGCACCCTCAATGAAGGGGTTCGTGCTCTTCTGATTCACGCCTCCATGCCCTCCAAGTTCTGGGTTGAAGCTCTGTCGACATCCACTTATCTTCTGAATCGCAGACCTTGTCGCTCCAGCACACCCAGCACTCCCCACGAGATCTTGCTCGGCGTTGCCCCGGATTACGCTCTTCTACGTGTTATCGGCTGCCTGTGCTACCCCAACACCACCCCCACCTCGCGGCACAAGCTGGATCATCGGTCTCTCGCCTGCGTGTTCTTGGGCTACCCCCCTGATCACCGCGGATACCGCTGCTTTGATCCTGTTTCACGTTGTGTCATCACTTCGAGGCATGTTCGGTTCGATGAGGAGAGATTTCCCTTCTCCTACCCTCACCTGCACGGCGACGCCGGCCCGCCTCAGCCAGCGCCGCCACCGGAACAAGTTTACTGCTATACTCCCGTGATGCAGGTCTCCTCGCCTAGTGCCCCGCCGCCACCGCATCCAGGGATCACCGGTGGCCCAACTCCCTCACCTGGTCCGCGGCTCGGACCAGCTACCGCTACGGCCTCTCCCGCGCCAACTGGAGATTCAAGCTCCCCTGCCCCCTCGTCATCGGACAGGCCCGCGCTCTCTCCGTCAACACCTTCGGCCTCGACATGCTCCTCGCCACTGATCGTGTCGCCGCCGATGCGCCGCATGGTCACCCGTGCCCAAGCTGGGGTGTTCAAGCCAAATCCTCGCTACGCCAACGCTGCCTCGACCACTCCATCGCCAGCCATCTCACCGATCCCACGATCCGTTCATGTCGCCGTGCGCGACCCGAACTGGCTCAGTGCCATGCGAGAGGAGTTCGCTGCTCTCGTCAGCAATCGCACGTGGGAGCTAGTTCCGCGCCCTCCTCGTGCTCACCTCATCACCGGCAAATGGGTCTTCCAGCACAAGACGCGTGCCGACGGCACACTGGAGCGCTACAAAGCCCGGTGGGTTGTCCGTGGGTTCACGCAGCGCGCCGGCATCGACTATGGTGAGACCTTCTCCCCCGTCGTCAAGCCGGCCACCATTCGGACGGTGCTCACCATCGCTGCGTCTCGCCGGTGGCCCGTGCACCAGCTCGATGTAAAAAATGCGTTCCTCCACGGCACGCTCGACGAGGAGGTCTACTGTCTTCAACCTGCCGGCTTCGTCGACGAGATCAAGCCTGACCACGTCTGCCGCTTGTCCAAGTCTCTCTATGGCTTGAAGCAGGCGCCGCGCGCGTGGTTTCTCCGCTTCGCCGGCTTCGTCAGGTCCATCGGCTTCACGCCCACGCGCTCGGACTCGTCGCTGTTCCTCTACACGCATGGCGCGGACACGGCGTACCTCCTGCTGTATGTCGACGACATCGTGCTCACTGCATCGTCGTCTGCTCTTCTCCACCGCATCGTCACGCGCCTTACAGGAGAGTTCGCCATGAAGGATCTCGGCGCTCTGCATTTTTTCCTCGGTATCCGTGTCACGCGCACACCAAGCGGCTTCTTCCTCTCCCAGTAGCAGTACGCGGAGGATGTGCTGGAGCGTGCCACCATGGACGACGCCTACGCCTGTGGACACCAAGGCCAAGCTACCCGCTGCTGATGGTCCGCGCGTCGCTGACCCGTCAGCCTATCGGAGCATCGCCGACGCTCTTCAGTACCTGACGATCACACGCCCGGAGCTGGCCTATGCGGTGCAGCAAATCTGCTTGCATATGCATGATCCCCGTGAGTGCCACCACGGGTTGATCAAGCGTGCTCTGCGGTACATCCGAGGCTCCGTCGACATGGGCCTTCACATCCATGCCTCTTCTCAGCTGGATCTCCGTGTCTACACCGACGCGGACTGGGGAGGATGCCCCGACACCAGGCGCTCCACCTCTGGATATTGCGTGTACCTAGGCGACGTGCTCGTCTCGTGGTCCTCCAAGCGCCAGGCGACGGTGTCGCGTTCCAGCGCGGAGGCGGAATACCGCGGCGTCGCCAACGCCATCGCTGAATGCGTTTGGCTCCGGCAACTTCTTGGGGAGCTCCTCTGCCCCATCTCCAAGGCTACGCTTGTCTATTGCGACAACATCTCGGCTGTCTACATGTCTGCCAACCCAGTGCACCATCGCCGCACCAAGCATGTTGAGCTCGACGTCCATTTCGTTCGCGAGCGGGTGGCTCTCGGCGAATTCCGCGTGCTTCATGTGCCTACGCGCCAACAATTTGCAGATGTGATGACGAAGGGGCTGCCCACGGACATTTTCCACGAGTTCCGATCCAGTCTTTGCGTCTCGCCAGCCGACGTCACGACTGCGGGGGGTGTTAGACTATACTGTATCTGTACGGTATTGTACTGTCGCGTGTGTGTATTCCTGTATCTAGTCAACACACACGCACCCACTCACCCACGTCTAGCAGTTAGATAGCTAGTTAGAGGAGATCATGGCATCGCACGATAGCCATCAGTCAAGGATCAAGCTGTATATAAACACGCCCCTGGCTGAATAATAAGTGTGTTGCAATCCCACTCCTGTCTTCCTCTCTACAGACATGATTAACTACGGCACCTATTGAGAAAAGGCGATATGCATAACTCATCGAATATGTAGCATGTATACCTCTCGAGGCCCAGTTCATATATGATGTCCATTGCCCGTTCTTTCTTCTGCTCCCTTGTCATCGTTCTTGGGAGACGGAGCAATGCTGCGTACGTCAGTGTCTCCTTTACGGTGAGATGAGTAAAGAGAACATCGTCTTGAGTCACAAATCCAATCCTGCAAGCCAAGTATAATTCCAATTATATGCCAAAGGAACGGCGACGGTATCACAACTCGGCAAACAATCAAGCCTAATTATAGCTTCCTTGATTTTAATCCTCCAATAAAAAATTCACGCACTAAGGACAAGCAAGACTGGCGCAGTGGGTTTCAGTCAACAAGCATAAACCAGGAGAAGTATGCAGCACTGACCTGGGTCAGGAATTCTGTCGAACAGGTATCAGGCAGCCAGGCAGGTGGGTTCAGCACGCATAACTCGGCCAAGAATACTATAATTGGTCTAACTGAACTCGTGATTCAGTGGAACCCAAGCCTGGCCACTGGTTAAACCATGATGAGCAGACAGCCAGCCAAGCCAAGAGCTCGTCCTCTTGAAATTTGTGGTGATGGGTGGGGGTGCCGCAGGCCGCAGCGGTGGCACCGTGGCGACCAAAATTTGCGAGAGGATCATGGCATGATAACGACGGGGACGCGAGCATTCGATGAATTGGGACATTAGGGGAACGCGACGGCGAACTTCAGATGACTAGAGTGTCACCGGAGTCTGAGCAGGGGAGAAGAGTCGCCGAGTCTTTCCGCGGACAGCGGGAGAGAGGCAACCGCTATTGGTGTCGCGCTCGCAGGCCCAGTCAAGGGATTCAAGGCCCAGAAGCAGGTGGGCATGTCCCTATTTGCTACGCTGGCTCTCGCCTCTCTTTTTATCGACAGACAGTATGTACCACCACCAGCAGTTATGCTCAAAATATACCACAAAAAAAAGTTATGCTCAAAAAACAAAAAAAACCACCACCACCAGTAACAACCTAACTACTTAGAAAAAAAAGACAACGATGAAATTGACAGTTAAATTGTCTTCACTTAACTAAAAAAGGAATTCAACACAGGTTAGGAGCCCCCATGGAATTTTGATTGAGATACAAAAAATTATAGCAAGATACAAGGACATACTATACGCCACCATGTTCTCACTGCTAGCTAGGCTACCTGAAGTTTTACACAGTTCAAATTCTAAGTTATTCGATTTTGTAGTTAAGTTTCATACTCTCATTTAAAGTTATGGACTACTTTGAACTTAAGTTACAGGAAATCAAGAAAACTTAAGAAAAACACTCATTCTGTTCATTGGGAAATTTGTTAACTCCACTCACATGATTTACATACTTTCGAATTTGAGAGCAAAACTTGGCACATACATGCATGCATATGCATCCTCTACCACGCAAAAAATATACTGTATTTTTTATTTTTTTACTATATTTCTTTGATTTTATTGTCCATGTGGGATCATATGTACCCTAGGTTTGCTGCGTAATTTCGGGCAACAACCAATTACTTTCCCTCTATTCCAGTGAATGAGCAGCATGCATATTCGAAGACGTTGCTTTGACCGAATTAGTCCAACTATATGAGGATTATTTAAGAAAAAGTTAATAATGTTAGAAAGTGTTTTTCAACAAAAGTTTAGCGATATTAATTTTGTATTCCCTGGTTTAGAGATAAGTGACTCGGATTTGTCGAGATTTACATATATTTAATACGAAAATACATGGGAATCTACATCGCTTCGAAGCTCTATTGGTTGTTAATATAATGGGCATGTTCTCGTTATATGATGCCGACGGGAAATGTCATGGAGACCGGAATCTGATGGACAGTGGTGGTTTGAGTCTGGGTGGTGATGATGAATTGACTTGGTGACTCGTGACTTGGAGCAGTGGCGTGCAAGTGGGGGCGACTGCACAGGAGAGGTTCATAGTCTTACCTTTCAGGGTGAAAACCTAGGTCTAGCCTTAATTGGTTGTGCCTGGCAATGGCCTTGTTGAAAGTATTATTTTGATAGCGTTGACTTTCTTTAGGTGAAAATCTAAGATCTATGATCTGGCGATGACGGTGTTTGTGCACTGTTCCCTTCTTGGGGGCATCGCTTTTGGAGAAGCTGGACTGCTGGTGTTGTCTTGGTGGTGGTAGTACCGATGTTTCAACAAATGGGTCACTGTAGCGGGACTTTCTTTTTTGTATTTTTTCTTTATTTTTTGGCTGTGTGCATCAGTATGGCCGCTTGGGCAATACGTTGTTGCAGAGGCTGAATGTAATTGGTATCACGTGATATTAATATATGCTCCTTTCCAAAAAAAAAAAAGAAATCTACATAAACCCGAGTCACTTATTTTCAGAGGGAGTATAGCAAAATGAGGATATTGTAGATCAAACTCTGATCAAAGTTTCGTATTGAAAAGCACGTATTGTCTTATTCATAATATTGACCACCAGCATGTAGCTAGAGGCAGCTTTGATCTTGCCGGCGAGCTAGGGAAGAAGAACACTGCTTGGAACAGAGCCATGATCGAGACAGTGAACAGATAAGGATTAGTTAGCAAGACAACCGTGAGTCTAAGCCCTCCCTTTAGTAGATGATCGACAGGCACGGCCATGCATGGGCTACACCTGTAGCCGCAGGCAACACCTCATCACGCACCTCCCATGCACCGACTTAACTCCGCGACAGCTACCGTTAAGCCACGCGCCACGAACTCTTTAATTAACCAGTTACCTGTCGCAGGCATGGTCGCTCTAGATTCCAAAATTAGTTAATTATTATGGTAAACTAAACATACTCCTGGTTAATCAGCTTACTGGATGCATGCGAGGGGTACATGCATGCATGGGCATGGTCCACGCTAGTACGCTAGGTCAACTAGCTAGGTAAGCTAGGTTGGTTGGTTGGGTTACCTTCGCTTGAGGGACTTGCCGAATGACTCGTCGTTGTAGGAGATGCATCCGTCGTCGGCGGTGGCCCTGCCGCCGAGCATGCTGAGCAGCGTGGTCTTGCCGCTGCCGGAGGGGCCCATGAGCGCCAGCACCTCGCCGGGGCACGCCGAGCCGGATATCCCGCTCAGGATCTCCCTCTGCGCTCCCTTCACCGCCACCTTGTACTTCACCTCTGCGAACTGCATGCATATACATGCCAGCACGCCTATGGTTATTCCTGCAACTCTGCAAGTGTGTTCTTTCGCTACGTTACGTACCTTGAGGTATATGGGCATGGTGGGCTCGGCCATGATGTTCTTGCGGCGGCGCGTGCTGGCGGCCTCGAGGTCGACGTCGTCGTCGTCGCTGAAGGGCGCGAGGTCGGCGGAGGAGGCGACGTTGAACTCGTGCTGCGGCGGCGGTGTGAATCCCGTGAAGGTGAAGGAGAAGCCGAGGCTGGCGCTGGATGCGCGGCTGAGCGCGGCGCCGCTGCTGACCAGGTCCTCCATGTCCAGCTTGAGCTGCGCGCTCCGGGACTTGCGGATGTGGCTGCGCCCGTGGCCGCCGCTGCCGCCCGACGCGGACCGCTTCCCGAAGCTGGACTTGCGCGACAGGCTGGCCGCGTCCGCCGCGCTCAGCACCGTCTCCGCCGACGCCGTGCGGCTCAGCGACTGCGTCGAGGACGCCGGCGCCGGCGGGGGCAGCTGCTCCGACCTCGTCCGCCCGATCGCGCCCGCGCCGCCGTCCATCATCGGCCGCTCCATGGTCGGGTCCATCGGTCGCCTGACCTCGCCAACACGTCGCACGTACGTACGTACAGGGCGCGTGCACGCAGCTACTACAGATAGCTTTTTACGCGAGGCTGGGTGATATATACTAGTACGTACGTACGCGCAGGCGCGAGGGAGCGACGGGCTCGGTGTGTGGAGGGCGACGTGCTGGGGAGGGCGACAGAGAGGGCAACGGAGGGGCGGGGTGTTGCCAGCGTAGCGCCGCGCATTGATGGCGCTGGAAAGTCGGGGTGTGGCTGGGCGCGCCCGGGCTGCCGCCTTCCACACATGTCCCCGCCACGCGACGGAGCGCCGTATCTCCCAGGGCACCGCGCGCGCGCGCCCGTCCCCCTGACCGCTTCGTTTAGCCAGCTAGCTCGACTGCTGGAGGCAGCGCGCGTACCAGCGGCGCCGCGCGACAGGGATCCATCGCCCGTCGCCGTCGCCTACCCTCCCCGTCGGAGCCAGTCCATGTGGTGCCAATCCTCGTGTGCCTGCCAGCTTTTCCATCGGCTTTGCCTCTGCTAACGTGGACGCACGCATGACGTGCCAGGTGACCTCACGGTCACGGCCGGCTCGACTAGCTAAGCTATACTGTAGCTACGTACAGTACGCACTGAACAGTTGCAGAGATCTGACCCCGGCACAGCGTCGGAGTCGACGACACGCCCCTTTCTGCTTTCCATAATCACACACCAGCGCGATTGTTGATGTGAACCAGCTAGCGACAATGGGCCGATTCATCACAGGACAAATCCGTAATCGATCGGGACTGAGTTTTCGCGCTCACGTTCACGGTGTCGGTCTAGTTACGTGCTCACGAGACTCGAAGAATTGTGGCGGCACTGTTCCAGAGGAGAAAAGAGGTTAAGGGCTCCTTTTGATTTAGGATAGGAAAAAAGTAGTATAAGATTGAGATATCTTGTTTACTTGAAATCGTGTGGGAAGACGAATTCCCTTTGCTTACAGCCAAGGAAATTTTCATGAGGCACAACCTAATACTCCTTTCGGATTTATAAGATTCCTATGAAATATGATTATCGATCCCGTGAATCAAACAACTTCTGTAAAAAAAACATTATAGGATCTCAACCCCTACACAAAACCTATGAAAATCTAATGGGGCCAAGGAGCCCTAAAACCACACGGCCGGTCTTCAGATGAAAATTGTGCGCACTTCCGGCATAATGTTCGAATGTGCGACGCGATTCCATACCGTCTGATTCGGTGCTGCAGCTGTTCAAGTGACATCGCGATTGCATACAGGTGTCACGCTAGTACACTAATCTCCTACATTTTTTACAATTAAGAAGATTCAAAACAATAGGGCCACTTAAAAAAAATAGGGCCAAAACACAAAAGTCAAGGAATATGAAATAGAATCATGACAAGATATGATAGATAAACACCTAAAAGTTAAGTCACCATTTTTTCCGACAATGCCTTCGAGAAGGAAGAACTCACCCACAATGTTTCTTGGGGGAAAGCATGGCCTAAATAATAGGGAAAAAGCTTATAGGATCTCAACCCCTACACAAAACCTATGAAAATCTAATGGAGCAAAGGATCCATTGGAGCTAAGGATCCCTAAACCACTCGGTCGGTCTCCGGATGAAAATTGCGCGCACTTTCGTCATAACGTCCGAATGTGCGACACGGTTCCGTATCGTCTGATCCGGTGTTGTAGCCGTTCATGTGACATCGCATTGCATGTACTGAGCTCCTACGTTTTACAATTAAGAAGATGCAAAACAACAGGGTCAAAACAGAAAAAGCAAGGAATACAAAATAGAATCATCACAAGATATGATAGATAAACAACTAAAATTTAAGTCACCATTTTTTTCCGACAATGCCTTTGAGAAGGGGTCACTAATGAGAAAGAAAGGTCGGAATAGTTCTGAGAAAAGATTATCGGAATAGTTCCGAATAGGGTCCGAAGAAGCTCGGAAGAAGGAAAAGACCGAAAGGTGTTTCGGATAAATAGCAATTTATAACATGCATTTATATATGTTAATTGTGAATTAATATATACTCCCTCTGTTTCAAATTACTCCGCCGGCACGCTTATGTAGGTGGGCTATTACTCCCTCATTTTTCATTCAAAAAAATCCTGAGATTTTCGAAATAGATAGTATGAAATGTGTACTACGTATACCAAAAATCCAGAATTTTTTTTGGATGAAAAATAAGAGAGTACTAGTCCACCTAGGTAAGCGTGCGCGCGGAGTAATTTGAAACAGAGGTAGTATTAAATAAATATTTAAATTATTATTTTGGGGCAACTTCCTACAATGGGCTGAATCCCGGAAAAGAAACAACCCAAAGAGAAGCCACCCCAAAATGGGAAGCACACAGCCGTAGCACCCGGCTGAGCTGGGCCAACCCGGGACCCACGTGGGCAGGCTGGTGTCCGTGCGGGCGCTGGTCACCGCCGCCGCTGCGAACCGTGGCTGCAACGCACTTGGGCGCGAGCAGAAGGCATGGGTAGGCACGCTGGCAGGCCGCCAGCAGCCAACCCGGCCACGTCGCGGCTCCGCCTTGCCTGTGCCTCACTGGGCCGATGCGTGCGGGGCGGCCTAGCCCGGGCATCGCCTCGTGTCTCCGCGCTGCTGGGCTGGGCGTGCGGTTGGCCCATCCGACCACCGCCTAGCCCAGTCAGCTGTGCCTCCTCCTTTTGCCTTTTCTTTTAGTCCCACATGGGGACTTCAAGGAAGGGTGTACCCTTTTTTCCCTATATAAAGTGGTCTATGTTGAGGGAAAAAGACACATAAAAATAAAATAGAATTTCCTAAGGCTATTTACCTTAGTCTCACGAGTGCGGTTCCACGAAGAACCGCACATGAGAGAGTCGACACCACCCGCACGCCGTCGCGCCGCTGGATCCCGGTTCTAGAGAGTCTAATTCCGCATCCAGGCTAGATCAGGAAAAACGGGAGTCATCGTCGAACACCGTCCGTGTGCGATACCTCGAATAGCGCTGCCACTTGTGGCCCTGGACTGTCGTGCAAGGACCAGGAGGAGACGAGCCAGGAGCTTCGTGGCCTTGAGGTCGGGAGAGTACGACTACTTCATCCACATTCCTTGCGAGACGTTAACCGCGTTTTGATATACAAGGGTATATATTTGAAACCTCATCCCGTTACTGTATTAACTAATAGGTAAATCATGGCTTCAACTATTGCGCTAGCTAGGATTTTTTTGCCTACAGCTATGAACCCTTTCAGTGGTATCAGAGCCGATCTATGCGTAGTTATGCAAGTATGGGTAGACCACATGTTGAATGTGGAGCATTGATTGCATAGTTGACACCTTCCCACACATACTTGTTCATATTGCGGCATTGTGAGATGAAACGATCCGGACCGACCTTACGCGTAATCCTACACGAGACTGGTTGCACGCTCGATATACGGCTTGTACAGTATAAGTGGCGAATAGGCGTCTGTCTCTCTCACAATAGTTAATATGACATATACAAGGGAAGACCCCGCGAGGGAGTAATAAGACAACTACTAGATTAATGATGTGAGTGATATTCGTAGGTATGAACGATTCTATCTTAAAAGCCCCTAGCAACCACGTAAAAATTGCAACTGATAAAGCAGAGGCATCTAACTTTATGTTGCAGAAGCGGGTAATGTGATGTGATGTGGTCAATTGCATGAACTAGATGAATACCCCACGCATTGCAGCGGAAATATCTTTAATAAATTGATTATGTAAATGAATAGGTATAAATATATAAAATATGGAATTATATACAAAAATATGCCAGATTAGTTACAATAGTCGAGAGGCTAAATTTAGTTGACATAAATTGTTGTAAGTTTGACAAATAAAATTAGTGGCATGGACAATTATTTTTGTCAAGAAGTAGATGACATGGATAGCTTGCATGTACCATAAATAAAAGCTAATGTGGTAACATGGCCAATTGATTGGCTAAAATAGTTGGTGATGTGAATAGCTTGCATGTTGAGATAGACCATCATAATTGCTAGTTAGTGAGACTTTGCTTTATAAGAAAGTATAGATACACTTCATGGACCACGAACTGGTGGCGCCATGAGCTTGGCGTCATGCAGGTGGCACATGATGTTGATCAAGGCGCAGTGCGTGATGGAGATCAAGGCGCTAATACCATATATCATATATCACACGTTACGAATTACATGTGATGTTATTTTTGTGTGCATCTTGTTTGTGCTTAGATCTATTAGATACGTGATGGTATTATTAATAAGATGATCCCTAATATAATACCAATACTAGTGTTCTCACTAAAGTGTGCACCACCAAGAAAGCTCGTAGTTATGAAGCAGGCCGTGTCGATCGGGTGCTAGATATCTCTGCATTCGTATTGTTAGGGTAATAGATGCTTGTATTACCAGAGGGCTAAAGGCCAGAATATATAGTACATGTACAGGTGCAAATATACAGAAAGCCCCCTAACATATGGGAAAACTACAATATAAAAATATATACTCTAACACCCCCCCTCTCAAACTCATGGTTGATCCACAACACTGAGTTTGGAGAGTAAGAAATCATGCTGTGCGCGGGTTTGTGTCTTTGTAAAGAAATCTGCCAACTGCAAGTCTGAAGGCACATAATGAACCGCAACAACCTGATCCTGCACCTGAGCACATGTATAAAAAGCATCAATACCAATATGCTTGGTCAGCTCATGCTTGACCGGATCACGTGCAATACTGATAGCACATGTACTGTCTGACAAAAGTGGAGTGAGTGTCGTAACAGAGACCCCAAAATCTGCAAGCAACCACCGTAACCAGGTCACCTTAGCGGTCACCGAAGCCATAGCCCGCAGCTCAGTCTCAACACTCGAACGGGAAACCGCTACCTGTTTCTTCGTCTTCCAACCAACAAGCGAACCACCAAGAAACACACAGTAAGCAGAAAGTGAACGACGATCCAGAGGATCATTCGCCCAATAGCATCCGAGTAGCACTGGAGCTGGAGTGAGCTAGAACGAGGGAAGAAAAGGCGACGAGTAATCGTGCCACGAAGATAACGAAGGACACGGAGGAGATGACTGTAGTGAACAGTGGTAGGAGCTGAGACAAACTGACTCAGAATATGAACATGATAAGAGATATCAGGACGAGTGACAGCAAGATAAACAAGACTCCCAACAAGATGGCGATAACGAGTGGGATCGGGAAGAGGATCACCATCAGTAGGACGAAGCTTAACATTAAGCTCCATAGGAGTCTCAACGGTGCGCTCATCCGCAAGAGCAGCCCGAGCAAGAAGATCCTAAATATACTTTTCCTGAGAGATAGAGAAGCCATCAGAAGTGGAGGAAACCTCAATCACAAGAAAGTAGCAAAGAGGACGAAGATCAATCATAAGAAAATGATCATGAAGACGAGCCTTGACAAAGGCAATATACTCAGGATCATCACCAGTAATGATCATATCATCAACATAGAGAAGGAGAAGAGTGCGTCCACGAGGAGAAGTGTGAGTAAAAAGCGCTGGATCATGAGAACTAGGAGAGAAACCAGCAGCAGTCACCACAGAGGCAAAGCGCTCAAACCAGGCACGAGGGGCCTGAATGTCGAAGACGACAAACCATCCCATCGGGAACAGAATACCCAGGAGGAGGCTGCATATAAACCTCCTCACTCAACTCGCCATTAAGAAAAGCATTCTGAACATCAAGCTGGGACACAGACCAGCGTCGAACAGAAGCAACAACAAGAAGAGTACGCACAGTGGTCATATGGGCCACAGGGGCAAAAGTCTCATCATAGTCACGACCGTGTTCCTGCTGAAAACCACGAGCCACAAGACGCGCTTTATAGCGCTCAAGAGATCCATCAGAGCGGGTCTTAATTTTATAGACCCACTTACACGTGATAGGACGAACACCAGAAGGGGGAGAAACAAGATCCCAGTGCCGGCGCTCAAGCGCAGCGATCTCCTCAGCCATGGCAAGCTTCCATTCAGGATGACACGCGGCATCCCGATAAGAAGTCGGCTCGGAGACGACAGAGAGACCATACTGACTAGGGGAGTAACGGTATGGAGCACGACGCTGACGACCAGGCCGTGAAGAAGGAAGCTCATCCGCGGAACATGACTCATCAGAAGAGGAGGAAGAAGGAACAGCGGAGGAAGGGTCCGAAGCCGGAGAACGAGGAGAACTAGGGGAACTAGACGAAGGAGAGGATGGTGCCGAAGACAAAGGAGGCGCATCAGAAGGAGGAGGTGGAGGAGAAGGGACAACGGAAGGTGTATCAGGAAAAAGAAGAAAAGAGAGATCATCCGTTGGGTAAGTACCAGAGGTGGGGCGAGGATAGAAAAGACGCGTCTCATCGAACGTGACATCACGAGAGATGCGCATCCGACGACCAACGGGGTCCCAACAGCGATAGCCCTTATGCTCATCAACATGGCGAGAAAGACACACTCAACAGACTGAGCGGTCAGTTTGGTGCGTTCGCGAGGAGGGAGAAGGACATAGCAAACGCAACCAAATAAACGAAGAGTCGAGTAGTCTGAACAGGTACTAGAGAGACGCTCGAGAGGAATGCCACCCCGAAGAGCAGCTGAAGGCTGGATGTTAATGAGGTAAGTCGACGTAGCGACAGCCTCAGCCCAAAAATGCGGCGGAAGAGAGGAAGCAATCATCATAGCATGGGTAGTCTCAAGAATATGACGATGCTTACGCTCGGCGACACCATTTTGAGCATGGGCGCCGGGACACAAGAACTGAGCAAGGGTGCCCTGCTCAGCAAGGATGCCACGCAGGTGCTGGGAGATATACTCTCCTGCAGAATCAGCACGAAACACATGAATAGGAGTGGAATAGTAAGTACGAACCATGGCCACAAAGCACTGATAAATAGCAAGCACCTCACTGCGAGAGCGCATAAAAAACAACCAGGTGTACCGTAAAAAATCATCAATGAACAAAATATAGTATCGATGGCCTCCTTTTGAAGCAAAGGGAGCTGGACCCCAAACATCTGAATGAACTAAATCAAAAGGTCACTGAGATACAGACACACTAGTAGGATAGGGAAGCTGAATCTGTTTGCCTAACCTACAACCCTGACACGAATGTAAAGACACATCTCCTGAGACAGGCCCAAGAAGACCACGACGAACTAATGACAATAAACGGGAGCCACAAAGATGACCCAGCCGATGATGCCACTGCTGAAATGAGCCGGTCACAGAAGCAGCAACCGCAGGAGAACTGGCAGAGGAAGTGTCAGCGGAAAGAACACGAAGCCAGTCTAACTCCCATAGCCCCGGAGACTCAATGCTGCGAGGGCCAGCTCCAACCAGAGCCTATGTACGACGGTCCTAAACAACACAAGAATCAGCGTCAAGAATGACACGACAACCAGAATCAGTAAGCTAACTAGCAGAGAAAATGTTCATCTTAAGACTAGGAACATGAGAAACATCAGGAACAGAGAAAGAAGAAGTAGAGAGGGTGCCTCGACTGGAAACAGGAAGAGAGGTACCATCAGCCGTAATAACACGGATAGGAGAAATAAGAGAGCGAAGAGCAGAAAGAATAGAAGACGCAGAAGTCATATGAAAAGAAGCTCCAGAATCCAGATACCACGGGGACGACGTACCTGACTGTGTAGAACGTGATGGTCGCGCGGTGCCAGAAGAGCTAGGCACAGAACCAGCAGTACCCGATGAGGAAGAGCCTGTAGCAGCGAGCAGACTACGAAGACCACGGATAATATCCTGATCGGGCGGTGCACCAGGAGGTCCGAAGCAATGACGAAGATCACGAAGAACCAGCCGTGCCGAGCAAGGTACTGCTGACGTAAGCGGGGATCCCTCGTCCAGCAGCCAGAGATATCGTGGCCAAGCTTGCCACAGTGGGCGCAGGGAGGACGAGAACCATGAGGCTGCTGAGGCTGACTTTGACCCTGGGCCGGTGGAGCAGAGAGTAGCGGCGATGCTAGAGACCGCGACGAAGCCGGCGACACGGGGGGACCACGAGCAGCAAGAACAGATGGAACCTCAAGAAGACCAGCACCACGAAGACGAGTCTCCTCAGCACGAAGCTCAGCCAGTACCTCAGAGAGCGGAACACGACCACGGGCAAGCAGCTGGGAACGACGCGGCTCAAACTCCTTGCGGAGCCGCGACAAGAACTCAAAGACGCGCTAAAACTCCAGATCCACGCGCACAATCAGACAGTAGGGACATGTGTTACACACAGCTGTACGAAGAGAGTCAAGCTGACGCCAAATAGCAGCACTCTAAGTATAGAACTCATCAATAGTGAAATCACCCTGCTTAAGATCATGCTCCTGACGAACCATAGACAGATAAAGAGCATCTCCAGACGGCTGATAGCGCTGACGAAGAAAAGCCCACTGAGCAGCAGCAGTGGGAAGACCCATGAACTCAGCAGCATCGAGGCGAGAATCGAAGTGAGAACAGCAGCAGCACAAGCATCCTCATCTATCCACTGAGTGTAGTCAGCCAGATCCAGCCAGTAGGTCGCAACAACAGTAGAATGCTCCTGGACCTTACGATCATAATCATCCCGAGCAGTATCATCAGCACTCTGGGCTGCATCCTTGACCGCCTGAGTGGCATCGGGTGCAAGGGCAACGGGCGTCGAGGTAATAGCGCCGTGAGGCGCAATGGGCGTGGTGGACAGGAGACCTCACCGGAAAGCACACCCCAAAGGCGAAGACCGCGCATGTGGACGCGTATGAAGGCAGCGAAATTAGGATAATTCGCGCCATCAAAAATCACCGGGCAGCTAGGAATCGCAACATAGCCCGACGAGGAAGACATAGCTCTTTTTTTTCTTTTTTCAGAACAGATCGAGATTATTAGACCGGGACGGAGAGCGGGCCAGGGAGACGGCGGCGGCGGGATCCGAAGCCGGCGGACGGTTCGGCAGGGACGGGCGGCTGGCCAGCGGCGGGCAGAACGACGGTGCGGGCGGCGGCGGCGGCAACGGCTGCGTAGGGAAAAAAGCCTTACGGCTCTGATACCATGTTAGGGTAATAGATGCTTGTATTACCAGAGGGCTAAAGGCCAGAATATATAGTACATATACAGGTGCAAATATACAGAAAGCCCCCAAACATATGGGGAAACTACAATATACAAATATATAATCTAACACTTATATGGTGGGTGCAAGCCATGTATGCACAGCGAATACACTTAGGTTGAATTGGCGAGCCTAACATGTACAGACATAGCCTCGAAACACGGGATATCGAAAGATCAAGCATGAGTTACATGAATGATGTGATCGACGGATAGTCCACCCTAGTAGCTATGTCAAAGACCGTGACGATCGGGGATGACACAGTGTAAAGGGATCATGTAATCCCTATGATAGTTTTAGTGAGAGTTCTTGTGATAATATGATTATAAACTAGAATTCATTTTGTGAACTTAGTCTTATGTCTTGCAAATGTGTTTGTAGATCATATCACTTTAGTTAGCATTTAAAATGCATGGAGTGATATCGCTAGAGGACAAAATTAAGTTCGATGGGTCCAACTTCATCGACTAATATCTACGCCTAAGGGAAATCCTCACCACTTACGACCTACTCTTCACCATTTTAGAACCACTAGGAGAGCTTCTGGATGATGATGCAACCGAGGATGAAGAAGACGAGTTCCGTGATCATCGTGACTTATTCTTCTACGTCTCATGCACCATACGATGGTCAATGGTACCTGAGCTACAAGAGCACTTCTCACGGATCGAACCATTTGATACAATCAATTGATTGAAGGCAATGTTCATAGAACAAGTCAGACTTTTGAAGTTTGAGGTGCTGGATAAGTTTATTTTCCAGAAGATGGAAGAAAACACATGTCTTGTTAGCCACTTGGGGATCATGCGTAAACTCTATACACGTCTTGCATACGAGGTTGACTATTGGATGGAAGACCAATTTGTTATAAATGGGGTGTTGCGCTCGCTTCCCCCAGCTACAAAAAGGTCGTCCATGGCTATGTGATGAAAGGTGACTCGCTCAACTTTCATCAGTTCCTGCAGCAGTTGAGAACTGTGAAGGTGGAGCCCACTGCTTGTGAGATCATCGACTCAGCATGTATATATGATATACAATTTATAAATATTTTTCTCACAAAACACTTATTGCAGTTCCACCAAGTATACTGATACTTGTTCTTGTTTTATGAAAACAGGACCGTCTGCTTGAGCATTGCATGGAATATACAAGGAGGCACGGCGCGTTGGAGGCATACATGATGCTGGTGGACGGTGATACTTCTCCTTCTATATTTATCTTTTAGACTTATTAGAATTGGAACTATTTGTAATCGATCTTAGTTGGTGGACCTATTAGTGTGTCTTGTACTTCGCGAGACGGTTATTCATATATATATGTAACAAATCAGTTGTTTGATTAATATGAATGATTTATATTATGGTAACATTTTTGGGTTATGAATGTGTTGTTCTTATGGGGGTCTTAATGATAAAATGTATACATTTATAATACCAAAAGATAAAAGTATATCTAACTTAATGATAATGCATCAGTGTGTATGACACTAATGGTTTAAGTCATAAATACGTCCTATGCATGCAATGTATTCATACTGATGGATAATTGGGAATAGTTAGATACTTGATCTATCGGCACATGATAAACTGTACGTTGTTTGGCAAATATGACTAAAACAAAATAGATTCTAGTGGAACAGATGTATACTACACTTTTGAAAACTATGCATGACTGATGCATTACAAATTCAGCAATATAGTGGACATCATTTTCATATAAGTATAATTGTGGATTCAAAGTAAATAACAATATTTACTAAAGAACACATAACTCTGAGCCTATTTGAAATGTTCAAAAGTTCATCGGGTCAAAGTGAATATAGAATTAACAAAAGTAACAAGTCAAGACGATTTGTAACTGAGTTAATGGCTTAGTCCTTACAAAAGGAGGTTATTGGAAAGTGGAAAGAGTTATAGGGCCAGAACAAAAAAACACTTACGAAATAGGGAATCATCATATTCGTGGAAACAACACTATAAGGTTATGACACGTTCGAGTTTCTAAAGACTTTGATAAAGTCGTTAGGAATACAAAGTCTTTGTGGAATATTTACAGGCAACTATGAGAATATGATCTTTCATAACCAAAGGACACACTAATTTACTTGTTAAGAAAGGGTTTCTTGACAAAATGCTGATGAAAGAAAGTGAAAGTTCGAAATCAAGATATTCGATCTTACCCCACACATTGAGTAGCACAACAGAAGATGTTTCATAAAACGAAACTCTACAAAAGGATGTGAAACTAATGATCATGATCATAATGTTTCGATCAAGGACTTAAATTGATAGTAGGATCTAATTGTGCATTTCCCACTTTGGAAATACATTATTAATTTACCTATTATATTGAATATAATATACCTACGAACTACAAAGAAGTGATGATGGACCTAATTACGAGAAATGACTATGAGTCATGAAATCTATAGAAAGTTAAATTTAAGATTAAAAGGAGTAATATGTTACCCAGATCTTATCAAAGTAAGGAGTTACTTGATCTTTCCTAAATAACTATGGAGTTGTTAGGAAGAATGCAAGTTTAGAAGAAAAGCTTGATTTGTCGTGAAGATTGTCTTGACAAATTCAATGGTTGACTGCAATAATGTAGCAATGCTTGAAATCTATGGATTTATAGTTAGTAATTACTCCCTCCGTCCCAAAATAAATGACTTGATTTTGTCTAGATTCATATGTATCTAGACTTAGATGCATTCGAATCTAGACAAATGCAAGTCAATTATTTTAGAATGGAGGGAGTAGATGCTAAAATCTCGGAGTAGGAAAACTCTCGATTTGATATATGATTAAAAGATTTTGGAATTGCCAAAATGTCGAGAAGAACAATACTTATGAAGTATTAGAGTGGAAATTAAATAGTTTTCTGAATCAAATATGTGGATGGCATATTTTGAGTGGGAGCTATGAGGATAGTATAAAAGTCTCATATGTGAATGAAATTTTGAGTGGGAGCGTGACAACATTCACATATATGTGTTCGACATATAATGAATAAAATAGTTGATATTAGTAATATTATGAGATAAATGAAGTTAATCAAAGCATTGGACTTTGAAGTATGGAGATAGATAAGTTCAACATTGAAAGTCAATATGTTTATGTTCAGATTCTGAAAATAGTTCAGAATGTACTAGTTTGGACTCCATTGACCTCGACTACACGTCCCCCGCGTCGAATCTACGCCCGAGGGATGTGTCGACTCTGCCTGCTGCGGCGACTCCTTGTATATCGTGCGACTCCATCGACCTCGACTACACGTCTGCCGCATCGACTCTACGCCTGGGGCTGCGTCGACTCCGTGTCCAACGCGTGACTCCATTGACCTCAATTACACGTCTGCCACTTTGACTTTACGCCTGGGGGCTACGTCGACTCCATGTCCATCGCACGACTCCATTGACCTCGATTACATGTCCGTCGCCATGTCGACTCTACACCCGGGGGCTACGTCGACTCCGGTCCGCCGCATCAACTACGTCCGCCACGCGACTCCATCGGCCTTGACCACACGTTCTACGCTTCGACTCCGTCGACCGTGTTGACTCTACACTCAGGGGCTACGCCGACTCCGACGCGCGACCTGTTGCCGCCATCGGCTACGGTGACCCACTGCCATCATCGGCTCCGGCATCCTGCTGCCGCATCGACTTTGTCCGCCATGCAACCCGCTGCTACATCGATTTTGTCTGCGGCCGCATCGAGTTCGTCCACAACAACTACCGATAAAGCTAAATTTCCCTTGACTTGGAGCCGATTATTTTTTAACTCTCACTTGATGCACTTAGGGGATGCGCCCTCTTCGAGTACCTCATCAGATGAAGAAGACCTCTGGGCCTATGATTTTGTGCTAGCACATGAATATAGCCTCTGGGGCTACTCCCATCAGGAGCACTGGTCGCGCACCTGATAGAAAATATTTTCTCCTACGAGGTCGACATAAAAAGCAAAGGCACAAGAAATTAAAATTTGAACCTACGTTGGGATGTAAGCACCCGAACGTAGCCTCGGGGGATACTCTCATCGGGAGCGCTGACCGCAGACCCGATTGAAAGAAAACATAAATCCTCTAATAGGAGTCGACGGAATAATATCTACAATGATGAATAATAACTTTAAGCCTATTCGAGTGTAGCCTCAACGGTTACTCTTATCGGGAGCGTCACACATCCAAAGAAATCTTCGAGTTCACCTTCTGGATATATTAAAAAGAACTTGGAGACTCAACCCAAGTCTACAACTCGAGTAGAGTCTCGGGGGCTACTGACATGACCATGATCCTTCGGGTGCCCATTGTTGGTATATATATGGTGCGGCCCAACGGAAGTCTCACTCGAAGATATACCAAGATCCATGAATCCCATGACGATTCATCAGATGCTTAGCCTACAAGGACACTGACTCCAAGCGCACAAGACAAGAAAAGTACAAGATTAGACTCTACACAAACACCGACTTCTAACCTACTCGTATTGGTACCTGAGACCTAGTCTCTCCATTATATAAAGGCTAGAAGGGTCCAACGAGGAGGAAGATCACCACAATAACATCGGATAGAGAACCAATCTTACGATACACATGTCCCTTTCTCTCAGCGAGATTGCATCTAGTAGACTCAACGAGTTTATGACTTCATTGGTAATACAAACAAACAAGCAGGAAGTAGAGTTTTCTCTATGAGGGGCTGAACCTGGATAAATCGTCTCCCTTATTTGTCTATTAAGCCAATGAATTCACCAGCACTCTCTCTTCCCATAAACCCAAGTCCATAACAATGGACATTGCCGAGATCACCCCTCATCGGTCTTAATCTTTGAAAGAATATGGTTGGTATGGTCGTTCACGGAAAGGCCTCATATTTTGCATTCATAAGTGTTCAAGTGATAAACAGTGTAAAAGTGTCCATCGATTTTCCATCGCGATTCATTTGCATTGTTGACCGGACTCTCTACAGCCAAAGTACTCCCTCCGTTCAGAAATATAAGACATTAGCTTTGTGAAATGAATGTATTTAGACACTTTTTAGTGTATAGGTTTACCCCGAACCTCTATGAATCTATACACTAAAAGACGTCTAGATACATTCGATTCACAAAGCTAAAACGTCTTATATTTCTGAACGGATGGAGTAGCTAAGTCTGTGTTTTGAATCCCTAACCAATATTTTGCCATGCCCCCAAATGAGGATGGTGAAGCGGCATCGAAAGGCTAGTTGGGTGACCATCTGCCCACCCTCGCCACTGAAACCAATCAGCCGTCCATAACTCCATACCTTGTTCTAGACAACGAGAATATATCCAATGATACCACCCTCTTTATGATACCATGATACCAGTCCTAAATAACAAAAATTCCAGTTTCTAAAAAATTCAAAAATAATTTTGAGTGTTCACCTGGTGTGAGTTGACGAACTATAAATTTTTTAGAACTAAAAATATGAAACACACGTAGAGAAACGAAAATGAAAAATCAACATAAATAGTATCACAAAAAGACAAAACCAAAAATGACACTATACACATATCAATTTGTCCTTTTAGTTTCTGTTTGTGCATTTCAAATTTGGTTTCGAAAATTTAATTCTAGGGATTGTGAACACACATCTCGTGAACATACAAATTGTCTTTTGAATATTTTAAAAACTTGAAAATTGGATTTCCAAGAACTGGTATCATGGTACCATGTAGAGGGTGGTATCACTAGAATGACTAGACAACGAATGCACGCAAAAGAACTTGCACTTTGGCACCCAAAATTTCCAATGGGAAAATATCTACACATCAAGCATAACCATAAATCACAATTGATAGAGTACATCTACGTCGTACACTTCCTTTAATTTATGTTTTCCATTACCACGCAGCCCAATTATTCATGTGAACTAGCAACGTTACATGGATTAAATATCGGTCGGCACTGAGTTTTCGCGCTCACGTTCACACTCCCCTAATTACGTACGAGACCCAAAGAATGAGGCAGTATTGTCGCGGCCATGTTGCACAGTACCAAGGGGGTCCCTCGTGTGGTGGCAACTTGTGTTGACTGCCCTTTCCATGAGTGAATGCACGTCGTCCCTAGGTCGTGAGCTCACCAACTGAAAAGGAAGTGCTGTCCGAAGGAAAATGGTCCCTCGTAAGTGAACAGTTGCTAGCTTGGCGCCAATCGGAAAATGGCGTTGGCACGCCGACGAGGCTACACACAAGAATGCAAGAATTCCTCGCGCGTCGGTGGCCAGCTCTCATCATCGGTCGTAAGTTTATGTAACGATCTACTTGTTGGAAGAATCATTTTGTCTGAACTCCTAAACTTCTGAGGGCGTCTCCAACTGGGCCACTCAAACGGTCCAATTTTGTTTGTTTTAGTCGAGGCACAAACACTTTTGGATCGTGGTCCGTCTTGTCCGGTCAACCGCACCGAGCAATACAATCTAAACGGATAAAACCGGACAATCCAGTCCAAGGGAGAGGAGAGAGAAAAAGACCAGTTGCGTGACTGTAACTGGACCAGTCTGCTAAAAAACCAGACAGTGCAGCGTCCATGTTTGTCCGAACAAATTCATCCGTGACCTAAATTTGATATCCGGATGAATCGATCCGGCCTGAGTTTGTCCGAATGGATCGTTCGGCTAGGACGACGCATTTGGCCCAACTATCCACGCGGACAGATTAGGACGTGGCTGGACCGTCTGGGTCTGGCGCGTGGAGATGCCCTGAGGTCCCGGTTCTACTAGCTTGTAGTGTCCGCGGGTCTGCAACAGCTGCAAACAACACATCAGAGGTGGTACATGCATGGAATGACGGATCGATGTGACCCTTCATGTGGACGAATTCGATCCCCTAAATTTGCTCTCCTATATTTCAATCTTCTACTAGGCATTTCAACAAACACATTGCAATAAAAGGAATATACATCAAAATCAAACTAAAACACTTAGTTCATACACACATTGAATAGTTCATACATAGATTAACACTAGCTACGCCACCGAGCGTCGGTGGCCGTCACAGAAACCCTAGCTACCCCGCCGAGTGTCGGTGGCCGATGTTGGTGACCACCTACTTGTCGAGGCTGTCGAGCCACACATCGAAGCTGTCGGTGGAGTCGGTGTCGCTGCCGAGGTCGATGACTTCCTATGCCGACGAAGACACTGCCGCCGTCGCGGAGGAAGAAGGCCCTGCCGCCGTCGCGGAGGAAGAAGGCCCTGCCGCCGTCGAGGAGGAAGAGGCGAGTCCGCGACGTGCGACGTACTCCGCGTAGCGCGCGGCCTCCGCAGCGACGCGACCAGGATTTTGCCGACAGAGCTCGGCCACATATCGCTCGCCGGCAGCCTCGGCCTCGAGTCGCTCCCGGGCCTCCCGGTCCTCCCGAGCCATGCGCACGGCGTGGCCGCGGCTGGGAGGGGAGAAGAGTTCCGGCACCTCATTGCTGAGAGGGAAGTTCAGCTTGTCGCAGTCGCTACCGTGGAGCTCGAAGTTCTTGATGTCGTGCGTCCATGCCGCCTGCCCCACCGACTTGAAGATGCCCAGCCAGTGGCGTTGGCCGGTGATCTCTACCACCTACCCAGACCCCCCACTGCCGCCGTCGCACGCCGTGGTACTGGTCGTGCGGTGCCGCCGGCAGCGGGATGTCGTCGCGAGGCCCCGATCTACGGCCACCGGGCGTGTCGTGGCCCCGAAAGGCGCTGCGGATAGGCGGCGGCAACCGGCGGCTGGATCCGGCCATCTACGACGAGTTTGGGTGGGAGGAGAGACGCTGGGAAGAAGAACAGTGGCGGGAGAGTGAGTGGCGGCGTTGGGGGGATTTTTTCTTATCGGCTACGCGGCCGAGCAAATATAGGAGAGCGGTGGGAATTTTTAGAGACCGAAATCCTATATTTGCTCCTCTAAAGCCTTTTGGGCTTTCTGTTAGGTGAGTTTTCGGCCCTAATTTGCTACTCTAACGTTTTTAAGCTATGGGTTAGAGATGTTCTAACCGCTGAAACAATGAGCCACGCAGAGAACTTGCACTTTGGCATCCAAATTTTCCAATCAGGAAATATCTACCCACCAAGTCTAACCACAAATCGCAATTGATCGAGTACGTCTACGTCTTACGCTCCGTCCTTTATGCTTTCCATAACCACGCAGCTCAATTATTCATGTGAACTAGTAGCAACATTACATGGATCAAACATCGGTCGGCACTGAGTTTTCGCGCTCACGTTCTCACTCCCCTAATTCCCGAGACCGAAAGAATGAGGCAGTGTTGTCGATCGCAGCCATGTAGCAGTACCAAGGGGCCCCTCGTGCTGGCAACTTGTGTTGACTGTGCGGTCCTTTCCATGAGTGAGCTCACCACCAACTGAAAAGGAAGTGGTGTCCGAATAATGGAGAAAAATGGTCCCTCGTAAGTGAACAGTTGCTAGCTTGGAGATAGCACGGGCCAATCGGAAAATGGCGTTGGCATGCCGACGAGGGTACAACCGTACAAGCAAGAATTCCTCGCGCGTCAATGGCCAGCTCTCAACGGACGTAAGTTAATGTAACGATCGACTTGTTGGAGGAATAATTTTTTTGTCTGAACTCTCAAGACTTCTGAGAATCTCCGCTAGCTCTAGCTTGTAGTGTCCGCGAGTCTGCAACAGCTGAGAACAACACATCAGAGGTGGTACATGCATTGAACGACAGGATCGATGTGACCCTTCCTGTGGACGAATTCCTACTGATCTTTTCAAGTGCTAGCTTAGAAATATTCATGTTGTTAGAGCATCTGCACTACCGGCGCCCCCTGACGGGTGGCAGACAAGCGCGCCGGGAGTTGGTTTGAAGGCGCTACCCAAACTGCCGGGATCTAGGCCACTAAAAAGCTATACCAAGGAATGATCTTTTGGTCTCATGATTCAAATCATAAGTTGCATTCAGGGGAAAATTATACCTTGTTGAATTAGTCTTCTAAGAGCTTATTAGCGGAAGAATACACTATAAGTGACATAGTTGGCCCAAACGAAATTTGGATCTTGCTTCCCTCTACTTGCATCACCTACTCCCCCCGTTTTAAAATATAAGATGTTTTAGCTTTTTGAAAAAAGTGTATGTAGATCCTTTTAGCGTATAGGTTCACTCCAAACCTACATAAACCTACACACTAAAAGAGGTGTAGATACACTCCTTTCACAAAACTAAAACATCTTATATTTTGAAACAGAGGGAGTACTTGAGAATGATACCAACATCAAACTTGGTGATAGCCTTCAGAATCTAGGTGAAGCCAGTGTCTACTCCAATGGTATAAACCTCACAAATTGTACAAGAGGAAAGCATGACCTACGTAACATGGAGATCTTCCTTCTTGAAGGAGGCCTTCGATTTGATCTCCCCGAGTAAACTTTAGTTTAAGAGGAGCAGAGATCACACACATCTACACATTTTTTTACAGAAAGGGAGGCAAAAGATTTTCCTCATTTCATTAATAAAGGGAGAGTATAACACATGGAGAACGGAACGAAAAACAAAAGGATAAAAGTCTCAAAAGATCTACTCTCCTGGTATGTTGTTTTCCCATGTGTGTTGCTCTCGCCTTTACCCAATTATCCGATTCGCTCTTATTCTTTGAAAGAGTAAGGTTTGCATGGTTGAGACTCGAGACTTCATGGAAAACCCTCACATTTTCCATTCAGGAGTGTTCAAGTGATAAACATTGTAAGGGTGCCCATCGATTTCCATCGTGATTCATTTGCATTGTCGATCGGGTTCTCTACAGCTCAAGTAGCTAAGTCGGTGTTTTGAATCCCTAGCCAATATTTTACCATGCTCCCAAATGAGGATGGTGAAGCGGCATTCGACGGCTAGTTGGGTGAGCAACTCCGGGACCCTCTTGAAAGCACATATTTTGCCCACCCTCGCCGCTAAAGCCGATCAGCCATCCATACGTTGTTCTAGGCAACAAGCCACGCATAGAACTTGCACTTTGGCACCCAAATTTTCCAATCAGATAACATCTACACATCTGCTAGTTGAATGTTTGTGTGTTTGCTATAGTTCAATAAATTTAGACCTCATACATTGATCAAATCATTTTTAATTATGACATATTTGTGATGTACTTGCTCATGATGACAATCTCTTCACTCCGCACATTCAAAATAATGCGCGTGAAAATTGCATATCCGTGCTTCTGTAGCCTGTGCTGGTGTCATGACCATCCCTCATGCTTCGATATATCACTAAATCTAGGACTTTTCTTATGAATACATAAACCTTGTTCTTATATAAATTCCCTATTCTTACGGAAAAATTGTCAGGAAAGAAATGCTAGTCACAAGAAAATCGATGTACGGGATAAAAAATGAAGCTACTGATGAACTGAACCAACAAATTCCATTTTAAATCTCAATATTGTACATCTTGAGTGATCATAAAATAATTAATTTGTCAGACAAACCAAAGAAGAATCTTGTAGCAATGCCTCAAGTTGCCCACTCTGGTGTCCTACATAGATAGGCAAAAACAATGCTCTTATAAACCTAGTCAATGAGTGATCCTCTAGCACGTGCAGCGAAACTATTAAACATCCGATTCTTACCACTGTCACTCTTGACGTAGTAGCTGAAATGTCACCAATTTCATGACGGGAGACATCATAGGAACCATCAATCTTTCAGGACCCTCTTCCTTCATGCCCACTTAGATGATCCTGGAACTATTTATGATCATGAATGCAATTGATTTTGGGTTGTCAGCTTCCATGACAAGATCCTCTTCATTCTCACTGTTTTTTGTCATGTACATCAATAACAAGCGGGAAAAGAATGAATAGTTACCTTTGTAGCTAAAGTTGACCACATCTGAAATAGTGATGACGCATTCGTTCATCAGAAGTCCTACTCTGAATTTTTATGTCAAAACATAAACTTGCCTCGTGGAAATATGAGAAAACCGAATTTGTTCCTCCTATCATTTTGAATTGCACAAATAAAGTTGTTCCCAGGACATGTGAAAGAAATGCTAGTCCTTTTTGCCAACCTTGAAAAATCCAAAAAAACTATTCCAAGCATAGTTTAGAATCTGCTTTACATGAATGTGCTCAACTACTTATGGTATAACTATGATTCATTGGCATAATAGGAAAGTGAGATTCACCTTGTCAATCTACAAAATAAGTGAATAATGGAAGCTAGGTGGTAATACAGTTATACATATCTTTGAAGTATAATTTTGCATGGTGCGTCCATATGAACATTATCAAGTAGGACAGATGTCCAAGAGTTACATGCATAAAAGAAACTATTTTGTTCAGAAAATGAGCTATTTATTTTCTCTAAACTTTTTTCGTGCAATGAATTTATATCATCTTCAATTGATTAGAAACCTTATGTAGGTGATGAGTGCAAATATGATGCATATTTAAGCATACAAATTATTCATATTGTCACTCATCACATACTATATCTACCTACAACTATATCCATTATGCTTGATTACTAGTTCTCATTCATTTTTATAAGGACTTTGCACAACTAGTAGTTTTAATAGGGTATTATTACTTTTTCCTTGTCTTTAACTTGCGTGTAGGTGCTATGGACAATCATGGATAAAAGAAGCCAAGCAGATTCAATATGAAGAAGTTACAAGCGTCAGACTTAGCCATATGAGATATGGAAAAGTCATATTTTTTCATCATATCATATTTATGATCCAAATACCATGATGTTGTATCCCTCATCCATACGAATCCAATGAGCCAAAGAACACCTCAATCAGAGTCTGTATGAAAAAATGGCGGCCAAAACACTACGGAATACAGACGGTTTAACGACCTATGGTACGGGCAGATCCTGCCCATACCATATGGTCGTACCAGCCTCCGACGGCTTTGTTTCTTCAAACGGAACATTATTTGTAAAAATAGAATGGGCATATTTGGCTCCAAGCTCTGTCGTTTCGCAAAACCGACCTCCAGAATGCCTATTTAAGGAGGGGAACCCTATCCGCCTCCATCATAAGTCCACACACTCCCTTGGGGCGGAGGCTTGCTGCTCTGCCGCCTCTCCATAGCCGCCGCACACCTCCAAGATCAATATCTCCTCCAACACATCCAAAAGGTCTAAGCAAGAGAAGGAGAAGGAGACGCCCCATGTTCACCGCGCGCACTGTTCATCGTCATCATGCCCAACGGCGTATACACCTCTCTCTCCCTTGTTTTAGATTTTGTATTTTTAAGATTGAACATGATGATCTCCATGAATTACTATTTGTATTTATACTCATTCATGTGTGAGTGACTGATTAGGTTCTAGGTTGAGGATTGATCTAGTGTGCTAAGTTATAATGTGTTTTTCATCCAAATATTCAATTACATGAGTCGAAGATGAGTTCATGTGATCCCTTGGTCTGGAAGTATACGTTTGACTTGCGAGTGACACATGAGAATCATGATAGTACACGCAGTGTGACAACCCGGTAATCAAGTGGGAAACGTTTATTTATCCAAGGAGAAATTTCTTATAGACAATGGATCACACATATATTCATCCATCTAGTACTAGTAAGACCGAAGCTTAGAAACCCTCTCTTATTTCATTCAATTCTAAAAGTATAACCCCTTTCATTTACTTTCAGTTTTAGTTTACTTTGTTCTTGTTTAGCTCATGTTCTTAGTTACTTCAAACCTCTCTCAAATCTTTGAGATTCTAGTAACATATAGAGTAGACTATTTCTAAACACAGTTTTGGGTGCGAACATGGACGCACTGACAATGTGGCTACGGGATTGTGTGATTTCCATCCTACAAAGCTTTCTTGGGATCGATCTTATAATAAATATTTACTGCTACAAGTACTGCAATAACCCTGTTGTTGGATGCAGGAACCCAGTCATCAAATTGGCGCTATTATCGGGGAGCATAGAGTTTGGTTATTTCCTACCCACTCGCATATAGTTTATTTCCGTTTATTGCTATTTTACTGCTTTTACTTATTTGGAGAGAACAAAAAAATTATAAAACCAAAAACCCATTAAATTTTATATAACAAAAATTATAAAAAAAATGCTACTAATCTTGTCTTCCGAGATTTCTATTTTAGAACATATTCAACTTGCAAAGGAGGAGAAGACACACACATAATCATTGTACATGGTTCCAAAAGAAGAAGATAGTTGTAGAACTATATATATTCATGTTGCTCATACTAAATATCCTTGGTCATTGAGGTCGTGTTGAACACACAACTTAGACTAATGTGAAAGTCGAATGATGACTCGGTTTCACTTGTCATGTGCATGATGATGCTATTTCGACTTATATGGATTTGGCTAAAGAGTTTAGCGAGTTAGATTGATCTAAATTGAGATACCATGAACAAATCATCATTTGTATATCTTAATCAATATAATCTTTAGACCTAAGGTTGTCTCACAATTTGAGTTGAGGATCACCGATTTAGATTATGTCAAACGTTATTTCTTCATAGTGAAGTTATAAAGACAGAGTTCGGGTCGACTGAGAATCAACCTGCGTGATGTGGATAACCAAGATGGGATTTTGCCCCTCCAACTAGAGAGATATTCTATGGATCCTCTCGTGTGATATACTTCAGAAATTATGGTTACTAGTAGTTATGCACGCGCACACGCGTCTCAACTAATAAGTTTTATGCTCTATCTAAAAATCCCATAATATTTAAAGTTTTTTTTTAGAAAACTGCATATCAACTTTACTTTTGGCCAACATGATAGATCATTGTCCTTCAATAATTTTCGATTTTATCCATAACATTTGCACGCAATCTTAACCTTTTTCTACAATACTATGTATTCGGATCTCTCGTGTGGACAAATTGCTCTCGAGCTACAGGGAGCCCTTTATTTTGGAAATTCAAAAACTCACAGTTTACAGAATCAAATATTCTAAAAAAATGCTGGAGATAGTCATGGTATATACTACAAGTGTACAAGTCTCATCGTGTAATAATTTTTATTATAGGGTACACAAATATGACAAAAGTAATGGTGTGGTAGATTTGAAATGTACATATAGATTTAATTCTTGTATAGTAATGCGGGCCTTACTGGATATTGTCTTGGATGGTAAGATTAATACTTGGAAAATAGTCAAGAGGTCCTCATTTTAATTATATAGGCCCCAAATCTCGACGCTGACATGTTGTACTTTCTTTGTTTGTTCGGTTTGCCTATTAATATAACATGCGCTACCTAAGCATAATATAGTCATAAACTCTCATCACACTTGATCCATAAAAATATTCATCTCATGTTTAAAAATTGTAACATAAAGAAATAGTCATTTAGAAATGCAACCTAGGTGAAAGTATTGGTCTTTGGCTTGAGATACCAATAAAAAAACTATATATCATGGATTCATGAACAATGGTGCATTGATCAATCCAAAGATGTGTGCAACCGAGGTTAATATGAATGTTTCTGCCAGTCGCAAAGAACTAAATATAAAGGCCTTCACCTGGAGGCTTAATCGGCCGGCGACATGATCACACGGATCGACTCTGCACGTCCGGGAGGAGAGGATCTCTTCACGCACGCCATGCAGGCTGCCATCATGCATGCATCGGAGCCTCGAGGACGCCCGTCGTGCACGAGTGGGACGGACGAACACTCCAAGGGCACTAAAGCGCACGTAGTCTAGAGCGACATCGTGCACTATGAGGACGACCTCGGTACACGTCAAGGGCAATGAACCGCATGGCGTCCAGGGCGCCGTCCAAAATGTCATCATGGCAGCCTTCGTGTGCGCCATCTTGATCATCCATGAAGTTGTAGGCGCCGCCACGTGGCTGCTATCGCCATGGTCGTGTATTCGCACATGTCGCTCATGTTCAAGACTTTAATCCCAGGGCATGGACACCAACAACTACTTCTGAGCTCACGATTGCCTACTCGAGCGAGCACTCGCCGTGTCGTTGTGTGAAAGAAGAGTTAAGCTGCGCCATTTTTAGATGGAACGGCCGCTGCATGGCTAGCTCTGTAACGGCTGGAGCTTTAATTTCTTTCTTTGCATGTAATTGTGTCACTTACTCCAATACAATTTGCGACATGAATTTGGGGCTGAAGATTGTGTGCAATTTGCATGGGCAAATAAATTCTTTCCTTGCATGCAGCACCACACTTAAACTCACCACCACAATTTGTGTCACCAATTCGGACGCAAGGGTTGAATAATGCGGACACAGGAGGAAATATTCCTCTGCAGGTGAAGTACATTCAGTCAACCAAAATTGCTAAATGCACACCATACAATACTGGCCATTAGATTGAGATTAGTTGGTCTAAACATGCGGTGCTGATTAGTCTATGTACAATAAATGGGGTGTCCTTAAAAAAGTTAACGTTTGCTTGCTTAATAGTAGTATAGATGCACGACTCGGTTAAGTGTTAACCGAGGCGATCGACTAAGGATTAGTCGGATGAATCACATATCATGGATCGAGAAGAGAGTCAGACTATTTAAGGAATGACGATTATTCGTCTATAGCTCGACAAGGTATATCATGAGGCAAAAGGGACTCGGACGTAAGTCGCATTGGAACGTATGTCGTCATGACCCTTTGGTACTTAGAAGTCGACACGTTTTGCTAGGAGCCACTACCGATTGATCGATTACGAGTTGGACTTCAATCGTGTCTAAGTTGCCATGAGCCTGCAGGGTCACACACTTAAGAGCGGGAGCAAGTCGTTTGGATGAAGTCGAACCGGATATAGACTGAGTCAGTGAGTCGGACTCACAGTGATTAATATAGGCTTTAGTGAATGGCCACAAGTGAGTGGAGCCCACTTTTACTCCCTATATATATACTGGGGTATAGATGCTCAAATAGGTATGGTTAGATCATTCCATGCGTTGAAAACCCTATCTCCAGTTCAGTCTAGCCGCCGTACCGGACCTAGCAGTCCACCGTCGGAACTCCTCCTCGTACGTGAGGATACCAGCATGTGTTGTACGATCAGCACTTCGACGATCGTGGGATTGGATCAGTTCGTGACTGCACTACATTCAACTGACACGCTTCATCAGTAATCCGCAACCACGCGTCTAGTGGTAATCCCCGTGGCCTTCTACCTCAGCTAGATCTTGGGATAACCGCGTAGGAAAAACGTTTTTTATCTCTGTGTAGCCCAACAACTGGTCCTAGGGGTTTCGCACGGTACTCGGAGGAGAGTGGGAAGGGATACACCTGACGCCCTCTATTAAGGAACGGCGGCACCCGCACGCGTCACAACGTCGGTATGAGTCGAACCGACAAGGATATCTTCTGACCGCCCAAAAAAGCACTGCCCTAGACGCTCTGTAACGCTCCACCCAACTTGACGCCCACTAGAACCACGATCAGAACGCCGCCCTTGTCGTCTCACCGTGATCGTCATCGTGAGGCCCAGAGGACGGATTAGGAGATCACCGCAGGAATCGAGGGTGGCAACATCGCAGCCGTACTGGAGGGAACTGCCCCTGCCGTTGTGTGTCTGGTCGGCTATCACGGAGGAACCTTGATCTATGGTAGGAGTGGAACTTTCTTTCTCCGCGAAGGGGCCCGTCGATTTCATCTCTGCAAGCAAACCTTGTCTTCAGCGAGACGAGCAAAGCTAGCTCGCATATGCCCACTCTCTACACATCAAGTCTAACCATAAAACACAGGTGGAACGAGAACGTCTACATTGTAGTCGCACCCAAAATTTCTGCTTTCCACATGATCAGGCAGCTCGATTTTTCACGTGATGTGAACTAGCAAGAGTATCAAGATATTAATCTGTTATACTCAACAAGATTTTGGTTTTCGACCTAGAAAAAAGTCCCGAGGGTGGTCGTGATTTCTGGTTACCCCGGTTACCGGAAAATCCCGATCGATTACCGGACGAATTTAAAAATTAATTTTCGAATTCAAATTTTTTGGTAGGACAATTTACTGAGAAATTTTATTAAAATTCAAAATTTTCAGGAAAAAAGATCAAATTTTCGAGATTTTTTGACTTGTTTCCCGAGGGTGCTCGGGATATCCATTACCGACCGGTAATCGGATTTTCCGACCAGTGACCAAAACGCTGATCCTCAATCACACAGCTCAACTATTCATGCGACTAGCAACAGTTACATGGATTAAAACATGCGTCGAGTTTTCGCACTCACATCGACACTTTCCTTACATTCGAACTGACGAGACGGAAAGAAGAACGGGGCAGTGTTGTCGCAGCCTTGCAACAGGGGGTCCTTCTGGTGGCAACTTGTGTTGACCGTGCGGTCCCTTCCGTGAATGAATTGCACGTACGATAGGTGGTGAGCTCACCAACTGAAAAGGAAAGAGTTGTCCGAAGAGGAAAAAAGGGTCTCTCGTGAGTGAAGAAGAGCACTGACCAGTCGGAAGACGATGGCGTTGCCATGGCATGCCGACGAGGGCAGACCAAAAAAAATTATTCCTTGCGCGTCAGTGGCAGCACTGTCATCAGTTGTAAGTTAGTTATTGTAACGACATGGAAAGGTATTTTTGTCTCAAGACTTCCTAGCTAGTCGCGGACCTGTTCCAGCTTCTAGTGTCTGCAAGTTTGGTGTTTGGAACAGCTGTGAACAACAACACATCAGAGGAGGTGCATTGCATATTGAAGAATTGTGGACCGACGTGACGCTTCCTGTGGACGAGTTCGTTCCTACTCATATACAGTAGCTTAGAAACATTCCTGTTGGTCCAACATTTCAAGTGCGATGGTCAATAATGCAGGATACTAATAGTTAAGAGTTTTTTTTTTATCTTTTACACTTTCCATGCACGAAACGTTATTTCATTTTAGAGGAAATAAAAGCTGCCCTATTTGATTTGCATCCGGAGAAAGCCCCGGGGCCGGAAGGATTTCCAAGGTTCTTTCTTTTTTGTCTGTGTTGGGACATTATCATCAAGATTTTTTTTTTGTGTGAAGAGGACGGTTTCATTGAAACTTCGAACTTACAGAAAGGCCCAGAAACAAAGAAAAAAAATACAACGAAGTCCTTCTAGGCCCGATCTCGCCAGCGACCAGAACAAGAAGGTGGCGCGTCGCTGCCGCTGCTCGTCATCTTGACTTGGTTCGACGAGGCCAGCCCCATGGCAGCTGGGAAGTCACCATTCACCGCCCCCGGAGGGGTAACGCCCTGGATGGCTCCACCGCGAAGCTCCACGCCGTCGTCTTCGGGATCTTCAACAACGCCCTGGGCTGCTTGAAGTGCACGGCAGATCCGAGGATCTGCGAGCACAGGGAAGGCAGAGGCGCTCCAAGGATCAATGCCGCCGGAGGGGACGAGCTGCTCCACCAAACTCCAGATCGACCGCGGCACCACCTCCTCGTTGCCGCTGCCCGATGACCTACTGGTTCCTACACTATGTACACACCGTAGCTCGGGGATCCCCCACCCTCCCACCGCCGGAGCGGCCGGCGGAGGAGGAGGGATCCCACGAACTCCCGGCGGCGAGGTGGAAGAAGTGGTCGGTTTCAGAAAATCACCCTCTCCTTACTGTAGACGAGAGAGGGGGACGGGCCAAGTTCTGTCACGTTAGTTTGCCATCAAGAAATTGGAGAGCTCACTGTCAGCACTTGGACATTCTCAACACTGCTATCATGCTACTCATTCCCAAGTTCGATGGTGCTTGCCATCCTAAAGATTTTCGCCATATAAGTACTATAAGCCTAGTTTGCAGCTTCTCGAAGCTTTTCTGAAAAACATGGACAAGAGGTTGCAACCGAAGATGACAGATCTTGTCAAGCCTTGTCAAAATGCATTTACAAGACGAAGAATGAGGCAGCAGTATTATTGTCGCAGCGATGTACTGTAGCAGTAGCAGCGGTCCCTCGTGGTGGCAACTTGTGTTGACTGTGCGGGCCCTTTATTTCCATGAGTGAATGCACGTCGTCCCTAGGTCGTGAGCTCACCCACTGAAAAGGAAGTGCTGTCCGAAGAGAGGAAAATGGTCCCTCGTCAGTGAACAGTTGCTAGCTTGGAGCTAGAACGGGCGAATCGGAAAATGGCGTTGGCGTGCCGACGAGGATACACGCAAGAATTCCTCGCGAGTCAATGCGCAGCACTGTCATCGTTCGTATATTGTAACGACTTGGAAGAATATTTTGTCTCAAGACTTTCTAGCCTGCAGTGTCCGCGAGTCTGCAAGACTGCAACAGCTGTGAACAACACATCAGAGATGGTACATGTATTGAAGAATAATGATGGATCGACGTGACGCTTCGTGGACAAATTCGTACTGATGTACTATTTGCTTAGAACCATTCATGTTGGTAGAACATTTCAGGTCTGATCTTTCCAACCAATGCTCACCTCACTCCTTATTCTATCATGTGCATTGGTGAGATCTAGCATAAAAGATGGAGAACATATTCATGCATTTATAAATATCTCACAATCAACCATAACGAGAGTTTCATGAAATGATTCATCTCATAAATAATGATCCAACATCGTCAAAGATAGATAAAGTTGACCAGAATCGTGTAGGGTAGCATAAAAGTGCTACCCATCATCAAACACAATCGAGATAAGCCTTGGGCCTCCTATTGATGAAATGACAATCCACTTCGATGGGTTACAAACTCATACAAGAGAAAATCATGACCTCCTCAAAACAGGTTTTCATCCCACCATATATACTAACATAGCAACCGCAGCAAACAACTACTAGGGCAACGACACAATCAATTTCAAACGAAAAAAATGGAGAAAGAAAAGAGAAACGAATGCCAAAGAATGGCAGATCGACTAAACGAAGGTGACTCACAACCGCCACGCCCTCTGGAGTTGTCCCACCATGCTCTCCGAAGCGCCGCGTACCAATGAAGCTGTTACTCAGACTGGTCCTAAGGTTTTTCCCCGGTACTCGCAGGAAAGTGGAAAAGGGGTACACTCGACACCCTCCAGGAAGGAACGACGACACCCGCAGGCGTCACCGCATTGGTGTCAGTCGAGCCAACAAGAATTTCTCCCGACCCCAAAAAAACCCACCGCCCTAGACGCTCAGTAACGCTCCACCCAACTTGTCGTCCACCAACCCCACGATCAGAAAATCCACCCTCGTCGTCTCACCGCAGGAATCGGGGTGGCAGCACCGTACCACAGCCGCATGAGAGAGAACTGTCCCGCTGCCATGTCCGGTCGGCTATCACGGAAGAAACCGTGGCCTATGGTAAGAGTGGAACTTTCTTTCTCCGCGAAGGGGGCAGTCGATTTCATCTCTGCAAGGAAAGCTTGTCTTCAGGGAGAGGAGCAAAGCTAGCTCGCATATGCCTACTCTACACATCAAGTCTAACCCACAATTTCTGCTTTCCATGATCACGCAACTCGATTTTTCACGTGATGTGAACTAGCATCCGTATCGAGATATTGATCTGTTTTCCTCAATCACAGAGCTCAATTATTCATGCGACTAGCAACAGTTACATATGGACTAAACATTCATCGAGTTTTCGCACTCACATCGACACTTTCCTTACGTACGAACTGACGAGACAGAAAGAATGGGGCAGTGTTGTCGCAGCCTTGCAACAGGGGTCCCTCTGGTGGCAACTTGCATGTGTTGACTGACCGAATGAACGCACACGTACGATAGGAGCTCACCAAATGAAAAGGAAAGAGTTGTCCGAAGAGGAAAAAACGGTCTCTCGTGAGTGAAGCCTAGCACTGAATGCTACCAATCGGAAATTGGCTTTGCCAGCACTGTCATCATTCGTAAGTTAGTTATTGTAACGACATGGAAAGGTATTAATTTTTGTTTGAAGACTTCCAGCTTGTAGTGTCTGCAAGTCTGGAATAATCGCGGACCTGTTCCAGCTTGTAGTGTCTGCAAGTCTGGAATAGTAGCTGTGAACAACAACACATCAGAGGAAGTACACATTGCATGTTGACCGACGTGACGCTTCCTATAGACGAATTCATTCGTACTGATACAGTAGCTTAGAAACATTCCTGCTGGTCCAATATTTCAAGTGCGATGGTCAATAGTGCACTACAATACTTAAAGAGTCTTCGATCTTCTCTCCAAATAGCCTTTCGCCTCGTTTTATAAATAAAGTCACATCAGCTGAACTGATACAACGTGATGGGGACCCTCTTACAAAGCAGATCAAAATAAACAAAAAACACACGAAAGACCACAACTTGCCAGCGAAGGCAACCACCCGAGAGTCGGAGAACCAAGGCTCCACGACGACGCCCCCAAGAGAGTAACGACGCACTGCACCGCCGCCGCCGAGACCGAAAATCAAGGGTTTTCACCCGGAGCCTACACACGGAGAAGGTAGCCGCAGCGGCGCCCCCAAGAGGGTCACGATACCCGCAGGTATCGCCGTCGCTGGTGTCGAAGCACTGAGCTTTCGCTCGAAAAAACCTTCAAGCCGCTCCTCGGCACCCGCCCACGCGCGATGTCCTCGAGTCTGGCCTCTGACACACGATCTAGGAGCTGCCGAGGATGAAACATCGTCACCACCGAAGTCCCCCAACGTCCGCTCCTCGCCTCCCACATGACCGAAGATGTGGACCACCATCGCCGCCATGTCGCTCGCCGAAGAGTCGCCCACGCAGTCCACCTTTCGGAGCCGCCATCCCGGTATTCACGAACTCGAGCCAAGGCTCCAGCCAACATCACATCGTGCCGCTGCCAAGGAGCACGGGGTAGATCAAGCACAAAATGCAAGCCACCAACCAGAGGGGAGGAATAACAACCTCCCCACGCGGATTGCCCGCCGGGGATTTTGCAGACCCGATGGGTTAAGCCGATCAGGCCCAGATCGGGCCCGGCCAAGCTGGCCAAGCCCAGATCAGGCCCAGATCGCGCTGCTGCAGCTAGGCCGCCAGCGCCGCCGTCCGCTGCATGCCGTGCTGATCCACCCGCGCTGACTCCGTACGAACCAGGCCGCCATGCTCGCTGAGCCTCATTGGCTGCTGTTTGCTATAGCACCCGCCACGAAGGGCGATGGCCAAGCAATCGGCCGGGGGAGGGGCCGGCTGAGCCAGATGCGCCCCCGTCTTCGATCTTTCTACGTACTTTCCTTGCATGAAGTGTTATTTCATTTTGGAGGAAATGGAAGCTGCCCTGCTTGATTTGCATCGGAGAAAGCCCTGGGCCGAACGGATTTTCAGGGTTCTTTCCTTTCTGTTGGGACAATATCAAGCCGGACGAGAAATAATAGCTAGTACAAAAATGGAAGAGACAATATGCATCTATAAATATCTCACACTTTCTTTGACAAAGGAATATATTAATATCACGAAGATAGCAGTTAGACCCAGCCTCTACAACAACGCAGTGCTCTAAAGGCATTACAGATGCAGACATTCTGAATACAAAAAGAAGAAGGAGAAAAAAAAGTCCCGCTATAGTGATTTATTCTTTATAGCATCACTACAAACACTACCCAGACAACATCCGAAATCCAAAATTTTCAAAAGCGACACGTTCAAAAAGGAAACAACATACAAGCGCCGCCGTCGTGTGATCATAGATCATACGTTTTCACCTGAAGAAAGTCCACTCTCGAAACACACTCAACAAGGCCATTGCCATTTGCCAAGCACAATCAATTAAAACTAGACCTTGGGTTTTCATGCTGAAGCCGCTGCTACAAGTCAAGCCAATTCGTCATCGCCTCAAAACTATCTCACACTTAACCACACAACGAGAATTTCATAGAACGATTCATCTCATAAATAATGATCCAACACCAATGATACATATAAAGTTGATCATAATCATGTAGCGCAGCTTCAAAGTGGTACCCAACATCAACCACTTACCAGATAGCCTTAGCCAGCATATCGATGAAACCACAATCCACTCCGATGGCTTGAACCTCAGAAATCATACAAGAGGAAACCGTGACCTAGGTACGGTAAGCCTTTTTTTTAACGGAAAAGGCCCCGAGGGATCCAGAAGCTTCGATATTACCAAGACGGGTACAAAATTATAGCCAGGCCCAATACATCTATTGCACAGAAAGACCACATAATCGAAGATAAGGCCTGGTAAATTCGAAAAAGAATCCTGGCACTAAAAATAAAAAAGAAAAGAATCCTGGCACTAAAAATAAAAAAGCAATCAAGTGTCTGACGTCCTTCTCCATCTACCGCCGGCGACCTCAAGGTGCCAGCAGCTTCACCGACGCCACCAGCAGAACGAGGTGAAGTAGAGGCGCATCCAACACCGAGATCCGGAACACACCGACAAAACGCTCGCATCGGCGCCTTCCCCAGCTCAGAATCACCGCCGCTGGCCAACTCCACGATCCCGGGGACGAACCACTTGGGGGTCATGGAGAGGTCGAGCTCCAGAAGCAGGATTCAACAAGGCCTCCCCACATGAGGTTTCGAATGGGCCGCCCTTTCGGCCAAAGAGCACGACGCCAACCATGGCCGCCGTGGAATCCGCTCGAAAAAGATGAAGCTTCCACTGCCTATGACGAGAAGCTCGGGGAGGCAGCAAAGCAACATGAACAACAGCATCATCAAGGCCCTCCTCTTCTCCCTCCTAGCCTCCTTGGCCGGCCAGGTCGAAGAAGATGCCATTGATGTCGCTGGGTCGCCGCCACAGGCGTTTATGCAGGGGTCCTGCGAGAGGAACCTCCGCCGCAGACTCCCACCATGAGAGCTCAACGGCGAGATTCATCGGCAATCTACTGGTACAGCGCCGATGCACCAGAGAAGAGGAACCCCACCCTTCACCTTCAAGACCACTGCTCTGCTCCAGCCTTTCTCTCCCCCCCCCCTCGCCGCCACGACCGGACGGAGCGAGAAGGCAAAGAAGAGGCAAGCAGTAGAAGAAGATGAAAGGTGACACAACAAGGGCTTATTTGCAAAGATCCCTTGGGTAGCGCCGCCCACCAGCACCTCCGACCACCGGAGTTCGCCACCGCCACACCACCACCATAGGATGCATCGAGGTTGGCCCAAACAGCCCGACGCCCTACTCCAAACTACCGGCATCTCGCCAGAACTCCTACATCTAACTCTAACATCTACTCCGGCACCTCCCCCTCTCATCTCCGGCCGGCAAAGCCGCCGGAGATGGGTCGGGATCGGGCCGGTCTTCTCCGGTCAACGACCAAACACAGGAGGTGGGGGGCAGAGAGGATAAGAACGGGAGGTCGTCTAGAGGAAAAGGTTAGGTACGGTAAAGCGTGGAACATTCTTTCTCTGCGAAGGAGCTAGGACTTCGGTTTCATCTCCACAAGCAAATTAACCATTTCTTAACGGTCAGGAGCGAAGGTAACTCGCAAATATCTGCTCTCCAGTCTCCACACACCAAGACACTAACAATAAATCACGGTTGAATTAGTCTGTTTTCTTCAATCGTACAGCTCTACAATTCATGCGACTAGCAACAGTTACATGGATTAAAACATGCATCGAGTTTTCGCGCTCAAATCCACACTACCTTACATACGAACTGACGAGACAGAAAGAATGGGGCAGTGTTGTCGCAGCCTTGCACCCTTGACCGTTGTCAGAGCTGACTCTCTCAGCTCTCAAACACACAGGAACAAGGAGATTTTGGGCCTCGTCTGCCTCACACAGCACGAGCTTTTCTTCTCTTTATCTCAGTTAAAAATGATGATTTACATGATCTTAAATAGGCGCAACCAGGATGCCACACCACCCACTAACACCACCTAGTCTATGCACGCACGCACGCACTTGTTCTGATCTCCTCCTGGATTCGCTCAAGGAAGCTAACGACAAGGCCTAACCATGCACATGCGGCTAACAAACTATGCATGCATAACTAACTGACTCTCTCGGCTGAAACTAGAGCATGTAATTAGACTTATCTTCTCCTTCCTCCACGCAGCATGCCGTTTCACACGACCTCGGCATCTCACCTCCCACGCCGCATCACATGAATGCCTGGCATCTCGCCATCTCTGCGCACAGAAGCTTCATGACGGCCAGCAGCTCCTTAACTATCTAAACTATATGCAAAACGAAATCTAACTAATGCAGATACATGAATCAAGATTAAAAGCTAACAACCGTGAGTCAATGCACGTACGATAGGTGGTGAGCTCACCAACTGAAAAGGAAAGAGTTGTCCGAAGAGGAAAAAATGGCCTTTTTTTTCTCATTCTACACATCTCCTTCTCTCTCATCGCTAGTACCTCGAGAGTCTTCTTGTTTTCTCCGGGCCAAGCCAAGGCCTCTCTCGGCGGCACTGCCATCGAGGGTTGGCTGAGGTGAGGTGCCGGCCGTACTAGTAGGTCTCCTAGGTTTAGATGGTGTCCCTTAGGGGTGTTTTGGAGCTGGGCCTGGGATCTTCACGGCCAGATCTCAGGTGTAGGACTTCTCTTCCTGCTTCTATGGCTCATTCGGTTAGAGCTCGTGTAGCATCCTAAAAAATTTCATCTGAAAACCATCATCATTGCACTCGTATCATCATGGCATGTGTTGCATTGTATTTAGATTGTTACCCAAAATTTTGGTGAAGGTTTGAGTCAATTTGGAACTCTTTTGCTAATTCAAAACCTAAGAAAAGAAAAACTAAAAAGAAAAAAAGGAGAAAAAATAGCAGCAGCAGCATCTGGCCTGCTCGGCCCAACCCCAGCCCAGCAGCCCAACCGGCCACCTCTTCCCCCTCTCTCTCTTTCTTTTCTCACTGTCCCCCTTCGGACCCCCTCTCACTGACCCACTGGCCCCACTGCCCAGTCACCCTCCACCTCACCGTCTTCAACCAAGCGACGAACTGACCACCCCCTCCTCTGCCGTTTCTAATCGACTCGAATTCGAGCGTTGCACGAATTAATTCCCCACTGCGACCCCTCCTTCTTAACCCCCTCTCCCTCCTCTTCGTTTTCCTCACAGTCGCCACCCCCAGAGAGCTCCCAGGCTCCCCAATTGAGAGCTCGAACCGCCGCACACCGACGGTACTCCGGCGACGATTCCGGTGAGCGCCGACCGCCTCGCGCCCTCCTCTCTGCCCTATCACCTCCACCATCCCCTAGCGCACCATTTAATCTTTTTTTTTCATTTTCTACCTGCCCCAGGTCGTCGCCACGATCACCACCGGCGTTTTCCCTCTGTTGTCGTCGTCCGTCAACATTTCCGGTGAGACTCGAGTTTCAACGCCCCTTTTTTGCCACCACTAGCTTGTACAGGACCAAGCGCATTTTACTGACCCTTTTCTTTGTCTGCTCGAGCCCCAGAACAACGCCGCCACACGCAGAGGACCAGCGCCGCCAGTTCTTGGCCAAGCACTAGGATCCGTTGGATCTGCAACCCGCGGCTAGGATTAGATCATTAATCGAACGGGTACCGGTTGATCTGGTTTGTTCGTTTCCACTTAAATCCAACGGCCCACATCGATCGATCTGACCGAATCGGTACGGGCCAATAGAATCGCGCCACGTCAGCCAGAGCGTCTGATTAAATTAGAAAATAGACAGAATATATGTTAAACTTAGAAATTCAATAACTTTTGATCCACAAATCAGAAAAATGCAAATTTGGTGTCTATGGATTCAGAAAAATGAGACCTTTATTGTTGAGGCCTTATATCACACTTTTTTTTGAAAAATTGGAATTATAGGCAGAACCTTTTTAGGAGTATTTTGCCCATAAAAATTACTTCATAAATTGTTTTTAGGTATTCCTTATGACTTTAGATAGAGTATTTTAACCTCTGTACTGTAGACTCTGTAAGTTTTAGAGTTTTGTTCATATCATGGCATTTTGCATGCATTCCTATTTTTGTGATGCTATATTGATTTTATTATTGTTGTTGGATTATTCTTTGTGTAGATTGTGTGGATTGTGAAGTTTGTTGCCGTGAGGATTGTACCTATTCCCCTAGCTACCAAGGCAAGTGATATTTCAACTTATGTCCTATTATTTTGACTATTGCACTAGTGCTATTTTTGTAGATCTTAGCATGGTAGGATTATTTATATGTTACTATGCTATGCTATCCTATAGATTATATCTTGGTAGTATTTCCTAGTTGGAAGACATCGTATGCTAGAGTGCTTAGCCATGCTATTAGAATTCGTGGGTGGAAATTCATATCAAGATAGTATGGAAATATATTATTTTGTTTGATTAAGAAAACAACTAATGTTAATGAAACACCTAGGTGGAATGGGACTTGCTTGGATTATGTTGAGTGGTTACTCAGGGGCCATGTCTATGGTCAGCTGGTGTATCGCACTTGTGGACGGCCACCCAGGAACAAAGAGATTGGAGAAGTTCTTGTCGCGAAGCTTCCAGTGCAGCCACATGGCATATGGGCTCTGCCTTGACCGACTAAGTTGCAAGAACTCAACCAGACGGACAGAGGGTGGTAGATATGATAGGATGGAACGCGTCCATGGTGGTCTAAGGGATTGCTTCTGAAAAGTCTTGTCTCGATGCATGTCGAGTCTTGTGGGAAAGTGCGCCACCTCTCGAGAGGGTAAAACTAAGTACTTAGCCGTGTCCCCGGTTATGGACAATTTCTGAGCGTCATGACAATGAAGCAGTTCAATAATCTCCTCATCCAAATTTCTCTAAGTTAAAAACTTGTGGGTGAACAAGGGTAGTGGTTCATTGATGTCTATCAATGGTACCTTAGTGTTTCGAAAGAGAAAACCTACTCTTCAAAATCTATGAGATAAAACCCTGCTTTTAGCAAAGTCAGCCAAAACTACACTTAGCCATATATTCATGTAGTTGTTGGATTTTACTAAGTAACTATGGTATCACTTGCCAATACAATTCCAAATGTATTGACCCTTTGTGGCTGTAACTTATTATGTTGCAGGATACTCTGATGATGAGTAGGGTTGCGGGTCTACACTCGACATGTTTGCCTATGGCGCATGAAGACAAAAGACTCTATTATTATACTATGTCTTGTGAACCTTGAATAATGTTAGCCTTGGGCTAAGTGAGTTGTAAGAACTATTATATTCCTGGACATGCGATGTAATAATGACCTTTGTTTCTGTGTACTTCATCTTAAACTGTGGGTGCTAGCATTTCGATCCAGGGACTAGCACTGCAACCACAGGGATCTTATTTTATTATGGTGAGATCTTACAGATGGTATCAGAGCACTATGTTGCCTGTAGGTTCGTGACCCTAGGTTGGATTAGACTTAAGGAAAACCCTTAGGAAAATTAACTCTATTTCAAACTTTACACTTGTCTTTTCATCTCGTAAAACTTTTCCTGATCATCCGCAGTTCCCGTTTGATACCCGATAAAGCAAATCTAGGTTTTCGCTTTCCTTGCGATGGGCCTGGGCGAGGGGGAACATGCCAAGTATCCGCCTCCTCATCTATTTTTGTAGATGTCCACCATCAATGAATCTATCAAGAAGGGACCACTGATGACTATGACACTTGAGTGTGAGACGGAATTTCCCAAGGCACTCAAAAACCTCATGATCGGCTTGGGATGGATGGTGAAGCCGTGTACAAGGGATTTCCAGTGATAGACGAAGGACAAGAGTATTGGTGGGTGCAACTCCATTTATATAAGAACAAGGAAGATGATCCAAAGAGTATGGGATTTGATACGTCCATTTTGCATCACTATTCTATGTCTTAATTCACTATTATTCATTGATATATTTCATATTGAGAGGTGATACTTATGTTCTTTCATCTATTTTTGCATGGTTGATGACTTTTGGAGCATGGACCACTGCAGTCAGGATTCTGATGGAAAATGTGCTGTTTGGAGGCAAAATACGCGAAGATCAGAAAATCCGGGAAAATATACGGAAAATCCTATTTTTCCAGAAGACTAAGGATGCCAGAAGACAGAGTGGAGATGGGCCATAGGGGGCCCACACCACCCCATGGCGCGGGCAGCTCTAGGCCGCGCCAGGAGGTGGTGTGGCCACCCTAGCCCACTCCAGCCTCTCCCCTCTGGCGTATATAATCCTCCTGAAACCCTAAGACTCAAGGAGCGACCACAGAAAGATTCCGCCGCCTCTGCGGGGCGGAAAACACCAAGAGAGAAAGATCTCTCCGGCAGACAGATTTCTGTTGGGGAATTCCTTCCCGGAGAGGGGAGATCGTCGCCATCAACACCACCATCAAGCTGGACTTCATCGGGATCATCACCATCATCATCATCACCACCATCATCACCATCAGCACCCTCATCACCATCTCCATATTGCTGTAACAGTTGCGTTGAATCTTGCATAGTTCATAGGGGAAACTTTCCCGGTGTTGATTACTCTTTGTAGTTGATGCTATTGAGTGAACCATTGAATTATTGTTTATGTTCAGATTGTTATACATCATTATTCTATCTCTGATCATGATCCATATGATGTCTTGTGAGTAGTTCGTTTTGTTCTTGAGGACATGGGAGAAGTCTTGTTGTTAGTAGTGGAGTTGCGTTGAGAAAGATTCAATAAATTGTTATTTAAGTTGTGGTGTACTTCTTCTAGTGGTGTCATGTGAACATCGACTACATGACACTTCACCTATATGGGCCTAGGGGAATGCATTGTGTATTTGGCTACTAATCGTAGGGGTTGAGTGATGTAAACCTGAACCCCCGTGAGGAAACCATTGCACAAGGGATGTAAGGGTCTTAGAGTTTAAAGCTATGGTTAGGTTTCTACCTTAATTACTTTCTTGTACTTACGGATGTTTGCAAGGGGTATAATCACAAGTATGTATTAGTCTTGGATGGGGCGGTACATTAGCACAGGTTCACCCACACAACACTTAGCAAGCTAAAGAAGATTAATCAACTATATGAAGCGAAAGCACTTGACAGTCTTCCCATGTGTCCTCGAGAACGTTTGGTCATCTTAAGTAATACAACTGGCTTGTCCTTTGCTACATAAAGGATTAGGCCACTTGCTGCATTTATTCCTACTGTATTTTATTTACTCATACTTTGGTTACTTGCTATATCAAAAACCCCTAAAAATCCGTTTGCTAAGTATTTGCAGAGAATTCTTGATCCATACCACTAGCCAGCACCTTCTGCTCCTCGTTGGGTTCGACACTCTTACTTATCGAAAATACTGCGATACACCCCCTATACTTGTGGGTCATCAAGACTATTTTCTGGCGCCGTTGCCGGGGAGTGAAGCGCTATTGGAGAGTGGAACTGGTAAAGGAAACTTCTACTATGAGTATTGTTTACTTCTGTTAGTTGCTTTATTTTCGTTATGGATAATTCGCTGAGTTTCTTATTTGGTAATGCTACTACCACTGCTAAGGTAGTAGATAAGCCACCACCTACTGATAATGATGTTTTCAAAATACCTACAAGAATTATTGATCATGTTATGGATAACTACTATGTTGGGGATGGAACAGTCCATCCCGGTGATCATTTACTCTTTATACATGAATTATGCGGGTTGTTCAAGTGTGCAGGTATTACTACAGATCAAGTTAAGAAGAAGTTATTCTCATTATCACTGAAAGGAAGAGCTGATGAATGGTATAAGTTGCTGAAGAATGGTCAAGCTCTGGAATGGGAGGAAATAGTGCCTCTCTTTTATTCAAAGTTTTATCCTCCTAGTGAGATTCATAAAGATCGGAATCAAATATACAACTTTTGGCCTCTTGATGGAGAGAGTACAACTCAATCTTGGGGGAGATTGAAGTTACTAATGCTCAAATGTCCCATTCATGAGCTCCCCAACAATATTATTATCAATAACTTTTATGCAAGGCTCCCTCTACATGATACAGATTTATTGGATGCTTCTTGTGCTGGATCATTCACTCGCATGGAAGAAGAAGCTAAATGGGATCTTCTGGACCGTATTCAAGACAATGCTGAAGCTTGGGAGAATGACAAAGGTAGAAAGTCAGGTATAAATTATGATTATGAATGCATTGAATCTTTTATGGAAACTGATGACTTTCAAAATATTAAAAATGCTTATGGTCTAGACTCTCAAGCTATTGCTTCTTATTTTAAGGATTTTGCTTCCTATATTGAAGTGCCTAAAAAGACGTGGAATAAGTATCATGAGCCTTATAAAGATGTTTCTAAGAGTGTTCCTGAAAGAAATACTGAAGTTTATACTGCTAATCATGTTTTATCTAAACCTTATATTGAGAAAATGCCTTTTCCATTTAAGGTAAAGGAACATTCTATGATAACTAGTATGGTTAAAGAAAGCACAAATAAAGCTGTTGAACCTGATAAACAAATGGTTGATGAACCTATAATAGCAAATGTGAAAGACTTTGTTACTAAATATGAAAAAGAGGGACACCCTATCCTTTGTAAGGATACCTCTAATATTGTTTCACAAAGTAGTGTTATGAGAGCTAGTATTCCCCTGTTTTCTGTTAGAATAAGTGATCATTGCTATGATGGTCCTTGTGATAGCTATATTGTTAAGTTTATGCATGATACTGAAAGCTACTATGAGAGAGGGAAAAGTGTTCTTATGTATCTCAATAATATCAAGTTTCCTCGTTTTATGTTGAAAGTTTTTATGTTGCACTTGTTTTGCCTTCTTATGCAAGAAGCCTCTGGTTTCAACAACTTGTTTATTTACAAAACCCCCTTGCATAGGAAGTGGGTTAGACTTAAATGTGTGTGTGTTTTTGCTTCTTAATGCTCTCTTTCACTTCAATCCATATCCCTATGAGAGCTTCTTCAAAATTATCATGCCCATCTTAATGGCTATAAAGAAAGAGCTTTATGGGAGACAACCCAATTTGTTTTTGCTTTTAGTTTGTTTTTGTTTCTTTGAGTCTTGGAAGTTATTACTTCAGTAATAACCGCTCCTTGTCCATTTTGTTTGGTTTTTGTGTCAACATCAACCTCTAATGAGAGAGAAGTAATATTTGGGGAAGTTACTGTCCCGAAACAGATTTTTGTGCTTCACCGTAAAAATTCGTGAGAGATCTCTGTATGTAGAATTGAGCTGTAATTTTTTGTGCTTCTGCCCCAGATTGTTATTTAACTTTCATTAGTTTTGAACTTTTTGATTTGAGAAACAGAAGATTTTCGAAAAAATTGATCTTTACCTGCTGGTCTGTTTTGACAGATTTTGCCAATCTTGCATTTGCTTCTTTATTCGATTTCCTTTTTGAATTATTTTTGGGTTTTCAGAAGGAGTTGCTTCAGTAGCTTTTGTTTTGATGGTTTTCAGTTGAAGGTGGACTCAAAAGGTTTTATCACTTCATATATACTAATGTTGCTAATGAGAACTGTGCGAAGTTTTGTGTGAAAGAAATTTCCAGGTAGTGGAGATAATGGTCTAATAAGGAAGAGAAGGGTTTTATGACTCAAGTAATAAGTGTATGAAGATGAAGATATCGATGATATTCAAGAGATGACTCCGGAAGAATCTACTAGATACCAAATTCAGAGACCTGCAAAATCTGTTTTCAAATAGGTAACAGTTCTGGTAAGAAAAGTTCCGCGAAAATACTGTCCAACTATATTTTTGCAGTTTTCAGACAATAAGGGAGGTTCTGAAGCGAAAAAGGGACGGAAATGGAGCCAGGGTGGCTCACACCACCCTGTGGCGCGGGCCCACCCCTGGCCGCGCCACCAGGTGGTGAGGCCACCCCAGACTCCGCCTCCGACCCGTTTTCACCTAGTACCTTCCTTTTGATATGAAACTTCGTAATATATAACCCCCCGGAGCCCCCGAGGTCCGTATATCGTGTTTTCGTCGTGTTTTTGTTTCGGTCTATTTCTGCCAGGTAAAATCTCAGATTTGTAGCCTCAATGTCTTCCACTGGATCAGTTAAGGGAGATTCCTTGGAAGATATCATCAACCCATACATGAGAGAATTGAAGATTCATCCTAAGGATTTATTGCTCGAAGGTGGGGAGGTTCGGATTAAAGAGGTTCAAGGCCCTAGAGGTGAAGGAAGTCTGGAGGACAGGATAGAAGCATTGGAACAAGAAGTCTTTAGGTACAAGAAGATGGCGGAGCGCGAAGTGGATATCATCCATAAGATTAGTTCCGAACTCATCACCGAGCACCAAAAGGAGACTGCTGAACTCAAAGACAAAGTCCTCTCACTCTGCCAAACAACCAACAAACTGCAAGCACAGTTCTATGACGTTCAAAATCAAAACTGTGAGTATGAGGCTAGATTTAAACTCATAAGTGCTGCTGCAAGTTTTAGGATGTTGGAAACCATGATGTCCTTTGTTGATGGGAAGCCTTTACCTTGGAATACGGACGAAGATGAGAGGATACCACCACCACCAAAGGAGTAATTCTTCACCAGGTTTGGCATCCCCTTGGTTTGTTCCAAGCTTGGGGGAGTGCCGCGGTATCACATCACTATCTTCTATCTTCTATCTTTTTACTTTATTAGTAGAGTCATATCATGAATAGAGGAGTTATTATGTAGTATGGTTTGCATTATGGAAGTGTCCCCTCTCTCGTTAGATTTGTATCCCTTGGTGTGAGTTTCCGTTATGGAGTACTAATGAGAAGTTCTATCATTTACTCTTTTGCATATATTATATTAGTTTTCAATTCGTGGTTATATGATTGATCTTGTTGTTAGTATTGGTATCACTTTGGGATCATTGAGTTAATTTAGTTGGTTTTGGCAAACCTGGCTCGGTCAGTAGCAACACTATTTTTGAGAGTTGAATGAAAACGATAAAAGTACCTTTAAAGAAAAATTATTTCATCATCTTTCTTTCTTGATTTGCTCATAAGTCTAGTATTCTCTAGTTAAGATCTTTTGTGCTTCCAAGGAACATTGCATGTTTGTCTTTATCACTTGTATGTTTGGTTGTTTCCTTTAACTCTTATACTTGCTACCCAACCTTGCTAGCCAAAAACCTGTACTGAGAGGGTATTCTTCTCATGCATCCACCTCCTCTAAACCAAAACCTTTGCCATTTGTGTCCACCATACCTACCTAGTAGCATTATTGCTATTCCAAGTAAATTCTTGTTTTATCTACCTCCCAAATTAAACTTGTTATGTGAAAATTAGTGATTAAAGCTCTCACGAACTTGATGGCACACTTTACTTTCTTGCATTTAATAAACTTGAACCATTGGGTCCTTCTTTGTTGCGTATATTCTTGCGCTTTGTGAGTTGAAGTTAGCCGAACCATGTATCATGGGGACCGCTTTCAACACTTCATTTGGTACTTTGTACCTAGTTGATATCATGTTCTTTTGCTTATGGATCCCGGCGGTGTGAAATAAAAGTGGAACTTGTAAGATCATGGAGTTTATATGTGTGTTAGAGAAACGCCTGGGCCGCTAGCCTAAGCCATGCCTAATCATGGTGGAAACTTGCAGCATAACTATAGTGAGCATTCTATGAAGCATCCTCAATAAAAACCTATGCAAATAGCAAATAAAAAGATTGCTGAGATGCTCACTGTCTGCTTGCCTTGTCATTTTGATTATGGGATAGCTCCTGTGTCATGTGCAAGGGGTACCCCGTTGGCGGTTCTCAATGATACGCATGTATTTACAATGACAAGAGCTTGCTCGTGACTGAAGTTGAGTAGCATGAGGATCGGTACTCATAAGTAAGGGGCATGAGATTCAACTTATAACTTGTCAAGCATATCCTCTTAGTTGTGTCACTTTAACCTTAATCACCTAAAGATGCCTATGATAGGGGCAATGAAAGCTGAAAGCTAGTAAGTATTATAATTATTGGGAGCTCTTTATGAGACTTACAATCCCTGCTTCCCTCTTTGAAGGGCCTTTCTTTTACTTTGTTGTTGAGTCAGTAAACCTACTCCCTTTTATCTCAGCAAGTATTTTGAGTTGTTGTGTTTCATTCATTCATATGTTGATTTATTCAATCATGTTTCTTATGTTCCTTGTTTTGCACATTGCTCTTATCTTGATGTTTACTACTTTGAAAGCTATCATTGAAAAACCAGCTATTTGTGAACTCCAGCAAATTATCAACTATTCTTCGACCAAGAGCTAAGTTTGCCATTACCAATTATGATTCACTTTATGTATCTTTATTGTGTTTCCTTTACTTATTACAAGTTGAGTTATATAATAGTGAGTTGTCTTCTATTATGATCTATGCATTTGATGAATGTGATGCTTCTTGTCCGTATTCTTTTATCGACTCTTCACTACATAAACCTGAGGCCATGTTTATTGAGCTCAGTTTCGCTTGGGGACAAGCGAAGTCTAAGCTTGAGGGGAGTTGATACGTCCATTTTGCATCACTATTATATGTCTTAATTCACTATTATTCATTGATATATTTCATATTGAGAGGTGATACTTATGTTATTTCATCTATTTTTGCATGGTTGATGACTTTTCGAGCATGGACCGCTGCAGTCAGGATTTTGATGGAAAATGTGCTGTTTGGAAGCAAAATTCGCGAAGATCAGAAAATCCGGGAAAATATGTGGAAAATCCTATTTTTCTAGAAGACTAAGGATGCCAGAAGACGGAGTGGAGATGGGCCACAGGGGGCCCACACCACCCCATGGCGCGGGCAGCCCTAGGCCGCGCCAGGAGGTGGTGTGGCCACCCTGGCCCACTCCAGCCTCTCCCCTCTGGCGTATATCATCCTCCTGAAACCCTAAGACTCGAGGAGCGACCACAGAAATATTCCGCCGCCTCTGCGGGGCGGAAAACACCGAGAGAGAAAGATCTCTCCGGCAGATAGATTTCTGCCGGGGGAATTCCGTCCCGGAGAGGGGAGATCGTCACCATCAACACCACCATCAAGCTGGACTTCATCGGGATCATCATCATCACCACCATCAGCACCCTCATCACCATCTCCATATTGCTGTAACAATTGCGTTGAATCTTGCATAGTTCATAGGGGAAACTTTCCCGGTGTTGATTACTCTTTGTAGTTGATGCTATTGAGTGAACCATTGAATTATTGTTTATGTTTAGATTGTTATACATCATTATTCCATCTATTATCATGATCCATATGATGTCTTGTGAGTAGTTCATTTTGTTCTTGAGGACATGGGAGAAGTCTTGTTGTTAGTAGTGGAGTTGTGTTGAGAAAGATTCAATAAATTGTTATTTAAGTTGTGGTGTACTTCTTCTAGTGGTGTCATGTGAACGTCGACTACATGACACTTCACCTATATAGGCCTAGGGGAATGCATTGTGTATTTGGCTACTAATCATAGGGGTTGCGGGAGTGACAAAAACCTGAACCCCCATTAGGAAACCATTACACAAGGGACGTAAGGGTCTTAGAGTTTAAAGCTATGGTTAGGTTTCTACCTTAATTACTTTCTTGTACTTACGGATGTTTGCAAGGGGTATAATCACAAGTATGTATTAGTCTTGGATGGGGCGGTACATTAGCACAGGTTCACCCACACAACACTTAGCAAGCTAAACAAGATTAATCAACTATATGAAGCGAAAGCACTTGACAGTCTTCCCATGTGTCCTTGAGAACGTTTGGTCATCTTAAGTAATACAACCGGCTTGTCCTTTCCTGCATAAAGGATTGGGCCACTTGCTGCATTTATTCCTACTGTCTTTTATTTACTCGTACTTTGTTTACTTGCTATATCAAAACCCCCTAAAAATCCGTTTGCTAAGTATTTGCAGAGAATTCCTGATCCATACCACTAGCCAGCACCTTCTGCTCCTCGTTGGGTTCGACACTCTTACTTATCGAAAACACTGCGATACACCCCCTATACTTGTGGGTCATTAGGATTCTACATGTTCACCAACTCTGAAATGCACACGTCATTCTTTGACTCTGCAAGGAATGCTGCGTGGAAAGCCATTGAGGAACTTGGGGAAAGACTTAAGTATAGAATGCTCAATACTCAGGAGGATCTCAAGGAGGAGAAACGTCGTGTCCAAGATTCAAGGGCCATGGTAAAACGACTAAGTAAGGATATCATAGACTTGGCTTTGGAGTTATGCGAGCAAGATAAACAGATCGCTGCCAAGGACGCCCAGATTTCTACCTTGTTTAATAAAGAGTGAGATACTAGTTGGACCACCATACTTGGCGTTTTATCACGTTAGTATTTTGATCATACCGACCTATGTGGTATGAAAAAATAAGTTATGTTTGGACCTTGATTGCTTGAGTTGAATAATGTATTGCCACTTGGTTTGAGGATTGTTTTGTTGGTTGATTTTATCTTTGCATCTATTGTTACTTGTGTTTCCTTTCTATAGACTTGTGTTATTACTAATTTTCTCCATACTATGCAAAAGATGCCGAGTTTTGTCTACAACACGACCGAGGATTTCAAGGGAACTCGCTTCGGGACTCGCATGTTGGAACTCGTCCAAGTGCTCGCTCTTCCAATCCCTACCATTCAGGGACTTCAGCTGAGGAAATTTCAGAGGAAGGACTTATGGGGATTCAGAGTTACCCAGCTAGGACGCGAGACAGAGCCCCAAACTAAGGAGATCGCCTTCAAGATACTCCACGATGACTTGGAGAGGGGCCTCGAAGTCGCTATGCAGGAGCTGTTGGGATGCCTATGTGGACGTCACTCTTCCGAGATTAAGAGCCACTACTTCCACTTCTTTGGGAGGTGCGATGAGGACAGAGAGCCTATTGTGTTGGACGAGGCCACTAAGGAGACTATCAAGCCTGTGCGTCACCACCTCCAGGACTTAGAGAGCCTTATCAGGAACCTTGATACTGATAGGACTAATGTGATGCTTAGCAACGATGAACTACGAGTCCAACTTAAGGAGAAGGACAAGGCCTTCCAGGAATAGGAGAAGCGAATCAAGTAAATGGAGAAGAAGTTTGAAGACCAAGAGAAGAAATTCAAGAGCCAAGAGAAGAGGGTTCAGGAGAAGAATAAGAAGATTAGAGACTTGGAGACCGAGTTAGAGCTTGAGGACATCGAGCTGGAGGTGGATCACGAGGTGATAGAGAGGCTGCACACACAGAAGAGGGATTTACAGGCGAAGATCAATGCTTTGTCTACAAGCTTGGAGGAATACAAGACAGGATTCGCCGCAGCAGGACTTGCACTAGTGGAGGAGGAAGTCGACATGGAGGAGTAGTGATATCAATCTATCTATTGTTTTATTATTGAGTCGCATAGATCATACCGACTTGTGGGTGACTATGCTAGTATGTTTATCTTCGCAAACTCTGTTATTGTCGTGATGTTGAACCTACATGTGCTTGTCTGTTTGATTGTTGTTATTTTACTTGGGTTGTCTATCATTACTTACCCTTATTAAACCCACAGATGCCTCCCCATCATAACAACAAGGACAACTACGACAATGGCAATGGAATGCAGCAAATGATGGCTGCACAGACACAGTTGATGCAGATGATGACTCAGTTCATGGCGAACCAGAATCAGAACAACAACAATAACAATAATAACAACCAGAATAATCCACCACCTCTTGATATGCTCACAAGATTTCTAAGGCTGAGACCTGCTAAGTTCTCTAGTACTACTGATCCCATGGTAGTAAATGACTGGCTATGTTCTGTGAATAAGGACTTAGTCACAGTTGGATGCACTGATGCAGAAAAAGTCAGATTTGCAGCACACTTACTGGAAGGTCATGCAGCTACTTGGTGGGACAATTTCCAAGTTACTCACCCTATTGAAGAAGTAACTTGGGCAATGTTTGAGGATGGATTTCGTACCACTCACATCTCTTCTGCAATAATGGGGTTGAAGAAAAAGGAGTTTCACAACCTCAAACAACGCCACCGTAGTATTTCTGAGTACATTGAAGAGTTCAACAATCTGTCACGTTATGCACCAGGTGATGTTGACACTGACGCAAAGAGAAAGGAGAAGTTCCTTGATGGGTTGAATGATGAAATATCTATGCAACTATCTGTTGCTTATGTTCCAACCTATCAATCTCTGTGTGATAAAGCTACCATCCTAGAAAACAAGATGAAGCAAGTGGAAGGTAGAAATAGGAAGCACCATTTTGATAAGTTCGGATCAGGATCACCTCACAAGCGTTCTTATGGTGAAGGAAGCGGGAATTCTGGATTCCACAATAATGGGAATCATAACAACCATCGTAACAATAACCACCACCACGATGGAAACAATCATCATGGACACAACAAAGGTGGGTACAGGAATAACCACAATGGTCATGGCCATGGGAATCAAAATGGTCAGAATCGCCATAATCAGCCAGCAAAGAAAGACATCAGTCAGGTGGAATGTTTCAAGTGCAAGAAGATAGGGCACTATGCTAATGAATGTCTAGAGAAGAAGACTGATGGGGCTAAGCTGAACCCTTTTCAAAAGGGTCATGTGAATCACATAAATGTGGAGGAAATTCAAGAAGGATCTGATGCCGTGATCGGTAAGTTCAAGATTAATTCCTTTCCTGCACTTATCCTTTTCGATACCGACGCATCGCATTCATTCATTTTAAGAGCATTTGTAGTCAAAAACAAACTCTCTAGTGAAACTATTGGATGTCCCATTAAGGTAAGCTCCCGGGTGGAGAATGATAGTAAATTCTGGGTGCCGACAGATAATCCTAAAGATTGGAAAGAACAAGTTTCTAGTTAATTTAATAATCCTAGAGTCCCAAGGATTAGATGTAATATTAGGGATGGACTAGTTGACACGTTATGAGGGAGTGATTAATTGTGCCAAACGAACTATTATGCTCACCACCCTAGAAAAGAAATGGATCAGATTCAAGTCTAACTTTGAACCCAAGGGGATCAAGGTTAATTCTCTTAAGGGGGTTAGCCTAGACAGAGTACCAATAGTGAAGGAGTACCCGGATGTGTTCCCAAAAGAATTATCTAGAATGCCACTAGATAGGGATGTGGAGTTTCTGATAGACTTACTACCAGGAACTGGACCTATAGCAAAGAGACCTTACAAAATGCTAGTGGATGAATTAAAAGAACTCAAGAAACAGCTGGGAAAACCGTTGAAAAAGGAATTTATCCAACCAAGTTCTTCGTCTTGGGGAGCACCAGTTTTGTTTGTTGAGAAGAAGGACCGAAGTCAAAGACTATGCATAGACTATCGATCACTTAATGAAGTGACCATAAAGAATAAATATCCCCTACCTAGAATTAATGATCTTTTTGATCTGCTAGAGGGAGCATGTGTGTTCTCAAAAATTGATCTTCGATTAGGATACTTCCAACTAAAGATTAGAGAACATGATATACCAAAGACGACATTTACCACTAGATATGGGTTGTATGAATATACAGTGATGCCGTTTGGATTGACTAATGCACCGGCCTATTTCATGAACATGAGGAATAAGGTATTCATGGAATTTCTTGACAAGTTTGTAGTGGTATTCATCGATGACATATTGGTATATTACAAGAGCAACGAAGAACATTAAGAACATCTGCACCTAATTCTAGAGAAACTCAGGGAACACAAACTATATGCCAAATTCAGTAAATGTGAATTTTGGCTGAATGAAGTGGGTTTTCTTGGGCATATAGTATCTAGAAGTGGTATAGCTATTGACCCGGCAAAAGTGGCAGCTGTAACAGAATGGGAACCTCCTAAAACAGTTAAAGAAATCTGAAGTTTCCTAGGCCTAGCAGGATACTATCGGAGGTTCATTGAAAATTTCTCAAAGATAGCAAAGCCTATGACTGATCTGCTAAAGAAAGAGAAGAGGTTTAACTGAACAGAAGCATGTGAAGCCAGTTTTCAGGAGTTGAAAAAGAGATTAGTGTCAGCACCAGTGTTATGTTTGCCGGATCTTGAGAAAGACTTTCAAGTCTATTGTGATGCATCTCACTAAGGACTAGGAGGTGTACTAATGCAGGAAGGTAGAGTTGTAGCTTATGCATCAAGGAAACTCAAAAATCATGAAGTGAACTATCCTACTCATGACCTAGAGTTGGCATCAGTTGTGCATGCATTAAAAACATGGAGGCATTATCTTATGGGAAAGCGTTGTGAAATATTCACCGATCACAAGAGTCTAAAATACATTTTCACACAGAAGGAATTCAACATGAGACAAAGAAGATGGCTAGAACTTATCAAGGACTACGACTTAAATTTGCAATACCATCCTGGAAAGGCAAATGTCGTAGCTGATGCATTAAGCCACAAGGTTTATGTAAATGGCCTCAATAAAGGAGAATTGCCGGAAGAGTTATGTGCCCAATTTAGGGAGTTGAGATTAGAGATAGTGCCTGAAGGATACCTTGCATCCTTGGAAGTGCAGCCCACGCTGATGAATAGAATCCGAGAAGCTCAAAAGATGGACAAAGAAATAGAAGAAATTAGAAGTAAAATTAGTGAAGGCAAGGCAAAAGGATTTCATGTAGACGAACAAGGAACCTTATGGTACGAAAAACGTATCTGTATTCCGCAGGATCTTGAGCTTAAGAAGTTGATCTTATAGGAAGCTCACAATTCACCATATTCAATTCATCTTGGCAACACCAAGATGTATATGGATGTTAAGGAAAGATTCTGGTGGAATAATTTAAAGAAGGATATAGCAGAGTACATTGCCTTGTGCGACGTGTGTAGTCGTGTAAAGGCAGAACATCAGAAACCAACGGGATTATTACAACCGCTGCCAATACCTGATTGGAAATGGGATACAATCGGTATGGATTTTATCACCGGACTACCAAGGGCTAAATCTGGATACGATTCTATATGGGTTATTGTTGATCGCTTGACAAAAGTGGCTCATTTCATACCGGTGAAGACCACTAACACAAGTGCCAAGCTAGCTGAAGGAAATATGCCCTGAGAGGAAATAATAAAGTTGTTATTATGTATTCCTTATATATGATAGATGTTTATTTTGCATGCTAGAATTGTATTGATCAGAAACATCAATACATGTGTGTTTCTTAAACAAAAAGGGTTCCTAGTTATGCCTCTCTTATAGACTAGCTTGTTGATTAACAAGATGATCAAGGTTTCCTGATCATGGACATTGGATGTTGTTAATAACAAGGTCACACCATTGGTGGAATGATGTGATGAACATTCATCTGAAGTATAGCATTACGATCAAGTCATTATGTTTATATTGCTATAATATCATACGAAGTAATCTTTATCCTTAGACCATGAGATCATGTTAATTGCTAACACCTGAAGAGTATCTTGATAACATCAAACGTCACACCGTAACAGGGTGACTATAAAGATGGGTTTAGTACTACGAAGGTGTTATGTTGAGGCTCATGGATCAAGAGTGGAATTTGTCAATCCCGATGATGGATATATATACTCTAGGCCCTCTCAGTGATATCACATTGAGATAGCTTGCAAGCAAGTGATGTGATCACTAGAATGTTATATCACGGGAACGAGAAAAGAGTGCATGTCGGTAACGAGATCAAACTAGGTATTTGGATACCGATGATCGAATCTCGGACATGTATTATATCATGAGACAAAGGGATTAAATTACAAGCGTTAAAGGTTCTCACGATCACAGAAGTCATCGTTGAATATGCAGGAGTCAGTATGGATCTCCAGGTCCCGCTTCTGACTATTGATCTGAGAGGAGTCTCAATCATGTTTGCATTATTCGCGAACCGTTGGGTGACACACTTAAGAGTTACCGGACACCATTTTGGAGCACATATGTTTGAGACGAAAGAATTGCAAAGCACAGGAATTGTTTCAATAGAAACCGGAAATTGTTTCGGGTGAAATTGCAGAAAGTGGTTCTGCATGTGATATTGAAATATTGCAAGGGGTTATATGTGAATGTTTGTTAATTAAAGTAATTAACAAAATTCTGAATAAATTTAATAAAAGAGTTTTATTAAATGAGCGAGCATTAAACTTGGAGAATTTTAATGCATTTAAAGTGGGGACTTTAAAAGGGAATGTGAAGAGGCATTTTAATGTGGAGGGGTTACCACCACATGAATGGGGGAGGTGAGGGGTCACCCCCCATGCGCCGGCCATGGAGAGGAGGGGCACCCCCCCTCCTCTTATAAAAGGCCACCCTCTCCCTCCTTCTTCCACACACCTCCATGTGAAGGATCTCTATCCCCCTCTAGAATTATTCCCCCATGGTCTCGAATTAGCGAGATACATGTTCCCGGTGGCATTTTGTCTGGATGGAGTTGCTGCTTCCGCTGGATCGCTGGAGCGAGGAGGTGGAGGTTGTCCGGTGGCTTGAACGTGTGTGCGAGTACGAATGCGCTGCTGAGTTGTGGCGCTCAGACTTCCTCACGATCTTGAGATCGGCAAGTGTACGACTACATCAACCACGAGTTCCTACTCGTTAACAAAACTCATTGTCTTGGAGGGTAAGTTCTCGTTGGATGTATGTCCACCCGTTGCTTTGTACCTAGTAGATAGATCTTGGCGTGTAGTTCTCATCGTAGGAATTTTTTGTTTTCTATGCTGCAGACCCAACAGTGGTATTAGAGCCTGATCTATGCGTAGGTGCTTTGCACGGGTAGTACACATATGTTTATATGTGGGCGATGATGATCATGTTATTGCATCTTCTATGTATTTTGGATATTGGTGGCATAGTGGGATGAAGCGGCCCGGACCAACCTTACATGTCATCGTACATGAGACCGGTTCCACGACTGACATGCAACTTGTTTTGCATAAGTGGCTGGCGGGTGTCTGTCTCTCCTACTATAGTTAATATCTGATTTACAACGAGTTGCTAATAACTTGGTTATCCTCGTTGTGGTTCATGTTCTTTGGTGAGAACGGTTCTATCTCCGAAAGCCCTAAGCCACGTAAAACTTGCAATTGATAAGTTAGAGGCGTCTAGTTTAGATCGTTGCTGGGCTAGTGTATTGATATGGTATTGTTGTAAGTAGATGTATGATAGATACTCTTACAACACATTCAACGTGTAACTTCCATAGACCTTGGCCTTACACACAAAGGAATGATAGAGATCATACCACGATGCAAATGATAGAGATCAAATGCATGGACCATATCTTCTCACTTTACACATTAGATGTTAGCATCTTATACTGCTAGTTTGGCGCTTTTGGTAGCATTGTAAGATGATCCCTCATTTAGATATTAAGATAAAATATGTTCTTCCTTGAGTATGCACCGTTCTATGGATCATGTTTCGAGACATCACGTGATGATCGGGTGTACTCGACTCTACACTTTCATACAACGGGTGTAAGACAGTTTTACACACGCGAGTACTAAGGTTCTTACTTGGCGAGCCTAGCATGTATAGACATGGCCTCGGAACACGGACCGAAAGGTTAAGCATGAGTCATATAGTTGATATGATGCCCATATAGATGCTCGCCTTTGAAGCTACACCGACTCACGTGATGATCGGACTTGGTGTAGTGGATTTGGTTCATGTAATCACCAAAAGGACACGAGGGATGTCGTTTTTGAGTGGGAGTTCATTAGTAATTTGGATTAGTTGAACTCAATCTATCATAAACTTAGTCTAAATAAACTTTACAAATTCTGTTGTAGATGGCACCACCTGCTTTTAATTTCAATGTGTTCATGGAGAAAGAGAAACTTGCTGCGAATGGTAGCAACTTCACCAACTGGGCTATGAATTTGAGGATTCTCCTCACTGCTGCACAAAAGCAATATGTGCTAGATGCGCTAGGCCCCCCAGCTCTTGATGCCCCTGACAAGGAAAAGAATGTCTATGTGACTCGTCAGGAGGACCACAACTTAGTTCATTGCGGCATACTATATGGGCTAGAGCCAGAACTTCGAAAGCGTTTCAAAAATGGCAATGCCTTTGATACCATGGTAGTAAAGCAAAGACAGTAGTAACAAAAGCAGTAAACAGTGGGATTCGAGTGCGGTAGGCATAGGTATGGATGGACGGGCGTTGCATGGACAAGACAATTCACATACCAATCAGAACATAGGGCAATTGCAGATAAATAAGATAAAGCACCCAAGTACTAGACAATCCTAGGCATGTGTTCCATATATAGTCATACGTGCTCGCAATGAGAACTTGCACAACATCTTTTGTCCTGCCCATTTGCGGCGGGCCTCTAGGGAACTATCGGCAATTAAGGTGCTCCTTTTAATAGAGCACCGAGCAAAGCATTAACACTCCGTGAACACATGTGATCCTCACATCAAATCCATTCCTTCCGGTTATCCCGATTTACATCGCCGGGCCATAGGTTCCGGACAACAACGTGTGTATACAACTTGCAGATAAGACCAAGAACAATACTATCATAATGAATCAATAATAAGTTCAGATCTGAAATCATGGCACTCGGGCCCTAGTGACAAGCATTAAGCACAACAAGTCGCAACAAAGTCATAAAGCACTAATAAAAGATACTAGGCATCATGCCCTGACAATCTGATGCCATTACATGAACGATCTCATCCAATCCCTACCATCCCCATAGCCTACAGCGGGGGATTACTCACTCATAGATGGGGGAAACATGGATGGTCGATGGAGAAGCGATGGTGATGATGATGGCGATGATATCCTCCAATTACCCGTCCCGGCAGGGTGCCAGAACATAGTTTCTGGTGCTGTTTCGTGGAATCTGGTGGTGGCGGCGGCGCGGAACTCCTTCTGGAAAAACGTCGAACCCCCCATAGTTTTTAGGTCAGAAGGCTCCTTATAGGAGAAGAGAGAGGCCGAGGGGGTGCCTGGGGGGCCCACACCACCCCCTGGTGCAGCCTGGCCTGGCCCGCACCACCAGGTGATGTGGCCACCCTAGGGCTCTTCTCCGTCTCATATTCTGGCTCCTGGAGTCTTCGGGTGAAATAGGATTTTTGGCATATTTTCCGGGATTTTTCCTGATAGTTGATTTTCTGCACAAAAAGTAGACACCAAGGCAATTCTGCTGAAAACAACGTCAGTTCGCATTAGTTGCATCCAAATCACACAAGTATAGAGGAGAAACAATAGCAAAAGTGTTTGGGAAAGTAGATACGTTTTGGACGTATCACAATGCCTTTGATACCATGGGAGAATTGAAAATGATTTTCGATACCCATGCTGCCGTAGAGAGTTATGCTACTGAAAAGTTCTTTAGCTGCATGATGGAGGAGAACAGCTCCATTAGTGAGCATGTACTCAAAATGTCCGATGCATGATAAGCTTGTGTCCTTAGGAATAACGATTCCCATTGACTTGGGCATACATCATGTTCTCCAATCTCTGCCACCTAGCTACAAGAGCTTCGTGATGAACTATAATATGCAGGGCATGAAGAAGTCTCTTCCCGAGCTTCTGTCAATGCTTAAGACTGCAGAAGTGGAGATTAGGAAAGAACATCAAGTGTTGATGATCAATAGGACCACCGGTTTCAAGAAGGACAAGAAAGGCAAGCACAAGGGAAAGAAGGGTGGCAAATCATTGCAGCGCTGAAAAGAAACCCCGAGCTGGCCCTAAGTCCGATACCGAAAAGTGCTACTATTGCAAGGGGACGCCATTGGGCAGAATCGCCCCAAGTATTTGGCAGACAAGAAGTCCGGCAAGGCAAACAAAGGTATATATGATATACATGTTATTGATGTGTACTTAACTAGTACTCACAGTAGCACCTGGGTATTTGATACGGGATCGGTAGCTAATATATGTAACTCGATTCAGGGGCTGCGGAACAAGTGACAACTAGCAAGGGATGAGGTCACAATGCGGGTCGACAATGGATCAAGAGTTGATGTGATAGCCGTCGGAACGCTGCCTCTCCATATGCCATCAGGATTAGTTATAAACCTAAATAATTGTTATTTGGTGCCTGCACTGAGCATGAACATTGTATCCGGATCGTGTTTGATGCAAAGTGGTTATTCCTTTAAATCTGAAAACAATGGTTGTTCGATTTATATGGATAATATCTTTTATGGTCATGCACCTGTGTTGAATGGTTTATTTCTGATGGATCTCGATAGTAATATTACGCACATTCATAATGTTAATGCTAAAAAGATTAAACTTGATGATGATATATCTCCATATATGTGGCACTGCCGTCTAGGTCATATTGGCGTTAAACGCATGAAGAAACTCCATTCTGATGGACTTTTGGAATCACTTGATTTTGAATCATTTGATACATGTGAGCCATGCCTTATGGGCAAGATGACTAGAACGCCGTTTTCCGGTTCAATGGAACGGGCGACAGATTTATTGGAAATCATACATACTAATGTGTGTGGACCAATGAGTGTGTCGGTGCGAGGTGGATATCGTTATTTTGTTACTTTCACGGATGATTTGAGTAGATACGGGTATATCTATTTGATGAAACACAAGTCTAAAACTTTTAAAAAGTTCAAGGAATTTCAGAATGAAGTGGAAAATCATCGTAATAGAAAGATCAAATTTCTACGGTCTGAACGTGGAGGAGAGTATCTAAGTTACGAGTTTAGCACACACATGAAAGAGTGTGGAATAGTTTCACAACTCATGCCTGCCGAAACACCACAACGTAATGGCGTGTCGGAACGTTGTAATCGTACCTTATTGGATATGGTTTGATCTATGATGTCTCTGACTGACTTTCCACTGTCATTTTGGGGTTATGCACTGGAAACAGCTGCATTCACTTTAAATCGGGCACCATCTAAATCCATTGAAACGACACCGTATGAATTATGGTTTGGAAACAAACCTAAGCTGTCATTTCTTAAAGTTTGGGGATGCGATGTTTATGTGAAGAAACTTCAGCTGGATAAACTCGAAGCCAAAGCGGAAAAATGCGTCTTCATAGGATACCCTAAGGAAACGATTGGGTATACCTTCTATCACAGATCCGAGGGCGAGGTTTTTGTTGCCAAGAATGGATCCTTTCTTGAGAAGGAGTTTCTCACGAAAGGTGTGAGTAGTCGGAAGGTAGAACTCGAAGAGGTTATTGAACCTTCTCTTCATGAAATGGCGAGTAGCACAGCACCGGAAGTTGTTTCGGAGTTGACTTCACCTAATGAAGAGAGAGCTAATGATATTGATCATGAAACTCCAAAAGAGGACACTACCAAACCTCGCAGGTCAAGCAGGACACGTCAGCTCTGAACTGCATGACGGCAATCCTATTGTGAATTTCATGGTTGATGAAATGGATGACCCTGCGACGTATGAAGAAGCGATGATGAGCCCGGATTCCAACATATGGCTAGAAGCCATGAAATCCGAACTGGAATCCATGTACGAGAAACAAGTTTGGACCTTGGTGGACTTACCTCACGATCGAAAGGCCGTTGAGAATAAATGGATTTTCAAACGAAAAACTAATGCTGATGGTAATGTGACCATCTATAAGGCTCGACTTGTCGCAAAGGGGTTTCGACAAATTCAAGGAGTTGACTACGATGAGACATTCTCTCCCGTAGCGATGCTTAAGTCAGTTAGGATTATGTTAGCAATTGCTGCATATTTCGATTATGAAATATGGCAGATGGATGTCAAAACTGCGTTCCTCAATGGTAATATTGAAGAAGAGTTGTATATGATACAACCTAAGGGTTTTGTCGATCCTAAGGATGCTAATAAGGTATGCAAACTTCAGCGATCCATCTATGGACTGAAGCAAGCATCCCGGAGTTGGAATCTCTGCTTTGATGAGGTGATCAAAGAGTTTGGATTTGTCCAAACTTATGGAGAGGCTTGTATTTACAAGAAAGTGAGTGGGAGCAATGTGGCATTTCTGATATTATATGTGGATGACATATTATTGATTGGAAATGATATAGATCTTTTAAACAATGTTAAAAGTTATCTAAACAGCAAATTTTCGATGAAAGACCTTGGTGAAGCGTCATATATATTAGGCATTAAAATCTATAGAGATAGATCAAGGCGCCTAAATGGGCTATCGTAGAGTACATACCTTGATAAGATATTAAAGAAGTTTAATATGGACGAAAGTAAGAAGGGGTTCTTACCTATGTTGCAAGGCAAGACATTGAGTAAGACTCAAAGTCCGACTATGGCGGAAGAAAGAGAGATGATGGATAAGATAGCCTATGCCTCGGCCATAGGCTCTATTATGTATGCCATGCTATGTACAAGACCGGATGTGGCACATGCTATTAGTTTGACTAGTAGGTACCGATCTGATCCAGGTTCAGAACACTGGATAGCGGTCAAGAACATCCTCAAGTACTTGAGAAGAACTAGGGATATGTTTCTTATATAAGGAGGTGAAGAAGAGCTAGTCGCTAAGTGTTATGTCGATTCTAGCTTTGACACCGATCCGGATGACTCTAAGTCTGAATCCGGATACGTATTTCTCTTGAACGGAGCAGCAGTTAGTTGGAGGAGTTCCAAACAACCTGTGGTGGCCGGATCAACGACAGAGGCGGAATATGTTGCTGCTTCAGAAGCGGCGCAGGAAGCGGTTTGGATGAAAGAGTTCATTACGGAACTAGGTGTGGTTCCTAGTGCATTGGACCCAATGGTGATCTATTATGACAATAATGGAGTCATAGCCAATGCAAAGGAACCAAGGTCTCACAAGAATTCCAAGCATATTAAGCGCCGATTTCACTCCATCCGCGAGCATGTGAAGGATGGAGATATAAAGATTTGTAAAGTACACACGGACCTAAATGTAGCAGATCCTTTGACTAAAGGTCTCCCTAGGGCAAAACATGATCAACATCAAAACTCCATGGGTGTTAGATTTATCACTATGTGAACTAGATTATTGTCTCTAGTGCAAGTGGGAGACTGAAGGAAATATGCCCTAAGAGGCAATAATAAAGTTGTTATTATGTATTCCTTATATATGATAGATTATTATTTTGCATGCTAGAATTGTATTGATCGGAAACATCAATACATGTGTGTTTAATAAACAAAAAGGGTTCCTAGTTATGCCTCTCTTATAGACTAGCTTGTTGATTAACAAGATGATGAAGGTTTCCTAATCATGGACATTGGATGTTGTTAATAACAAGGTCACACCATTGGTGGAATGATGTGATGAACATTCATCTGAAGTATAGCATTACGATCAAGTCATTATGTTTATATTGCTATAACATCATACGAAGTAATCTTTATCCTTAGACCATGAGATCATGTTAATTGCTAACACCTGAAGAGTATCTTGATAACATCAAACGTCACCTTTATGCAGGTGACTATAAAGATGGGTTCAGTACTACGAAGGTGTTATGTTGAGGCTCATGGATCAAGAGTGGAATTTGTCAATCCCGATGACAGATAGATATACTCTGGGCCCTCTCCGTGATATCACATTGAGATACCTTGCAAGCAAGTGATGTGATCACTAGAATGTTATATCACGGGAACGAGAAAAGAGTGCATGTCGGTAACGAGATCAAACTAGATATTTGTATACCGATGATCGAATCTCGGACATGTATTATATCATGAGACAAAGGGATTAAATTACAAGCGTTAAAGGTTCTCACGATCACAGAAGTCATCGTTGAATATGCAGAGACAAGATGGATCTCCGTGTCCCGCTTCGACTATTGATCTAAGAGGAGTCTCAATCATGTACGCATTATTCATGAACCGTGGGTGACACACTTAAGAGTTACTGGACACCATTTTGGAGCACATATGTTTCGCGAAAAGAATTGCAAAGCGAGGAATTGTTTCGATAGAAACCAGAAATTGTTTGGTGAAATTGCAGAAAGTGGTTCTGCATGTGATATTGAAATATTGCAAGGGGTTATATTTGAATGTTTGTTAATTAAAGTAATTAACAAAATTCTGAATAAATTTAATAAAAGAGTTTTATTAAATGAGAGAGCATTAAACTTGGAGAATTTTAATGCATTTAAAGTGGGGACTTTAAAAGGGAATGTGAAGAGGCATTTTAATGTGGAGGGGTTACCACCACATGAATGGGGGAGGTGAGGGTCACCTCCCATGCGCCGACCATGGAGAGGAGGGCACCTCCTCCTATAAAAGGCCACCCTCTCCCTCCTTCTTCCACACACCTCCTTGTGAAGGATCTCTCTCCCCCTCTAGAATTATTCCCCCATGGTCTCGGATTAGTGAGATACATGTTCCCGGTGGCATTTCGTCTGGATGGAGTTGCTGCTTCTGCTGGATCGCTGGAGCGAGGAGGTGGAGGTTGTCCGGTGGCTTGAACGTGTGTGCGAGTACGGATGCACTGCTGAGTTGCGGCGCTCGGACTTCCTCACGATCTTGAGATTGGCAAGTGTACGAATACATCAACCACGAGTTCCTACTCGTTAACAAAACTCGTTGTCTTCGAGGGTAAGTTCTCGTTGGATGTATGTCCACCCGTTGCTTTGTACCTAGTAGATAGATCTTGGCGTGTAGTTCTCATCGTAGGAAATTTTTTGTTTTCTATGCTGCGGACCCAACACTAGCCAAGATATACATGAATGGAATTGTATGTTTACATGGGGTGCCTAAGAGTATCGTGTTAGATAGAGGAACTCAATTCACTTCGCACTTTTGGCGACAACTTCACGAGTCATTGGGAACTCGACTAGAATTCAGTACTGCGTTTCATCCACGTGATCGATGGGGCGTAAAGGACCAATCAGATATTGGAAGATATGTTAGGAGCTTGTGCGTTAGACTACGGATCTAGTTGGGATGAAAGTCTACCATACACAGAGTTTTCCTACAACAATAGCTATCAATCAAGCATAGAAATGGCTCCGTTTGAATTCCTTTATGGAAGGAAGTGTACTACACCATTTTTGTGGAATGGAGTAGGTGAAAGAAATTTGTTCGGACCCGACCTAATCAAGGAGGCCGAAGAGAAAGTCAAGATGGTGAGAGATAGGCTAAAGGTAGCCCAATCTCGACAAAAGAGCTATCCAGATCCAAAACATAGAGAGGTCACCTATGAGGTTGGTGATAGAGCTTATCTTAGAGTATCACCACTTCATGGTGTGAAGAGATTTGGAATCAAAGGAAAATTAGCACCACTCTATGTAGGATCCTTCAAGATTCTGAGCCACAAAGGAGAAGTGGCATATGAGATAGAATTACCAGAATCTCTGTCTATTTTGACCAATTGTATTATTTCCTTGTCATGTCAGTCAGCTGAAAAAGTGTCACCTAGAGATGGAAGAAACTTCGTTGAAAGACACTATACCGTTAGAGGAGGTTCAGCTAGAGAATGATCTCACTTATGAAGAGAAACCTATTAAGATTCTGGAGACAACAGAAAGAATTACACGTACCAAGATAATCAAATTCTGCAAAGTACAATGGAACCATCACACTGAATCAGAAGCAACATGGGAACGAGAGGATGAACTTCGGAGAGATCACCCTCACCTATTTGCTAGCCAACTCGAAGCTCGAGGGCGAGATTCATCTTAAGGGGGTTAGATTTGTAACATCCCAAAAAATTTCATCTGAAAACCATCATCATTGCACTCATATCATCATGGCATGTGTTGCATTGCATTTAGATTGTTCCCCAAAATTTTGGTGAAGGTTTGAGTCAATTTGGAAATCTTTTGCTAATTCAAAACCTAAGAAAAGAAAAACTAAAAAGAAAAAAAACAAAAGGAGAAAAAATAGCAGCAGCAGCATCTGGCCTGCTCGGCCCAACCCCAGCCCAGCAGCCCAACCGGCCACCTCTTCCCCCTCTCTCTCTTTCTTTTCTCACTGTCCCCCTTCGGATCCCCTCTCACTGACCCACTGGCCCCACTTCCCAGTCACCCTCCACCTCACCGTCTTCAACCAAGAGATGAACTGACCACCCCCTCCTCTGCCATTTCTAATCGACTCGAATTCGAGCGTTGCACGAATTAATTCCCCATTGTGACCCCTCCTTCTTAACCCTCTCTCCCTCCTCTTCGTTTTCCTCACAGTCGCTACCCCCAGAGAGCCCCCAGGCTCCCCAATTGAGAGCTCGAACCGCCACACACCGACGGTACTCCGGCGACGATTCCGGTGAGCGCCGACCGCCTCGCGCCCTCCTCTCTTCCCTATCACCTCCACCATCCTCTGGCGCACCATTTAATCTTTTTTTTCCGTTTTCTACCTGCCCCAGGTCGTTGCCACGGTCACCACCGGCGTTTTCCCTCTGCTGCCCCCGTCCGTCGACATTTCCGGTGAGACTCGGGTTCCCGCCGCCCCTTTTTGGCCACCACTAGCTTGTACAGGACCAGGCGCATTTTACTGACCCTTTTCTTTGTCTGCTCGAGCCCCAGAACAACGCAGCCGCGCGCAGAGGACCAGCGCCACTAGTTCTTGGCCAAGCACTAGGATCCGTTGGATCTGCAACCCGCGGCTAGGATTAGATCCTTAATCAAACGGGTACCGGTTGATCTGGTTCGTTCGTTTCCACTTAAATCCAACGGCCCACATCGATCGATCCGACCGAATCGGTACGGGCCAATAGAATCGCGCCACGTCAGCCAGAGCGTCTGATTAAATTAGAAAATAGACAGAATATATGTTAAACTTAGAAATTCAATAACTTTTGATCCACAAATCAGAAAAATGCAAATTTGGTGTCTATGGATTCAAAAAAATGAGACCTTTATTGTTGAGGCCTTATCTCACACTTTTGTTTCTGAAAAATTGGAATTATAGGCAGAACATTTTTAGGAGTATTTTGCCATTAAAAATTACTTCATAAATTGTTTTTAGGTATTCCTTATGCCTTTAGATAGAGTATTTTAACCTATGTACTGTAGACTCTATAAGTTTCAGAGTTTTGTTCATATCATTGCATTTTGCATGCATTCCTATTTTTGTGATGCTATATTGATTGTATTATTGTTGTTGGATTGTTCTTTGTGTAGATTGTGTGGATTGTGAAGTTTGTTGCTATGAGGATTGTACCTATTCCCCTAGATACCAAGGCAAGTGATATTTCATCTTATGCCCTATTATTTTCACTATTGCACTAGTGCTATTTTTGTAGATCTTAGCATGGTAGGACTATTTATATGTTACTATGTTATGCTATCCTATAGATTATATCTTGATAGTATTTTCTAGTTGGAAGACATCGTATGCTAGAGTGCTTATCCATGCTATTAGAATTCACGGGTGGAAATTCATATCAAGATAGTATCGAAATATATTATTTTGTTTGACTAAGAAAACAACTAATGTTAATGAAACACCTAGGTGAAATGGGACTTGCTTAGATTATGTTGAGTGGTTACTAAGGGGCCATGTCTATGGTCAGCTGGTGTATCGCACTTGTGGACGGCCACCCAGGAACAAAGATATTAGAGACGTTCTTGTCGCGAAGCTTCCAGTGCAGCCACATGGCATATGGGCTCTGCCTGGACCGACTAAGTTGCAAGAACTCAGCCAGACAGACAGAGGGTGGTAGATATGATAGGCTGGAACGCGTCCGTGGTGGTCTGAGGGATTGCTTCTGAAAAGTCTCGTCTCGATGCATGTCGAGTCTTGTGGGGAAAGTGCACCACCTCTCGAGAGGGTAAAACTAAGTACTTAGCCGTGTCCCCGGTTATGGACAATTTCTAAGCGTCAAGACAATGAAGCAGTTCAATAATCTCCTCATCCAAATTTCTCTAAGTTAAAAACTTGTGGGTGAACAAGGGTAGTGGTTCATTGATGTCTATCAATGGTACCTTAGTGTTTTGAAAGAGAAAACCCACTCTTCAAAATCTATGAGATAAAACCCTGCTTTTAGCAAAGTCAGCCAAAACCACACTTAGGCATATATTCATGTAGTTGTTGGATTTTACTAAGTAACTATGGTATCACTTGCCAATACAATTGTAAATGTATTGACCCTTTGTGGCTGTAACTTATTATGTTGCAGGATACTCTGATGATGAGTAGGGTTGCGGGTCTACACTCGACATATTTGCCTATGGCGCATGAAGACAAAAGACTCTATTATTATACTATGTCTTATAAACCTTGAATAATGTTAGCCTTAGGCTAAGTGAGTTGTAAGAACTATTATATTCCTGGACATGCGATATAATAATGCCCTTTATTTCTGTGTACTTCATCTTAAACTGTGGGTGCTAGCATTTCGATCTAGGGACTAGCACTGCAATCACAGGGATCTTACCTTATTATGGTGAGATCTTACAGCTCGGCATCGAGGGAGCGATTGTCGTCTCCGCAAATAAGGTAGGGGTCATCGTCCTTCTTCTGGTGCAGTGGTGCTGCGAGGCTGCGCCCTTCCTGGCCGGCCGCAGAGGTGAGGGGGAGGGGAGTTGCGTCTTGAGGTGCAGTGCGGTTCTGCTTCTCCTAGCCTGCCGTGGTGGCGAGGGGGGAGCGATGTAGAGTGTTTTCCTAGGCGCCAAGCAAGAAGGCGGTTCGATGGCTTTGTCGGTGCTCTGCATATCTCCGAGCTTCTGCTCCCTCTAGCTAGCCTAGGTGGCGAGGGGAGGCTGAGCGGTTGGTCCCTGATCTGTAGGATCCGGAGAAGCCTAGGTTCTTTGCTGCTAGCTGAAGATCTTCATCACGCTGAGGCCATGGATTGCCGACGCGTTTTCTGGCTGAGAGGGCAACCATTCTTGATGCTGACGAGATCATCTCTTCAACCTCCAAGATGGAGGCCGGACTCAGGTGCTGCGACGGCGCTTTGCGCCCTCTCTCTCTCTCAAGTGGTTGCGTCCCCGGTGAGAGGGAGGGTGGTCGTCAGTGGCTTCCTGCTTGCATTGGTGGAGAAGAGGACGAGGAACCTGATTGCTTTTTCTATCGTTTTCCTAGGGTCCTCTATGCTAATTGCGAGGGCTTTTATGTAATTTTCTCTTTATTCAGGCCTTGTTGCCTATTTGTATGCCGCCGACAGTTTTAATGCAATCTAGGCCCTTGTGGGCCTTTCCCGTTCAATAAAAAAAGAGAGGAAAAAATGGTCTCCCATGAGTGAAGACTAGCACTGACCAGTCGGAAGACGATGGCGTTGGCATACCGACGAGGGTACACCAAAGTTATTCCTTGCGCGTCAATGGCCAGCACTGTCATCAGTGGTAAGTTAGTTACTGTAACGACATGGAAAGGTAATCTTGTCTGAAGACTTCCAAGTCGCGGACCTGTTCCACCTCGTAGTGTCTGCAAGTTTGGAATAGATGTGAACAACACATAGGAGGTACTCCCTCCCTTCCAAAATATAATATGTTTTAGCCTTGTGAAAGGATATATCTAGACATTTTTCAGTGTGTAAGTTCATTCTAAATCTATATAAACCTACACATTAAGAGGGGTCTAGATACATTTCTTTTATAAAGCTAAAACATCTTATATTTTAAAACAAAGGAGTATATGCGTATTGAAGAATTATGAACCGATGTGACGCTTTCTGTGGACGAATTCGTACTGATGTACTCCCTTCGTTTCAAAATATAGTTTTAGCTTTATGAAAGAAATGTATCTAGATCTCTTTTAGTGTGTAGGTTCACTCCAAATTTATATGAATCTATACACTAAAAGAAATCTAGATACACTCCTTTCACAAAGCTTAAACATCTTATATTTTGAAACAGAGGGAGTACTACTATACAGGAAGTAGCTTAGAAACATTCCTGTTGGTCGAACATTTCAAGTGTCATTGTCAAGAATGCACGCTGCTCCCTCTGTCTAACGTTTTAGATTTGTGAAACAAATATATCTATAGTTAAGAGTCTCTGATCTTTTGCACTAACTGTTATTCTATTTTGGAGGAGGAAATAAAAGCCTCCCTATTCGAGTGGCATCGGAGAAAGCCCCAGAAGCCGGACGAATCCTAGGTTTCTTTCTTTTTGTTGGGACATTATCAAGCCGGACTAGAAAATTACAAAAAACCACCATATTTATAGCTCAATCGGTATTCTACAGGGCTTCAGAAAACCATCAACTCCGTGGTAACATGTAACCAAAAACACTGACGCAGCCTTGATACTCGCCGAACCCCGGAACTGATTAGTGGGCCCCACTATTAGGATGAGGTGGCAGAAGACAACCGTTAGTATAGATGGACGTTACATCCCGCCATTTTCTTATCTTTCTCATCTCTTCTTTTTCTTTTCTTCTCCCTCACCAACCTTCGTGGACACGAAGTTGTACCGGCAAGGAAAGTAGAAAGGAGGAAAAGGCAGAAGAACCCGCCTGTCGTGAACCGACTTAAGCACTACAAATACTATATGTGAGAGCTGTTTGCCGCAAAAATGTCATCACCACACGATCTCGCCGTATGGGAGAGCCATTCGACCGCGTGAACAGGACCCACCACATGTCCTCGCCGCGATGACCCGCAGACGGCGAGGTTTTGGCGCCACCTCGACTCTCGATGGCCCCACCACTCGAAGGGTGCCAAGGTTTCCTGCATGTCTAGACGCTTCTCACACACGCCATGCTACCCTCAGTCCATGATGGAGGGTCCAAGAAGCATGTGCGGTCCATCGTCCGGCAACGCGAGGCAGCAAAGTGGCTCGTGGAACACATCCACAGAGGGGGGATCTCGCGCCCTACCCCGCGTCGGGCCCGTCTCCTAGGATAGCGGGGCTCAGCTGCGATGGCGCCGCGTGTCCTCCCGTCGTCCATCCCACAGCCCCAAAGAATCGGTGAGACGTTGATAACATATTTGTCCGAAACTTTCAGTAGCTACTATAGAATCTGCTTCTATCATGTAATCAAGTCTAAAAAATGGAGGAGACGATATGCATCTATAAATATGTCACACTTAACCACACAACGAGAACTTCATAGAATGATTCATCTCATAAATAATGATCCAACATCAAAGATACATAAAGTTGATCAGAATCGTGTAGGACAGCTTCAAAGTGGTATCCAACATCAACCACTAAAGAGATAGCCTTAGGCCCCCTATTGATGAAATCATAGTCCAGTCCACTCCGATGGTTCGAACCTCACGAGTCATACAAAAGGAAACCTTGACCTAGTTACGGTAAGAGCGTGTGTAGTGTGGTGAAAAAGTTGTAAGTAAGAGATTTTTTTTGATCTTAGACCTATGTCTAGACGGTGGAGGAGATGAGTTTAGCCAAGTTTTCAAACTCTGAGTCTAGTACTATATGTCTAAGGTAATCATATGCCAAACAGGCCCACTTGTCAGTGTATGGCAGACTTTTTATACTGTATTAATTTTTCTATTCTGGTTGGTGGGGCCTTACATGCTAAACGGTGAAGTATTTTCTTTTCTTAGACTTGAGTCTAGCAGTTTTTTTAGCACGAGTCTAACAATGTCTCACGCTGCACGTCAGGCTGCAACGGGCACGGGCTGTCCGCGACGCCGCAAAAACTCGTATGCGGACACCCGCGGTTGTTTTTGCAGGATTAAGCGGGCTGTCACGAGTCCCACATTGGAGCCCGCATATTCCACAAAACTAACCAAGTCTCTCGTAAGCAGTATATGGATCTTCGACTTCGAGGCGGTGAAATAGAGCCCCGCATGTGAAGACGGCCGGTGAAACCAAGCTTGCTGCAAAAAACCCAAGCTTGCTGCGTGTGCGTTTCTCGCGGCGTGCGTGTTGCATCCCTGTTCACTGCCACCCTGCGTGCATGCGTGTTGTCCAGGGTTCTGTTGGTGTAGCTGGCAGGCGCCTCGCCGTCGTGTGCACTGCGGCCGCGCTAGCTCCTAGCCTGGGTGTGCGTTGCAGCCATTGGCCATTTAGTAGTTGAGACGGTCAACGGCAGTGGTCAAAGCAGAACTCCTTCTAGACATTGCAAATGCAGGTCACACAAACCACCACCTGGGCACCTATGCAGGCTAGGAAACCAACAACGATATCACCTGCGCATAAAGAAGATTAAAATGACCAAGTGAAAGCCTGATGAAAACCAACAGTTTTTCTCTTCCCAGCAGTTACTTTCACTAAATGGTGGTGTTTGATTTTTTTGGCAACGCAAATATTGTTTGCTTGATGTCCGAAACGCATCCTTCCAAATACACAGCTAATCCAGATTATACTTAATTTGTTACCTTTCAATGTTCCCAGTGCTTGGATACTCAACATGGCAAGGATTCACAGATTATACTTATTTTGTTACCTTTCAATGTTCGCAGTACTTGGATACTCAACATGGCAAGGATTCACATATCACCAGTTCACATGAGATCATACTTTGTCTAGTAATTTGATATCTTATTTTCTTCAGCACACATGTCCCAGCTAATTCCAGTTCAGCACTATCCCACAACATCCATGCATGCTCAAAATCTAATTGCTTCTACATGTACTGATTAACTTTGTACTACAAGAACACATATTCATAAGATTGATAGTTCCAATATTGCATTCAGTCAAAATCTAAGAAGGGTATTGTGGACTGTAGGATAACTAGAACAAGAACAAGGATAACACGAACAAGGCATACCTAATGCTGGACTCAAGGATCAATAAATATCAGCATCTGTTTCATAAATATTATCATGTGTTCCATAAACAACATCATCTGTTATTGTGCTGACATGAGTAGTTCCTACAATGACAATAAAATGTTAGAAGTTTTTTCAGCATAATAATAATATATGGTAGATAGCAATGAGAAGAGAGAGTTATACCGAGAGGTCACAACCAATCCTGTAGACAGATTAGTGCCTCTACGGTGTTGGGTATCATAGTGCTTCTATAGTCACTTAGTATTCTTCCTTCAGTGGAGAATGCCGACTCGGATGCTACAGTTGATACAGGTGCAGCCAACACATCCCTTGCTATACGAGATATGATGGGGTATTTGAGCCCATTTACGGACCACCAGAGGAGTATATCGAAAGCATCTTTTTGTTGGTGGACATCATCATTTAAATAAATCTGAAGTTCACTCAGCCTTGCTCGTTTTTTTGTTCTTCTTGAACTTGCTTATTCCATTGGTCCCACGGGTTATCAATACTTGTTCCAACATTATTGGTTCCTTGATCATTCACCACCGTTGATTCATCATCATGCGAGGAATATTCAACAAAAATATCCTTGAAGGTTTTCTTCACTCTGCCAAGGTATTTACTTGCTTCACTTTGAAAACCAGATTTCAAACACAAGTCCAAGAACTTGAACTTGTATCTTGGGTCAAGTATAACCGGAAGACAAATGGTCAAATATGATAGTTTCCAATATTTCATGAACTTCTTCTTCATCACTTCAACCATAGATTTAATGGTCATTTCCTCATGTTTAGCCTCTCTTTCCAATGTCAGATAAATTTTCCAAAGCTCGTGGAAATACAAATGGACTATTGGATATAACGTACCGGACACTACCATAGTGGCATCAAGGAAAACCTCTAGCAAGTTACAAACAGATTCTGTTGGTTCACACTCATCATTTGTGGGTTGACATGTGTATGATGTATCTTGCAACTTTAAAGCAGCGAACGCCCTTCTATACTCTAGAGTTGTCTTGATCATTAAATGTGTAGAATTCCAACGTGTAGGAACATCCAAACAGACTTTCATCCTGCAAGTAATTCCCTCTTGTTTAACTATGTCTTTGAACTTCTTTTTCCGAGGTGGGGAGCTTCTAACAAACTTTATGCTTTCACGGATATTCACCACTGCCACGCAAGGAATCGTCAAGCCTTCTTGAACAGTGAGGTTGATCACATGAGATCCACATCGACGATGTAAAAGATCTCCTTTGCAAGGCAGCAAATTCTTTCCTAGCAGATTTGCTTGCATATAGCTCACACACAAGTTATTATTTGATGCATTGTCTAGCGTAATGGAGAATATCTTTTTTTGCAAACCCCAATCTTCCATGCAATCCAACATGATATTAAATAAATTTGTTCCATCATGTGGTGTATAGCCTTAGAAAACCAAATCACTTTTTTCCGCAATTTCCATTTTTCATCAACAAAATGGCAAGTTATACACATATATCTCATAACTTGACGCGAAGTCCACATGTCTGCAGTTAAAGAGACACGGGAGTCTAATTGCTGCAGAACCTCTTGAAGATGTGTCTTATGTTGAGCAAACATACCGATGCAATCAAGTCTGATTGTTGTCCTAGATACCAACTGAAATGCAGGATTCAGACTATGCACAAATTTCCTAAATCCTTGGTACTCTACTATTCTGAATGGCAGCTCATGTAAGACTATCATCCTCACCAATTCAAAGTGAGCTCTCTCAGGGCCATACAACCATTTCTCTGAACTGTTTGGATCAGATTGTGACATAGTTGATTTCATGGAGTCAAGAAATTCATTTGTCTTAGCTCTTTCCTCGCAAACTAGCATATGCCTAAGGCAAGAACTGGTGCCAACTTCTCTTGCAGCGCAAAACCCTCTTACAATATTTACATTTGGCTTCCATAAGTTTGTTGCCATCATACAAAGGATCAAAATAATTCCACATTTTAGATTTAAGTTTCCTTCTCTTTGATCTACGTGTATGACCTATGAAATTTGAAATGAACAAACAATTTATGCCAAGACATTTTCTATTTAAGATACACACACAATTGATATGAAAAGTTATATCCAGAGTAGACATGATAACTTACGAGGAGCCTGAGACGGTGTTGGCGATGATCGCTTTACACCTATTGACTGGGATAACATGATATTAACCCCTAGGGATCTCACAATAGGAAGTACCGGTGACTTCAACCTTTTCTTTGACGGAGCTTTTGTGGGTTTTATATTTTCTCCTAAACAAAGATAACAGTCAGAACCACAAAATATTGTTCAAATCAGAAAAACCGTCTAAAACAAATTACAAGTTAACAATGTTTAGGACCAAAACCAGTAGTACTTCTTAGACAAATTTGCTTAAACATGTGGGAATAGGATGGGAGCAGGTACAAACAATCTTCTTAAACATGTGGGAATATTTTTTAGTCCGTAGAAATATCTGGGCGTCTTGACAGTACATACAAAGCCATCTGATACTACTATACATCAACTTATATCTCATACATTACCGGGAGCGATGGACTCTGCTTGGTGCCTATTGATCAAGGTTTAAAGCTAGAACCGAGTGCCTCTCAATTTCAGCTCATGTTATTGTGATTCTTCTCTCCATGTACTGTATAAAGCTAGAACTATATCCTGAACATCCCGTGGTGAATTTCAGAGTTATACCGGAAGTGAAGAAAATGCACAAGAGTTTAGTCTGAAAGCATCTTTTTATAATTGATGTACTGCTTGGCCGAGTGACTATGATCTCCTTCTAAACCCATATATATACCAGAACTGAAGAAGCGGTCTAGAAACCACCTTAAGACCCTCATGAACATGAAAAAAATGACAATTCTGGACACAATATTGGAGCTCAAGAACAAACAGTAAAATTAGCAGTTTCAGTGATAAGTTCAGACATGATGAAACAAGCGTTGGATTCATCATGGCTTACCTAGCTAAGGGAACCGCTGCTTCAGACTACCTAGCTAAGCGTTGGATTCATCATGGATAACAAGCGTTGGATTCATCATGATGAAATTAGCGGTTTCAGTGATAAAACAAGCGTTGGATTCACTACTTCAGACTACCTAGCTAAGGGAATCGCTGTGAATCCGTACCAAGAAGAAGCTGTAGAAACGAAAGTGAAGATGCAAAGCTTACCATGGCGTAGTGTGAGAGGATCTTGACGAGGGAGAAGATGATCCTGAGCGGGAAGAGCCAGCGCGTCCTCTTCCACCGCTGCAGCGGCCAGGACAGGGGCAGGGGTTATGGCCGGAGATGGAGCAACAACCGGGACAGGGGCACCCGCGGTGGCCGGACATGGAGCAGCAGCCAGAACAGGGGCACGCGCGGTGGCCGGACATGAAGCAGCAGCCGGAACAGGGGCGCGGGCGGGGGGCAGACGTGGAGCAGCAGCCAGGACAGGAACATGGGCAGGGGCGGAGGTGGATGTCAGCCCCAGCTGCACCAAACTTCACTCAACAATGGCGATCGATCTAAGTAGGACTGCAAAAGGACACGAGTGTTTTGGCGCTGTGTAAAAACTTACAGCTTTTCTCCTTCTCCTTCAACCTTTTTTATTCAGTCGTTACACATCTAACTGAAAGCCAAAAACTAGGACAGCGACCGAGGTGCTCGACGCTGCCATCCCAACGTCCCCCACTCGCCTCCTGATCCGACGCCTTGATCGTTGCTTGGTGCCATCCCACGAAAGACCCGGGCGTCGCACTAATCTATCTAAGACAAATTCAAACGCTGAGACGCAACTCAGACTCTTATCTGCTAAGTTTAAAACTAACTGTCCAAACTGAACTTCTGACCGCGAAAGCCCTATCTGAAACTTCTGAAGATTTTGGAGCAGAGGCAGCTGTTAACTGACATTCTCCCCCTTAATCAGCTGCCGATGTTGACGATGCCAAGCTTTGCACGCAGCTCCTGAAACTTGGCTCGAGGCAACGCCTTGGTCATGATATCTGCCTGTTGCTCGCCGGTGTGGACATAGTCCACGGAGATCCTGCCATCTTGCACACACTCGCGGATGAAGTAATAGCGAGTCTCGATATGCTTTCTCCTATCGTGGAAGACAGGATTCTTGCAGAGCTGGATCGCGGATTTGTTGTCGACGAGGAGCATTGCCGTGTCGCCGGTGCTCCCAAGCAGATCACCGATCATCCGCCGGAGCCACACTCCCTGACACGCTGCCGTTGTGGCAGCGATGTACTCAGCCTCACACGATGAGAGAGCAATCACCTTCTGCTTCTGAGACTGCCAGCAGATGGGGCTTCCTCTGAACATGAAGATCGTGCCGGAGGTGCTCTTCCTGTCGTCGACGTCGCCGGCGAAGTCTGCGGCGCTGTAGCCAACCAGCCGCGCTTCCTTCTGTCGCCCATACCTGCACCCGAAGTGCAGAGAGCCTGCTATATACCTGATCAGGTGTTTGACAGCAGCCCAGTGTTCCGTCGTTGGTGCTTCCATGAAATGACTGACAAAGCCGACGGCGAAGGATATGTCTGGCCGCGTGTGCACCAGATACCGCAGGCTACCGACGACGCTGCGGTACATCGTGGTGTCCACCGGCGCGTTCAGGCTCTCCTTGCTCAACTTCAGCCTTGGCTCCATCGGTATGTGCACAAGGTTGTAATCTGACAAACCCAACTTCTCCACAAGCTTTGCCGCGTACGCTGCTTGCCTGAGCGTGATGCCATCTGCGCCCTGCTGCACTTCTATGCCGAGGTAGTAAGAAAGCAAGCCCAGGTCGCTCATGGCGAACGTGGCCATCATCTGTTTTTTGAACAGATCAATTTCCGCCGCGCTCGAGCCAGTGACGACGAGGTCACCCACGTACACACCTAGCAGAAGCCGCTCGTTGCCGTCGGCGCGCCTGTACACCGCATGTTCCGATGGATTGCGCTCGAAGCCAAGAGAGATCAGCGTCTCGTCGAGCTTGGCGTTCCATGCGCGAGGAGCCTGTCGAAGCCCGTACAATGCCTTCGAGAGCCAGTACACCTTCTCTGCCTCGCCGTCTCGCTCGCAGCCAGGAGGCTGCGTGACGTAGACTTCCTCTTCCAGCTCGCCGTTCAGGAACGCTGATTTGACATCAAGGTGGTGCACACACCACCCATAGTGAGCAGCGATGGCGAGAAGCAGGCGAACAGAATCGAGCCGTGCCACTAGAGCGAACACCTCATCGAAGTCCACACCGGCGCGCTGTGCGTATCCCTTTGCCACTAATCTCGCCTTGTGCTTAACGACCTCGCCAGCTGGGTTTTTCTTCAGTTTAAAGACCCACTTGAGGCCAATTGGGCGCTTACCGGCGGGCAGCGTGGTGAGCACCCATGTCTTGTTCTCCTCTATCGAGGCTAGCTCGTCCATCATCGCGGCACGCCACGCCGCGTGTGTCTCTGCCTCCTGAAACGTGCTTGGCTCCTCTCCTGACACGATCAGTAGTTCCCCGGCCGCGTCAGTGTCCAGGTCCTGGACAATGGTCGTGATCTTGCGATAGCGGCGCAGTGCCTCCTCCCCCACCAGCTCAGCGTCCGGCGTGGCACCATCAGGAGGGGACACATACCCCTCCGCCATGCCCTTTCCCTTGTACACCTCTGGAGCTGGTGTGGGAGTGTGCGGTGAGGGCGAGGGCGTAGCCGTGGGCGATGAAGTGTCTGATGACGCAGCCGCACCTGGCGATGGAGCCGTGGGCGTCGCTGGCGGCGTCTTCTCCTCCTTGTCAGGTTCTGCCGCTTGTGTTCGAGCCAGGCCTACTGGCCCCTCCATGTCGATCACGAACATGCCCGGCACCTGCGCCGGCGCGTCCCAGTTCCAGCACGCGCCCTCGTCGAAGACCGCGTCTCTGGTGATGTGGACTCGCTTGCCGATCGGGTCGTAGACGCGCCAGGCCTTGGAGGTGCCATGCTCGTAACCAATGAACACGGTACTAAGGCTTCTGTCATCGAGTTTCTTCAGGCCGGGCCTCGTGTTCTTGATGTGGGCGATGCAGCCGAATGTGCGGAAGTGGCCGACGGCGGGCTTCTCCCTGTGCCAGACCTCGTATGGCGTCGTGCCACGAACGGACTTTGTGGGGGCGCAGTTCAGCAGACCACCGGTGGTCACTGCCTCCCCCAAAACTTGTTGGGCACACCCTTCGTCTTCAGGGGGCATCGAGCCGTGCCCACCACGGACTGGTTCCGGTGTTCGACAACACCGTTCTGTTGTGGCGAGTAGGGTGCGGTTAGATGACGACGCACCCCACGATCGGCGCAGTACTCACCGAACTCTGTTGAGGTGAACTCGCCTCCTCTGTCCGTGCAGAGCACACGGAGTTTAACCCTGGTCTCCACCTCCACGGCGGCTTGCCAGCGCTTGATGGCCGCCGGTGCTTCGTTCTTCCTGCCAAGCAGCACAATCCACATGTAGCGAGTTTTATCATCTACCAGAAGCAGGAAGTATCTCCTGCCACCATGAGTCGGCGGCAAGATTGGACCACACAGGTCGCCGTGGACAAGGTCCAGTCTCTCCGTGGCGCGGTAATTTGCCTCAGCAGGGAACGGCGAGCGACGATGTTTTCCGATCAAGCAGCCGTCGCAGATCTGATCCACACGCTGGATGACAGGCATTCCCCTCACCATGTCGCTCACCCGGTGCAGCACGTCGAAGTTGAGGTGCCCGAATCTGGCGTGCCACCTCCAGGCTCATCGCCCGAGGTCGTCGCCAGACAGACTGGGCAAGCGATCTGCAGCTCCGTCGTGTACAGACGGTTAACGGCTCTCGGCACCTTGGCGACGAGCTGGTCTTGGACATCACGTACCACCATGAGGCCACCCTTGACGATCGTGGAGCAGCCCACTTCGTCGAGCTGGCCAATGGACACGATGGAGGTGCGCAGCCGTGGGATGAAGTACACTCGTGAGAGCACGCGATGACGCCCTCCGTGCGCGACGAAGACCATGGTGCCACGACCTCTGATCTCCACCACCGAACCGTCGCCGAAACGCACGGTGTCGGTGACGTTCTTGTCAAGATCGGAGAAGACAGAGGCGGTGCCGGTCATGTGATTTGACGCGCCCGTGTCCATGTGCCACTTGGGCTCTTTCTCACCGTCCTCGGTGCCCAGGCACACCTTGGCGTGTTCCTCGTTCAGGTGAATGACCAGGTCGTTGTCCCCCATAGGAGCATGGTCCGCTGGCGCCACCAGTGCCATGAGGAGTGTGGGATCGACGTCCGCCGCGGCTTCCGCGACATGGGCCTCGCCGCCGCCCTCGTCGCGCTCCTTCTTGCGGCATTCGTGGGCCCAATGCCCCGCTTTGCCGCAATAGCGACAATTTCCGTCGCGGCGTTGCTCGCCCCTGCCGTTTCCACCGCGCGCGCCGTCCTTGCCACGATCAGCGCGCCCTTTGCCGTGCGGCTTCTTGCCGCCGCTGGAGCCGCTGCCGGGTGAGCCACGCTCGGCCCGCGCCCGCCACTCCTCCTCTATCAGCAGCAGCCTGGTGCTGCCCTCGTCCTCGGCATCCTGCTCGTCCCTCTCCTCAGCCGCCTTGAATCGACCCACGAGTTCCTCGATCGAGGTCGTGCTCAGGTCAACAAGGTTGTCGATGGAGTGAGCGAGCTACGCATATCGCTTGGGGACAATGCGCAGCCACTTCTGCATCACCTTCTTGTCAGATTCTGGATCGCCGAGTTTGCTAAGCTTCGCCGTGATGCCCTGCAACCGCAATGCCAGATCGTCGATAGACTCACCAGGTTTGTGACGGAGCTGGTCATACTCTGAGCATAGGGTCTGCGCCTTGGCGTCGCGGAGTTTCTCTGAACCCGCGCGCATCTTGCGGATCGCCTCCCAGACCTCGTGCGAGGACTTGTGCTTCCTCAGGACGGGGAGCAGCTCCGGCGGCACTGATTTGTAAATCAATTCCAGAGCTCCGCGATCATTGCAGTAGCCCAACTTGTCGTCAAGATCTTCCGCTCCCTCGATCGCCGCCCACAGGCCTCGCGCCTGCAGACTCACCTCCATCAGGAGGCTCCATGTTGCGTAGTTTGTGCTTGTCAGCGGTGGGATATTGGAGGTGCTCGATACCACCGGCGCGAGTTGCCGTGCCACCGCCAGCACGCGCTCTTGGCCGGCTGCAGTTGGATCCCTGATCCTGGCAAGCGACGACCTGTTGCCGCTGTCGATGTCGTCCCCCTTCTTTTTCCCATCTGATCCACCGACGGTGGCCATTGACACCAAAGCCCTGGGCTCTGATACCACTTGTCAGCCCCAGCTGCACCAAACTTCACTCAACAATGGCGATCGATCTAAGTAGGACTGCAAAAGGACACGAGTGTTTTAGCGCTGTGTAAAAACTTACAGCTTTTCTCCTTCTCCTTCAACCTTTTTTATTCGGTCGTTACACATCTAACTGAAAGCGAAAAACTAGGACACGACCGAGGTGCTCGACGCTGCCATCCCAACGTCCCCCACTCGCCTCCTGATCTGACGCCTTGATCGTTGCTTCGTGCCATCCCACGAAAGACCCGGGAGTCGCACTAATCTATCTAAGACAAATTCAAACGCTGAGACGCAGCTCAGACTCTTATCTGCTAAGTTTAAAACTAAACTGTCGAAACTGAACTTCTGACAGTAAAAACCCTATTTGAAACTTCTGAAGATTTTGGAGCAGAGGCAGCTGTTAACTGACAGTGGAGCGGTGACGGCGAGTGACGGCGAGGGAACTCCAGCATGGGCAGGGGACGGCCATGGAGATGGTGGCGGCGGCGCTGCCATAGACCCCAGCATCAGGACTCACCACTCTCTTTTTTTTTTTACGGAAGGACTCACGACTCTCACTAGGGTTATGCGGGTACACGGTTTTGCAGAATAGAAAGTGGCAACGCGGGTTCACCGCTTCGACCCGCTCGCTACGACGCGGTCGGCCCAGCGGCACTTCGCGGGCCGTTTTTGCGGGGCGGCGTAGCGGAGAGGTCCGCCCCGCTTGCAACCCTACATACAGTATATACTACAGCTACTCCAAATCATGACGTAGGAGCTGTGTGTATTCGTAGGCTAGCACGAGTAGTGCGAGAACGACGCCAACCGATTCAGAGCAAAGCTGGTTTTGGATTGGGCATCTATGAATGCAGTGGTATACCATGCAGTGACAGGCAGAACATAGTAGTACACACGATGGGCAGTTCGCATTCTTCAGGTGCATGCGCGCTATGCGGGCTCAGGCGGCACCGCTTTATTGCGACCAGTCATTGCGGGCTGCCGCGGCCGTCCCGCTTATCCATCGCGGGCACTTGCGACACGTATGCAGGCACCCGCATCTTATCCCACTTGCACTCTTAGCTGCACGTGTCCTAAAGTGGGAACAATCTTTCTCTGCGAGGGAGGCCTTCGGTTTCGTCTCCAAAAGCAAAGCTTGCTCATTTCGCAAAAAAGAAAAAACAAAGCTTGCTTGCTTGCTTATATCTACTCTTCAGTCTCCACACATCAAGACTAACCATAAAAAACCGAAGGGAGAAGAACAATTACGTACGAGAGAAGAGAAGGAGAGGCGGCGGCAAATCCCATCTAGGGTTTCTTTCCTCCATCGGTGAAGCCACATGTTTGTTCCGTCTCCGACAGCCTGAGGACCTTGGAGGCGTGGCAGACCACGGTCTCTCGCCGGCAGGAGGTTTCAGTGGTTTTTTAGACTATTTTCAGTGTCTTCTTCAGGATGTTGAGGCGGCGGCTACGTCCTGAGATCAGAATAAGATCCTTTCCGTCCTATCCTCGCTCTGGTGGTGCGTCTAGCATCAGTGGAGTACGCGTGGAGTCATGTGTCCGACGGATTCCTTGGGATCCGGTCGTTTTTCATATGTGTGTTTTAAGCTCAGTCTCTTCTGATCTACGTTGTTCATCTTCGGCGATGGTGGCTGCTCTGGTGCGCTGGTCCTTTGGGCCTTAGCACAATGACTTTCCGCCCGTCTACTACAACAAGCTCTACTACGACAAGTTTTGCCCGGCTCCGGTGATGGAGGGACGAGGACAGCGACGCGCTTTCGGCTCGTGCCAGTGTTTGTAGTCGTCGCTAGGTGGTCGGTCCAGTGACCAATTTGTAATTTTATTACTTTTGGAACACTTTGTACTACTATTGATGATTATTAATAGGTCGGTGGAATTTCGAAAAAAAAAGACTAACCATAAATCACAGTTGGAGTTTTCACGTGATGTGAACTATCAACAATATCCGGATTAATCTATTTCCCCAATCGTACTCTCTCTGTTTTAAAATATAAGATATTTTAGCTTTGTAAAATAAATATATCTAGATTTCTTTAGTGTGTTGGTTTACTCTAAACCTAAATAAATTTATACACTAAAAAAAGGTCTAGATACACTCATTTCACAAAATTAAGAAACCGAGGGTGTACAATTCAATTATTCATGGGACTAGGAACAGTTACATGGATTAAAACATGCATCGAGTTTTCGCACTCACGTCCACACTTCCTTACATACGAAGACAGAAAGAATGGGACAGTGTTGTCGCAGCCTTGCAACAGGGGTCTACTTGTGTCCCCCCCACCCACACACACACCACCGGCAGCGGCGGGATCTCTCTCTCTCCCGCGCGCTAAGGCGGCCTCACGGGGGGGGGGGGGGGGGTGCGGTGTTACCTCGGCGGCTAGCGGTGGTGGCGGGGCTCCCTGGCAGGTTGGCTCTCCTCTGGACGGTATAGCGGCGGGTTTGGATGGCCGGATTGTTGCGGCGACAAGGGTTCCTACAGGGTGGCGCGCTGACTCGGGCCCCGATCCGGACCTACCACGGGCCATGGGGCAGTCTACTACGGACGGCAACGAGGCTTCCCACCCGTGGAGCTCCTAGCGGTGGTGATGGCCGCCTCGGGGCCCTCCGGGCTTCGGTGTGTGACCGGGCTAGATCTAGGTCAGGTAGACCTGGATTTGATAGCAACCTCGCCTCGGTGGGCCTGAGCTGGTGTTCTGGAGGGTGCTGTTGCTGTGCAGTGGTAGGGTCGTCGGGACGGTGTCCAGTGGTTCTCCTCGGACCAGCGCCGGTCTGATTGGACCGGGTGAGCTTGATGGGGATGACGTTGCTGCTTGGCGGCGGGGATTTGCGGTGTGGCAGATCCACTAGTGGACGATGAAGTGGTGACTAGAGTGGGCGTTGGCGATGAAAGTGGCACCCTTGCCGCAGTTCGGTGGCAGGGCTTCACGAACCCATTCGGGCTCGGCCGGACTAGGGAGGGTCTAGTTAGCCACTGCTACTGCCTCGGGTCGGCTACCGCCTTCCGGTGGTGGAGGTAGTTCCCTCCTGTACGTTGTTGTTCCGTCGACCCGCGCCGAAGTCTCCTTTTTCGGTCTTACCAGCCTCACATCGTGGGTCACGGTGAGACGGCGATGGTGACTGCAATACCGTGGTGGCGTGTGCTGGTGGACGACGAGCTTGGTGGAGCAATACGAAGCGTCCGGGAGTGTGGTTTTTGAGGGGTCGAGAGAAATCCTTGTCATCTAGACACTCACGCGCTGATGCATGCGGGTGTCGTCGTCCATCTTGAAGGGCGTCGTATCTCTTCTCCACCTCCCTAGCGTATCGAGCGAAACCCTAGAACTAGTCTGGGCAGCAGCGTCGTTGCCGTCGCTTTCTCTCTTGGGGTGTTGTTTGGTATACGACGCTTCGGAGCGCTAGGAGCGTTGTGGAATTCTCTGGAGGGCGCAGCGGTGGCGGGTCCTCGTTTTATCGAGCTATTGTTGTTGTCGGCTTTGTTTTCTCTTTTTCTTCTTTGTTTTCTTTATTTTTTCTTTGAGCGTTGTGCTGTTTGGTCTAGCAGTTGTCTTAGTCAGTTGCTATATTAACTAGTTGAGTGCCCGTGTGTTGCTACGGCTCATTAAATTTATTTCTTCATAAATATTTGAAAGTGCGTACAAAACAAATAGTCACGTCGTGCACCCAAAAATAAATAAAACAATGGCATCTCTTATATATATTTGCAATGTAAATTGTCATCTATTTGTTCCCCTCCAAGCATGTTCTTTCTTATCTCCATCTTTTTGATCATTCCCCACGACCGCAATCACAGTTTACAACTTTAGGAACAAAACATTTCAGTCATAACCAAAATTTATAAATTGTCAAGATTATTTCACAATTATTCAATTTTTTTAAAAAAATATTTAGTTTGAATCTTAAAAAATAGTTCTAAGATTTTTTTTTACTAAACATACAAAGGCCGAGAATTTTATCAACTTAAACCTTAATAAGAAACTCTAATATCAAATACTTTACTACCCATCAAAATACCAAGAATTTTAACAATGATATAAACTTTATATACAGAATTCCACATAACCATTCGTAAATATAGATGTTATTGATTGCGGCGTTGGTACCACTTTCATTTGTGCATCAACGTCATTATGGCGGTTTAGGAAATACCACAAACCCTAAGCAAAGAATCGATTTGGATCCCGGGTTACATGGTGCCCTTTATTTTTTGAACTTTCAAAACTTGATTTCAAAGTATCAAAAAATTATGAAAAGAATTAGACGTAGATAATAATGTACTCTATCCAATACATAAAGTCTCACCCCAAAATAATTTGTATTCTGCGTTCAACAAGAGAAAATTTACATTTTTGAACGATTAAAAAAAAGGGATCCGAGTAGCTCGAGACCCATATATCCACACTCAAACCTAAGTCATTTACATCTTGGCAGAAAAGAGAATTGTATAGTATTTAAATACTCCACTTAACTTATTTTAACCAAGTTATGATCCCTCTACCGAGTACAGTTTAGAAACAGCAAAGAATAGAAACAATTTCATCATTAGGATTAGGAAATTAGGCCGACTCTAGCGTCGGTCCGAACTGGTCCGGTAATACACAACACAGACCTAATGGTACCCCGTAAATAACGATTTGTCCATTTTTTGGGCCGGATAACCCCATTTCCTTCCGAAACTTGGGCCGAATTTGCGGTGAAACGAACAGAAAAATGCGTCTGGTCTATCCACCCTATGGCCCACATGTCACACACATATGGGGCCGTTCCCCACTTTTTCACAGCACCATCGTCGCCATGGGGTCGTTCCCGACTGCCGGCCGCTGCTCCGCCGGCCACCGCACCTTCCTCACCCTCTCCCCCTGTTTGATCCCCAGCGGCCGGATGTGGGCCTCGCATTTGCAGATTTCATCTACTTACATGTAGAAAAATCAGTAATAACATTTGGAAATACATGACGTATCAAATAGCAAAGGATACCATCAAGTGTCCGAATGGTGTCTGTTCAACAAGAGAACTGAAGCATGCAACTATAAGAACACATCAGGGAAGCACCAAATTCAGAAAATTAAATAATAGATAACTTTGACAATGGAAATTCTCTGAGTTTGACCTATCCATGCATGTAATCTAACATTGAGCATTTTTCTGCAATCCCCTAAGCTCGATTACAACTTTTGAAGAACTAACATACAAATACCAATAAAATTGAAAGTGAAACAAAAAAGGAATGGATTGGAGAGTGATCGTGCTCCACGCAGGCCCGGAGAGTAACAACAATGGGACCTTTTCCGCGTCATCCTCTCTCCCCAACTCTCCCCATTCGCTTTATGGTCACTTCTTAGCCTCGTCCCCGCCAGCGTCCGTGCAACGCCACTACTTTTTCTCTTCCTACTACACCGCTAGCCACTTGCACCCCCATCAATGTAGCCTATGACACATCCATTAAGAATCTTGAATAAATGTAGTGTCCAACATTGAGATTTATCATGATGTTGCAACGGCAGGGAGAAAACATAACTGAAGCTTATTTTAGATTTATACATCAAAACAACTTGATGGTAACAACCTGAAATATTAGGACACATATTAACAAATCATCGAAGAATTCTAATCTCGTTTATCAGAGTGAATCGACAATATAACAAAATGATCATGGAGTATTATATAAAGGACAGACTTTTTATTTAGATAAGTATATGTAAAACATCATGTGTATGAATATTTTGACTCTAAATATTTATGGTGGACGCAAATGTACAGTCGGAAGAGAACTACAGACAATTAATGGGCTACAGGAATAAATTCAGTAGCATGTCTCAGGAAGCTCCTATTTGATAATATAAGAGGAGATACTATTAATAGAAAATTGATTAATATAAGCAAATGACTCCAGGAAAACGAATTTATGGTGCAATAGGATAAAAAAACTCAACTAAAAGTTTCAGAGCCCAAGTTTGGTACCAACTGCAAGTTTCAGAGTACCAGTTTAAGACAGAACGATCAATCTCATGTAGAGCACTTGACTTATTTTTAAAACTTGGCTGATGATGCATCAACCAAATCGATTCCTAATACAAAACCAAACATTCACTTTTAGAACAAGCAACTAAATAACCTGTGGTAGAGTTCATAATGCTAATGCATGGATTATCTCGCAATGTCATAGCCTCAAATAAAAATGATCCCAATTGAAGCACCTTTGTCCGGCAAAAGTAGAGCTCATAATGCTAATGCATGGATTATCTCGCAATGTCATAGCCTCAAATAAAAATGATCCCAATGGAAGCACCTTTGTTCGGCAAAAGTCGTCTCTCGATATAATAGTCAAATAAGACAGTTGCGCTGATGTCAGACCATGTCAGGCTCGAAGCGCTCCGGAAGGAGGCCTACCTGGTTGCGTTGGTCGCCCCTGGATGGATGGAGCAGTCGCCCATGTCATGTTCGTCCCCTCACGTGTTGGAGATATGCCCAAGAGGCAATAATAAAGTGGTTATTATTATATCTTTATGTTTATGATAAATGTTTACATCCCATGCTATAATTGTATTAACTGGAAACACTAATACTTGTGTGTTTTGTAAACATAAAAGAGTCCCTAGTAAGCCTCTTGTTGAACTAGCTTGTTGATTGATTGATGATCATGGTTTCCTGATCATAGACATTGGATGTGATTAATAACAAGGTTATATCATTAGGAGAATGATGTGATGGACACACACCCATAGTAAGCGTAGCATAAGATCAAGTCATTAAGTTCGTATTGCTGTAAGCTTTTGAAATACATAGTAACCTAATCCTTCGACCATGAGGTTATGTTAATCACCATCACCTGATGGGAATTTGATGACATCAAACGCCGCTTCGTAACTGGGCGGTTATAAAGGTGTCATTGGGTATTCTGAAAGTATGTGTTGAAGCGCATAGACCAAGATTGGGATTTGTCCATCCATATGACGGAAAGATATACTCTGGGCCCTCTCGGTGGAATGTCATCTAGATAGCTTGCAAGCATGTGACTGGGTCACAAGGGATGACATAACATGGAACGAGTAAAGAGTACTTATCAGTAACGAGTTAGAACTAGATATGGAGATACCGACGATCAAACCTCGGATAAGTAGAATATCGTGTGACAAAGGGAATTGGTTTCGTATGTTAATGGTTCTATCGATCACAAAGTCATCGTTGAGTATGTGGGAGCCGTTATGGATCTCCAGATCCCGCTGATGATTATTGATCGGAGAGGTGTCTCCATCATGTCTGCATATTCACGAACCGTAGGGTAACACACTTAAGGTTCGAAGTTGTTTTCATTAGATATGGAATGTGCGTTGGAGACCGAATGTTGTTCGGAGTCTCGGAATGGATCCGAGACATCACGAGGAGATCCAGAATGGTCCGGAGAATAAGATTCATATATTGGGGATCATTTTCTGAGTTAGGAAATGTTCTGGAGTGTTTGTATGGAGATTCTAGAAGGTTTTGGAATGTTCTGGAAGGTTCTAGAGGATTTCTTGGAGTTTGCTTGAAAACCAAGGAAGGGATCAAGGAGTCCAAGTGGGGCAAGACACGGATTCATGGGGGAGGAGGACTCCTCCCCTTCCCACTGTCGGCCCTAGGAGGAGTCCTAGGACTCCCCTCAGCCTCCTCCCTTAAATAGAAGGGAGGGGGCGCCCCCTCTTGGCTCTCTTCCATAACACCCAATCTCTGCCACCTCTCTCCTCCACCTTTCTTCTGCACAGGCATAGGCGAAGCCCTGCAGAATTCTATACTCCACCACCACCACCACGCCGTCGTGCTGCTGGGATTCCATGGAGAAGATCTACTACCTCCATTTGCTCATTGGAACGGGGAGACGAAGGTCCGCCGACTCAAGACGCAGGTGACCGTCATGGGAAGCGTCGGAACGCTGGGCGCCTAAGGATCGTCCACACGATCTTGAGATCGGCAAGTGATCGACTACATCATCCACGAGATCTAATCTCGTAACGCTTTCGGTTCTACGAGGGTTAGTACCGATCTATCTCGTTGCTCATGTCTAATAGATTAGATCTTGGCTTTTATCTAGATTAGATCTAGGTTTTGTTCGTTCTTGCGATAGAAATTTTTTGTTTTCCATGCTACGAACCCATCAGTGGTATCAGAGCCGTGTCTATGCATAGATCTGTTGCACGAGTAGAACACAATGGTTTTGTGGGCGTTGGTGCTCGTGCCGTCTTTTGCTTTGTGTACTTTGCATCTTGCGGTATGGTGGGATGAAGCGGCTCGGGCTAACCTTACATGTCATCGCACATGAGACTTGCTCCACGCTTAACGTGTAACTTGCTTTGCACAAGTGGCTTTGTGGGTGTCTGTCTCTCCCATCATAGTATAGATCAAATCTACACTTTGCACTTTATAGCACTTGTATCAACGTTGTGGTTCAGTTTCGTAGGTAAGATGCGTTCTTAGTCGAAAGCCCCAAGCCACGTAAAACTTGCAAAGAAAATTAGAGGCGTCTAACTTGTTTTTGCAGGGGTTTTGTGATGTGATATGGCCTACATGTGATTGTGATTGTATTTGATGTATGCAATGATCCTTGTTGTAATATGGCAACGGCAGAACTAATGGTTGTCTTTAATTCTGTTAAGACATGTGTGTCTATTCATCTTGTAATAGCTTTGTTCCAAGTAGTTGTAATAGTTGCTAGTGATGATGGACAACCATGAAGCGGCGCCGGACCTTGACGTTAATGTGGTGATGATGGATATCATGTCCGTGCTTTGGAGATGGAGATCAAAGGCATAAGAAGAAAGGGCCATATCATATCACACTAATTATGAATTGCCTGTGATGTTAATCCTTTATGCATCTTGTATTGCTTAGATCGCGACGGTAGCATTATAAGATGATCCCTCTCAATAAAATATCAAGTAATAAAGTGTTCGTCCTTAGTTGGCACCGTTGCTAAGACTCGTCGTTTCGAAGCATCTCGTGATGATCGGGTGTGATAGATTCTACGTGTGCATACAACGGGTGCAAGCCATATTTTCACATGCGGAAACTAAGGTTAATCTTGACGAGCCTAGCATGTACAGACATGGTCTCGGAACACGGAATACCGAAAGGTAGAGCATGAGTCATATGATTGATATGATGAACATGAAGATTGTTCGCCAATGAAACTACATCTTCTCTCGTGATGATCGGACTTGGTGTAGTGGATTTGGTTCGTGTAATCACTAAGACAACGTGAGGGATGTTGTTTTGAGTGGGAGTTCATTTGTAATTTGGATTAGTCAAACTCAATTTATCATAAACACAATCAAAGTGAATTTGCATAGTTTGTTGTAGTCATTGGCATCCGTTCACCACCTTACACTTAGTTATAGTTGAGATAGTAGAACTATAGAAATTCTGGATATTTGCTTTACTTAACGGTATCGTATTGTTTTGAGTGTCAATCTAAAGTTTAAAAGTCATATTGCAAACTTTCAGCAAACTCCGCTTACTCTGTGAAGTTTAATAAACGATTAAATCAAGAGTAACAATTCCAGTGTTAGTATCTAATGTATCATGTTTGCCTCCATGATTCTTGATACTCAAAAGATTGTTTTTAATATCAAGTTTATCTAAGAGCTGAAAGCAATGTTTTAGAAATCATCATATGTGAAAGGTATTGCGATATCTAAAACAATGTGTTGGTTACAACATGATAGAGTATATGTCCTCATATTTGATGAGAATTTGTGAAGGTTGGAGATGCTAGTCGTCCTAATCCTCCAAAAGGTTTTGGAAAAGAAACATTATACTCGCAATTCACCTTTATAAGCTATAGCAGCTTAATCATGAAAGTTGTCATGATAAGGATGAATAGAAGATGTAAGTAAAATGTTTACTACACTAAAAGATTACTAAAGAATGGAATTTTGAAAGAATGCCAAACATTTGATAAAGGTGATCCACTTCAAAGTGCAAGTCCAAAGGTATTAGTATTTGACTATACACACTTTGTACTATGTGTCATGTGAATGACACCACTATTGATGTTGATAGATTCTTTTAAAAGAAAAGGAATTGTTGAAAGAGAATCTATAAAATATTTGGCAGAAAAGAAAAGATTGGAGATGTCCAACTTAGGTATATAGAAGATACATGTTATGGCTATATTCCTTGGTTGTTAAACAATGTGGTTCTGCGGTATTGGATACCGAATTGGTTGGTATGAAGTGTCATACAGGACAACACAATTCATGAACTGCAATGGCCTAAGTAACTAGCAAGAGAATATGTGATGACGTTCATCGAAAACAAACAAAGGGTTGTTATGTTACTCGTTAACATCAAAGCTTGCCTTCAAGATTTGTTTCAATAATTGTTATTTTGATTAGGTATTATGACGACAAAAGGTTTTTCAAATAATTACCATATTCCATAATAGATGGATGATATACAAGTCTCGTTGGAGAAATCACATCCATAAAACTAATGCTAAAATGTCGAAAGACAATTGATTGAAAGATCACTTATGAAGTGACATCGCTGTTTAAATTATATTGGAAAGAAAACATGAAGAAACGCCATGTTGATGGAAGTTTGGAGTCTTTGATTTTGATCAAATGACGCTTGTGATACTTTCCTGGAGATAATTAAAACTCCGTTCATAGGCCAAAAGAGGAACGGACGACTAACTGATTGGAATTTGTACATATTGATGTATATAGTCCATTATGTGTAGTCGTATGGCGGATTTCAACTTCATATGCTTTCTCCGAAGATTTGAGTGAGTATATGTATATACTTACTCAATAAGGAAGAAGTATGAAACATTTGAAAATGTTCAAAGACTTTCAAGATGAAGTGGAAAATTATTATAACAAGAAAATAAAAAGTTTATGATTGGATCATAAAGAAAGATGTTTTGAGTTACAAGTTTAGCAAAACACCTAAGATTTGAGGAATCGTTCCATGGATTTGCATTTCCCAAAACACCATAGGAGTATGGAGTGTTTGAGATATGTAATGAAACCTTGTTTGACATGGTAAGATCAAAGGTGTCATTTATAAAAATGCCATTATATTTTAAAGATTAAAACTTTAGTGACTACCGCTTTTACACTGAAAAGAGCTCCATCATGATCCGTTGAAATGACACCATATAAGTGATGGTTTGGGATAAAACCCAGGTTGTCCTTTCTTAAATTTTTGGTATGCTAGGCATAAGTAAAATGTTTACAACCAAAGTCGTATGAGCATGTCTTTGTAGGTTATTTCGAATAACCATTGGGTATTCCTCCATAAAACCGAAGACAAAAGTGTTTGTCGCTTAGAATGTCGAGTTTCTTTAGCAGGAATTTTGGTGAAAAGTTAAGTGGGAGGACAATAGAACTTTGACAAGGTTGTTGAACCTTGGCTAATATGTGCTGAGTTGCGCAGCGTCGGGAAGTGTCCCGGAGGCAGCAACAATGCTCATGGCTCACGTGCCTCAAAGGTTGTGGTCACGGAGATCTAAGTTACTATTGAACCAAGTAGGTCGGGTAAGTAATCAAATGCCAAGATTTGAGAGTTAAATCATTGTTGTTTGACAACGATGAACCGACTACATGCAAAGAAGCAATGATGGGCCCTGACTTCGTTAAGTGGCTTGAAGCCATAAAATCCGTGATAATACCATACACGAGAAATCAAGCTTTGAATTTGAAAGACCCTCTAGAAAGGTGCAAGACCTTACAGTCGTATATGGATCTATAAAGAAATAGACATAGATGTTTCATATCTATGAAATAGTCGACATGTCGGAAAGAGTTTACGACAATGTTCAAGGAATTGACTAATGATAAGATTTGATCTTTCATAGCGATATTTAGTCTGGACGGATTAATGTAGCAACCACTACATATATTTTGGTATATGGTAGTTGAACAAACAAAACAAGTTCTTCTAATAGAATGGTTACCTAGGATGTGTCCATGACACGATCCAAAGGGTTTTGTTAATTCAAAGGATGCTAAAAGAGTATGCAAAACTTCAATGGTTGAAGTGAGCATCGCGGAGTTGGAATCTTCACCGTGATGAAACCGTTAAAAGGTTTAATTTCATCAGAGACGATGAAGATGCTTGTATTTTTGCAAGAAATTAAGTGGGAGCACTAAGACATATTTCTAATACATTATGTGAAAGACATATCGTTGATTAGAAATGATGTATCTTTTATTGACACAGGTTAAGAATTTCATTTCGATGAAAGACTTAGGCATAACCCAAGAATTAGGCATCAATATCTATATGGATAGATTGAGGCGCTAATATGGTTTTGCCAAATGTACATAGATAAGATGTTGAATGAGTTCAATATGGAAACAACAAGAAAGGTTCTTGACGCACGGAAAGGACTGAATCAAGATTCAAGTGTGTTGACACGAGATTCAAGTGTTTTGACACTTGGTGAAATCACAAGAATATTTTGATCAATCATTCTTTGAGATGTACACATCCAGATATGTCCTATGCTCTAAATGTTATGAGCATATACCAGGATGACTCATAAGATGATCATTGGACAATAGTAGGGATATTCCTATGATCTTTGGAAGAACTAAGAATATATTATTTATATAGTGGTGACAAATAATTCATTGTAAATTGTTGCATTGATACTAGTTTTGTCACAAATTAAGTTTATCTCAATTTAAACTATGGATGGCACAATGTAATGGAAAGGAAGTTCCATAATGGATTTGGTTGAGTACCAAAGTTAAAACATTGTGACAGATACTACAACAAAAGGCTAAGTATATGATCTATTGTAGCAGCAAATGAGGGCATTTGCGTCAAGTAGTTTGTTATCAAACTAGGTGTGGTTCATAGCGGGATAATACTATGAAGATACATTGTATGACAATTGTATCAACATGATTTAATCCCAAGGAACTAAAGGTCTCACCAAAGGACCAAATTTATACAATGCCATCTCATTGGAGAATGAGTAATGCGTAGAAACGCAAGGACATGCAAATACACACGGACCTGGAAGTGTCAGATCCGAAGATTATGTTTACCACTAGCAATAGTGTCTATACAACACAAGAAAGCCATAGGTGTTGAATGCACAAGTTTTTAACTAGATTATTGACTCTAGTGCAAGTGGGAGACTGTTGGAGATATGCCCAAGAGGCAATAATAAAGTGGTTATTATTATATCTTTATGTTTATGATAAATGTTTACATCCCATGCTATAATTGTATTAACTGGAAACACTAATACTTGTGTGTTTTGTAAACATAAAAGAGTCCCTAGTAAGCCTCTTGTTGAACTAGCTTGTTGATTGATTGATGATCATGGTTTCCTGATCATAGACATTGGATGTGATTAATAACAAGGTTATATCATTAGGAGAATGATGTGATGGACACACACCCATAGTAAGCGTAGCATAAGATCAAGTCATTAAGTTCGTATTGCTGTAAGCTTTTGAAATACATAGTAACCTAATCCTTCGACCATGAGGTTATGTTAATCACCATCACCGGATGGGTACTTTGATGACATCAAGCGCAACGCCCGTGAATCGGGCGTTATAAAGGTGTCATTGGGTATACGAAAGTATGTGTTGAGCGCATAGACCAAGATTGGGATTTGTCCATCCATATGGCGGAAAGATATACTCTGGGCCTCTCGGTGGAATGTCATCTAGATAGCTTGCAAGCATGTGACTGGGTCACAAGGGATGACATAACATGGAACGAGTAAAGAGTACTTATCAGTAATGAGTTAGAACTAGGTATGGAGATACCGACGATCAAACCTCGGATAAGTAGAATATCGTGTGACAAAGGGAATTGGTTTCGTGTGTTAATGGTTCTATCGATCACAAAGTCATCGTTGAGTATGTGGGAGCCGTTATGGATCTCTAGATCCCGCTGATGGTTATTGATCGGAGAGGTGTCTTCATCATGTCTGCATATTCACGAACCGTAGGGTGACACATAAGTTGAAGTTGTTTAAGTAGATATGGAATATCGTTGGAGACCGAATGATGTTCGAGTCTCGGAATGGATCCGGGACATCACGAGGAGATCCGGAATAGTCGGAGAATAAGATTCATATATTGGGGATCATTTACAGGTTAGGAAATGTTAGGAGTGTTGTATGGAGATTCTAGAAGGTTTGAATGTTGGAAGGTTCTAGAGGATTTCTTGAGTTGCTTGAAAACCAAGGAAGGGATCAAGGAGAGAGGCGGCGGCTAGGGTTTGTTATAGAGGGGGCAAGGGGGTGGCGCCCCCACCCCTCTATTTAAAGGAGGGAGGCGCCATGGGAGGGAGAGTCCTAGTAGGACTCCCCTCCCTTCCTTGGCCGGCGGATTGGGAGGGGGGAGGAATCCTCCTCCCCCACGAATCCGTGTCTTGCCCCACAAGGACTCCTTGATCCTTTCTTGGTTTTCAAGCAAACTCCAAGAAATCTCCTAGAACCTTCCGGAACATTCTGAAACCTTCTAGAATCCCCATACAAATACTCCGAAACATTTCCTAACTTAGAAAATGATCCCCAATATATGAATCTTATTCTCCGGACAATTCCGGATCTCCTCGTGATGTCCCGTATCCAATCCGAGACTCCGAACAACATTCGGTCTCCAACACACATTCCATATCTAATTAAAACAACTTCGAACCTTAAGTGTGGCACCCTACGGTTCGTGAATATGCAAACATGATGGAGACACCTCTCCGATCAATAACCATCAGCGGGATCTGGAGATCCATAACGGCTCCCACATACTCAACGATGACTTCGTGATCGATAGAACCATTTAACATACGAAACCAATTCCCTTTGTCATGCGATACTCTACTTATCCGAGGTTTGATCGTCGGTATATCCATACCTAGTTCTACCTCGTTACTGATAAGTACTCTTTACTCATTCCGTGATATGTCATCCCTTGTGACCTAGTCACATGCTTGCAAGCTAACTAGATGACATTCTACCGAGAGGGCCCAGAGTATATCTATCCGTCATATGGATGGACAAATCCCAATCTTGGTCCATGCGCTTCAACACATACTTTCAGAATACCCAATGACACCTTTATAACCACCCAGTTACGAAGCGGTGTTTGATGTCATCAAAGTATCCATCTAGTGATGGTGATTAACATAACCTCATGGTCGAAGGATTAGGTTCCTATGCATTTGAAAGCTTGTAGCAAAACGAACTTAATGACTTGATCTTATGCTATGCTTACTATGGATGTGTGTCTATCACATCATTCTCCTAATGATATGATCTTGTTATTAATGACATCCAATGTCCATGATCAGGAAACCATGATCATCTATTAATCAACAAGCTAGTTCAACAAGAGGCTTACTAGGGACTCTTTTATGTTTACAAAACACACAAGTATTAATGTTTCTGGTTAATACAATTATAGCATGGGATGTAAACATTTATCATAAACATAAAGATATAATAATAACCACTTTATTATTGCCTCTTGGGCATATCTCCAACACACCACAGCCTGAGGATTTGGGACCGGGGCCTGGGCACACGTGTTGAACTGCTTTTCTTCTGTCTTTGATGATATAAGAGGAGATACTATTAATGAAAAATTGATTAATCTAAGAAAATCAGCAGTGTGCCAAGAGGAGAAAGCTACAAACTTGACCACGAGCTATGAAATTTTTATTGACTCCAGGAAAACGAATTAGTGTTGCAATGGGATAAAAAAACTCAACTCAAAGTTTCAGACCCCTAGTTTGATACGAAATGAAAGTTTCAGAGTAGCAGTTTAAGACAAAATGATCAATCTCCTCTAGAGCAGTTGACTTATTTTTTTTAACTTGGTTGATGATGCATCAACCAAATAAATTCCTGTTAGAAAACCAAACTTTCACTTTTTAGAACAAGCAACTAAAGAACTTGCGGTAGAGTTCATAATGCTAATGCATGGATTATCTCGCAATGTTGTAGCCTCAAATAAAAATGATCTCAATGGAAGGACCTTTGTTAGGCAAAAGTCGTCTCTTGATATAACAGTCAAATAAGACAGCAGCGGCCTCAAGGGCACTATCTTACCGATGAGATAGTTTTAAAATGTGATAAGATTTTGAGTTAATTATCAAATATCAAAATGTCTAATATATAATACGGACCTATTTGCGATGACGGGTTCCATAAACAATGCAATCGGCGGTAAGATCAATCAAGCAACTGACCTACGGAGATGGAAGAAGCCTTGCGGAGATAGAAGAAGCCTCGCCAGTCCATCCATCAATCTCCTTGACGGCTTGACACCAACATCAAATCGAGGACTGACTTGTTCAGCGTGCTATTCAATTCAACCATGATTTTGCTAGAACAATCAATGCATAGTCAAAATCATTGATGTATCTCATAACACTGCCAGGTACATATTCTCAAAGAGCTGCAACAAAATAGAATATGCAGTTTAGAAGTAACCATACTTCTACCTGATGATAGGAACTTGATTATGACCTTTAAAGAAGGCCTGACCAGACCTGCCTCTTCTTCACCCCTGTGAGTCTTGTACGTACTCTTGAGAGCATCATATTAAGCTTGATTGTCTCACCATCCTTAACTTGTGAGCCCAAAAGGTTAGACATAGTAGTGTTTTAGAAATCAACATAAGTGAAAAAAAACTACGTGTCCTGTATGCAAGTACAAACATAATAGTTTTGACAATTTAATAGTTTGATAGTTCAATCTAGGAGAGAACATGAATTAATATTTTTAAGATATACACTTTCCCTCTTAATAATCAACATGAATTAATATTACTTGCTAGAAGTAAAACTACTTCGGTACAGGTATAAGTATCATTTGATTCAACTGGTTTTCTAATTGAAATATGGCCCAGGAAAAAAATACGTTCAGAAAATGTGTAGAATCGTATGAAAGATATAGTGTGTAGAATCATATGAAAGATATAGTTCATGACTGTTAACTGACTGTCGGTGCTTTGATTATGGTAGATTAATTAAGGCCCCGACTGTTAAACGGTGCTTTGGTCAAAGACAGAAGAAGCAAGATAAGAAGCCATCAATTGAGCTTAGTCCAAAAATCAAGTACTTAGATCAAGTTGTCCAGACTGAGCACACATGAACGCAAACTCTACACTACAATGCACATGATCGGTCAATGCCTGCAATATTCCACCACTATTCGCATGCGTATCAGAAAGAATCCCTAAAAATTAGTCATCCTAAATAGTAGTCTGATGTATAGAATTACAGAGAAACTCACACGTTATCCATGAAGTTCACTGCTGCGGCAGCAGAGAAGGAGGCAACAAAGGTAAATGTGCCAGCCGAAGGTTGCACTCGCAGCGGCCTGCCACTGCAGGATCCAGGCCCACCCGGTGTTCAGCTTGGCGCCGCCCGCGTCAGCAACTCTGCGCTCTCCGTGGGCGTCCACTGCTGGATCAAGGCCGACTCGGTGTTTCGCTCGGTGTCGCCACGTCGACAACTCTGTTCTCGCCGTGGCCGTCAAATGCAAGATGGAGGCGAGCCAGGTGTTCCCCTTCGGACGTGATTACGGTCGCGCACGAAGTCGGCGGCACGGGCGACTTAACCACTTGACCTAGCTCCCGCTTCTATCTGCTGCAAGACAATGGGGAATTGGAGAGGCGATTTAATGGAGGCCTACCTGGCAACGTTGGTCGCCCCTGGACGGATTGAGCTGGTCGCCCATGTCCTGTTCGTCCCCTCACGTACCTGCAGAGCGAAGAAGGGCAGGAGAGGGCGGCGGGGCGAGAAGACCACGACACCCTACCCCGGCGGAGGAGGGACCTGCACCGCCGCCTAAGGATTTGGGACTGGGGCTTGGGCGCGCGTGCTGGACTGCTGCGTTGATGTCAGACCATGTTAGGCTCGAAGCGCTTCGGAAGGAGGGCGTCCGCCTTGGAGGTTCCCAGGCCGTTAATGGCGGTGGGAGGGCGGCTGGGGCGAGATGGGAGGGGTGGCGGCGTATGGACCCTGTGCTAGGGTTCATGGGAGGAGGTCGGCAGATGATGCGTGGTGGCCCGTGTTTACGTTTTTTCAGTTTGGGTTTATGAGCTTCTGAACCGCCTTTTTCCAGTTAGCGGTGGTAGATAATCGTAATTAACTAAATCAAGTATTGGGACGACTCATTGTACCATTGGATATAAATCATACGGTCCAGATTACTCCAATGTTTGATGTTTGAGGACGACCTATGATCACCAACTCTCTTTTAATAGTAAAGATATAGTTGAGTTCTGTTTCGAGACGTTGATGACTAGCACTAACCAGTCGAGAGACGATGGCGTTGGCATACCGACGAGGGTACACCAAAGTTATTCCTTGCGCGTCTACATGGAAAGGTATTTTTGTGTGAAGAATTCCGAGTCGCGGACCTGTTCCAGTTCCTAGTGTCTGCAATTTTTTGGAACAGCTGTGAACAACAACACATCATATATAGGAGGTACTCTCTACGATTAAAAAATATAACACGTTTTAGCTTTGTGAATCGAATATATCTAGATATTTTTTAATGTACAGGTTTGTTGAGATTTATAGCGAACCTATACATTAAAAACGTCTAGATACATTTATTTCACAGGATAAAATGTTTTATATTTCTGAACGGATGCAGTACATTGCATATTTAAGAATTATGGACCGACGTGACGCTTCCTGTGGACGAATACGTGCTGATGTACTGTACTATACAGGAAGTAGCTTTTATGTTGCTTGGTCAGTTGGTTGAACTATTCAAGTGCGATGGTTAATAATGCACACGATACTAGTCACTCCGTTTTAAAATTAGATTTGTAAAAAATATATATCTAGATCCGTTTTAGTACGTAGATTTAGAGTGAATCTACACACTAAAAAGATATAGATACACTTCTTTTACAAAGTTAAAACATCTTATAGTTTAAAACGGAGGGAGTACTCGTTAAGAGTCTTTAATCATTTCCGCTTTCCATGCATCAACTGTTATTTCATTTTGCATCCGGATTCCCGAGAAATTCACAGGTCCGAACGGATTTCCATGGTTCTTTCTTCAAGCCGGACCTCACTCTTGCCATTGGAGAACATCCTATGCAACGTAAACAGAGCTGAGTTGACACACGGATGACTTGGCATTACCATCATCCGGCAGTCTGTGCGTGGTACCGGCATTTAACGCGGATACAAAATACGAAAAACAGGCTCTTGTCTCATTAACCTGGTAAGGTAAAGCAACGATGTCAGACTCACAACATGCTATGGATCCACAGGCAAAGAACAAGAGACAATTCTGTGACAGCTCGCTTGTCTTGCCTTGCTATATACGCGAAGCTAGCAGCCAAAAACATAGAAGCAAGACTCGAAAATAAGTTGTCGCTTCGAGCGACTAAAGGTAGGTAGACATATAATGTAAACTGTATACAACGCCTCTATGTTACTGTCTGTGTCCACGTGAAGACCCGTGTCCCGAGAATTTTAAAACACACACCATGTGTCTCATCTCCTCGGTAATGAACACGAGAACATCACAGTTATTCAGAACTAACCCGTCGTTGTATGCGTCCACGGGAAACACCCTCTGCATCGTTTATGCTCGTGCAAATTAAAAATTGAGGAATGTTTCCGTGCTTTTCGTCTTTTTTGGCACGCTTTTCAAAGCAGCCTGACGGCTAAGATTAAGGATCTTAAAAATTACATCTGCACCGTTAGACTATTTCTAAGTTCGCAAGTAAGGCCGCGAAAAGATCGCGAAACAAACATTAGAACTAAAAAAATAAAACAAAATTGTCGATTATTAAAGCACGAAAAACAGAAAACAACAAACGCTAACACAAGATCGATAGTTCATCTTAGACGAACAATAAATGACGACACGAAAGTACAAACTATGGTGCAACAGATGCCATTTTCCATGCATTGAGGGTACAACTGCGATAAAAGTCTCTCGATGATAGACCTTGGACATCTTCCGATGGCGTCTGTGAAGCTCTTCTCGCCGAAACACTAAACTCCACTTAAGCGCGGGCACGAACATCGTAGAGCTCACCGCCACGACAACATCGGCAAGGATTCGGTCCAACTTCAGCGAGGATTCAGGCTAGCCCCAGTCTACTACCGCATCGAGATGCAGGAGGCCAGAACCATCCAATTCTCGACGCCGAAACAATAGCCTCCGATGAAGCGCGGTGAAGAATGTCGTAAGGCTCCCGCCACGACCGAGACACGGAGAACACCAACGATGCTCGTGGATCTCTTCTTGACTCCGAGCTCCGAGGAAGCATGACCAGGAACAACGATAGACTCCCCGACTTGACAGATAAGCGGAGAAGATTATCGGTGTCGGTGAAGCTCTTCTCGTCGAAACAGCATCCTCCGAGAAAGCGTGGGAAGGAAGGTCGCAAGACTCTCCGCCATGAAAGAGAGGCGAAGAAGCCACCTATCATGCTCCGTAGATCACCCTCGAAACGATGAGCAGTACGCACACTCGTACATCAACCTACAGAACAACGTATGTAAGAAGCGCTAGGACGACATAGAAAGGAACCATGCCTATACGTACTCTACTTCCAGTCGGCGGCGTTGCCGCATACCAACTCTGGCGAAACTTGGAGGTAAGTGGACTAAATGGAGAAAGAGATGGTAGACCTAACACAATGTGAATGAGACAGCTACCGCAGATTCTTTTATAAGTGAATGAGGTGGCAAGATAGCGTGAGTAGTATGCTAAATGAGACTCGTCGCGAGAACCCATAAATGTCTACGGCTACAAACATATCCACACAATACGATATCGCTGTGAGACCCCACGGACATGTACGATCTACGCGGCCACCTCATCTATGAATGTGCGCCACGGTACGATCTCACCACGATAACCCGCGGACGTGTACGGTCTACGCTGTCAGCTCGCCTCCCCGGCCACGATTACACACGATTTTTATGGTCTACGGCGAAAAACGGTATGTGTCTACGTCACCACGTCGGGTCAGGATGGTGGGCCCCATGTCCATGAGAAACCATGACCGACATGGGCTTACGGCTCCATGTCGTCTACCGGTGGGCCCCATGGCCACAAGAAACCGCGGTCGACTTGCGATACCACTTTGCCTTTTGTCGGGCCTCCGTCCGTGGAAAACCGTGTCTGGCATGGGCTCACGTTGCCATGTCGGCTCCATGCATGCCCAATGACCGCGAGAAGCCACAAACGGCATGAGCTCACGACACCACGTCCGCTCTAGGCGGGCCCCGTCACCTGGTGGATGTAGAAGCGTGTCGCGCTGGGAACGTCTCTCACATTGACATAGGTATGCCCATCGGGCAGCCGACTACAGCCTACGTAGCTTGGCCCGAAGGGAGGCCCACAAGACGACCTGCCAAGGTCCATAAAGCCTATGATGGTTCGGCCGATACAAAGCCTACAAGGACACCTACTCCAAGCGCAAAATACAAGGAAGTATAAGATTAGACTCTACACAAATACCAACTTGTAACCAACTTGCATTGCTACCTGAGATCTAGCCTCCCCATATATAAAGGTTAGGAGGGTCCAACGAGGAGGGTACCCACAATAGATTTAGACATCACCTAAATTGCGGTGACCCAGCATACCACTGCATGTGTAGTACACTATAGTCGTTGACATGACATTCATAGAACACCGTTCCGTAAATATCACATCCTTATAGTGGTACAACAAAAACATTGCAGGTCCAAATTACAAACATACACACTTTATTACTACTACAATACCAGAAGTTCAAGACTTTAAGAGATTCAAACTTACAAACCAAATAACTTATTTCATAAGTTCAGCGGAAGAACGAAAAACACAACGGTAATAAAGACGTGAGCTCAATAGCTTATTCTATAGGGTTCGTGCTGCTCGGCTCAACCTAGGTAACTATAGTACGGCCTGGCAACTACTCTGACTCGTTGTATTTAGCTCCATAGTGTATCCCGTAGTCCACCCCTTCGATTCCACCGGACAGGTCTGGCTCTTCATAGTAGACGTCGTTTTGAACCTCCGTAGCATACATCTGGTTATTCTTCTGGCCCTCAAAGTCTAGCAAGGGGTTCAAAGGAAAGGGTGAGTAACAGTGTTATCCAACAAGTTCACTATATGCAAGGTGGGAAGTTTGATGCTCTGTCTACCACCTTGGACTATAAGTCCTTGGTACTATGCAGTTTTGGTAAATATTTCTTCAAAGATTGATTTTATTATCAAAAACTATGCCCATCAACCTTCACAGGTTGACCAGAACTTCATGGAGTTCCTTTCCTGCCGCATTCGTAGCTTCTTTCCGGAACATGGAGTAACATGTCACAGTTCTTACACTCTGTAGTGGTGCGTTGCTTTATCCGTAAGAGACCAACTCCTTGTTGCACAACCGGGCGTACTTTCCCGTCCACAATTCCATGATATGGGGCCCAGTAGATGATCCAAGCCAATCACTGCCCCCTTCGCGACCCCGCATGTTCCCTTGGTGTACGCCATGCTCACATCTTGAATTACGACAATGGTTAGTACAGACCGTCAGATGCTAGAACTATCGTAGGACGTTGAGGGTTCCCACCCATATCCTGCATATCCTCTATGAATTACTAATTAATGCACGCTACGAGGATAACAGCCACAACCTGGCCATCCGGATGCATGCGAGAGGAAGAGGATACAGCTGACTTCTCCGTCCTATTCCAAATCTTATGGTTAACGCGTAATATACGGCGCTAGAATCACTGATGTCATGGGTTATTAAGTCCTTGTTGTTTTGCAATTGGAATCTTAGATTCCCTTGCAATTCTTAGTATTTATCATCACTTAGGATGATAATAGCATTTCATTTGTTTGCGAAAATACTTATTTTCTGTCTCCTTTAGAACATAGGTGATAACACACAATTTTCAAATACTTTCATAAAGACTCTTTAAAGGATATGAGCAAGTGATGAACTTGCCTTGTGACTGCAAGATAGTGAAGTCGGATATTTCCACCTGATTTTGAGCTCCGGTTTCTACAGAAAACCATTATTGCCGGTAAGAACAATATTTAAAGAAGTAATATGCAATACATAGTAATGTCATGCAATGATTTATTTTCTTTCTTCTTTGCGTGTTTTACCCATCTCGTATAGGTTTTAAGTTTCTTTTAATTAATAAAAGAAAAGCATTATTTAAGAAATCAATAAATTCATATTATTTTGATATTTAGAAATTTTATAATAACTAGTATTATTCTAAGAGTTTAAAAATGAATTTATTTGATTTTTAACTCTTTTAAATATTTAACTCTAATTCCTTTAAGGAAATAAGACTTTATTTCTATTATACATGATTTACTTTTCAAAAATACAAACTAGTATTTTTTCTATAATATTACTTCCTTTTAGAATCTTAAAAATGAATTTTATTAAATTTTAAGTGTTTTGCATATTTTTATAAAATCCCAAAAGGAATATATACAATTTTAATAATAGATCTATATTTAATTACTGAAATTTACTATCTATTATTTTTACTGGATAAAGGATATTTTTGTGAGTTCAGAGATATATGATTTATATTTTTAGATTTTTATTTATTTTTCTAGTGCTGATTTTGTTTCAGGGGCATATTTCTAAATATTTAATTTTAGATATGTCTTTTGAGATATGGGCCCGGCCCAACCAGGCTCGGCCCACCCGGCCTGGTCAAAGACCACCTGGGCTATACTGGGCAGCCCACCGGCCCAGTACTCTCTTCCTCATTCCTATCTCTCTCACGACTCTCTCTGGCGCTCGATGCCGCCGCAAGCTGCTGCGCAAGATTCCGGCCAAGTTCGGCCATCATGGCTGCCGCCATGGTACAGGACGACCAAGACGGTGCCGCTGCACAACGCTGTCCAAGCCGATTCGTCACTGGTGCCCTCTTCTCTGGCCGCGCTGACCCCTGCACGAGGTTAGGGTTCGTCGTGCTCTCGCGCTCCCTCGCTAATGATGTGGTACTCGTGGTGCTGCTCCTCCATGACCGCCACTGTAGTGTGCAGACGCGGGTTGCAGCGCCCCCTCGGGGTGCTCCCCGTGCCGCCACCCCTCTGCCGCTGGCCTCCTCTCTACTTCTTCTTCAAATAAATTTACGAGGACCTCGAGTAAGTTCTTTTACTTCTTCTCTCTGTGCTCTACCTTGCCCCTATCGATGACATGTGGTCACTTGCGATGGATTTTCCCATTTAGGGTTCATCCCTAAATTCCTAGGGTTTATACCCCTGTAGTGATGTTTAGTTGGCTCCTTGGTTAATCCTGTCTATGCAAATCCTTTGATGGTGTCCAATGGTTGGTGTATTGCCTACTAGTGTTGATTATAGTCTGTTACTCTGCTCTCTGTCAGATGACCACTAAGTTGTGCATGTTTTATTACTCTATTCTCTATGAGAGAATATTCTGCTATTCATGCTTTTGTTATGTGTTATGTCATTAAATTCTCTGTAAAAGCATGCTTAGTTAATTGAGATGGTGGATTTAACTCTATGGAGTTAAGTTGAGATTGCTCTCTGTACTGATGCTTGGTTAATTGTTACTTGTGAAATACTGCTATGTTCAGTCTCAGGGTTTGATCCTATTACTATGTAAATCAAGTGCTAGTGCTAATCCCTTCTCTGTGATTAATAAGAAGATGATTTACAATGATATGATTCCTATATACTTATAGGAAAATGATTAACTCAGTGATTCCTGAATAGTGTGGTTTAATAATAGACAGTGTTGATCTTTACTGTCTGTTTTAAAAGAAAGTGTTTTATTTATGATTTCTAAATCATTTAGGAAGATGATTATTTCTGTTGAATAAGATCTACTTGAGCTAATACTCAAGCAGACTTGATCTTAGTAGGTAAAGAGGTGCTACCCTCCTAGGAATGTGCCCTGTACCAGCAACTGTGTTGTGTATCTATCTAGATAGAAATGGATTATAGGTCAATGATGTTGGTCTGAGACCTTGCCTAGGCAAGAACTCTTGCATAATCTGGTTATTGATTAACTGCTGCCTAATCTATCTACCTATCATGTGCTTGCAACAAAATAATTGTGCAAAATAGAAAATGATTATATCTACATGTTGGAACATACTCTGGTTTCTCTGCCTGATTGTTGCCTTCTACTTATGGATTGTGGTAGCCCTGGATTTATGTTGGCTTCCACCTGGTGTTGTTGCTCCTATGTGACCTTGTTGTCCACCCAGTACTTCCCCCTCCTCAAGTCACCATCTTGGATGGTGATTTCCTGGGTTTTCTATGGTGGAAAGTGGTTTGATCTTATGATATTATTGCAAGATCTGAGGTTGTTCTTGTGCTGTTCTTGGTTGTGCTGGTGAGAAGCTGTGGTTGAGCTTGCTGTGAAGTGAATAGCAAAGCTTGCTTTGCTCTATACGGCTGTAATAACTTGAGCTGTCCCTTTGCTCTCTGTTGTTGACACCTCAATGCATGCATTTAGGTGTGTAAGCTGATTTTCTACTTGCTTTGGCTATGGATGAGATCAAGTAATTGGACTTTTACTTTCTACCCTTTTACTGGTTACTTTCCCTGGTGAAACTTACCACTATTCCTTGTGACTTATGATGTGGTACTGAAGCTATTTGCTTAATAGAACAGATTCTACACTTTGGTGAAACTTTCCCCTTCAAATTACTCTATGATGTAATATGAACAATGCACTTCACTGTTTACCACTGAGAGTAAAACTAATCACTAATCATTTTTCTTTCTTTATTGAGTGGTTTATCTTATTTTGCAGGAATAAAGCCTGGATGTTTAAAGATTTAGTATAGGAATAAATAGATAGATTGTATTGTAATCTCTTTTGATTCTTTTTATACAGAGTATTGTAACAATATTTCTATGATTTAATAAAGATTCATTTTATTGGAATTTCTTGCTTGTAATTATCTGTCTGGTTGTAAATATCTTCCCTTGTAATCTTATTATGGAATAAAGAAAAGAATAAGAATTCATTTCTTGTTTGAATTTACTTGTCTTAAATTCATATTTTGTTGTTTAATATATCTATAATATAATCAAACAATGTTAATACCTATTTTGGAAAACCACTTAATGATTCTAACTTCTAATTTTCAAATATTATTTAAATAATTTGAATTTCAAATGTGAATTCAAAATATTCACCCCAAAACACAGTAATGCCTAAAGGCCATGTCAAAATTTATAACAATCACCTCATAGAGCTATTCCTACCTCTAGATAGTGAAAGAAACTCTGATCTCTATAGGTTTTTGCTTGGCGAAAAATTTACCCCGATTTTACAGATGAATGCATGCATATGCACAAATTCCTATTTTTACCCTTCGTTGGTTCCTAAATGCTGGGATGTTACATAAACTCTAGTACACATACACCCGCTAGATATAATCTGCACACCATCACCATCAAGGCATCCTTATAACCTTCGGTTCATTGATCAATCAAGAATAGGCAAGCAGGAGTAGGGTTTTCCCTCCGGGACCTGAACCTGGGTAAACCTCGTGTCCCTGTATCTTTGTCTGTTAGCCGATGAAGTCTCCAGCGTGCCGCTCTTCCCTTAAATCCAAGTCCATCAAGCATGAGCATTGACATGATCACCCCACGTCAATTGGCGGCGTCTGTGTGGGTTGATGTAGCGACTTTGGTGGTTCCATCGCTGACAATCTACGATCTGTTAGTTCATGAGGAGAAGATCCACCTCGAATCTTTCAACTTCGGCTCCCACACGTCGTCATCCGGGCGGGATCCCTCGACCATCTCCATCGTCCGCCAAATCGTGGCTAGTCGGCTCATGCGCTTCAGAGCATTGGACGTCTTCGTCAACAACGACAACGATTTTCATCGCTACACGACTTTAATCAACCCGATGCCTGGGATTCATCATAGACACAATCTGCAAGCCATCAGGCGTCTCTCAGCCGAGCCAGTAGAAATAGCCGCGTCATGGACTGCATCAAGTTTTCACCAAGAGCACAGAAAAGATCAGCTGGACATGGCACACAACCACGGGATGCGCCGTCCATCCTTGGCGACATTTTTAATCGCGGCCTTGGTCGTCAGTAGGACTGTCGCGGACAACTCCGTCTTCAACCAGCCGAGTACGCGAACTCGGTAACTAGCTCTAAAACCAGATCAGATCGGCCTCGTGGATTTTTATACTCTCTTGGAGTAGCATGCGGTAGTAGGTCAAGGCGATTCAATGCTACAATAGTTCGGTCACTTCAAGCGGGCCAGAAAAAATAAAAGCATGTGCTAATGCTTTGTACGAAGGAAAGAAAGAGAGGATGGAACCATTGGAGTCGGATAAGATCTTCAACATGTGATCTACATTGGATCAATGTCCAAGACAGAAGAGAAAAAATCCATGCAACGATCTCACGAGCTATGAGTTACGTCTTGACGTGAAACCGAAATATACATGCAAAAAAGGAGCTACTCACCTGAAATACCAGTACTACTTCATGGCATAAGCTAGTACGTACATACGTGCAAGAGTTTGTCGATTAGATCGACCGAGTCGACACGTCTTCAAGCATTCAGAACCAGCTACTCCTCGGTACACAAGGGGCACGACTTCAACAGTGCCACTATGGTATATTTTCGCTTCATCATGGTCTACTTCATCGCTGTACCAACTACTCCGGATAACGCTGCGTCGACCCCGACCGCCGCGTAGACTACTAGTCTGACGCGTCGGGTACACGTCCACTGCGTGACTTGCCACCGTGTCAACTCCGTCCACTACGCGACTCCGTTCACTACGTGACTCGGCACTGAGTCTACTCCGTCCTCCGCGTCAGCTCTGTCTGTTGTGCCGACTCTGACCACTACATCATCTACATGCCCACTGCGACGACCCCACTGCGACGACTACATCCGACCACGTTGACTCTACATTTGGGGGCTACGCCGATTCCGCCGCACGACCCGTTGAGTCTTCGGCTGCGGTGACCCACTGCGGTCTTCAACTCCGGTGACCCGCTGAGTCTTCAACTCCGGTGACCCGCTGAGTCTTCGGTTGCGGTGCCCTGTTGCAGTCTTCGGCTGCGGCGCCACGATGAGGTCTTCGGCTGTAGCGACCCGCTACGGTATTCAGATGTCGCGACCCGCTGCGGTATTTGGATGCGGCGACCCACTATGGTCCTCGACGGCGGTAACTCGTAATAGTCTTCTGATGCGGAAAGTCTCTACCAATGTTGGCTCTGGCAACCCGATGTTGCTCAGACTCCGGTCCGCCACGTCGACTATGTCCGCCGCGTGACCCACTGCTGGGTAGACTCCATGTCCGTCGCACAGCTCTCCACCGCCACATTGACTACTCGTCTGACGTCGATCCCATGACCCCGCGTCGACTAGCAATAAAGCTAAGTTTCCCTCTACTTAGAGATGATTCTTTTTTAACTCATACTTAACACACTTAGGGGATGCACCCTCTTCGAGTAACCTAATGTGCCGTCGACTCCCTACACTTAAGCATTTCATACGTGATATCCCGAATAACTGATTCTGCCTAATCGTTGAATCCTTGAACTCCAAGTACATCGACAAGGTACCGAGACTAAGGGTAATCAGGCTAACGAAAAGGCCTAGCATACAATGCAAAAGTGTCGACATGTTTTGCACTAGAATTTTACTTTACAAGCCGGTAAGAAAATATCTCTTTACAAGATATAAGTACTTCACAATTCTTTGTGTTTTCTAGAGCTTATAAGGATGTCGACTGCATCGAACTGTTCTATCGGGTCCTCCAACAGAGTAGACCAATGCCAATTGCGTCAATAGATGCCAATACCAGATTCGACACTTTTCTCAGATGGCCACTTCAGTTATTGACAGGAGCAGTGTTGATCGTGCACCCGACAGTGCGGCCACACACTTGAAAGAACCAAATGTGTCGACTTCATTCGCAAAATCGAGTCCTTCCGGCTAAACTCCGCAAGAAACCGCTATGCCAACCCTGACTGCAATGTCAACTCTTGGATCCTTATGGGTGAGATGCTGACTCAACGCACTTCCGAGTTAGTGGTTTTTTCTCGTATGATTGTCAACTGTGACAACATGATACAAGACCTGAGTCTCTGCCCGAGTCTATGACTCGCCAGACACTCAGGAGCTCCTCTAATCTAGAGCGCTAAACGCGCACCTATGCACTTACGGGTTTATTCCAACAAGACATAATCTTCAGATGAGTGAGTAAAATGCCTCGAGTCTTTACCCGAATCCATGATTCGACTAAACACTTGGGGGCTACTCCCATAGAGAGCGTTGATCGCGTATCCAAGAATAAAGAGAGGCACATGTGTCGATTGCATCTTCGGAGCCATCCGAAGAACTACCAGATCACTTTTGAAGAAATTGTCGATTGACAATGTTGGCTAAACCTATGAGGTCCATTATGTTGACTGCGTCCACAATGTTGACTGGCGATTGATCAACCTATGACTATAAGTCTGTGCTCGAGTCTACGACTCGAACAGACACTCGAGGGCTACTCCCATAGAGAGCGCCAGTCGCGCACCCTATAGAAAAACAAGAATCTGTAGCACTTGTCCATTGTGTCGACTGCGTCCACAATATCGACTCCTTACTTACGACAACTGAACAACTTGGTGACTCTGCCTACTAAGAACCTTATATAAATGTCGAGTTCAGAGATAACATTTCTTCGACTACCCGAAGCGCATCCACTTCGAGAAACATTCGGATGTTGTGTCTATGATGCAAACATAAGACCCACAGATCCTATCTGATGGCCTTGGCAACCGCATCCACCATGCTCTACCAGATAAATACTATGCCTATGGCGTGAATAAAATCCTGATGGACACGTTGGGTATCGACTTATATGTTGGGGTTCGTAGCATAGAAAACAAAAAATTTCCCACGATAGGAACTATACGCGAAGATCTATCTATTACATACAAGCAACGGGTGGATATACATCCAAAGAGAACTTACCCTGAAAGACAACAAAGCTTTGTTAACGAGTTAGAACTCGTGGATGATGTAGTCGTATGCTTGCCGATCTCAAGATCATGTGGAAGTCGTAGCACCGCAAATCAGCAGCGCATCCGTCCTCGCACACACGTTTAGGCCACCGACCAACCTCCACCTCCTTGCTCCAGCGAATCAGCGGAAGCAGCAACTCCTTCCAGACGAAATGCCACCGGGAACATGTATCTCGCTAATTTGAGACCATGTGGGAATATATCTAGAGGGGGAGAGAGATCCTTCACGAGAAGGTGTGCTTTGTGAGGGAGGGGAGGGGGGCCTTTTATAGGAGAGGGGCTCCTCGCCTCCCATGGCCGGCGCCCATGGGGGGGGGTGCCCCCACCTCTTCCTCATTCACGTGGTGGAAGCTCCAATCACATCAATTTTGCCTCCACTCAAAGTTCCACTCACATGTATTAAATTTCCACCAAATTTAATGCAACTCTCATTTAATAAAACTCTTTTATTAATTTATTTAGAATTTTGTTAATTACTTTAATTAACAAATATTCACATAAAACCCCCTGTAATATTTCAATATCACATGCAGAACCAGTTTCTGCAATTTCTTTTCAGGTGCGGCAACAGATTTGCCGCCCTTCTTTCCCTTTTGCTTACCCTTCTTGTCTTTCTTGAAACCGGTGGTCTTATTGATCATCAACACTTGATGTTCTTTCTTGATCTCCACCTCTGTAGTCTTAAGCATTGACAGAAGCTCGGGGAGAGACTTCTTCATGTCCTGCATATTATAGTTCATCACGAAGATCTTGTAGCTAGGTGGGAGAGATTGGAGAACACGATGTATACCTAAGTCAATGGGAATCGTTATTCCCAAGGACACAAGCCTATCAGCGTACCTAGAAATTTTGAGTACGTGCTTGCTAACGGAGCTGTTCTCTTCCATCATGCAGCCAAAGAACTTTTCAGAAGCATTATAACTCTCTATGGCAACATGGGTATCAAAAAAAAAATTCAATTCGCCCATGGTATCAAAGGCATTGCCATTTTCAAAACGCTTTTGAAGTTCTGGCTCTAGCCCATATAGTATGCCGCAATGAACTAATTTGTGGTCCTCCTGACGAGTTAGGTAGACGTTATTTTCCTTGTCAAGGGCATCAGGAGCTGGTGGGGGCCTAGCGACGCTTCTAGCACATACAGCTTGTGTGCAGTGATGGCTCAAAATATATCGAGCTCGTTGGGGAACCCCAAGAGGAAGGTATGATGAGCATAGAAGCAAGTTTTCTCTCAGTTATGAAACCAAGGTTATAGAACCAGTAGGAGCAAGGAAACACCTCCAAGGTGTTGTTTCCAACTTGGAATCCTGCACAACACAACCACAGAACTTTGTCCCCAACTTACAGTGAGGTTGTCAATCTCACCGGTTTTGCTGAAAACAAAGGATTAAACGTATTGTGTGGAAGATAGTAATTGGTTGTAGAAAGTAAACAGAAAACAGTAAGTAGTAGATTGTAGATTGATGGTAAAAGAATGGACCGGGGTCCATAGTTCACTAGAGGTGATTCTCCTTAAGATAGATGACATGTTGGGTGAACAAATTACAGCAGGGCAATTGACAGACACCGAGAAAGCATACATGCATATACTAATCATCTTGACTCCTATGAGATTTGATTGGGCATTACAACATTATACATAGACCGTAATCCAACTGCATCTATGACTAATAATCCACCTTCAGGTTATCATCCGAACCCCCTCCAGTAATAAGTTACAAGCAACAGATAATTGCATTAAGCCAAGTGTGTAAAGTAAATAATATGATTGTTCTATGAACAAAGGATTGCTGTTTTCTCCCTAGTAGCAACAACACATCTAGAAACTTAGAGATTTCAGTCACTTCCCCAGATTACTAGAGGCATGAACCCACTATCGAGCATAAATACTCCCTCTTGGAGTTGCTAGCATCTACTTGGCAAAGATAGGTACTAACAACGGAAAGCATGCAAGATCACAAATAACAAAGACATGATAGAATCAATAATGAATCTGAAATAGCATCTCAATATCCATCGAATCCTCGCAAACACAACATGTGAGATTACAAATAGATGATCTTGATCATGAACGAAGCTCACAAGATCTAAACATGGTAGCACAAAGGAGGAGAACCAACCATCTAGCTACTACATGGACCCATAATCCTGGGATGAACTACTCACGCATCACACCGGAGGCAGTCATGGTGATGAAGAAGGCCTCCAGGGTGATCTCTCCCCTCCGGCAGGGTGCCGGGAAGAGCTTCAGATCTCTCCTGATCTAGGGATGGAGATGGCGGCGGCTACAGAATCTTTCGTGGAATTTTGATTGGGTACTTAGGGTTTTCGTCCCGAGGGGTCTTTATAGGCGAAGGGGTAAGGTCGGTGGAGCGCCAGGGGGCCCACACTAGGTGGCGGCGCGCCTAGGGTTGGCCGCGCCACCCTAGGGTGTGGCTGCCCTGGTGCCCCTCTTCGGCTCCCCTTCGGACTCTATGTTGCTTCGGGTAAAATATTGATGTTGGCTTTTGTCCGGTCCAGTTCTGAGAATATTTCCTTACTAGCTTTTCTGAAACCAAAAATAGTAGAAAACATGCAACTGGCACTGTGGCATCTTGCTAATAGGTTAGTTCCAGAAAATGTGTAAAAATACTCCAAAGTGTGGACAAAACATAAGAAAGTAGATATAAAACAAGCATGGAACATCAAAAATTATATATACGTTTCCAACGTATCATGCAGCATTGAGTAGAATCCTCAAATGCATGGCCCAGTCGGTAAAGTTGCTACCATTCGTTGCAAGTTTCTCTTTCTCCATGAACACATTGAAATTAAAAGCAGGTGGTGCCATCTACAACATAATTTGTAAAGTTTAGACTAAGCTTATGATAGATCGAGTTCAACTAATCCAAATTACAAATGAACTCCCACTCAAAAACAGCATCCCTCATATCTTTTTGGTGATTACATGAACCAAATCCACTACACCAAGTCTGATCATCACGTGAGTGGTGTAGTTTCAAAGGCGAGCATCAATATGGACATCATATCGACTATATGGCTCATGCTTAACCTTTTGGTCTGTGTTCCAAGGCCATGTCTATACATGCTAGGCTCGCCAAGTAAGAACCTTAGTACTCACGTGTGTAAAACTGTCTTACACCCGAAATATGATCGTAGATTCAAGTACACCTGATCATCACGTGATGTCTTGAAGCGACAAAACATAAACGGTATGTACTTAAGGGAGAACACATTTTTATCTTGATATCTAAATGAGGGATCATCTTATAATGATACTAAAAGCACCAAACTAGCCATATAAGATTCAAACATCATATGTGTAAAGTGAAATGATATGGTCCATGCATTTGATCACCATCATGTGCATCGTGGTATGATCTCTATCATTCCTTTGTGTGTAAGGCCAAGGTCTATGGAACTTACACGTTAGGTGTGTTGTAAGGGTATCTACCATACATCAACTTAGAACATTACCATATCATGACACTAGCCCAACAACAATCTAAACTATACGCCTCTAATTTATCCATTGCAAGTTTTACGTGGCTTAGGGCTTTCAGAGATAGAATCGGTCTTACCTACGAACATGGAGCCACAACGATGATAACTAAGTTATTAGCAACTCGTTGTAAATCAGATATTGACTATAGTAGGAGAGACAGACACCCGTTAGCCACTTATGCAAAACTAGTTGCATGTCAGTCGTGGAACCGGTCTCATGTGCGAGGACATGTAAAGTTGGTCTGGGCCGCTTCATCCCACTATGCCAACAATATCCAAAATACATGAAAGAATCAATAACATGATCAATCGCCCACATATAAACATATGTGTACTACCCGTGCAAAGCACCTACGCATAGATCAGACTCTGATACCACTATTGGGGTTCGCAGCATAGAAAACAAAAAACAATTCTATGATGGGAACTATACACCAAGATCTATCTATTAGATACAAGCAACAGGTGGATATACATCCATAGAGAACTTACCCCCGAAGACAACAAAGCTTTGTTAACGAGTTGGAACTCGTGGATGATGTACTCGTATGCTTGCCAATCTCAAGATCGTGTGGAAGTCCTAGCGCTGCAAATCAGCAGCACATCCGTCCTCGCACACACGTTTAGGCCACCGAACAACCTCCACCTCCTCACTCCAGCGAATCAGTGGAAGCAGCAACTGCTTCCAGACTAAATGCCACCGGGAACATGTATCTCGCTAATCCGAGACCATAGGGGAATATATCTAGATGGAGAGAGAGATCCTTCACGAGGAGGTGTGCTTTGTGCGGGAGGAGAGGAGGGCCTTTTATAGGAGAGGGGGGCTCCTCACCTCCCATGGCTGGCGCCCATGGGGGTGCCCCCACCTCTTCCTCATTCATGTGGTGGAAGCTCCACTCACATTAATATTGCATCCACTCAAAGTTCCACTCACATGTATTAAATTTCCACCAAATTTAATGCAACTCTCATTTAATAAAACTCTTTTATTAATTTATTCAGAATTTTGTTAATTACTTTAATTAACAAACAGTCACATAAAACCCCTGCAATATTTCAATATCACTTGCAAAACCAGTTTCTGCAATTGCACCCGAAACAATTCCGGTTTCCATCGAAATGATTCCAGCGCTTTGTGATTCTTTTGTCTAAAACATATATGCCCCAAATGGTGTTTGGCAACCCTTAAGTGTGTCACCCTACGGTTCGTGAATAATGCAGACATGATCGAGACTCTTGATACGTTGCAAACATATCTATAATTTTTGATGTTCCATGCTTGGTTTTATCTACTTTCTTATGTTTTGTCCACACTTTGGAGCTAACCTATTAACAAGATGCCATAGTGCCAGCTGCCTGTTTTCTACTGTTTTTGGTTCTAGGAAAGTCAGAAAATGAATATTCTCGGAATTGGACGGGACAAAAGCCAAAGTCAGTTTTTCACCGAGGGGGACACGGAGCCAGAATAGGAGACGGAGAGGGTTGAGGATCGCCACACCACCGGCCGCGCTGCCAGGGCTGGCCCGCCCGTGTCGAGGGGTGGTGGTCGCTTAGGGCAATCGATACATTGCAAATGTATCTATAATTTTTGATGTTACATGCTTGGTTTTATCCACTTTCTTGTGTTTTGTCCACACTTTGGAGTACTTTTCATATGATTTCTTGGACTAACCTATTAACAAGAGCCATAGTGCCAGCTGCCTGTTTTCTGCTATTTTTGGTTCTAGGAAACTCAGAAAATGAATATTCTTGGAATTGGACAGGACAAAAGCCAAAGTGCCTACTTTTTGGAAGACATCAGATGGCAGAATACGAGACGGAGAAGGGCTGGGGGCCGGCCACACCACTGGTCACAGCCAGGCCAGCCAGGTGGTCCGCCGACCCCAACACCCCCTCGGCCTCTCCTTCCGCCTATATATTGCCCTCTGGATGAAAACCCTAAGTACCCGACCAAAAATCCATGAAAGAGTCTGTAGCCACCGTCATCTCCATCACTAGATTGGGAGGGATCTGAAGCTCTTCCCGGCACCCTGTCGGAGAGGGGAATTCACCCTGGAGGCCTTCTTCATCATCATGCAAGCCTCCGGTGTGATGGGTGAGTAGTTCATCTTTGGACTACCGGTCCATGTAGTAGCTAGATGGCTGGTTCTCGTCCTTTGTGCTTTCATGTTTAGATCTTGTGAGCTCCGTTCATGATCAAGATCATCTATTTGTAATCCATACATGTTGTGCTTGTGGGGATCCGATGGATATTGAGATGCTATTTCAGATTGATTATTGATTCTATCATGTCTTTGTTATTTGTGATCTCGCATGCTTTCCGTTGTTAGTAGCTATCTTGGCCAAGTAGATGCTAGAAACTCCAAGAGTTGGTATTTATGCTCGATAATGGGTTCATGCCTCTGGTAATCTGGGGAAGTGACAGAAATCTCTAATGTACTAGATGTGCTGTTGCTACTAGGGAGAAAACAACAATCCTTTGTTCATAGAACAATCGTATTATTTACTTTACACGCAATTCATAAAGCAATAATCTGTTGCTTGCAACTTAATACTGGAGGGGGTTTGGATGATAACCTGAAGGTGGATTATTAGTCATAGATGCAGTTGGATGGCGGTCTATGTATAATGTTGTAATGCCCAATCAAGTTCCAAAGGAGTCAACATGATTAGTATATGCATGTATTGCTTTCTCGATGTTTGTCAATTGCCCCGCTGTAATTTGTTCACCCAGCATGTTATCTATCTTAAGGAGAGCCACCTCTAGTGCACTATGGATCACGGTCATTTCTTTTACATACAATCTACAAACTATTTACTGCTTTGTGTTTACTTTCTACAAACTTTTACTTCCTTCCATTCGATACGTTTAATCCTTTGTTTTCAGCAAAACCGGTGAGATTGACAACCTCATCGCAAGTTGGGGACAGAGTTCTATGGTTGTGTTGTGCAGGTCTCCATGTTGCTACTAGCACCGGTAGTGCGCCCTGCCAAGGCTCAGCTAGCTACACCTTTGGGTTGTTTCCTTGCTCCTACTGGTTCGATTAAACCTTGGTTTCATAACTGAGGGAAACTTGCTGCTATGCTCATCATACCTTCCTCTTGGGGTTCCCCAACGAGCTCTACATCAACACCGAGCCATTAAGCACTTTTCTGGCGCCGTTGCCGGGGAGTCAAGGACATCTTCACAAGGGGAGTCCCTCATAACCAATCTCTTTACTTTTTTATTTTTGTTTTGCTTAGTTTCTTTTTGATTTGTTTGCTTGTTTCTTTATCAAAAACACAAAAATAATTAGTTTTACTAGTTTGCTTTCTTATTTGAAAACACACAAAAATTAAGTCTCCCTTAGTTGTTGCCTTTTCCTTAGCTCACCATGTTGATCCCCAAATTCACCCTGAAAGACCTTCCAATAGGTAGTAGTTCTATAATTGGAAAAGATAATATTGATGAATTCTTTAATCATGTTAGTAAACATGAGGATATTGAGGATAGATCCTTTGCAGAACTTGCTCCAAATTATGAGATTGCTGCAGCTTCTTTAGTTCACAGGCTAGAAGCTAGGTTTGTTAACCTCAACCCCTTAATGCAAGTAATGTTTCTTAAGCTTAAAGAAATTGAGGACCCTGAAAAGAGGGATTTTATTCTAGAAACTTTGCTTAAGGAATTCTATGATGTTGCCAAAGAGGCTAGAAAAGTCTTTGAATGTTTCAATATGCTAGGCTCATGTGTAGATGTTGTTGGTACACGAGAAAACATGAGTAAAACTGAACCTAATTGGGAGGAAATTAAGATACCAACACCTTTCAAACTAGTAGCAATGCATGAAGCCATAGAAAAGAATCTTGATTGGATCATTCCTAAAAACCCGTTTGATGAAAGTAGTGAACCTAAGAGCACTGAGAGAGAGGATCCTCTAAAACTTATTAGGATGAGATACCTTGTCTTGTTGAAGATATTTCTGGTATTGATCTTAATGCTTCTTCATTTGAGAACAATTGATTCTTTTTCTTGCTTCTTATGCCTAACTTAAAGGCGTTAAAGAAAAGTACTTATTGGGATATAACCCAAAAGTTTTAGATGAGTCTTGGAAGTTATTACTCCGCTCCTTATCCTTTTTATTTGCTTTTTGTGCCAAGAGTAACCTCTAATGAGAGAGAAGTAATGATTGGGAAAGTTGCTGTCCCAAAACAGATTTCTGCGCTTCACCATAAAAATTCGTGTAAAATCTCTGAACATCGTTTTGAGGCGTTAATTTGTGTGCTTCTATCCCAGGTTGTTATCTAACTTTTGTTAGCTCAACACTTTTTTATTTTAGCAACAGAAGGCCTTCGAAAAAAATCGTCTTTACCTGCTGGTCTGTTTTGACAGATTTCTGCCATTTTCTGCATTTGCTTCTTGTTGATTCCTTTTTGAGTTCTTTTGGGGAATTGAGATTTTTGAGGGAAATGCTTCAGTAGCTAGTGTTCAAATGGAAGTTTATTGGTGTTGGAACTGAACCTTAAGACTTGTTATCTTGAGTGCACTAATGTTGCTAATAAAGATTGTGTGAAGTTTTGTATGAAGGAAAATTTTCAGGTATATGGAAGGAATGAGTAATGAGATGAAGGATGGACTAAATCTCAAGCTTGGGGATGCCACCCGTGCCACCCCAAGAAATATCCAAGAATTACAAGCGTCAAAGCTTGGGGATGCCCAAGGCATCCCCTTCTTCATTAATAAAAATCCTAGGTTTCTTCCAAACGCTTCATTTTTATTGTTTCATGCATAGTTGTGTTGTTCTTGGAGCGTCTTCTTTTAAGTTTTGGTTTTTGTTTGCTTTTGTTTGCTTAGTTTTCTGAATAAATTGGTTGGACCCCCTCTTTCATACATTGGTTTGCAAATAGTTTGGTTTGGTTTGGAAAAGAGTAGGAAAATTCATGCTTATGTGGTAAAAAGAGCTCGTTTTTGACTGTGGCCAATGCTCTATCATGCCATGCTTGATATTGTTTTGGCTTTATGCTTAGTATTCTTTGCTGTAGCATGACTTGTTATAAACAATTGAGATTGCTTAATGTGCCTTGGATGAATCATGTGTTGTTTTAGCATATTAAAAGCATAGTATAGTGGTATTCTCCTTTGATGCTTTATTTGGGTTGACTTGGCGCATGCTCACACCATGTTATGACTATACAAAGTCACCATAGCCTTTATGATCCTTTAGTTTTCAACTTGTAGTATCACTTTATGCTTTGATCAATGGTGTTTTGTCGCTCTGCATGATTATGGCCATTATTGCTCTCTTAGTTTGTCGCTCCCACTCTTTTGCTAGCCTCCACAACCAAGTATGAGTTCCACTCATGCATCCAACTCCCTAAACCAAGTTATTCCAAAGAGTCCACCATACCTACCTATTAGCATATGCTATTCCAAGTATATTCATGCTTTTGTTTATCTTCCAAATTAAACTTGTTGATATCATACTCTTTTGTATATGGATGTCGTCGGTGTGAAATGAAAGGGGAGCTTGTAAGTCCATGGAGTTATGTATATGTGTTAGACAAACGCCTGGGCCATTGGTCTAATCCATGCTGACATGGTGGAAACCTGCAGCGTAACCATAATGAGTTGTTTATGAAGCATTCTTCTTATAAAAAAAGAGTCCTATATTGAGAAAAAAGAAAAAAAAGATTATGAAAAGAGGAAAGAGAGAAAAAAGCACCATATTCCCATGGTAAATAAGAAGATTGTTGAGATGCTCGTTGTCTGCTTGCCTTGTCATTTTGATATGGGGATTCTTCCGTATCATCGGGCAAGGGGTACCCCGTTGGCGGTTCTCTATGATATACATGTACTTACGATGACAAGAACTTACCGGTGACTAAACTTGAGTAGCATGAGGAGCGGCCCTCGTATACAAGGGACATGATATTTCTAACTTATACTTTCTCAAGCATGTAAACCATAGTTTGTTCACTTTAACCTTAATCACTTCAAGATGCTTATGATAGGGGCAATGAGAGCTGAAAGCTATAAGTACTATAATTTTTGGAAGCTCTTTATGAGACTTGAATCCCTACTTCCTTCTATGAAGGCCTTTCTTCCACCATTATATTGAGTCTCCACCTTCTACCTTTATAAACCTACTTTGGGAGCATAGTGGTCATTCTTAGTTCTATGTGCATTGTCCCAAGACTAGTTGATTGATGCATAACTTGATATTGCTTGTTTTAAACTATTTGTATATAGTCACTCTTATGAACTTTGAAGGTGTCCTATGCATTTATATTTGCTACTCTATGAGGGACAAGCTGAATACTATTATGCTATGTTTTCTTTATGTGAAACAAACAAACGTCTTGCAAAGCATTGTTATTCATGAATCTTTTGTTTGTGCTTTTTCATGTTGCATCATAGTTTCTTTGTCTTATTGCTAGAACTTTGTCTTTCATGCTATGATTGAAGTACTATGATCCCAGCTTTGAATGTTTTACAAGTACTGACGAGGGTTTAACTCATCAATGCCTATTGTTATGGACTTGGGTTTTGGAGAAGGAGGGAGCGCTGGAGACATCTATCGGATAGCAAAGAAGCACACAGGGGACTCAAAGATTTACCCAGGTTCAGGCCTCGTAGAGGTCCCTACTCCTGCTTGTCTGCTCGTGGAATTATTGAAGGAATCGAAGATTACAATGGTGCACAGATGCAATCTGGCGAGGGTTGTGGAAACTAGGGTTGCGTGTGTCCTCCTCGCCGCCCCTCCTAGCCTTTATATAGGTAGGCTAGGTCTCGGGTAGCAGGTCGAGTCGGTTACAAGTTAGGGTTTTCCCCTTTAAACTTTCTATCTTTAGCTTCTTCTTGTTCTTCAAGCAATCGAGAGTCCGTAGGTTACTCGAATCCTTCATTTGGGCCTTGGCGACACCGTGGGCCTTTACATATTTAGTCCGTATATACCAAGCTCGAGTACCTGTAGGGTATACCCATGTCAGTAGCCCCCGAGTGTCCAGTGGAATCGCAGATTTGACTGGAGACTTTTTTGAAGTCTTTCGAGTGCATGAATGAGTATATTTCGACTGCTTTGTTCGTCTCATAGGGATTGTTGATGTGCATGCCTGATTTAACCGAAGTATCGGTACCAGTTAACCACCTTAGGGTGAAACAACGCAATCTACTCGAACTCGAGTCCCCGGACTCGAATCCGGAAAAGTCCTGGTGTAATTTGACTCAGGCCGCGGAGGTCTTACAGGAGTCGAATTCCAGTTATATGGGTGTGAGCACTCGACGCGTCCGTCAAGGCATGTTCATCGTACCTATAGGCACGGATACATTTTTGGTAGTGCGCAGCTAATGCGTTGCCAGGCCTTATTCAGGTCTTACCTTCACGCTATAAGCGCGGCATCCGAATTTTATCATCACGGAGACGATTTGGGTGACCCAAGAGATGCAGCTCTTTGTAGGGAAAAATTATGAGGCGGTGTCGCCATGAGCTTCAAGTGTGGATGTTATCAACACACAATTTTTTGTATAAATAATCATAGGGTGCACGACCAGCGCTCCCTATGGGAGTAGCCCCCGAGTGCCTGGTTGAGTCGAAGACTTAGGCAGGACTAAAGAATCTTTTTGCGACTGCTGTCGTCTTTTGTTTGCTTGTTTCAGTCGAATTTTATTTCCGGCGCTCCCTATGGGAGTAACCCATGTCCATAGTCAAGCCATGCTTCGAGTGGTTGGGTTTGCTTTGATTATCCATGTTCCTAAAAAAGAAGAAAAAATCATAGGGTGCACGACCAGCGCTCCCTATGGGAGTAGCCCCCGAGTGCTTGGTGGAGTCGAAGACTCGAGCAAGGACTAAAGTAGTCGAAGTCTTCTGCTACGTAGCTTTGATGACGTCAATGCTGACGATTTCATGACCTCAATTTCCCGCGTGAGCGAGTTTGACGGGACGTGACGAACAGTGGGTCCCACTCTCTGACTTTGATTTGACTGGGCGTGCGTAATCTTTATTTTAACTGTGCCTCCTCGGTTTCCGCGCGTAATGGGAGCAGTGGAGGGACGGTTCACGCTTCCACTCCTCCACGTGTCCAGCATGATGTTTGCCATGCGTCCTGTAGGGTTTTTTTGAGCCGTTGGATTGCATCTTCCAGGGGTTATGTAGTGGTGCTGTGACGGTAATTTCTCATCTGCTCCCATTCATCCTTTGCTTCCATCGCCATTGCCGCTACTCATGTGCTTTCTCTGCGCTCGTCTCATCCACGACGCTGGACCAGCTCCGCTCGTTTCCAAGCTACTTCCTTCGGTCGCATCACCACCGTGCAATGGGGAAGAAGAAGGGAGGTGTTGCGGCCGATTCATGGCCATCGCTTGGCCAAGGCGAAGAAGAAAGGGCTCCGCCTCACTGGCACCAAAGACCACCGCCGATGGGAAGAAGAAGGGCATGGTCACCCGTGTCACGAATGGCGCGTGGCGTCCCTCCATCATCAAGTCATCGGATCTCTGTCTTCTTCGCCAAGACGGAGTGCTGTCCGACGCAGTCGCCGACGCGCGCGTCCCCGGCGGTGAGACAATTCCTTCTCCTCCCACTAGTTTTTGAGTGATGTTTTTGGCATTCATCATTCGCGGTCTCTCCTTGCCCCTTCACCCCTTTTTTAGGGGCCTCCTTTGTTTCTACGGGCTTCAGCTCCATCAGCTGACCCCGAACTCGATCCTCCACATCTCTTGTTTCATCACCCTCTGCGAGTGCTAGCTCGGAATCGAGCCGCACTTGGCCTCTTAAAGCGCCTCTTCAAGTTGAAGCGCCAATCTGCATCTGGCTCTTTAGTCTATGATATAGGTGGTTGTGGAATACACGTCGACCCATCCGCCACCTTTTTCGACATCAAGCTCAGAGCTTCCGTCCAAGGGTGGAGGGACAAGTGGTTCTACGTCCGTGATGAGAAGGTTGGTGACGAGCACTTCGGACTCGCACCGTTCGATCCTGCGACTCCGTGCAATAGGAGGCGCTCCTGGAAAAATGTAGTCATGCCTGGCGAATCCGCGGAGACGGATGTGCTTTACGAGCGCGTCTGCGACCTCGAGAGTCGCCTCGGCAAAGAGGAGGGAGGCTGCGCCCTCATTCGCACGCTGCGCGCTCGCCGTCGTCCAGGCCGTGAGTCCACCCCATGTTTCATGGTGGCATCGACGATCCCACTGCGTGTTTGCCATGGCATGTCCGCGAGTGAGGTGGACAAAGGGTTCGATGGTCACCAAGTACACTGTCAAAGATGTGCTCCCAGTGAGCCGCTTGTTCCTCCGCTTGATGTCGCTAACCCTCCTCCCGAGGTATAGTTAGGCTACGCAAAGAGCTTAGTTTGTCGATTGCTTCTCTGTTGTTTATTTACTTTTTGCTGAATTTGTTGTCTGTATGCAGGATTAGGCGGTGTCGCCTTGTATGCCCCCTCTTCCTGAGGGGATTATCCCTTGCGAAGCCTTGGAAGAGGACGAGTCGGAGTCAATCGTCCCATCTGATGCGGAGGAGGAACCCCCGAGTCCGGTAGTCCGGATACTCGCAAGCGTTCGCGCAGCAAGGATTTCGATGCGTCGTCTCCTTCGACTCCGGAAGGTGCAGGTGTAGGTGCGGAGTCGCCGATCCCTGCCATTCCTATGAGTGCCGTGGCACCATCCTCTTGCAAGAAGATGTGATTGCCCAAGGAGTCCTTGTCAGAGTCGGGGGAGCCCACTTTTGACTTTGATAAGTTTGATTGTTAAGTTTTCTAGTTTACTTGTTCTTCTCTGTTTTGCCCTTGTTGGCTCGTTTCTGGGTTTGCCCTTTCGTGATGTGGATTTTGTCTTGCAGTCAAGAGGCGTCGTCATCTTCTAGCGACATCCAATTTTTGAAAGAATCAGGAGTCACGACCTCGAGGGCCAAGGAAGAGGTCGAGCGCGCTCCTTCCCCTCCATTGGCGGCCCACTCCGGGCACAACTCTTCCAACTCTCCGCACGAAGGGGAGCATCGAATGGTTGCCCGGATGATGGTACAGCAGACAACTTTGGAGTCATTGGAGGATCATGTAAGTGTAGATTTTCTTCTTTTCGTGTTGCAGTCGATGGTATCTATTGCTTCTGCTGATCCTTTGTTGTGTGATAGCTCCTTGTGAAGGAAGCCACGCACTTGGCGGAGCAAGTGCTTGTGATGGCTGCCAGCATGCAATGCTGGAGACGCGTCATCGCGTGGTCGAAAGTAAGTGTTTTCCATTTCCTCTTCTTCTCCTTTTTATATGGTCGACTGATAGTCAATCCGTTTTTGTTTTGTAGCTGAACATAACGCCCTCCTGCGCAACGCTGCCACCATGGAGAAGATGCTCGCCGTGGCAGAGCGATGAAGCAATCGTAGCGCATGACGAGGCGCAAAGGCGCGAAGAGGATCTGTGTGCCTCCTTCGCAGCCAGGGAGAAGTTGTTCGAAGAACAACTTTTCTCGATTGCCAAGGCCCTCTCAGGTACTTTGCTTTGGATATCATTATCCTTATTTGCTCGATTGTTTGCCGTTGGTGCTGATGCTTTGTTCATGTGTTGGTTTGTGTGCAGATGCTAATCGAGAATGTTGGCAAGCTGGTAGAGTCTTTCGCCAGGGGTGTTCCCTCCAGCTTCAAGAATTCACTCCGCGCAGCTGGCGCGTTGATACATTGCAAATGTATCTATAATTTTTGATGTTCCATGCTTGGTTTTATCCACTTTCTTGTGTTTTGTTCCAACCTTGGAGTACTTTTCATATGATTTCTTGGACTAACCTATTAACAAGAGCCACAGTGCCAGCTGCCTGTTTTCAGCTGTTTTTGGTTCCAGGAAAGTCAGAAAATGAATATTCTTGGAATTGGACGGGACAAAAGCCAAAGTGCCTATTTTCAGAAGGGATCAAGTGCCAGAATACGAGACGGAGAAGGGCCAGGGATCCACCACACCACCTGGCCACGTGGCCAGGCCTAGCCCGCGCCAGGGGGTGGTGTGGCCGCTCCCGGCACCCCCTCGGTCTCTCCTTCCGCCTATATATTGCCCTCGGGACGAAAACCCTAAGTACCTGATCAAAAATCCACGAAAGAGTCTATAGCCGCCGTCAACTCCATCCCTAGATCGGGAGGGATCTGAAGCTCTTCCCGGCACCTCAAGAGGGAATTCACCCTGGAGGCCTTCTTCATCACCATGCAAGCCTCCGGTGTGATGCGTGAGTAGTTCATCCTTGGACTACGGATCCATGTAGTAGCTAGATGGCTGTTTTCTCCTCCTTTGTGCTTTCATGTTTAGATCTTGTGAGTTCCGTTCATGATCAAGATCATCTATTTGTAATCCATACATGTTGTGTTTGTGGGGATCCGCTGGATATTGAGATGCTATTTCAGATTGATTATTGATTCTATCTTGTCTTTGTTATTTGAGATCTTGCATGCTTTCCGTTGTTAGTAGCTATCTTGGCCAAGTAGATGCTAGCAACTCCAAGAGTTAGTATTTATGCTTGATAGTGGGTTCCTGCCTCTGGTAATCTGGGGAAGTGACAGAAATCTCTAAGGTACTAGATGTGTTGTTGCTACTAGGGAGAAAGCAACAATACTTTGTTCATAGAACAATCGTATTGTTTACCTTACACGCAGTTCGTAAAGCAACAATCTGTTGCTTGCAACTTAATAATCGGAGGGGTTGGATGATAACCTGAAGGTGGATTATTAGTCATAGATGCAGTTGGATGGCGGTCTATGTATTATGTTGTATTGCCTAATCAAGTCTCAAAGGAGTCAAGATGATTAGTATATGCATGTATTGCTTTCTCGGTGTTTTTCAATTGCCTCGCTGTAATTTGTTCACCCAGCATGTTATCTTTCTAAGGAGAGCCACCTCTAGTGAACTGTGGATCCCGGTCCTTGTCTTTTATATTCAATCTACAATCTTTTACTGTTTTATGTTTACTTTCTGCAAACTTTTACTTCTTTCCATTCGATACGTTTAATCCTTTGTTTTCCGCAAAACACGGTGAGATTGACAACCTCATCACAAGTTGGGGACAAAGTTCTGTGGTTGTGTTGTGCAGGTCTCCATGTTGCTACTAGCACCGGTAGTGCGCCCTGCCAAAGCTCAGCTAGTAACACCTTTGAGGTGTTTCCTTGCTCCTACTGGTTCGATTAAACCTTGGTTTCATAACTGAGGGAAACTTGCTGCTGTGCTCATCATACCTTCCTCTTGGGGTTCCCAACAAGCTCTACATCAACCACGAGCCATCAACACTTTTCTGGGCGCCGTGCATTGAGCCATCACGCGTCCATGTCACTTGCCATGGTGCAGGCCCACGGAGTTGCGATTGATCCTGCCGCTGTGTCGAAGGCGATGCCAGTTAGCACGGATGACCAACAGGTAGTCTTTGCTCCTTTCGCGACTGCCTGTGGTAAATATGGGCCACAACTGATAAACATGGTCGCGAAGTATTCTGAGGAGCTGCAACACGCCAAGAAAGCGGCAAAGGCTGCGGCATCAGGGGCTGGCGAAAAGTCAGTGGCATCTGACACTGCCATGGACTCGATGATGCCCCTGAAGCCATCGAAGTCGAAGAAGCCCATCGCTCCTTAGTAGCTTTGTAATAGTTAACTAGTTTATGTCCTTTGTTAAGAACATGCCTGCTGGCGAGTGTATCTAGTCTTGAATGCACTTGAATCTTTTGTCTTTGTGTTGATTTGGTCGTCTTATTTGTTTCTATCTTGGCTTGTGGTAGGTACATCGAGTGATCCTTTGAGGGAAACTCAGGACTCGTCGCCTCTTGATGATGCTTTGGCACCGCCGCGCTCCAGGGTAGATGAGCTGTCGCTGCTTTCGCGACTGTGTGACCGCGTGAAGCAGCTGGAGCGTGAGTTACCCGTGCTCCACGGTAACCCGGATGTATGGAAGTCGAAGGTAGAGAAAGCCGCTGCCCGACAGCAGTATCTGCTTGGCGAGGTGTCGCAGCTGGGCGACCAATTCAAGTGTTAGTTTGCTTGCTCTTATCTTTTCCTTGTAGTCACTTGCGATGGTACGTTGTACTTATGCTGCTGTTTCTGCTTCGTGTAGTTGTCAGCGCGCGTCATCCGCAGGATGAGAAGGATAGAATTGCCATTCGTATGCATGATCTCACCCAGGAGCAACTTCAAGAGAGTGGATACTTCTGGGTAGATCATGATCGTGCGATTGCGCTGGCGACCCTGCAGGATCGTGCATCGTGAGTGCTGCACTTCCTGAAGAAGTCGCAGTCATGCTTGAAGAACACCTATCGGACGATGTTTCCACTGGATGTTACTCCATCGAGCTTGCTAGCCCTTCTTGCCAAGTTTCAAGACCTGGCCACGGTTTGCGAGTGTGTGAGGCAACAGTTGGTGGCTGGTGCCAAGGCCGCTTTATCGCTGGTGCGACTGCATGGGCCAAACATAGATGTCGCGGCAATTGCGGCTGGACCGCCTGCGCCACCAGCAGGTTCTGCCTGGAATATGGTGCCGCACTACCAGGCTGTGGATCGCCCAGTAGAAGAGATCGTCGACTTCTTTGAAGAACAAACCAATGTTCTCTTGCTGCAGTAGTGGCTTAGTTTGTATCCTGCACATAAGTGTACCCATGTTGTAAAGTCCGTATAAATGTTGTATATAATTTATTGTCGAATATGTATAAAGAGCTTTGTGAGCATGAAGTGTGTTGCACTATGCGAGTCCTTTTCGTTAGCCTGTCCATGCTCTTATCTCAGTCCCTTGTCAACCTGTCAGGTGTGTTGCAGCTGGGTTGATGTTGTGTTAAGGGTTTCGAATGTGCCAGCTACTCAGGATATCGCATTTTTTGTTCGTAGAACAGATGTGTGTAGGGTGGCGTAGCCCCCGAGTCGAGAAGTTGCGGAAAAATGAAGGAAGGCATAGAGTTTTGGGGCACTTAGCTTTATTTATTCGTGAGACAATACGAGGTACAATGTGTGGCTAAGTAGCCTTGGCTGAGTGCCTTATTTTGCGATGCAAAAGTAAAACAACTAAGGGTAGAAGCGTCGCAACTGTGCGACGTTCCAAGGGTTGGAGTATGCGACTCCTGTCTCTGAATCTTGAAGGCGATAGGCGCCACCTAGGATTACTTCTGTAATCACGTATGGTCCTTCCCAGGGGGACTCGAGCTTGAGATGTCCCTGCTGCTTCAGTCACAGGACCAGGTCGCCTTCGACGAAGGATCTAGGGCGTAGCCTCCCATCAGGTAGTTGCGAGTTCTGCTGGTAGATCGTTGATCTTTTTGCGGCGATTTCTCTTGCCTCGTCAAGGAGATCGACGGAGTCTTCGAGTGCGAGGGATGACTCTTGTTCGCTGTAAGCGACCACGCGCGGCGCCTTGTACCGCACCTCGGTGGGTAGCACTGCCTCGGCTTCGTGCACCTTAAAGAATAGCGTGTTGCCCGTGGCACTGTTTGGAGTTGTGCGTAGGCTCCAGAGTACGGATTGCAGTTCGTCTGGCCAGTAGCCCACGACTTGTTCGAGTGGCCGGAGGAGTCGCTTCTTGATGCCGCCGCAGACGAGCCCATTTGCTTTTTCCACCTAACCGTTGGTCTGTGGATGTGCTATAGAGGCGTAGCTGATGTTGATCCCCAGATTCTCGCAGAATTCTTGGAACTCCTTGGATGTGAAGTTCGTTCCATTGTCGGTGATGATGTTGTGCGGTACTCTGAAGCGGTAGACGATAGATTTGAAGAATTTAACTGTGTTGTGTCCTGATTGGTTGGTCACTGGCATGGCCTCAATCCACTTGGTGAACTTGTCGACTGCGACCAAGAGGTAGACGTAGCCTCCTCGTGAGGACCTTGGGAGTTTGCCGACCATGTTGAGTCCCCATTGTGCGAAGGGCTAGGCCAATTGGATTGGCCGGAGCTCTGCGCCCGGTGTGTGCGGCTTATCTGCAAATTGTTGGCAAGCGTTGCATTTTTGGACGATGTCCTTGGCATCACGCATGGCCGTAGGCCAATAGAACCTAGCTCGTAGAGCTTTGGCGACGAGGGCGCGACTGCCGGCGTGGTGTCCGTAGGTCCCCTCATGGATGTCGAGGAGAACAGCTCTTCCGTTGGCCGTGGAGACGCATCACTAGAGTACTCCTGTGATGCTGCATTTATACAGTTCGCCGTTGATAACAGCGAATGCCTTGGATCGCCGCGCGATGTGCCGTGCATCAGTCGGGTCGTCCGGTAGCCTTTTGCTGAGGAGGTACGTGATGTACGGTTGCGTCCAGGATTGCTCAATCATCATGACGCTCATTGGTCCCTCGAGTCCTGTGTCCAACTCCAAGTCATCGAGTGCCATTGACTCATTGGGCGTCGTAGCCCCCGAGTCCGTTGCGGCGCTTGTTTTCTTCTCTACGGCCTTTGGCTTGATGGAGCGTTCGCAGATGCGCTCGAGAAATACCCCGGGTGGTATGGGGGCGCAGGTAGAGCCTATGTTGGCGAGTGCGTCCGCCTCTTCGTTGCTTTCGTGACCTACATGCTGCAGCTCGCAACCGTCGAAGTCTCCTTCGAGTGTGTCGTAGAGGTCGGGGTACGTGATCATGTTGTCATTCAGTGCGTCGCACTCATGCATTGTTTGGTTGACGACCAGCTTGGAGTCGCCATATATGATGAGCCTCTTGGCGCCGCAGGCTTTTGCCATCCTCATCCCGTGCAACAGGGCCTCGTATTCAGCCTCGTTGTTGGAGGCTGTGAACTGCATTCGCGGGATATACTTCAACTTGTCCCCTTGAGGTGATGTCAGTATGACACCTGCGCCTGCTCCATCCTTCCGCTTGGACCCATCGAAGTGCATTGTCCAGAGGTAGGACATATCTGGTTTGTCCGAGAGCTGGTTCTCCATCCAGTGCATGAGGAAGTCAGGGAGAACTTGCGACTTGATTGCATCGCGTTTTTCGTATGTGATGTCTCGTGGAGACAATTCTATTCCCCAAAGCGCGACTTGTCCTGTGGCATCTGGGTTATTGAGGATATGCCCCAACGGGGCGTCGTTGACCACCACGATTGGGTGTTCCTGGAAGTAATGGCGCAGTCGCCGGGCGGTCATGAAGACACCGTACGCCAGCTTCTGGTAGTGCGGGTACCACTATTTTGTTGGCGTGAGGACCTCGCTGAGGTAGTATACTGGGCGTTGTACCCCGTGGACCTTGTTTTCCTCCGCTCGCTCGACGACGAGCACTGTGCTGACCACCTGGTTGGTGGCGGAGATATATAGCAACAGTGGTTCCCTTTCCTGTGGGGTCACTAGTACTGGCGAGGTGGATAGAAGGCGCTTGAGGTCCTCGAATGCTTCCTGCGCTTCGTTGGTCCACTCGAACTTTTCAGCTTTGTGGAGGAGTTGGTAGAAGGGCAGCGCCTTTTCACCCATCCGACTGATGAATCGACTGAGGGCTGCGATTCGCCCAGCCAACTGCTGAACGCCCCGTATGTTTTTCGGCTTCTCCATGGCCAGTATGGCTTTTATTTTCTTCGGGTTTGCCTCGATTCCCCTCGCGGAGATGAGGTACCCGAGTAGTTCCCCAGATGGCATGCTGAAGGCGCATTTGTCCAGATTGAGCTTGATCCGGTAGCGGTCGAGGTTGGCGAAGGTTTCGTGCAAATCGTCGATTAGGGAGGCTTCTTCCTTGGTCTTGATTACTATGTCATCGACATAGACTTGAATATTGCGACCCAGTTGTTCCTTGAGGCAAGCCTGCATGCACCGCTGGTAGGTGGCTCCCGCGTTTTTTAGTCCGAAGGGCATTGTGTTGTAGTAGAACACACCAAAGGGCGTTGTAAACGCCGTTTTCTCTTGGTCTTCCTCCTTCATTCGAATATGATTATAGCCTGAGTAGGCATCGAGGAAGCAGAGGCGCTCGCATCCCGCGGTGGAGTCGATGATCTGGTCGATTCGCGGCAACAGGAAGTGATCCTTTGGGCAGTGCTTATTCAAAGAGGTGAAGTCCACGCACATCCGCAGGATATCCGTGTCCTTTTTTGGTACCAGCACCATGTTGGCGAGCCTAGTGCTTTCCTTGATATCGCGTATGAATTTGGCGTCGAGGAGTCTGTTGATCTCCATTTCGACTGCCTGCGCTCGTGGCTCGGACAATGGCCGAATTGTTTGCTTGACTGGCCTTGCGTCAGGGTTGATGTTGAGTGCGTGCTCGGCGAATTCCCTGGGAACTCCTAGCATGTCCGCAGGACACCAGGCGAAAATTTCCCAGTGCTCACGGAGGAATTCGACGAGCGCGAGTTCCTATGCGGGACTCAAGTTGTTGGCGATGATGGTCATCTTGGCGGGATCCGATGGGTGGACCTGCACTTTCTTTGTGTGCACCGATGAGTCGAAGGATAGATCGGGCGAGCTCGGCCGGCTCAAGAGGGGCAGACTGTTGTCTGTTGACTCTTTCAGTCTTGCGAGTTCTTCCTGCATGCCGAAGGACTGGGAAATTCTGTTGAGTTCCCTGTCGCAGCTGTCGGATCTCTCGAAGTTCCTGTTGATCGTGATGACGCCATTGGGACCTGGCATTTTCATCTATAGGTAGGCGTAGTGTGGCACTGCCATGAACCTAGCGAACGCGACACGTCCGAGGATGCAGTGGTATTGTGAGGGCCAGTCGACGACCTCAAAGTCGATGCGTTCGCGCCGGAAGTTCTTCGGCGTGCCGAAGATGACGTTGAGGTTGATTTTGCCCAGCGGATATACGCCTTTTCCTGGGACGATGCCATGGAATGTTGTGTCCGAGGCCTCCAAGCAAGTTAGGGGGATCCTCATTGCTCGCAAGGTACTCGCGAATATGAGGTTGATGCCGCTTCCGCCATCCATGAAGACGCGGCTCATGTCAAAGCCTCCGATTTGCGCCTCGAGTACGAGGGGACAATGGCCTAGACGAGGTACTTGAGGCGGGTGGTCGCGTTTGTCAAAGGTGATGCATGACTCGCTTCCACTGAGGTACTCAGTGGTAGATGGTGGCGAGTGTGTGGCCAAGTTGACTTGGCGAGTGATGGCCTTCTGCACCCGATTGGAGGGGCGTCCTTTTTGGATCATCATGGTACCCATGGCCCTTGGATAGGGTTCGCCTCCCTAGTGCTGGGTGAGATGGGCCATCCGAGATTGCCTCTTTTTGGCAACGTACTCGTTGCCTCTTGAGGAGGATCCTCCGTAGGAGGAGAGCCCTGCACGACGAAGGCTCGACTCGTCTGCTGCCTGTTTGCGCGGCTCGAGTTGCGCGATTGTTTACACTTGGCGCTTGAATTCTTCCTTCAGAAGCCAATGGTAGCCCATTAGCAGTTCTTGCAGAGATCCGAAGGGTAGAGGAGTGCCTCGTAGGGCCTCGCGGCAGCGAGCCCATTCTTGCTCGTTGAGCTTGATCACGACGCGTTCGCCGGTTTGCTCGTTTATTATGGTTGGAGGTTCGATTGCTCCTCCATTGTTGGCGTTGGTGCGATCGCCACCGTTACTGCCATTAGCTCCGTTGCCGCCGTTGCCGCCGTTTGGCGGGTCGGTTCCATTACCGTGATTGCCCGTGTTGTCGCGGTTGGCGGAGGTGTCGTCTATGTTGATGACGGCGCACATGAAGTGATTGGGGAAGCTGCTGCTCCCACAACTCTCAGATCCGGAACCGTAGGTTCCGTCTTCAGTGGCCAGGTTGCCCAGATCGGAGTTGCGACTGCTGTCGCTGACCATGTTTTCGACTACTGTCGGGGCGTTGAGCTCACTGAGTGTGCCGATCGATGGAGGGAACCATGATGCTGGAGCAATCGATGACGCCGTCGGCTGATCAGGCATGCGAAGCATGCCCATCTGACCAACTTGGAAGCGGAAGCTCCCTATTGCCAGGCTGATCCCATCACCTATGGACTCGAAAGCCAGGCGAGTGGCTGGCGTGGGGACGGTGAAGTCGAACGCGTCAAAGAGCTGGTGAATCTCCGCTGTTGCGGAGTTGTAGATCGCGGTTGATGGGGCCGAAGAAGCCGCAACATCAGCACTCCCAATTCCCACAGACGGCGCCAATTGACGAGGGTTTAACTCATCAATGCCCATTGTTATGGACTTGGGTTTTGGAGAAGGAGGGAGCGCTAGAGACATCTATCGGCTAGAAAACAAGCACACAGGGGACTCAAAGATTTACCCAGGTTCAGGCCTCGTAGAGGTCCCTACTCCTGCTTGTCTGCTCGTGGAATTATCGAAGGAATCGAAGATTACAATGGTGCGCAGATGCAATCTGGCGAGGGTTGTGGAAACTAGGGTTGCGTGTGTCCTCCTCGCCGCCCCCTCCTAGCCTTTATATAGGTAGGCTAGGTCTCGGGTAGCAGGTCAAGTCGGTTACAAGTTTGGGTTTTCCCCTTCAAACTTTCTATCTTTAGCTTCTTCTTGTTCTTCAAGCAATCGAGAGTCTGTAGGTTACTCGAATCCTTCATTTGGGCCTTGGCGACACCGTGGCCCTTTACGTATTTAGGCCGTATATACCAAGCTCGAGTACCTGTAGGGTATACCCGTGTCAAGTACTTTGATCAAGTCTTTGATGGTGCATGTCACCTCAAAAATTATTCTTTCTTTTTATCACTTACCTACTCGAGGACGAGCAGGAGTTAAGCTTGGGGATGTTGATACATTGCAAATGTATCTATAATTTTTGATGTTCTATGCTTGGTTTTATCCACTTTCTTGTGTTTTGTCCACACTTTGGAGTACCTTTCATATGATTTCTTGGACTAACCTATTAACAAGAGCCATAGTGACAACTGCCTGTTTTCTGCTGTTTTTGGTTCTAGGAAAGTCAGAAACTGAATATTATCGGAATTGGATGGGACAAAAGCCAAAGTGCCTATTTTTCTGGAAGTCATCAGATGCCAGAATACGAGACGGAGAAGGGCTGGGGGCCGGCCACACAACCTGGCCGCGCGGCCAGGCCTGACCTGCGCCAGGGGGTGGTCTGGCTGACCCCAGTACCCCTTGGCCTCTCCTTCCGCCTATATATTGCCCTCGGGACGAAAACCCTAAGTACCTGATCAAAAATCCACGAAAGAGTCTGTAGCCGTCACCATCTCCATCCCTAGATCGAGAGGGATCTGAAGCTCTTCCCGGCACCCTGCCAGAGAGGGGAATTCACCCTGGAGGCCTTCTTCATCATCATGCAAGCCTCCGGTGTGATGCGTGAGTAGTTCATCTTTGGACTAGGGGTCCATGTAGTAGCTAGATGGTTGGTTGTCCTCCTTTGTACTTTCATGTTTAGATCTTGTGAGCTCCGTTCATGATCAAGATCATCTATTTGTAATCCATACATGTTGTGTTTGCGGGGATCGATGGATATTGAGATGCTATTTCAGATTGATTATTGATTCTAGATGTGTTGTTGCTACTAGGGAGAAAGCAACAATACTTTGTTCATAGAACAATCGTATTGTTTACCTTACACGCAGTTCGTAAAGCAACAATCTATTGCTTGCAACTTAATACTGGAGGGGGTTCGGATGATAACCTGAAGGTGGATTATTAGTCATAGATGTAGTTGGATGGCGGTCTATGTATTATGTTGTATTGCCTAATCAAGTCTCAAAGGAGTCAAGATGATTAGTATATGCATGTATTGCTTTCTCGGTGTTTGTCAATTGCCCCGCTGTAATTTGTTCACCCAGCATGTTATCTATCTAAGGAGAGCCACCTCTAGTGAACTATGGATCCCGATCCTTGTCTTTTATATTCAATCTGCAATCTTTTACTGTTTTATGTTTACTTTCTACAAACTTTTACTTCTTTCCATTCGATACGTTTAATCCTTTGTTTTCCGCAAAACACGGTGAGATTGACAACCTCATCACAAGTTGGGGACAATGTTCTGTGGTTGTGTTGTGCAGGTCTCCATGTTGCTACTAGCACCGGTAGTGCGCCCTGCCAAGGGGCTTGTTCGTCTGCGGTACCAAAGTTGGCAGGCCAGCGCATGGCGGTACCTAAGTTGCCTGAAATCACCGCGTTTCGAAAAGTTGGGCCGCCAACTACTGAGAGGGGCCATTTCGAAGCAAACTCATCTCACCCCTGCCAAATACAAACATTCCGTTAAACCTCCCCGTGAAGTAGACGGTCGGGACCCACATGTCGGTTATATGTCCCTGACGCGGGCGCCAACGCGGCAACCTCTTAGGCAAATCGAGCAGCTAACTGGATTGGATGCGTTGACCAATTTCACAAATCCATTCCCAGCTTTCCCCTAGCACCGGCGACATCGGAATCCACCCTCCAGGCAGGACGATCCCTTCGGACATTTGACTTCCGGCGCCAAGTTGCTGCGGCCAGTTGCTGCGCCCAGTCGCTGATCCCGAGCTCCAATGGCGCATGCCATAGCCGCCGTTGCGAGGCTCTAGCCCGCCTCCATCGCCGATGAGCCGAGCAGCTCGGGGGATGGCAGATCCTACTATCAAGAAAGAAGAAGTTCTGTCTATAAGCGGGTGAGCTACCCTTATCTTTGCTATTCGCACTAATTACAACTGCTAGCTGGCTACTGAACCTCAAATTGTTTGTTAGCCCAACACTGACAAACATATTTTGTCCACAGTTTTCTGTCAAGTGGGATCTGTGCGGATCCCCCTTACCTGGTTACGGTAGTCCTCTACAGGTACGACTCTAATGGCAAGTGGTATGGAAGCCATTGTTTCACGATGGAAGAAGCGCATGCACAGATCTGCACTATATCTAGTATGGTTTCTGCTCTGCATAATCATGTTGAATTATGGCCGAAGCAGACAGCAAAGTTCAGCTTCATGGATGAATGTGGCATCATGGTTCCTATAACGTGTGACAGTCAGCTAATTGGGTTGATGAAAAGGTATGCTTCGGCTGCCATGTTTGACCTGAAATGTCATGCACTGGATGTGGAAGCTGCTGCAACTGGGAGTCGCCCTTCTATTCTTGGACAGGGTGGTTGCTCGAACCCAATTAGCTCCTGGTAAGCAAAGGTCGCTTGGGGTTCACATGTTTGTGCTGAATTGTAATTTTGTTTTATTTACTCTGTAGATATTAGGCGGTTATGCAGCAGACTTGTTTCTTTGTGAGAGCGCCGCAAGGTTAGAAACATGACTGCCGGGTCAGTGATTTTGCTGCCCGAAGAAATAAAAAACGAGTGGAAAGATGATGCTGGACACGATTCTGGTGCCCATTGTCCCGGCGATGCAGAGTACATGAAGCTAAGAAAATTGGCACCGAGGAAGAGGAAGAAGGCAGGAAATGAAGAAGCCAGTGGACGTGAAGGCTTGGCACCTAGGCTGCGGAAGAAGGCTGCTGGCAATGAAGATGCATAGTAATGTGTTGAACTTGAACCTATATATGTAATTCTGTTAAATTCTGATCGCTCTGTGTGTGGCACGTTGCTGGGCGAAACAATCTACCCACGTTCTCTGAGTAAAATTTACCACGACTTAGGGTTTGGAAACGCCCGAGTTAGTAGTTGAATCCGAAATTGTGATTGTTCCACTACTATCTGGAAACAATGATCCACCGGTTCCATGATTGCTGAGGGGCAGGAGGTCTCCAAATACGACGGAATGTAAGTGGCACATAAATAAATTATTTAAGCTGCCACACTCCACGAAGCAGCAACTTATTTCAAATGCTGCACAACGACGTGGCAACATAAAAAGTAATATTCTCACCGATAATGCCCAGATGAGGAGGAAATGGGTACCATTTTCTGGCCTAATCTTGAGCCCGTCTATCTCACCGCCTCTCTGCTCCTGCATCCCCTGCATCTGGTGAAGCTCCCGGATCTCCAGTAACCGAGTGTACGTGCTTCCACTTTATAAATTGTGGTTGTGCCATTTGCATGCGGCACAATCCACGTAGATTATGTTTAAACAAACCACCAGTGTCAGAATACACTAGTAGAAAAGGTGTCTTTGGTCCACGGTTATGTTCCCAATCCGGGACAGAGATCTAAATCGAGGCAAAAATTGATCTAAATCACAAATTCTTCCACAAATTAATCGAGACAGAGCATTTTTTTCCTCCCTGGAATCCGGGACCAATAGTTCAGACCGCTAGGTCAACAAGTACAAATATTACAACTTAAAAAGGCACGGAGCTTAAGCTAAATAGAACTAGTTATCACACATCTCCTTGATCTTCCTAATCTTGGCCCGATGCGCATCTTCCTGCGAGAGCAAGGATCGAATTGTCTGCTCCTTATTTTTAGCATCTTCCTTGCACAGCTTCAATTGTTTCTCTGCATCTTTCCTCATGCACTTGTCAATACTCGTAGTTGTGAACTGCAGGACTTTGGCCTGTGAAGATCCATCCTTGCTTGAGTCAGTTCTTACTCTGCTTTAGCCTTTAGGGCCAACGCCGTGTCCCTCTCCTTCTCGACTTTGCTAACCTTGTCTTCCACCCCCATGAGATCTTGCTTATGCTTGGTCGTGTCAACTGGTTCCCATAGCTTCATCTCAACACTATCAAGAAGTGAGCTGAATGCGGATTCTTTCAACTCAACAGTCATTTCCCATAGTTTGTCCAGCGTTTTCTGCATCGATTTGGGCCACTCTGGATCTACCCATTTGACAACACCGCAACTTCCCCCTCGCATCATTGCACGATGTCCTTGACGCCGTAGAAACCTCCTGCCTGCATTTCGTCCTTCGAACGCTACAAATTTAGCGGGCACATATCCATGTTTACATAGCAGAGGACTGTCTTCATCCGCTAAACCGTGATAGTCGGCGTCATACATCGTCTGGTTGGCCTAACACATCATACGCGCATGAGTAAATGGAGTAGATCTGGCTCAAAAAATAGATAACTGGCCACGGATGATAGAGATAGAGATGAGACGACTCACATCAAAATCACCGTCCGTGTCGTCATGACACGTTTCCTCGTCATCTCCCCTTGAACCCATGGCGAGAGGGGAGGGGGTGGTGGCTGCCGGAGAGGGGATTGGGATGGAGGCGCTGTCGGCTTGCGGCTATGGCAGGATGGGAGTGAAGTGGGGAATGTGGCTTCAAGGGGAAGGAAGAGAAGTACGGGGAGGAAGAGAAGTAATGGGGACGTGACACTGGGATATGGCCCACTCAACTGGTGAGTCATGACACTCGCAACAGGGGAGCCCCCGGTGTTGCCAGTTTGTCTAGAGAAAGCGTGGCCAATCATGCCGCAGAACAGACTACTCGCGGATCGATCTCACGAAAACCATCCCAATCGTCCAAGCGCCCCGATCGGATAGTATGTAACAATCGACAAGGAGAACAACTGTGTTAGGGCGTGCCTTATAGAAGACTCGGTCTAACGCTAAGGTTAGGGCTCTCCTAAGGTTAATTAGTATCCATATGCGGTTTATGAAAAGAACATGCATCCAATGACACTGGTGGATCTAGCTGTGGTTAATGAGAAGAGCAGACATGCAATGACACCGGTGATATGTGGTTTGTGGGAAGAACACACATGCAATGACTCTGGTGATATGTGGTTTGTGAGAAGAACACACATGCAATGATTCTAGCTGTGGTTAATGAAAAGAGCAGACATGCAATGACACCGGTGGATCCATGTGTGGTTCATGGGAAGAACACACGTGCAATGACACTGGGTGTGGTTCATGATATGGTCTGTGAGAAGAACACACATGCAATGACACTGGTGGATCCATGTGTGGTCTGTGATAAGAACACACATGCAATGACACTGGGTGTGGTTCATGATATGGTTTGTGAGAAGAACACGCATGCAATGACACTGGTGGATCCATGTGTGGTCTTTGGGAAGAACACACATGCAATGACACTGGTGATATGTGGTCTGTGAGAAGAACACACATCCAATGACTCTAGCTGTGGTTCATGAAAAGAGCAGACATGCAATGACACTGGTGGATCCATGTGTGGTTCATGGGAAGAACACACATGCGATGACACTAGGTGGATCCATGTGTGGTTCATGAGAAGAGCAGACATGCAATGACACTGGTGGATCCATGTGTGGTTCATGGGAAGAACACACATGCAATGATACTGGGTGTGGTTCATGATATGGTTTGTGAGAAGAACACACATGCAATGACACTGGTGGATCCATGTGTGGTCTATGAGAAAAACACACATGCAATGACACTGGGTGTGGTTCATGATATGGTTTGTGAGAAGAACACACATGCAATGACACTGGTGGATCCACGTGTGGTCTTTGGGAAGAACACACATTCAATGACTCCGGTGGATCCATGTGTGGTATGTGAGAAGAACACACATCCAATGACTCTAGCTGTGGTTCATGAAAAGAGCAGACATGCAATGACACTGGTGGATCCATGTGTGGTTCATGGGAAGAACACACATGCGATGACACTGGGTGGATCCATGTGTGGTTTGTGAGAAGAAAACACATGCAATGACACCAGTGGATCCATGTGTGGTTCATGGGGAGAACACACATGCAATGACACTGGGTGTGGTTAATGAGAAGAGCAGACATGCAATGACACCGGTGGATCCATGTGTGGTTTGTGAGAAGAACACACATGCAATGACACTGGGTGTGGTTCATGATATGGTTTGTAAGAAGAACACACATGCAATGACTCTAGTTGTGGTTCATGAAAAGAGCATGCATGCGATGACTCTAGCTATGGTTCATGGGAAGAGCAGACATACAATGACACCGGTGATATGTGGTCTGTGAGAAGAACACACATGCGATGACACCGGTGGATCCATGTGTGGTTCATGGGAATAACACACATGCAATGACTCTGGTGATATGTGGTTTGTGAGAAGAACACACATCCAATGACTCTAGTGGATCCTTACGTGGTTTATGAGTAGAACACACATCCAATGAACTCTTGTGGATCTATCTTGGCATAATTTGATGTATGCCACAATGTATTTCATTGTGCAAGACACTCACTTTCCATTTTTATACTACTCAGTATCGCCCTTGGTTTTATGTGGTACTACTCAGTTTTGCCCCCTCTCCCTCTCTATCTTTCGTAGAAGCACAAATTTGTGCTCACCCTGTCTGCTACTCCCTGATTGGTTATCACAGTTGTCACGCGGATCGTGCGCACCAGCCGTTGATTCTGTGTAATCCAACGATGATCGTTGCACACGTCGTGCGCTTCACAGTATAGCACGAGACAACACGGACGTCTCCCTCAGCGAGACTTCTACAAGAAGGAACACGATGTTGTCCATGGAAAAAGTCGTCGAGCGGTCATGTCATGTTTAATCAAGTCTAAAAAGCCTACTGCTGCTACTACTACGCCACAACGCATGCGTCATCGAGTGCACGGTCGTCGATGGACAGCTATAATTTATTGCCAGTTGATTTTAATAAGACATATCCCATTTTTACGCAGTGGCTCTCAATCGCCAATTTTAGGACCGTGTCAAACTTCGTACATAGAAATTGTGTGTGCGCCCTTTGCATGCGGCTCAATACAGAACTGCCATGCATGGCCCGGAAAAAAACGTGACGTACCGTGCGCGTGTCGCGGTGCACGGTGCAGTCGACTGCGCGGCATGTTGCACGGTGGTGCAACGAAACATGCCTTGCTTCTATCCACCTTAGCTACAGAGCCCCTCTCCGCAAACCCACTCCCACTCTCGCTCACTGTCCCCACGCAACCCTCTCCACTGTCCCACCAGCATCCGCAAACTCCCGAGAATACCCCGTCCGCGCCGATGATGGCCGAGGAGGATAAGGTGGCCATCGTCGCCTCCATGGCCACTGGCGAGGAGGCCTCCGTCACCTCGCCGGTCCCCCTCGACGCGTTGAAAGCAGCCGCTGTCCAGGCCCTAGTGGAGGCATCGATGGCAGCCGCCGTTCCCGTCCAGGCCCTCGTCCCAGCTACCGACTGAGACGCCGAAGAGGAGCCCCCGCCAGCGAGGAGGCCTCCGCCGGTCACAAGCATATCACACACTTCTTGGGCACCTACGATCCAGATAAGTACATTGCTCCGCTGAACCCCTACGACACCGGCATCGACGACCTATGGTTGGAGGTAACTAGGGTTTGCTCCCCTCCCCTGGTTCTTCTACCGTTTGTTACAAATAATGGGCTAATCTATTTAAAATTTAGCTGGTATTGTCATGTTTAATATTCTAGAATTAATCATGGAAATTGTGCCTAATTATCCAACACCGTTCCCATCGTTGGATGCTAGATCTTGGTTTATTAGGATTCGCTTGTTCGCATTTCGATTGCTCGATCTCTTTACACCACTACTCCCCCATTTTCCCTTTCTTCCAATAGGTTTCGGCAGCGACGTCGAGCGATGACGAGTCCATTCACACCAAGGCTCGTCGGTCTTTGAGGAGGCTGCGGCCGGCAAATCACGATGGCTTCCTCACGCCCCCTACTACAGCTGCCCCTTCCGCAGAAAGCGTCTCTTTAACGAGTCGGCCGGTGGCACCGTCTTGAACACCTTACTGAAGCATGCAGAGGCCGCGCGCTCCGGCATCCACAAAAGCGGCAAGCCCGAGACCGCGAACATCAATGCCTACATCGCTGAACACCGTGCTCTCGGCATTCACCTCCGAAACCTCCAGCGGGTGGCCATCAAAGAGGGTCGCATGCCTCCAACCAGGCCCAAGGCCCCCAAGTCCAAGAAACTGGGCAGCAAGAAGTGGCGGAGGCGCCAGAGGGAGATGGAGGCGCTGGCGAATGAACGGGTTGGATGTCTCCTTGAATGTATCGCATCTGCCATGCTGCTTTGCTAGCGGCTTCTTTTGATTTTCTATATTTTGCTTGCATCCTATTTCTGGCTGAATGCATCAAACCCCGTTAAGCAACCTACTACTTTCTATTGCTATATCCTATTTAGCTGCACACAGCTATATCTACATTTGTTTTGTTTTCTAAATGAATGTATTCTGCCTGGTGTGATTTGCTGCTCTAGATTTACTACCTGATCAGAGGCAAAAAGAGGTCCAAAAGGGAACGAATTATCAAAGTGAGAATCTTCTCTAGATTTGCTACCAATTTGGGCAAAATGAAACATATATGTTTAGCGAGAGAGGAAAAGGGCACTGTTTCAAACTGCTAGTTAAGAAGCTACCATCTTGACAAGCTACAAGATACATACATAAACATAACACAACGAGGGTTAAATTTATTTTACTAGTATCACTTGATGCGCTAGACATCTTGGCAAGCTAACTGAGTTCCACAAAACAGAAACAGAAACATAACACTGACAAGTAAAATTTAATTCACTCCTCATCAGACCACTTGACGCGCTTGCTACCATTCTAGGTACTCCACGTCCGACGAACTGCTTTGTCTCAAATGGCATCTGACTTGGCTTTCCTATCTTCAGCGTCCTGCGGCACAATTAGCGGTGTATCACAGGCCTGATTGTTGCCGCTAGAAGATGCCGCCTCTCTGTTTGCCGCTTCAGCTGTAGCCTCTCTGTCAGCTGCTTCTTCAGCTACAAGCTCTCTTTCAGGTACATGCAGCCTCTCAGATGCAGCCAATTTCTTTGCATATTCAACTTCAAACTCAGCTATTCGGCATTTTCTACAAAGGGCTCCCCTAAGCTCGTCTTCCCTCTTGCAAATAGGGCAAAATACGAGGTAACGTTGAAAAAAATGGATCTTCTTGTACAGCTGGTAGGTCACGTAAGCATCTATGGCTGCATACTTCAGGTTTATATCAGACAACAGCCACTCATTCTAGAAATCGTGCCTATCCTTAGAGAAATCTTCCTTCATTGTGATGTACGACTCATCGAGGATTCTAGTTGCGAGTGATGCCATTCCATCCTTCTTCCTGCCCCCTAGGATCTTGACAAGATGCTGAATATCGATCCAGTTGTGCGCAGGAATCATAATTTCCTCTTGATACAATTTCGAAAAATCAGTTGTTGTGTCGACGGTCTGAAAACAATTCCTTTTTTCAAGGAACTGGCAGCTTGAACATTTCTGTCAGTCCTGAAAGTATGTAGTTTGTCATCACCAAAATTTGTAACTACAAATATTTTGTCAATGCAAGATCATCATCTCAATATAATTTTGAAAAGTTTAGTAAATGCAAGATCAAGACTCTCAACATTGTATTGTCATAATTTATTCGGTTTTGCTATTTCTCAGTCGACTGAACGAGTTGCACATTTCTTTTAACTATGGTTGCACTTTTCTTAGGTGATTGAGACTAAAGAAAATCTTAGTCGATTAAGACATATGCAAACCCTAATTTATTTGGTCCTAAGTAAAATCCAGTAGTTGCAAGATGAGCAAGTGGATAAAGAACAAGAGGAGAAAACCCTAAAAGCGGTTAGCTACAGAGAGCAGATCTACAAACAGGGAGAGGTGGTAGATGAGGACGTGTTTCCGCATGGCAAGTTGAACGACGGCGAGTTCATTCACTTCATATGGGTGCTCCGGGGTGTACTCGAGGTCCAATCCCACAAACTTGTCCTCGTCTATCCCAAGCCAACCCTCGTACATCCTCAGGACACGCACCACTGTCTCCTCCTCGTTGGTGTAGACAACGTCTATCTTCTTGTTATCATGGGTAGTGAAGCTTGTCTCTAGAGTGCGTAGATCTTCCATGGCGGCAAGGAGAAGACGGGAAGAAGATAGTAGATGACAGGAAGAAGAAGAGTGGTTTCTGTGAGGCAGGGGAATGGTGGAACCGTCAATGCACTTTTATGGTAGGGGTTAACGATTGGGATGGAAGTCCAAGGAGAGACGTGTGGCGGTGGCCGTTCCAGCTTCTGAGTAAACAAAAAATAATTATAACACCGATACATGGGCCCTGTTTTGTCACGTCAATACACTGGGTAGGGGGCGTTGTCATATCCACTGTGCCAACGCTGCAAGCCTACGTGACAGCCATCTTGCCTAAGCGACGGGAGCGACATAACGGCGAACTGACAGGGGGGGCCAACTTGACGCCCGTTAGCCTGATTTTTTGTATTGAAACGTAAAGTTGAATTCGTGCCGAAAAAGACCCTCTGAGTATTTGGCACACCAACTGTAGTCATCCCGGCTGATTTCAGGGAACTTGGGTACCGCATTGCCTGTACACCCCAACTTTCGGGCCGCAAAGTGATAATCTCCCTGCCAAGGCTTAGCTAGCAACACCTTTGGGGTGTTTCCTTGCTCCTACTGGTTCGATTAAACCTTGGTTTCATAACTGAGGGAAACTTGTTGCTGTGCTCATCATACCTTCCTCTTGGGGTTCCCCAACGAGCTCTACATCAACACCGAGCCATCAAGCACCCCCTCGGCCTATCCTTTCGCCTATAAGATGCCTCCGATACAGAAACCCTAAGTACTCAATCAAAATTCCACGAATGAGTCTATAGCCGTCGTCATCTCCATCCCTAGATTGGGAGGGATCTGAAGCTCTTCCCGACACCCTGCCAGAGGGAAGAATTCACCCTGGAGGCCTTCTTCATCATCATGCAAGCCTCCGGTGTGATGCGTGAGTAGTTCATCCTTGGACTACGGGTCCATGTAGTAGCTAGATGGTTGGTTCTTCTCCTTTGTGCTACCATGTTTAGATCTTGTGAGCTCCGTTCATGATCAAGATCATCTATTTGTAATCATACATGTTGTGTTTGCGGGGATCTGATGGATATTGAGATGCTATTTCAGATTGATTATTGATTCTATCAAGTCTTTGTTATTTGTGATCTTGCATGCTTTCTTTTGTTAGTAGCTATCTTTGCCAAGTAGATGCTAGCAACTCCAAGAGTTAGTATTTATGCTCGATAGTGGGTTCATGCCTCTAGTAATCTGGGAAAGTGACAGAAATCTCTAAGGTACTAGATGTGCTATTGCTACTAGGGAGAAAACATCAATCCTTTGTTCATAGAACAATCGTGTTGTTTACTTTACACGCAATGCTTAATGTAATTATCTGTTGCTTGCAACTTAATACTGGAGCGGGTTTGGATGATAACCTGAAGGTGGATTATTAGTCATAGATGTAGTTGGATTACGGTCTATGTATAATATTGTAATGCCCAATCAAATCTCAAAGGAGTCAAGATGATTAGTATATGCTTGTATGCTTTCTCGATGTTTGTCAATTGCCCCGCTGTAATTTGTTCACCCAACATGTCATCTATCTTAAGGAGAACCACCACTAGTAAACTATGGACCCCGGTCCTTTCTTTTATCATCAATCTACAATTGTTTACTATTTTCTATTTACTTTCTGCAAGCAATTACTTTCTTCCACACAATACGTTTAATCCTTTGTTTTCAGCAAAACTGGTGAGATTGACAACCTCACTGTAAGTTGGGGGCAAAGTTTTGTGGTTGTGTTGTGCAGGATTTCAAGTTGGCAACAACACCTTGGAGGTGTTTCCTTGCTCCTACTAGTTCGATAACCTTGGTTTCATAACTGAGGGAAACTTACTGTTGTGCTCATCATACCTTCCTCTTGGGGTTCCAAACGAGCTCGACATCAACCACGAGCCATCAAGTATTTTCTGGCGCCGTTGCCGGGAAGTGAAGGACATTTTCACAAGGGCAGTCCCTCATAACCAATCTCTTTACTTTGTTGTTTTTGTTTTGCTTAGTTTAGTTTTGCTTTGTTTGCTTGTTTCTTTATCAAAAACACAAAAAAATAGTTTTACTAGTTTGCTTTATTTATTAAAAACACAAAAAATGACTACTCTTGAAAACACTAAGTTGTGTGACTTCACTAGCACCAACAACAATGACTTCATGTGCACACCTATTGCTCCACTTGTTCCTGAAGCTACTTTCTTTGAAATAAAACCTGCTTTAATCAATCTTGTTATGAGAGAACCATTTTCTGGTATTGGTAATGAAGATGCTGCTGCTCATCTAAATAACTTTGTTGAACTTTGTGAGATGCAAAAGCATAGGGATATAGATGGGGATATTATTAAGCTTAAATTGTTTCCTTTCTCTTTGAGAGGAAAAGCTAAAGAATGGTTGCAATCCCTAACTAGGAATAGTATTGATTCTTGGACTAAATGCAAATATGCTTTCATTGGAAAATATTATCCTCCTGCTAAGATTATATCTATGAGAAGTGAAATAATGAAGTTTAAACAATCTGATAATGAACATGTTGCTCAAGCTTTGGAAAGAATGAAATCTTTGGTAAATAATTGTCCCACTCATGGACTAACTGCTTGGATGATTATCCAAACCTTTTATACAGGATTGAACTATTCTTCAAGAAATCTACTGGATTCTGCTGCTGGAAGTACCTTTATGACCATTACTTTGGGTGCTGCAACAAAGCTTCTAGATAATATGATGGTTAACTATTCTGCATGGCACACTGAAAGAGCTCCACAAGGTAAGAAGGTAAATTTTGTTGAAGAAACCTCCTCCTTGAGTGATAAAATTGATGTTATTATGTCTATGCTTGTTAATGGGAAGGCTCATATTGATCCAAATCATGTCCCCTTAGCCTCTTTGGTTGCTCAAGAAGAGCAAGTTGATGTGAACTTTATAAGAAATAACAATTCTAGCAAAAATGCCTACAGGAATAATTTTGGTAATAATAACTATAGGCCATATCCCCCCAATAATGGTAATGCTTATAGAAATTCCTACAACAATAATAGGAGTTCTCCCTCTGAACTTGAAGTTATGCTTAAAGATTTTATTAATAAACAAACTGCTTTCAATAAAACTATTGAGGAAAAACTCTCTAATGCTGAAAGAAATATAGCATCATTGGCTGAAGCACAATATTCTTTGAATAAAATGGCTGCTAAACCTGAAACTATTGATAATCCCTTTGTTTCTACTAATGCCATACAAGTTAGAATTGATAAAAATGTTAGATTGTTAGTTGAATTGCATGCTAAGTGGGAAAGAGAAGATGAAATTGCTAGAAATATTAGTGTTCCTACTATCACTACCACTAGTGTTGAAGCTAGTAATAGCTCTACTACTTTAGATGATAATTATGATTTTGATCTTGATGGTTATAATATCTCTAAAGTAATTAAGTTCCTACAAAAGCTTGCTAAAAGTCCTAATACTAGTGCTATGAATATGGCCTTTACAAAACACATTACTAATGCTCTCATAAAAATTAAAGAAGAAAAGATGAAACATAAAGCTTCTATTCCTATGAAACAAGAAGATGGTTGGGAACCCATCATTAATATGAAAGTAAATGATTTTGATTTCAAAGCTTTATGTGATCTTGATAGTAGTGTTTCTATTATGCCTAGAAGGATTTATGATATGCTTGATTTGCCACCACTAGAAGATTGTTATTTAAATGTCCCACTTGATGATAATGCTAAAAAGAAACTCATGGGGAGTATTAATGATGTTCTTATTATGGTTAAAAATGCCTATGTCCCCGTTTATTTCTATGTTTTGGATGTTGAATACAATGCTTGTTGTCCTATTACTTTGGGAAGACCTTTTCTTAGAACTGTTGGTGCCATTATTGATATGAAAGAAGGCACCATTAAATATCAACTCCCACTCAAGAAAGGTATAGAACACTTCCCTAAGAAGAGAGAGAAGATAAGATTTCTTTTGCCTCTCCTATGAAAACAAAATTTGCTCTTAATGCGTCTTCATTTGAGAACACTTGATTCTTTTTCTTGCTTCTTATGCCTAACTTAAAGGCGTTAAAGAAAATTTCCTATTGGGAGATAACCCAAAAGTTTTAGATGAGTCTTGGAAGTTATTACCTCAGTAATAACCTCTCCTTATCCTTTTTATTTGCTTTTTGTGCCAGGAGTAACCTCTAATGAGAGAGAAGTAATGATTGGGAAAGTTGCTGTCCCAAAATAGATTTTTGTGCTTCACCGTAAAAATTTGTGTAAAATCTTTGTACGTCGTTTTGAGGCGTGAATTTTTTTGCTTCTGCCCTAGGTTGTTATCTAACTTTCGTTAGTTCAACACTTTTTGATTTGAGCAACAGAAGGTCTTCGAAAAAATTGGTTTTACCTGCTAGTCTGTTTTGACAGATTTCTGCCATTATATATTTGCATTTGCTTCTTGTTGGTTCCTTTTTGAGTTCCCTTTGGGGAATTGAGCTTTCTGAGGGAAGTGCTTCAGTAGCTTGTGTTTTAATGGAAGTTTTATTGGTGTTGAAACTGAACCTAAAGACTTATTATCTTGAGTGCACTAATGTTGCTAATAAAGATTGTGTGAAGTTTTGTATGAAGGAAAAATTTCAGGTGTGAGAATGATGTAATGAGATGAAGAATGGACTAAAGATCAAGCTTGGGGATGACACCCCATGTCACCCCAAGAATTATCCAATAAGTACAAGCGTCAAAGCTTGGGGATGCCCAAGGCATCCCCTTCTTCATCAATAAAAATCTCATGTTTCTCCCAAACACTTCATTTTTATTGTTTCATGCATAGTTGTGTTGTTCTTGGAGCGTCTTTGTTTTTTGTTTTTGGTTTTCTTAGTTTGCTTGAATAAATTGGTTGGACCCCCCTCTTTCATGCATTGGTTTTCAAATAGTTTGGTTTGGATTGGAAAAGAGTAGGAAAGTTCATGCTTAAGTGGTAAAGAGAGCTTGTTTTTGACTGTGGCCCATGCTTTGTCATGCCATGCTTGATATTATTTTGGCTTTATGCTTAGTGATCTTTGCTGTAGCATGACATGTTATAAACAATTGATATTGCTTAATGTGCTTTGGAAGAATCATGCGTTGTTTTAGCATATTAAAGCATAATATTGTGGTATTCTCCTTTGATGCTTTATTTGGGTTGACTTGGCGCATGCTCACACCATGTTATGACTATCCCAAGTCACCATAGCCTTTATGATCCTTTAGTTTTCGACTTGTAGTATCACTTTATGCTTTGATTAATGATGTTTTGTCACTTTGCATGATTATGGCCATTATTTCTCTCTTAGTTGGTCGCTCCCAGTATTTTGCTAGCCTCCATAACCAAGTATGAGTTCCACTCATGCATCCAACTCCTAAAACCAAGTTATTCCAAAGAGTCCACCATACCTACCTATTAGCATTTGCTATTCCAAGTATATTCAAGTTTTTATCTACCTTCCGAATTAAACTTATTATGAGAAAACTAGTGATTAAAGCTCTCACGAACTTGATGGTACACTTTACTTTTCTTGCCCTTAATAAACTTGAACCATTGTGTCGTCTATGTTGTATATGCTTGCACTTATATGTTGGGGATTAGGAGAACCATGCCCCCCCGTGGAACGCTTTCAACATTGCACGTGTACTTTGTACCTAGTTGATATCATGCTCTTTTGTCTATGGATGTCGTCGGTGTGAAATGAAAGGGGAGCTTGTAAGTCCATGGAGTTATGTATGTGTGTTAGAGAAATGCCTGGGCCGCCGTTCTAATCCATGCTGTCATGGTGGAAACCTGCAGCGTAACCATAATGAGCTATCTATGAAGCATTCTTCTTATAAAAAGAGTCAGATATTGAGAAAAAAAGAGAAAAAGAAAAAAAAGAGATATGAGAAAAGAGGAAAGAGAAAAAAAAAGCACCATTTTCCCATGGTAAATAAGAAGATTGCTGAGATGCTCGTTGTCTGCTTGTCTTGTCATTTTGATATGGGGATTCTTTCGTAATATCGGGCAAGGGGTACCCCGTTGGCGGTTCTCTATGATACACATGTACTTACTATGACAAGAACTTATCGGTAACTAAACTTGAGTAGCATGAGGAGCGGCCCTCGTATTCAAGGGACATGAGATTTCCAACTTATACTTTGTCAAGCATATACTCCATAGTTTGTTCACTTTAACCTTAATCACTTCAAGATGCTTATGATAGGGGCAATGATAGCTGAAAGCTAATAAGTACCATAATTTTTGGAAGCTCTTTATGAGACTTGAATCCCTGCTTCCTTCTATGAAGTCCTTTCTTTTACTTTTATGTTGAGTCTCCACCTTCTATCTTTATGCACCTATTTTGAGAGCATAGTGGCCATTCTTAGTTCTATGTGCATTGTCCCAAGACTTGTTGATTGATGCATAACTTTGATATTTCTTGTTCTTAAACTATTTGTATCTAGTCACTCTTATGAACTTTGAAGGTGTCCTATGCATCTATGTTTGATACTCTATGAGGAACAAGCTGAATGCCACTATGCTATGTTTTCTTTATGTGAAACAAACAAACGTCTTGTAAAGCATTGTAATTCATGAATCTTTTGTTTGTGCCTTTTCATGTTGCAACATAGTTGCTATGTCTTATTGTTAGAACTATATCTTTCATGCTATGTTAAAGTACTATGATCCCAGCTATCAATGTTTTACAAATACTTTGATCAAGTTTATGATGGTGCATGTCACCTCAAAAATTATTCTTTCTTTTTATCACTTACCTACTCGAGGACGAGCAGGAGTTAAGCTTGGGGATGTTGATATGTTGCAAACGTATCTATAATTTTTGATGTTCCATGCTTGGTTTTATCTACTTTCTTATGTTTTGTCCACACTTTGGAGTAATTTCTATACACTTTCTTGGACTAACCTATTAACAAGATGCCACAGTGCCAGCTGCCTGTTTTCTGATGTTTTTGCTTCCAGGAAAGTCAAGAAATGAATATTCTCGAAATTTGACGGGACAAAAGCCAAAGTCAGTTTTTCACCGAGGGGGACACGGAGCCAGAATACGAGACGGAGAGGGGCCAGAGGGCCGCCACATCACCTGGCCACACGACCAGGCCTAGCCCACGCCAGGGGGTGGTGTGGCCGCCTAGGGCACCCCCTCGGCCTCCCCTTTCGCCTATAAGATGCCTCCGATACAGAAACCCTAAGTACCCGATCAAAATTCCACGAAAGAGTTTGTAGCCGCCGTCATATCCATCCCTAGATCGGGAGGGATCTGAAGCTCTTCCCAGCACCCTGCCGGAGGGGAGAATTCACCCTGGAAGCCTTTTTCATCACCATGCAAGCCTTCGGTGTGATGCGTGAGTAGTTCATCCTTGGACTACGGGTCCATGTAGTAGCTAGATGGTTGGTTCTTCTCCTTTGTGCTACCATGTTTAGATCTCATGAGCTCTGTTCATGATCAAGATCATTTATTTGTAATCATACATGTTGTGTTTGTGGGGATCCGATGGATATTGAGATGCTATTTCAGATTGATTATTGATTCTATCATGTCTTTGTTATTTGTGATCTTGCATGCTTTCTGTTGTTAGTAGCTATCTTGGCCAAGTAGATGCTAGCAACTCCAAGAGTTAGTATTTATGCTCGATAGTGGGTTCATGCCTCTAGTAATCTGGGGAAGTGATAGAAATCTCTAAGGTACTAGATGTGTTGTTGCTACTAGGGAGAAAACAGCAATCCTTTGTTCATAGAACAATCGTATTGTTTACTTTACACGCAATGCGTAATGCAATTATCTGTTGCTTGCAACTTAATACTAGAGGGGGTTCCGATGATAACCTGAAGGTGGATTATTAGTCATAGATGCAGTTGGATTACAGTCTATGTATAATGTTGTAATGCCCAATCAAATCTCAAAGGAGTCAAGATGATTAGTATATGCTTGTATGCTTTCTCGATGTTTGTCAATTGCCGCACTGTAATTTGTTCACCCAACATGTCATCTATCTTAAGGAAAACCACCACTAGTGGACTATGGACCCTGGCCCTTTCTTTTATCATCAATCTACAACTGTTTACTGTTTTTTGTTTACTTTCTGCAAGCAATTACTTTCTTCCACACAATACGTTTAATCCTTTGTTTTCAACAAAATCGGTGGGATTGACAACCTCACTGTAAGTTGGGGGCAAAGTTCTGTGGTTGTGTTGTGCAGGATTCCAAGTTGGCAACAACACCTTGGAGGTGTTTCCTTGCTCCTACTGGTTCAATAACCTTGGTTTCATAACTGAGGGAAACTTACTGCTGTGCTCATCATACCTTCCTCTTGGGGTTCCCCAATGAGCTCGACATCAACCACCAGCCAGCAACTCCTCTTAGATCAATAATCAGAAGAGGGACCTGGAGATCCATTCTGACTCCTACATATTCAACGAAGACTTCTGTGATCGTGTGAACCTTTAACGCTAGTAACTTAATCCCTTTGTCTCATGATATATTACATGTCCAAGATTCGATCGTCGGTATCCAAATACCTAGTTTGATCTCGTTACCGACATGCACTCTTTTCTCGTTCCCGTGATATAACATTCTAGTGATCACATCACTTGCTTGCAATCTATTCTCAATGTGATATCACCTAGAGGGCCGAGAGTATATCTATCCATCATCGTTATGGACAAATCCCACTCTTGATCCATGAGCCTCTACATAACACCTTCGTAGTACTGAACCCACCTTTATAGTCACCCTTTTTCGGTGTGACGTTTGATGTTATCAAGATAATCTTCCGGTGTTAGTGATTAACATGATCTCATGGTTTAAGGACTAGGATTACTTCGTATGATGTTATAGCAATATAAACTCAATGCCTTTGATCGTAATGCTATACTTCGGATGAATGTTCATTACATCATTTCACAAATGTTGTGACCTCGTTATTAACGACATCCAATGTCCATGATCAGGAAACGTTGATCATCTTGTTAATCAATGAGCTAGTTTAAAGAGAGGCATAACTAGGAACTTTCCATTTGTTTATTAAACACACATGTATTAACGTTTCCGTATTAATACAATTATCGCATGCAAAATAAACATCTATCATATACTTGGAATATACATAATAACAATTTTATTATTGCCTCTTAGGGCATATTCCCTTCATTATAGGCTGGAATTTGACTCGGTAAGGCCCCCGCGACATGAGTCGAACTACCCCAGCCCATACCGGATTCGAGTCCGGGGACTCGAGTCTAAAGTAGGTGGTGTTGTTTTTGCCCAAGAGCAATTAAATGATCCCAATCTATCGAGAGCATCACACTTACCAATATCCCCATGAATATTAAGCATCTACGGACATACTTACCAATGTACTTTTGGGCCAGTTACTTCACCTTATGATACCGTAGACTTCAGATAATGCACTCGAGACTTCAAAGTATCCACCCGAATCTTCGATTCGACTGGACACTCGAGGCTACTAACATAGGTATGCCAACCGGGAACCCGACTATAGCCACCTAGATTGGCCTGAAGGGAGGCCCACTCAACGACCTTCCAAGGTCCATGAAGCCCATGATGGTTCGGCTGATATGAAGCCTACAAGGACACCGACTTCAAGCACACAAGACAAGGAATACAATATTAGAATCTACACAAATACCAACTTGTAACCAACTCGGATTGGTACCTGAGACCTAGCCTCCCATATATAGAGGCTAGGAGGGTCCAACGAGGAGGGCACCCACAATAGACCAAAGACATCACATAAACCCTAGCACAAATACACCCGCCAAATCTAATCTACGCACCATCACCATCAAGGCACCCTTGTAACCTTTGGTTCATCGATCAATGAAGAACACACAAGTAGAAGTAGGGTTTTCCCTCCGGGGGCCCAAACCTGGGTAAACCTAGTGCCCCCGTGTGTTTGTCTGTTAGACGACAAAGTCTCCAGCGTGTCGCTCTTCCCTTAAACCCAAGTCCATTAAGTATGGGCATTGACGTGATCACCCCACGTCACACGGAGTGTGGTGCTACCCTCTTACGCTGACTGTGCGCCCATGACGTGCGTGTGTTCCACCGTCTTGCGACGTGGGGTACGACAGCATGCACGAAACCCGTCCATGGTCTAGAATCTTTCGCCCTGGCCGGCTGCGGGTCCTGCCTCCCGGGAGAGTAGAGCTCCATTGCAACCGCACCGTGTGTCCTCTCCGGCATCCATCCCACAATTGAAAAGAATCGAGGGAACGTGGATAGCAGTTTTGGCCGAAACAATCTAACGCTATTATTTACTCTGATTGGAAACATTGATACATGTGTGGTATGTAAACAACCAAGTCCCTAGTAGCGTATATTTTACTAGTTCATTGGTCAACTGATGATCATGGTTTCCTAATCATGGAGCATTTATGCCAATTGACAATAAGATCATATCATTAGTGAATTACATGACGAAAACACTTACCCAACATAAGTATTGTAGCACGATCAAGTCACATAGTTCATCGTTGCAATAATTAGGAAACGTAGTGAACTTCTCCTTTGATCGTGATATCATATTTAATCACTATCACACGCGGCTGCTTTGATTGCATCAACCATCACACCATAATAGGGTGATCATAAAGGTGTATGTCAGGTATTCCAAAGGTATAGGTTGAGGCATATACATCAAGATCGGGATTTGTTATTCCGCATGGCGGGAAGATACAATGGCCCACTCAGTGAGATTGCATCTAGGAAGATACAACGGATGACTAGGTCATGAAGATGCGATATAATAGAAACGAGATAAGTAGAACCTTCGGTAATGAGATTGAACAAGGTATGTTGATACTAATGATCAAATCTTGGACGAGTTATGTATCGAAGTAATAAAAGGAATTGGAGTCGACATTTATGATTCAAATGACAATAACATCCTAGAATGCACATGGGTCATTATGGGTATCCAGATCCCGCTGATGATCATTGATATGAGAGGTGTCTTGATGATGTCTATGATGTTCCCAAACCCTAGGGCAACACACTTAAGGGTTATACAATGCTTAGAGATAGTTTTGTAATCATCGGGACCACCAAAAGAAAAAAGAGAGAAAATCGAAAGGGTTCCGGGTAAAGTTCAAAGTAGTTTAGAATGATCAAAAAGGAGTTCTGGATCATGAGGAAATGTTAAAATGTGATTTTTATGTTAATTATTGAAGTAATAAATAAAAATATAATTTAAAATGATTTTTGGGAAAATCCTCCCTGGGCCACTTCCCGGAGGGAAGGACCCATGTGGAGGGCTCCCTAGGGCTTCCGCCCGGCCGACCTTGGCCGTGCGCGCAGGGTGGGGAGGGCCCACCTGCCCAATGAATCCTCCTTTAGTCCCACCTTGATAGTTGGAAGGTGGGAGTCCCTCCCCATCTCTTATAAAGAGGGGCCAAGGGAGAGGGAAAACAACAATAAATAAATTGGGAATTTCCTAAGGCAATTTTCCTGGGATTCTCTCTCTCGTTGGCTATAGTGCTTGTGATTCCAAGAAGAACTATGCACGTGGGAGACCACACCACTCCGGCACGCCGTCGCGCTACTGGATCCCCTCCAGAAGGCCTACTTCCACAATCCTAGCTGTACCGGGGAGAACGGGAGTCGTTGTTGAGCACCGAACGTGTGCGAAACTACGACGGTGCTGCCACTTGTGGCACCAGGATTGTCGTGCGAGGAGAAACGTGGCCTTGAGGTTGACTACGAGTATGACTACATCATCCATGTTACCACGAATGTTAAATGCTTTTGCTCTACAAGGGTATGTTGCCAAAATCTCTCTCCTTTACTGCATTAACTCATAGGTAGATCTTGGCATTAGTGTTGCGCTAGTCATGAAAAATTATTGTTTTCTATTGCGAATCCCTTCACACATTTCATTAGTTCATAAAGTTTTATGACATGCTATAACTGTATCAATCGGAAACATTGGTATATGTGTGGTATGTAAACAAACCAAGTCCCTTGTAGGCTCTATTCAACTAGTTCATTGGTCAATTGATGATCAAGGTTTCCTGATCATGGACATTTATGTCAATTGACAGTGAGGTCACATCATTAGATGAATGATGAGATGGACATGTACCCAACATAAGTATTGCAACATTATCAAGTCACAAAGTTCATCATTGCAATGGTTAGAAACAAAGTATCCTACTCCTTAGACCATGAGATCATATCTAATCACTATCACTCGAGGCTGTTTTGATTGCATCAACCGCCACACCGTAGCAGGATGATCATAAATGTGTATGTCTGGTATTCTAAAGGGATATGTTGAGGCATATGCATCGAAATCGGGATTTGTTCTCTCGCGTGACGAGAAGATACACCGCGCCCACTTGGTAGGATTACATCTAAGAAGCTACGCAGCATATGACTAGATCATAAGGATGGAATATCATGGGAACAAGTTAACTAGCACTTGTTGGTAACGCGATTGAAAAAGGTATAGTGATACTGATGATCAGATATTGGACAAGTCAGGTATCAAAGTAACAAAGGGAATTGGACTCGATGTTGATGGTTCAAACAACATTGATATCATGGAATGCACATGGGTCATTATGGGTATCCAGATCCCGTGGATGATCATTGATCCAAGAAGCGTCTCAATCATGTATGTGATGTTCCTAAACTGTAGGGTAACATATTTAAGGGTTATACGACGTTTGGAGATCGCTTTGGATTCATTGGGATCACTAGAAGAAAGAGAAGAGAAAGCCAAAATAGTGTCGTGAGAGGCCGAATGTTGTTCGAAGTGATTCGTAAGGTGTTTTAGGTCAAAGAGAATGAAATAATATGTATTTAATATTAATTAAGTGAATTAATATTAAATAAATATTTAAATTTATTTTTTAGGGGTAGCCCACCTTTATTGGGCCAACTCCTAGAAGGAGAAGGCCCATATGGGCTAGCCGCACCAAGGAGGCAAGAAGGGTCGCCAGGCGGCCTTGGGCCTTGCGCACGGGGTGGGGCCCACCTGGCCACCACCTATCCTCCTTGGTCGGCGTCTCCCCTTGGCCCCTCTCTCCTTTAGTCCCATCGGGACTTGGCAAGGTTGAGTCCCCTCCCTTCCCCTGTATAAAAAGGGGCATATGGGAGGGAACAAACACACAATCTCACAATATTTTCTAAGGAAATTTTCTTAGAAAATCTCTCTCTCTCATAGGCTCTCGTGCTTGTCGTTCCAAGAAGAACTGCGCGCGTGGGAGACGACATATCTTCGGCATGCCATCGCGCTGCTGGATCCCTATTTTAGAATGTCTACTTCCGCAATCCCGACTAGATCGGGGAGAATGGGAGCCGTCGTAGAGCACAATACCTATGCGAAACCACAGGGGTGCTGCCGTTGTGGCACCTGGATTGTCGTGCAAGGAGCAACGTGACCTTGAGGTCGACTACGTCGTTATATCATCCACGTTCATCGTGAATGTTAACTCTTTCGCTCTACATAGGTACATCACCGAAACCTTCTCCATTACAACATTGGTCCTAAATAGATCCAAGCAAGTCATGATTTTTTTTGTTTTCTACTACAAACCCCTTCATGGAGACTACAGAGGTCTTGTGGAGCGCATCCTTGGTGGCCTTCTGCCGGCTAACCATTGGCCTGCGACCGAGTCTCATGGCTAAATGGCGGCTACTCCAAGCTCTGGTACTGGAGGATGCCCGATACCATCTCTCCTTCAACCTCCTAGCTGACGAGCCACATAGGAGGTCCTTTTCCAGCCTAGTCCCGGGAAGCTCCGCCAACATCACCCCAAGTGGCCTTGTCCCTGACAGTGGTGTCGATGTACGTGCTATGAAGCTCATCATCGGTGGCAAGGGACCCGATTGCCTTTTTTTTCCAGTTTAGAGGTCCTTTGTGAAGGACTATGCTGTAATTTTCATTTTTTAGGGGTCTCCATGTAACTTGTAAAGCCACGGCTGAAGATTAATGCAGTTTTTAGGCCCTTGGGGGCCTCCCCCGTTTAAAAATAAACTACTATTTGCATTTTGGTAAAAAAAAAAAGTATATGTGACACAAATTTGAGAAAAATTCAAGCGTGGGCTAAGCTAGGGAGCGGCGAAAGCAAGTCGAACTGTGGGTCCGCCCTCCCCGCCTGAATCGAGATCCCTCTTCCGCTCTTCTTCTTCGTCGTCGTCGTCTCGCGCTCGCAGTCGCAGGTCCTCCTCACCTACCCATCCCAGCGGATAAACCCCCCAGCCGCAGCCGGAACCGCCGAGCCGGACAAGGCCGGCCGCGGCGGCGATGCAGGCGCCGGAGTCCCCCTCCTCCTCCTCCGCGCCGGTCCTCCTCAACATCGGTCGGTCCCTTCCCCGCTCCTCGGGATTCGCCGCTCTCGTCTGACCCCTCGCCCGTGCGGGCTCGAATTCGAGGCTTATTACTGCGGTGTTGGCTATGGTGCAGGGGGGAAGAAGTACGCGACCACCGTCGAGACGCTCACGCAGCGGGAGCCCGACTCCATGCTCGCCGCCATGTTCAGCGGCAGGCACACCCTCCCGCGCCACCCCACCACGGTACGATCCCTCGACGGTGCTCTGTCTCTCGTCGCTGCTTTCTGTGGCGGCTGTAGTCTCAGAGGATGAATGGGTGCAGGGGGCGGTCTTCGTGGACAGGGACGGGAAGCATTTCAGGCACATCCTCAATTGGCTAAGGGACGGTTCCATCCCCGTGCTCTCCGAGTCCGAGTACCAGCAACTCTTGAAAGAGGCGGAGTACTACCAGTTACTTGTAATCGAATTAGAAAGTCTCAATTGTACTTCAAATTCACTTCGAATCAGCAGTCGTCACAGGATGATGGTTTGTTTTCTAGGGTTTGGACGATTACATAAATGAGAAATTGGCTAGCAAAAAGGCTGACAATTCCGCCTCGGCGGAGGCTGAATTGACACGCAAAGATGTGATCAAGTGCATCCAAGCACAGAAAATCAGATTCCGCGGCCTGAATCTATCTGGCCTTGATCTATCTAAGCTTGTAAGGTTTTAGGAAGACTTACTTCTTGTTGTTCTGTTTTGACATTACTGATTACAGCTGCAATTGCTCTACTTAGTAAGCTTATATTTACATACATAAGAAATCCGAATGAGTATGTTGCTTTTCCCCCTTCAGTTTACTACTTGCACTATTGTAAATACAATACATTGTTGATACTCCACAGGACTTATCAGAGGTGGACTTCAGCTATGCATGCATTGAGAGGACCAATTTTTCATGTGCTAATCTCCATAAAGCAAAGTTTAGGGTAATATCACATTCTCACTCACACCAAGATTCGGCATTGTCAGCTATCTTTTTTATATGCAGCACTAGCCCTTTAAAATCCGTTTTAAGTGTTCCAACACAGTTCCACAGCCAAAAGGAACAGTCTAAGAAATTCTTCTATGGAATTTGAAATACTGTATCTGTAATACATTGCCCTGCATATTCTTTGCAGCTAGTGGAAGCTGCACATTCCTCATTTGATCAGGCAAACTTACACGAGTAAGAAACACCATTGAGCTTCTTGTGGTCTTGTAATAGTATATTTTCTTTCCTCTACTCCTTTGTACGGTTGCCTAAGAATCTGGTTAACTATCCATTTCCACCTTTTTAGGCAAATTTTGGTGTGTAGATGCTGTTTGTAAGTGATCATATTTGGAAATAACAGGTGTGAGTTTACTGGGGCAAATCTTCAAGAAGCTGTCCTAGATAGAGCAAACATTCAAAGTGCAAACCTACAAGGTATATAATCCCTTTTGTCCCCTATCATGTTTAAGTTGATCGCAGCTTATTCCTATTTATGTTTATACACTCATGGTACTGCTAAAGAAAATCTCACGCTTGTCATGTCTCTACATTTTCTTGCCTTCAATAACCACTGTATCAATAGAGTAAATCTTTGTTAACTGTACTATGTTAAGCTATCATTTTCCCTCGTTGCCCTTTTTTGTGTGCAAGGATATCTAATCATATACTTGAAAATATTCTTATAAGATGCTATGATTCTTAAAACTAAGTACGAATTGATTGAGTTACCAAGATGATTTTACAGATGCATGCTTAACGGGATGTAGCTGCATCGAAACAGATCTCCGCTCCTCGCATTTACAGGTTTACAAGTTATTGTGATTAGTAATTTCGTCATAAACATTGCGTATTTCCTGCTGAAACCCTCTGCTGACATATTAAGTTGATGATTAATATATCAAAAACCCATAATGAGAGGCATAGCCAAAGCATAACTTTTAGATGGTAGTTCTGCTATCAGTGGCACTTAAAGTGTCCATTTTCCACCCCTGCCCTTTGTAGCATCCAAAACATGTAAACAGAATCTAGCACATGCCTAAAGTATTAACTGCATACAACACACATGTCTATTTGTCCTCACGGGTCCATGTCGATCTTCCCTAGATAGTCACGTATGCAGAAGTTTCCCACGAAGTTGTTTTAGTAATCTTAAAACCAATGTTTGGGTGCTGATTATTCATTTCCTGTGCATCTCTTATCCAGTCCTTGCCCAAAGTATTAACTGCATTCAGGACACAGGTCTCTCTGTTTGCCCACATACCATGTTGATTAGGGTTGCGATCGGGATCCCGCGAAAGTCCCGCTTCTAGTTCATTTGAATATTCTCTAGTATAATTTTTTTTGACAAAAGTTAAGCTAGGAAATTTCAAAATGAACTAGAAGCGGGACTTTCGCGGAATCCCGCTTGCAACCCTAATGTTGATCTTCCTTAGATAGTCACATGTAGAGGCTTCCTATAAAGTTGTTTTGAGTAACTGAAAATCTTTCGATATTTGGGTGTTAATTATTCATTTCCTGTGTATCTTATTTTCATTTCCAATTAATTTTTCAGAGTGCTAATCTTACGGGTTCTGATTTGAATGGAGCTAATCTGGAAGGGGCCAATCTCAAGGTAAAATAACATTGTGATAGAAATAATATTTATAAGAAAATCTGACAATACGGTCTGTTGATTATCTTGTTTATATTTAGTGTGGCATAAGATTCTGTTGTCGAACTATTTGAGTCAGTGTACTGCCGACTTAACGGAATAAATCTGTAGGAAATCTTACACTTTTTATGTAGTATGTGCCTGATCATCCCGAGCTTAGATTTTAGTTCTAGTGAAATTTAGGTTTTCCTTTACATGATAACATGGAGTACCCATTATGTTACTTTGTCCAAAATCATGACTGTTCCATATGTTTTGTAAATCAACTTATTCTGTTTGCTAAAGCATGCGTAGATGAAAGGACATCAGCAACGTCAACCCGTTGCCGTCAGCATGTCATTCTTACCACTATGCTAATCTAGTTGATTTGCAGGGGGCTAAGTTGGCCGGTGCAAACTTGCAAGGCGCAAATCTTCAGCGAGCCTACTTGAGAGAAGTTGATTTGCGTGAAACTGTATGTTGTCCTGTTTGCTTTTGATTGTTGACCTGAATAGTGAATATTTTACTTCAGACATGTTTCGAACCATTTATCAACTTTAATTATTTTACAAATACAGAGTAATAGATTCCTATATGGAGTATAACATACTACAAAACCTGAACTACTATCTCACATACTTCTGTGCAAGGCCTGATGTTGATTTCATGATACCCCACCAAAAAAGGTCTAAATCTGTATCTTAAACTATGTCTTTTTTGGTAGCAGGATTTAACTGGTGCTAGGCTTGGAGGAGCAAATCTGCTTGGAGCTATCAGATAACACAACAAGAGAGGCTCATATAGCATGTACACTTTACAAATTGAACTGTCAGCTGCAATGTGCGTGTAGTTTTGGTCTTGGTGATCGCAGCGGAGAGGAGCAGTACACCAGGAAAACATCAAAAGACTCGAATGTAAATGAGTGCGCCAATGGTTGTGGAGGTGTGGCGGCGTACGGTGTTCCAAAAGACATGCAAGCTGGGGTAAATAGTTTCTTGCTGTCTGTCCTCAGTGTTGATTGTTGTACATTGAGTTGCTGTGTCGAACTCCTGTAGCTAAACTTCGGCGAGGCTGTAGCTGGTTAGATGTCAACGCCATATCACTATTGTTCAGGCTTTCAAAACGTGTCAAAGTTCCTGCTTATTGGGGTGCTGTTGTTGATAAACATATCTGAACTGTTGTCGGGGGCTATTGTGTATGTTGTTTCTGGGTGGAGAGTGGAGAACAAAGTACATGGTCTTCCTGTCGTTTGCTCATCGTTTATTTCTACTCCCTCCGTTTCAAAATACTGCCTCCGATCCATATTAGTGTTCTCAGATTTGTCTAGATTCAAATGTATCTAGTCATGTTTTAGTGCTAGATACATTTAAATCTAGACAAATCTAAGAACGTTAATTTAGATCGGAGAGAGTATAAGATGTTTTAGCTTTGTAAAATGAGTGTATCTAGATCTCTTTTAGTGTGTAGGTTCATGTAGGTTTAAAGTGAACCTATATACTAAAAGAAGTCTAGATGCACTTCTTTTAAAAAAAAGGGAGTAGTTTGTTTTAGGTACTTATGTGGACAGAATATACACGTTTCCAGAAACTTGCCAATCATATAATACCTGTTGGGAGAACAGGTAGTGCATATGAGAAATGTCTTTCTAGCATGCATGCTATCTAGCGTGCAATGTTTCAGCTAATGTTTCACTGCGTTTCAATTAGTTTAGTTTTCCTACATTTTACAAAAACATGAAGAAACTTGGCAACACGAGTTCAGTTTTCCTGCATTTTACAAAAAACATGAAGAAGCTTGATGAAACTTGGCAACACGAATATTGAAGCACTAAATGAAACACGCACGGTATATAGCATGCACGGTAGAATTCGCTGCGTTCACGGTGCATCTATAGTGAGACCATATTTACACATTTTGTTGGAGGCTCTATAGCCAATCTCTATATGAAGGTGAATGTTCTGGACAGTAGTGAGAGGCCAACGAAGATGTTTTAGCTGAAGGATCTATCAACCATTCAACATGTCTGTTCTCGTGGAAAACGGGGGTACACGGTCCTCCAGGCAATGACCTGTCAGCCCACGGTGCAAAGCGGGGGAAGCCTGGGGGGCTCACGCCCCGGGGGCGACCTGCGTCCCCAGGTCGCCTCCTGCGCTCAGTGGCTCGTTAGGACATTAGAGGGCGACCCCGGGCATCAGGTCAAGAACTATCCCCAGAGGCAAAGGAAAGATCGCAACCCGGGACCCGAGGTCCCTCGACGAGGTCTTTACCGAGCGGTATCCCGGCAACAGGATCCTCGGGGAGCAGATACAGCTGGCAATCGATGCCTGACCAAGGCCATGCGAATGGGTCAAGACCCTGCCACGACGTCGTGCGACCAGGCGTGCGTATAGTCGGGCAACAAAACCGCTTTGCCACGTTGTGTCCATGCACGAAGCACCTCGACACGTGGTGATGGCTCGTGTATCATCCCCTTGCCATTATAAAAGGGGGTCTGAGTCGGTTGGGTGAAGGGGGAGATCAACTGGAAGAAAGATGGAGCTAGCTTAGAAGGGAAGGGATCAGTAGATGTTTCACATGGAACACCACTTGTACTCAGTTCATCGTCCACCGTATACATCATAGTTGCATGACATAGGGTTTTACACAATGCAGGCTAAACCTAGGTAAACAACCCATGTCTCTGTGTGATTGTGTCTTCTTCATGTTCGCCGATTGAGCTTGCTGCATATTGCGCCCCTGGCTAAACTAAAAAAGAGAGTGCATATCCTCGATGTCGAAATCTAGGACATGACACAACGGCTAGCACCGAAGTGGGGAGCAGTGATCGCTCTCAATAAAGGGAAACTAAAGAAAGATCCCCATTGTGTCATCTTAGAGGCGACTTGAGGCCCCATACCATAGCGTCGCCCATCCCCTCCTCCTGCCTTGCCGCTAGACGCAAACGATGGGCAAGTCTGTGCAGCTGCTGATGAAATCAGCGGCTAGGATGTCCTTGCTCCATTCTTCGAGGCGGGAAGCTCTAGATCTGACGTGGAAGACTTGCGTGGAGAGGGCGGTGGTTGGCGGTCGTCCGTGTTATAAACCGTGCTCCTTGGCTGCGTGCGTGACGAGGTGCTCCATTCTCGAATATGGGGAGCTCTAGATCTGAGGTCGTGGGTGCTGCAGACCATGCTCCTTGATTGCATGTGCGATGAGGTGGCGGCATGCGTGGCTGTGGTGCAGAGGTAGCCCCAATGGGCATCCAATGCCAAACTTGAAGATGCTGCTCCTCCCTACGCTTCTCGTCTCACCTCCCCGGCTCTGGATCTCATTCTAGCAGCTAGTAGGTGTAGCCGGAGGCAGGTCTCTCGACCATGGGAAACACTTGGCTGACGACGCTGGCCACGATTTCGAAAATGCTACATGCAGCGTTCCTCCTTGTAGGTGCCTCCGTGAGATAGAGGGTTTGGTGAATGAGATCGACAGTGGATGGTAGGTAGCTTGTAGCGGTTGCTTTGTCTTAGGTGTTGCAGTGATGTGGATGACAATGTTCTCATGGTGCTCTTCGTCTCCCGGAGGTGTCTTCTCGCTGGGTGGTCGGCCCTCGAGCCTGTGCGAGAGGGGAAGTGCTCCTCTCTCCGGTAGCAACTTCTTCCTGCCGGTCAATCTGATCTGTGATTCTTGGTCAGGCTTGGTGGCATCAGCGCAATTTTTCACCACATCTTCTTTGGCATCTTCTCCTGGCTTCTCATGTCTTGTGCGTTGTGGTTGGTGCTGTGGGCGACCGTGATTTTTGTGGGTAGTTGCGTGCTAAGGCGGTAGTGCTAGGAGTCCTCCATGTCGGTAGCATGTTTGTCAATGTCCATGCGTGCTCAGGGCGAGCTGCTCCACTTCTGACATGTGCCGTGTCCTTCGATCCAGGAAAAAAGGCATAATGCTTTCTCCATAGGTGGACACGAATGCAAGTGTTAGATGTCTCGGCCCACAATGGTTGAAGATGGCGTGTGTTTCCTTAGCTACGTGCTTCCTTCACCGACTTAACTTCTTCTCTAGCCGGATTGCAAGGCTAGAAAAGGGCCTCGATGCTCAAGCTGGGCTTCATCTTTTTATTTTTTGTGATTTAGTTGCTTGTAAGTTATTTTTCAGTACTATGTAAGCTTGGCTGTTTGGGGCTTTATAATTTAAAGTTGGACTCTTTGATCCTTTCATCTAAAAAACAACAAGGAGCAGTTTCTATACCATCATGATTCGTTTCATCGCGAAGGTCCAACTGGCTGAAACAACCGTTGCCCTCTCCTGGCCACCGTTGACGTGTCGACCTTCATGAATCTCTTTCGACTTTGTTTTTCCCATACAAGGAACATGTGCTCCCCAATTTTCTCCCATTGGTGCTCCTGGGAGATGTACCACACATCCAACTGCAACTTTGCTTCTATCTCTGCAGCCTAAAGCTGCCATTTGGGATGGTTTGGGTTTACCCTATTCGTATCCAAAGTTTACCCATACTCATAAAATCTCATCTTACCCATACCCAATAAAAATGAATGTTACCCGCTGGGTACAACCTACCACTAGAGAAAAGTTGATCCAAGAAAGAGAGTGGAACTATCTCTATGTGTAGTGGGTTCAGGAGACTACTAGTTTTTGAGGGTGACAAGCTCCATGCTTCCATGCAGTGCCATGGATTAGCATATGGCCTAGCACTGCTCTAGATAATATTGTCTAATTCCAATAAATCCGAGCAGATTTGTAGGCGCGACATGTGGTTCGCATAACACTATGACGTGACTTGCAAGGAAGCTTTCATCATCGAGTACGTCGAGCATTTGTCAAGCATCTGATTACAAACAAAGACGCAAGGAAAATACTCTTATGAGAGAGAAGAGCAATGGCTAATCTAAAGGGAGATAAGGCATGTTGGGATGGAGATTTCCAATTAAATTGCTGCTAACTTAATGGTATTGATAAGTTTGTAGGTAACATGGGAACTACCCTCCCCGTGCCTGTAACATCCCAGGATTAGGATCCAATGAGGGTAAAAATAGGAACCTAAGTTTGTGCATGCATGCATCTGTAAAAATCAGGGTAAATTTTTCGCCAAACAAAAATCTAAAGGGGTCAGAGTTTCTTTCACTAACTAGAGGTAGGAATAGCTCTTATTATTGATTTCTATGAATTCTGACATGACCTTTAGGAACTATTAAGTTTGGGGAAGTTATTGTGAATTCAAATTTGAAATTTAAATCAATTTGAAAGTATTTGAAATTTGAAAGTTAGTAATATTAAATTGTTTCCAAAATACCTTATTAACATTATTTGATTAAATTATAGATATAGTAAACAACAATAAGGATTTGAGACAATGAAAATTAGATAAGAGATGAATTCTTATTTTCTCATTACATTACAACATTACCAATAGTAATAAATACATCAAAAGTAGAAGATTACAGATAATAGAAATACAACTTTATTACCTTATAATAAATTTTTACAATATTCTTTACAAGAAGAATAAAAAAGGTTACAATTAAAACCTATACTACCTATCTACTCCTATACTAAATCTTGTATCTCCAGATCTTGTTCCTGCAAATAAGATAAAACAACTGAAAAAGAAAATAAGGGTTAATTAGTTAGTTTTACTCTCAGTGGTGAAAAATGAAATGCATTGTTCAAATTACATCATTGAGTAATAAAAGAGGGGCAAGTTTCACCAGGCAGTAACTAGTAAAAGGGTAACAGGTGGAGATATTTTCACTTGAACTGAGCCACTCGACCAGACCACACAGACATACAACCCAGTCACCAATATGCATGCAGTGTGCTGGCAAGACAGCAGCAGCAGTACAAGCACTCACACAGAGCACTTAGTCAAAGCATAGCTTCAGGCAAACCATTTCTCCTTCTCAAGCACACGTTTAGAGCTCATAGAGCTTGCCAAAGCCTTAACAAAACCATCAGCCAATCTATCAAATTAACCACCAGTTCACCACAAGATGGTGACATAAGGAGGGGGTGGTGCAGGAGGATAGCAAGAGCAAGTTCCAGATCCCAGGAGACTAGGAGGAGCAGGCGCAGCACCAGGAGGTGCAGGACAAGGTCAAGCCAGCAAGAACGAGTCCACAAAATCAAGCCAGCAAGAACAAGTCTAGAAGCTCAAGCCACAAGCAACACCATCACAGGAGTAGCAAACAATCTGTGTGGTGAGTTATACAAAACCATCACATGCTAATTCTCAGATGCATGTGTTGTTTTATATATGATCCTCTCAGATTCACCCAAGTGGGGTGTATCCATCATTAAGGGATTTAAAGAAAAGCCAAGTAGTTAATCTTTGCAAATAATACCAAGATATCAACTTGTGCATCATTGATCTTAGAGAATAAAACATGCTTATACATCCACTTAATCATCAGCTTTAACTGAATATTTCTGGGCACATCCAAAGGATGGCAGCACCTCAGAAAGTAGTTCATATTAAAGCTTTATAATGCACATCAAGATTCAGCAAATCATTTTCTTAAAGGCTATAAGAATCATTGTTCTAAACTGAGTAACAAAGCACACTTGGGAGGTACACATTAGATAAAAACTTTAGTTTCTATCTAGTATTGCCTCAGACCAACATCACATGCATAATGCAACTATTGAGTATCATAAGCCAACATATCCAGCAGGAGTTTTCAACTCAGTTTAGCATCAAGCCACTCTAGAACATAGGTAAAATCAAGCCAGTACTAGAATAAACCCTGTGTACCATTCCAAGGAAGGTGTCACATGGATTTGTTCTAACCAAGTAGATCCTATCCTGTGATTGCATAATCTAGGTCATTTAAAAATAATATTTAATCATCTTCCTAATGTATTAATTAGGAATCATTCTCTTACATAGAAGAACTATCACCAGAGACATCCATGATAATTCCAGATAGCCAAATACAAGTTCCAGTACTGAAACTAGTTAACCATCATCACTAATCAGATAATAGGCTAGATTAAAGTCACAACATCCCCATTTGTGTACTGATGGTAACCAGGCTAAGCTAAAAGTTTATCTTATAGATCTATTAGCAACTCCCAAGCCCATCACTAGGCAATGGATCGGCACAGAATAACCACCAGTAGTGTTGCTAAATAGTTCAGTATCCTCAATTATCAACATAGAGGAGTGAAACCTTAATGGAACATGCAAACACTAATTAGGAATTTATCCCTGGGTGAACACAGTGGCTAGCAAGAGAAGTAACAGGGAGAATACGAAGGGGGGGAATAGAAGAACTTACTCATGGTCTTCGCTAGAGTAGAGAAGAGGAAGCAGAGAGGCCAACGAGCACACACGACGGCACGAGGAGCACCCGAGGGCGTTGCAACCCGCACCGGGCCATGCGGCGGCGGCCACAGTCACGCGTGCAGCAGTGGTGGCACCATAAAGTCACCAACAGCCAGCACAACACCACCGGGGCGGCGAGACTCCACATCGCCGGCAACCCCCAAACCCTAGGGTTCGGGGTGGAGCCAATCTGGGCGGGAGAGGAGTCCAAACACGAATCGAACTGGACCAGTCATCAGAGCGGCGTCGGCTACCTCGCCACATACCGCGGCGACGGCCGGGGAGGCCAAGGGCGGCGGTGATTAGGCGGCAACGACGTCGACGACACCACGTCGCAATAGATCGAGGAAGAACACGAGGGGGTGAGAGGAGTGAGGGGTGCGTACTGAGCCGGTGTGGTCCAGTACCACTCACTAGAGGGGGTTTGACCAGCCGGGTTGGGCCGGGTTAGGGCTGGGCTAGCCCAATGGGCTAGGTCCAGTTTTAAAAGGAAAAATCTAATTAAATTGTCAAATAACCAAAATACCCCTAGACTTAAATGGTTCTAGGAAATAAAATAAAAATCCTAAAAATATAAAAAATATATAAATGGACCCATAGAAATGTCCTCTATTTAAGAAAAATAACAAATGAAATTTTAGGTAATTAAATTAAAAATTATTATTATTAAGGCATATATTCCTTTGGAATTTTATAAAAAATGTACCAAACACATAAACTTGAATAAAATTCTTTTTTACAATTTAAAAAGGGTGTGCTATTATAAAAAAATACTAAATTGCATTTTTGAAAGGTAAATTAAATGTGATAAAAATAAAGTCTTATTTCCTTAAAGGAATTTAGGTAAATATTTAAAAGAGTGAAAAACTAATTAAATTCAATTTTAATCTCTTTAAATAATATTAGTTTTTATAAAAATACCAAATACAATGTTTATAAAAATTTCAAAGACTTTAAGTAATACTTTTCTTTTAATTAAAGAAATATCAAACTTTTACTATGAGGGTAAAACATGCAAATAAGCAAATAATAAACCCTTGCATGACATTACTATGCATTGCATATTGCTTCTTTAAATATTGTCCTTACCGGGCAATAATGGTTCTCTGTAGAAACCGGAGCTCAAGGTCAGGTGGAAGCATCCGACTTCACTACCTTGCAGTCACAAGGCAAGTTCATCACTTGCTCATGTCCTTTGAAGAGTCTTTATCAAAGCTATTGCAAATTGTGTGTTATCATCTATGACCTAGATAAATAAAATATTGTCTTCTCTAATAAATAAAATGTGGTTATCATCCTAAGTGATGATAAAGTTTGGCAATGGAACTTAGGGTTCCAATTGCACAAGTCACTATAGGATTAACAACCCATGACATTAGTAATTCTAGCGCCGTATATTACGCGTTAACCATGAGATTTGGAATGGGACGGAGAAGTCAGCTAGACCTTCTTCCTTTCATATGCAGGCAAGATGACCTTATCGTGACGCTATGATTCCTTGTGCGGATCCAGCATATGGGTGGGCACCCTTAGGCCCCACGGTTTTGGTATCTAGATTATCTGTGAGCGGCTGCCGGAGGTATATTCAGACCTTTATGGAGCTTGCCAGGGGCATAACCGGCTCATAGAGTCTTCGGGAACTCATCAGGGTTATAGCTTGCCCGAAAGGGGGCTTAACAGAGATGGAGCTCGGACCGAAAGATCGTGCAGACATATGGGGTCGCGGAGAGGGGCAGTGATTGGCTTGGATCACCTACTGGGCCCCACATCACGGAATTTTGGATGGGAAAGTACGCCTGGTTGTGCAACAAGGAGTTGATCTCTCATGAGTAAAGAAACACACCTCTACAAAGTGTAAGAACTGTAACTTGTTACTCCCTATTCCGGGAAGGAGCTACGAACGTGATAGGAAAGGAACTCCATGAAGTTCTGGTCAACCTGTGAAGGCTGATGGGCATAGTTTTGATAATTAAAATCAATCTTTGAAGAAATGTTTACCAAAACTACATAGTACCAAGGACGTATCGTCCGAGGTGGTAGATAGAGCATCAAACTTCCCACCTTGCATATAATGAACTTGCTGGGTAACGCTGTTACTCGCTCTTTTCTTTGAACCCCTGCTTAGACTCTGAGGAGCCAGAAGACACTTCGATGTACGCGACTGAAGGGCAAGAGGATGTCTACTACGAGGAGCCAGATCTATCCAAAGGAGTTGAAGGGGTGGACTACGAAATACGTTATGGAGTGGAGGGCAACGAGTCTGAGTAGTTGCCTTAGTTATTAGTAAACCAGTTGAGCTGAGCAGCCTAAACCTTATAAAATAAGTTGTTGAGCTCAAATCGGAGTATGAGTTTGAACTTTATATCTTCCGCTGAAACTACTTAAGTTTGGTTTGTAATTTTGTATCACTTGAAGTTTGGAACTTCTGGTTTTGTAATAATAATGAGGTGTGTATGTTTGTAATGTGGACCCGCAATGTTTCTATTGTACCACTCTGAGGGATGTGATATTTATAGAACAGTGTTCTGTGGATGTCATGTCAACGACTATAGTATACTACATATGCAGTGGTATGCTGGGTCACTGCAGTGCCCATATTTTTTTGGGCATATTATTTTCCCATACCCTTTTCCAACTATATGGGTGTGGACTTGGATATGGGTAATGAATGTTCTATTGGTTGGTGATGGCTATGAAAATATTCATATTTATCCGCGTTTAAATCTGATTTTAAGTCAAGAAATTGACTAAATATCTCTCAAACTTTGCTACTAATGACTAATTATTGCAAAGATGCGCAAATCCTTTAATTTGTGATATGCAGAAAATCATATTTTTATGGCAAAATAAGGAGCAATTATTAAAGAATATATCGTTGCCAACACATCCAAGTCAACTAGGGACGAAAAGGCGGTTCTAGGAGCCGTAACGAGCATCAGTATGGGAAAGGCCCGCCTGTACCACATGTCGGTGCCTCCCTTAGGTAAAAAAGAACCACTTTTGTGAAGGGAGTGAGATCATTCGAGACATCAGTTGCCGTTGCACAGAGTCGCCATCCCCAGATCTCATCCGTCACACATGGAAGGAGATCCACAACACCACCACCATAGTTCATCATCTCCGTCTCCAATCCCCTTCATAGCCATAGCCATCATCTTGTAATAGATATCTCCTTGCAAATTGGCGACCATTGTAAGAATATTACTAAGTATTTCAACAATGATTTCTATCCTTGATCTTATTATTATGAGTTAGTAGTCCTCACAGTTTGCTAGTTGAAGTGAAGCCTCATGTCGATTATGTGTCTATAATTACATGGGAATATTGTGAAGTGATTGAATATGAGTTATCTTGTACTAGACTTCTCTCTACGCCCTCCGGGGAGCTCTAGGAACACTAAGTGATAGGGTAGACACAACGTTTGATGATAAAATCGCATTGAGAGATGCTGAGTTTAAATCGAAAGCGTGCTATCAAACGACAAGTAAACCATCAATACAAAACCCTTGATGTCAAACACCAGCTATCAACCAACTATACCATTGATAGCTGGTGTTTGATGTTTACGTTGCGTGCTTTTTAATTTCCGTGTTTATAAACCAGCCTAAGCCTTAGTACATTACCGAGGTGGTACTAAACATTGATAGAGACAATGTCCATTTATAGGTAGAGAGAAGCCAGTAAGTTTTGGGCCGGCCCATCAAGGAAAGCGATAGAGACAGTGCTGGGCGGGCCCTACATCCACTATAAACCGCGGCCTTAATGGGTTCACATCGCCACGTCGGTGTTGAGAGACCCCATGTCCGCGAGTGTCCGCGTTTGTCATGGGATCACAATGCCACATCGGATTTTGGTGGCCCCTGCCACCCGGCGGTTACGGAGGTGTCTCACGTGGGGAATGCCTCTTACCACACACCGTCGGGCCTATTCCTTTGCGGTACCAAAGTTCCTGGGCGAGTGCATCGCGGTACCCGACTTGCCTGTAATTGCCGTGTTTCACAAAGTTGGGCTACCAACTGCCGAGAGGGGCCATTTTGAGACAAACTCGTCTCAGCCCTACCAAATTCAAACATTCCATTAGACTGCTCCGTGAAGTAGACCCCCATGTCAGTAATCTGTCTATGACGCGAGCGCCAATGTGGCAACCTCTTAGGCAAATCGAGGAACTAAAGGGGCTTGGTGCGTTGACCAAATTCACAAATCCACTCCCTCCTTTTGCATGAACCCTAGTACCGGCGGCGTCGGAATCCACCCTCCAAGCAGAACGATCCCTTCGGACATTTGACTTCTGGCGCCAAGTTGCTGCGTCCATTCGCTGATCCTGAGCTCCAATTTTGCATGCCACAGCCGCCATTGCGAGGCTCTAGCCCACCTCCGTTGCCGACGAGCTGAGCAACACAAAGGATGGAAGATCCTACTACCAAGGAAGAAGTAGTTTTGGCTAATTGCAGGTGATTTACCATTGTTTACAGTAGGTGTGATCTGGGTTTAGACATTGTTTAGGCTGGTTATATTTTCGGTTGTGTTTAGTGCGAGTGCAAATTCTATGCTTCATTTTATTACTGTCAAGTTTACTGAGGATTGTAATAATATACTGTAATTCGCTGTTGTAAGTTATGTGAGGATAATACAAATCGGGCATCCATCAGAATTACTACACGTACATGGAAAAAATAGTGAAATTGTAAGAGGTACAACACACGATCTTCTAGTAACAGGGAGAACATCCATTGTATTACACGGGCACCATAGAACTTGCATAATTCATAGACGTTCACTCAACAAACTGAACACACAAAGAGCTGACCTGAAGAGAATACATTAGGAGCAGACCCACACGATCCATCAATCTGACGGATAGCCATTGTAGTAATCATAGTGGGTGGTACCATCCTCGCCATAAGGCGACACCATCTGTAGCTCAGAATGCTCGATAATTCTGCAATACCCCGCCAACAATCGATCGAGTTCGAAAGGAAAATCATTGATCCATAATCCTCCTACTCCATACCCATGTACAACCCTTGGCTCCTCTTCCCATGCAAGAGCCTCAAAGTTGTAAGATCTAATCTCGGACAGGTCCGCATAGTATATGCTGCCTGCTTACACCGTGGGTACCCTAGCGCATAGAAGATGTCACCTATCTTCTGGACGAGTCCCTCAGGGAGACTAGCCCATGGTGAGTCCCGCTGCTTCTTACCGGCCATGGATGATGGCGTTCGTGTGGTATCGGTCCTGTTCACTGGCAGAGGAAGTGGTTCCAGAGACTCACATTAAAAAAACGCCTGCGAAAGCCAAGCAAAGTGTCTAGAAACGACACGACGACATGCTCACAACAACCGCAACCGTGTTTCATCAAACTGGCACGAGCACGCTCCTGCGCCTGCGCAGGCGCACTAATTACGGACAAAAGACGTGTACACCAGCGTACGACCCCTGCGAGCACGCGAATGTGTAGGATGCTACTAGTAGTAGTATCATAACCTCATTGTACTTAATTATCCCTGGGAGCACGCGAATGTGTAGAATGTGTGTACAAAATTGTAGGTAACACCACCATTCGTGGCATTTGTTGCACAAAACACAGAAACATAGTTTGTGGCTTGAATTTTTGCACCTGGCCAAAATGAACTGCTTAACTTAACAAGATGAGTAAGAGAGAATCTCAATGTTCATAACCATTATTCATACTTGCAAGCTCCATTTATTAATAGATATCCCGCATGCTAGTCAGGGAGGGCAGCGGGCCGGCGGCGGACGGGCAGATGGTGGGAGAAAAATTGTGTCTATGCCATTTGCATGCAGGTGGGGAAAAAGAGAAGTAAATCGGACATGACATTGGTAGTTGGTCCCACGGAATACGTAACCCTGGCAAGTGGGAGCACGCGGTATTTCTTGTTTGTCCAGAGCAAGCAGACGGTAAACATGGCCAATCATGTCGCAAAACAGCCTACTCGCGGATCGCTCTTACCAAGAACCATCACAATCGTCCAAGCGCCCCGATCAAACGGTATGTAACAATCGTGATGCAGAACAAGTGTCTTGGGGCGTGCCTTCTAGAAGACTCGATCTAACGGCCACCATTGTGGCTAAGGTTAGGGCTGTCCTAAGGTTAGGATCCACCATTGGTTTAAGTGGGTGTGGTGATGCAACATCTTCCAAGATGGTGGTAGAATGCATGTTGAAGTTGAATCCTAGCATGCTTCTAGGGTTCCTGGACATGGTTGGACACCACATGCTGGAGTGGCATTATTTCATGTGTGTTCTTTTTCTTAAAACCACACTGATGCACACTGACACACACACATCCAAGTGGGTGTGGTAATGCGACATCTTTCAAGTTGGTGGTAGAATACATGCTGCTGTTGAATCCTAGCATGGTGCTAGGATTCCTAGACATGGTTTATGAAAAGAACTGATGCAGGCCGTCCTACAGACACGTCTACATCTAGACCACCAAGTCCCCCAAGTGGACCCATGACTCGTGCTCGAGCCAAGCTCCTTCAAGCTAAGGTGAATTCACTCCTTATCTCGTGTGACTTTGATACATCCTTGGATGGCTTGCTACTTCATGCAAATAAACTATGTATTCTTCGGTATGAAGCCCCAAAACATCTCCAAGGCCCTATGGATGAAGTCCATGGAGCAGGACAAGGAGAACGAGCCACTGGAGCCAACAGCCGGAGTCTCCGGACCGAACACACCAGAGTCTCTGGCCCACCTCTGGACCAGCCTCCGAACCGAGCCCCACAGACAGTCTGTTGCCCCCTCCGGAGACAGACCGAAGTCTCCGGCTTAGACCAGAGTCTCTGGACCACTATACTGGAGTCTCTAGACTACACGTTGATAGGCATGTAAAAGCCTTTGGGCCTTTGGCCCATTGATGCTCTGTGTATGGCGCCAGAAAAATGCTGGGGCGTGGTTGATGTAGAGCTCGTTGGGAACCCCAAGAGGAAGGTATGATGAGCACAACAACACGTTTCCCTCGGTATGAAACCAAGGTTTAATCGAACCAGTAGGAGCAAGGAAACACCCCAAAGGTGTTACTAGCTGAGCTTTGGCAGGGCGCACTACCGGTGCTAGTAGCAATGTGGAGACCTGCACAACACAACCACAGAACTTTGTCCCCAACTTGCAATGAGGTTGTCAATCTCACCGTGTTTTGCGGAAAACAAAGGATTAAACGTATCGAATGGAAAGAAGTAAAAGTTTGTAGAAAGTAAACACAAAGCAGTAAACAGTTTATAGACTGTATGTAAAAGACAAGGACCGGGATCCATAGTTCACTAGAGGTGGCTCTCCTTAGATAAATAACATGCCGGTGAACAAATTGTAGCGGGGCAATTGACAAACATCGAGAAAGCAATACATGCATATACTAATCATCTTGACTCCTTTGAGACTTGATTGGGCATTACAACATTATACATAGACCGCCATCCAACTGCATCTATGACTAATAATCCACCTTCAAGTTATCATCTGAACCCCCTCCAGTATTAAGTTGCAAGCAACAGATTATTGCTTTACGAACTACGTGTAAAGTAAACAATACGATTGTTCTATGAACAAAGGATTGTTGTTTTCTCCCTAGTAGCAACAACACATCTAGTACCTGAGAGATTTACATCACTTCCCAGTTACGGAGGCATGAACCCACTATCGAGCATAAATACTAACTCTTGGACTTGCTAGCATCTACTTGGCCAAGATAGCTACTAACAACGGAAAACATGCAAGATCACAAATAACAAAGACATGATAGAATCAATAATCAATATGAAATAGCATCTCAATATCCATCGGATCCCCACAAACACAACATGCAGAATTACAAATAGATGATCTTGATCATGAACGGAGCTCACAAGATCTAGACATGAAAGCACAAAGGAGGAGAACCAACCATCTAGTTACTACATGGATCCGTAGTCCAAGGATGAACTACTTGTTGGAAATATGCCCTAGAGACAAATAGTAGTAAGGACTATTATCATATTTCATATAGTTTATGATTAAGTTTTATATCATGCTATAACTGTATTCAGTGGAAACATCAATACACGTGTGATATACAAACAACCAGGGGTTCCCAGTGAAACACTAGTCACTGGTTCATTTGTCAACAGATGATCATGTTTCCTGATCATGTGGCATTTATGCCAGTTGGAAATGAGGTCATCTCATTCGGAGAATGAGATGATGAACCAATACCCAACCTAAACATCGTGATTCGATCATGTCATGAAGTTCAAGTTACGATGATTAGAAATGGATCCTCGTAGACTATTCCTTAGACCGTGAGCCTATATCAATCACTGTCTCCCGAGAATTCTTAGATAGCATCAAACGCCATCTGGTAAAACGGTGGTTATAAAGGTGTGTTCAGGTATTCGGAGGAAACCGTAGAGGCAATATATGTCAAGAGCGGGATTTGTCCGTCCATGTGACGAGAAGATACTCAAGGGCCCACTCGGAGAGGTTATATCCAATAGCTGCGTAGCGTGTGATTAGATCACGGGGATATCACTTGTCGGAACGAGTCAAATAGCATTGTTCAGTAACGAGATTGAACACGACATGGTGATGTCATTGATCAGGTCTCGAGCAATGCAAGTATCAAATGACAAAGGGAATAAGACACGACTGTCCCGGTTCAAACGACGAAAGATCTTCGTGGAAAGCATAGGGGTCACATGGCCATCCAGGTCCCTCTATTGATCATTGGTACGGGAGTGTCCCGACCATGTCTGGAGTGTTCCCGAACCGTGGGGTATCACGCTTAAGGGCTTGATGATGCTTAGAGAGTGTTTATAGGATCGGTAGAATCGCCGAAGAAAAGAATGGAGAAAACCGGAAGGGTTTCAGTAAGTCCGGAGGATGTCCGGAGTGGAGGTGGAAGGTGTTCCATAGCCACGGAGATTAGATAATGTGTGAATGAATGTTAAATATTGATTTAATCATTTATTCATAATTATTTAATAAAGAGAAAATCAATTAAAAGGTCAAAAAGGCTTAATGGGCCAATTCCGGGGGGAGAGGGCCCATTAGGGAAAAAAGAGAAAGGGGAGAGGGACCAAGGGGGAGGCCGGCTGGGCCTTGCCCCCCCGCGGGGTCCACTAGGGGCTGGCTGACGGCCACCCACCCCTCCTCTCCTTTAGTTCCACCCCGGGACTTGAGGGGAGGTAGTCCCCCTATATAAAGTGGGGTATTTGGCCTAGAAAAGACACCCAATAATCAATAAAGGTCTCCCCACTTTTGGGAGGACCTCCAATTGATATTTTCTCTCTTCCTCTCTCTCTCTCGTGACTGTGGTCCCAAGTCTGGACTGCGTGAGCGAGAGACATCTTCACCACGGAGCGCCGTCGCGCCGCGGGATTCGGATCCGGGAGCTCTACTTCCGCAACTACTACTGGATCGGGGAAGCGGGAGTCATCGTCAGACACCAGACATGTGTAACTCCCCGCGAGGTGTCGCACTTGAGGCACTCAAGTCGTTGGAGACAGAAGGAGCGGAAGGACTTCATCACGACCTTGAGGTCGGCTTCGGCTCGTCTACATCAACCACGCTCTCTTGAGCGTTGACAATGCTTTTCGGTCTTCAAGGGTAAGTTCACGAAAAGCCCCTCCCATTACTGTATTACTAATAGATAGGTCCTGGCAGCTTTAGGGGTTCAGGGGCGTAGAGTAAAATTTATTGTTTTTATGTGCGGAACCCCTACAGTGGTATCAGAGCTAGATCTAGGCGTAGTAATGCTAGTACAGGTAGAACACACGAGATGTAGCGTGTGGGCGTTGATCTTTTAGTTGTTACCCTCCCACGTGTACTTGTGTATACCGCAGTAATGCTTGATGAAGCGGCCCCCAACCAACTTTACGCGTTCATTCGCGAGACTGGTCCACGCTTGACATACGGCTTGTACCGTATAAAGTGGCTCAGGGGGGTGTCTGTCTCTCTCGCATTAGTTGGTATACCATTTGCAACGGAGGGCCCCGAAAGGGGTGTAGTAGAGACAACTACTTGATCAGCATTGTGCTGAAAGTTCGTAGGTAAGAACGGTTCTTGTGCGAAAGCTCATTCAGCCACGTAAAACATGCAAAGATAAAGTAGAAGCGTCTAACTTTGTTTTGCAGGGGGCATTGTTCTGTGATATGGTTGTGGCAAAGGTAAAGTAATTACCTTTTGTTACATAGTAGTAGATAGTCACGGTAATGACAAACTACCACGCCGGAGTGACACCGGTACCCTGGTGTCCACGGCGTACTCTCTGGCCGGAACCGGTGACGGCGGATGGAGATCACGACGTGAAGGACCATATCACATAGCATTTACATTCAATGTTATTGTTTGTATGTCTTATTGTGTGCTAGTATTAGATACTCGACGGTAGCCTAATAAGATGATCCCTGTTAAAATTACCAACGATTGTGTTCCCCCTTAGTGTGCATCACCAAGAAAGTTCTTCGGTATGAGGCGATCCAGGGTGATAGGCCTGGGTGTCATACATATCTACATTCGCATATAGTGGGTGTAAGCCATGTTGCACATCGAATACACTAAGGTTGAGTTGGCGAGCCTAGCACGCTAGAGAAGCGTGGCCTCAGAACACGGATGGTCGAAAGATCGAGCACAAGTCGCATGAATGATGTGACCGACGTTTAGCGTCCACCCTTGAACCCACATTGATGGCCGTGACGATCGGGGGAGATGTGGCTGATAGGGGTCGTGTTATCACTAGGAACCCTCACTGGGGATAGGTGTTTCTGGGTGGAGTTATTATTAACTCATTTAATTATAAACTTAGTCTAAATTCCTTTTGCAATTATAAATGTAGATATGCTCTTTCGTGTTGACAACTAAATGGTTAGAAGGAGAGAAGCTCAGATTAGATGGATCGAACTTCTCCATTTGGGTTGCCAGTCTCCATGTTCTCCTTAGAGAGAACGACATGGTCGACTACATACTCGATGGGATGGATCTGGATCCGTCCATAGACCTTGAGACCCCAGAGGAGTGGAAAGACCGCTATCTCCGTCGGGAGATGGCCTCCTATATTTCAGTTGTGATGCATTTCGGAATGGTGGACGAGCTGTGGCCTTTCGTGGGTGATGTCAACCCTCGTTTGGTGATGCTACATCTTAGGACACATTTCGTGGATCAGACACGCATTTGGGAGCATGAGTTGATGGGAGACTTCCTCTCCATTAAGATGGAGGAGAACTCGTCACTGGACATCCACTTACAGCACATGCATGATGTGTACATGAGGCCAGCATACTTCCTAGACGTCTGGATTTCAGGCTCTTTCACAAATGCTGCTGTGCTGCGGTCGCTGCCACCAAGCTACCAAGCACAAGTCAGGACTTGCATAATGAGGGGCGACACGGAAATGGAGTTCCACCGGTTCATAACACATCTCAGGAATGTGTTGGTTGAACCAGATGTCGCTCAGGTCGTCAACGACAAAGGTATATATTTGATATACAGTTTTATAAATGTTATAATCTTGCAAACACATTTGCAGTGTTAAGTATATCTGATACTTGTTATGTTTTTGTGAAAACAGGTCCTTCTGCATAGAGGTGCTTGCTAGAGAGGAGGTGACGTTGCGTGTTGATGGAGAGCATGATGATGATGGCCAACGACACTCTCCCTCGACATTTATCATTTAGTTTGTGTTTTAGGATGATTAATGTAATCAAGAGATTGTGAACTTCTTTAGTGTGTCTCACACTTTGTGAGACGATTATTCATATGAGTTTGTAACAAACAATTGTTCTGCTTTTATGAATGATTTCTATTCGTGTTCATATCTTGTTTGATTACTTGTGAATTATCCTTGTTGTTTGAATGTAATTGATAATGTATGAACATTTGTAAAATATTAAAATGCCTTGTTTAAAATACCCAACTTAATGATATTTCATTGATGAATGAAACCATTGTTTAAATTCAAAGTTATGCGATAATATGTGAAAGTCATTTGATTACTTTTCACATATAAATCATGCCTAAGTTCGGCGAAATAACTTGAACACCTTGTATTACTTGAATACAAAGTGTTTAATGAATTGTTAAAAGTATATACATGTCGTGGTGGTGTCACGACAGATGCCATGGATAGGCTAATGGTGGGGACTAATATGCGCTAGGGGAATCCAGGGAGGGATAGTAGAGTGATTCTCTACACAGAAGCTTTGTATTGATGTTCAATCTCCGAGATTACAAGTGATCCTCGAGCTGTATTGACAAGAGGAGGAAGAAGAAACTCTCTTACTCTTGCCTACCAACTAGCCCAAGAACCCTAGATCCACTAGAGCTCAACTAACTAGAATTCTCCTTGCTCTGTATCAGAAAGAACCCAACCCCCTTACCAGAACCCCAACCCCCCCTTATATAGAGGTGGTTCGGTCCTGGCCTAGGGCATACGTGGAGGCATATTCCTAAGAATATGCCCCTCCCAAAGTAGTAACCCGACAGGGGTGCTTTTCCCCCGCGTCACACTTGCTTTAGCGACGTAGCCTCTGCGGCGCCCGCGTCAGCCGACGTGAGCGTCGTCACCCTTGTCGGCCACGATCCGTTGGTCTTGCCCTTGCTTTATTCGCTCATCCAGTACGCACCGGACCTTCTTTTTTGACCAGAGAGATTCCTTACTTCTCCTAGAAGCTAAGCGAGGATCCGGATCACAGTTGATCCGGCCACACCTGTTCCTGCATACAAGCCAAACAAGTATTTCCGACTTACTCCTTGAGTCGGACGAGACAATGTTAGACGACCCGTCTGGTTCGGGTTACTCCGTGATCCGGCCTGCCTTGAGGTGACTCGGCCAGCATCTGCTTTGACCCTTATACCCCGGAGTGACCCTACCCGGGGTTATCCCCCCAACATTAGTCCTCGAAGCTGGTGCGGCCTTAGTGGCCTTGGTCGCTAAGACCACATCAGGTTCATTCGTATTTAAGCTTCAGACGTTTAGTTCCGGGTTAACTTCTTGTCTCGGATTATATGGATTTACGTTCCCTTCGCACGTTCCAAGTTTTCACTTGCCGGCCGGGTTACCATTGTAGCTCAGATCCTATGGTTTTACTTTCCCTCTGCACATTTCAAGTTTTCACTTGTCGGCCGGGTTACCACGGAGGCTCAGATCCGGACCTTGCTTCCTTCTCTCATACGCCAACCCACGTAAGGGTTAATCATTGCGTTACCTTATTTTAAGGGCACCTGAATCGCCGCGAAGAATCGGTGATTACTGCGCGCGGGTTACGTCACGCCTGTCTCCTCGTTTCCCGCAACTACACGTCATGTCATGGGATCATATTTACTCTGTGGCCTCCGCTGTGGCTTCTCTCTGATTGGCTAATGCCGGTGATACACCCACATTGGCTCTCCAGCAAAGACGATCCCACTCGTTGATTCTCGGGGCGATTAAATAGGGAGAACGCGCTCCTTAGCACTTTTCCATCTCCGTGCCCCCTCGCCCGTTCCTCTTCTTCTTCCTCGCGACCGTGCCGCCGCCAGTGCCCGTTGCAGCAGCGCCGCCGCCGCACCTTCTTCGTGCCTCCGCACCGCAGCCACCGCTGCACCACTACTTAGCCACGGGTCCTTGTCAATCTAGACCGCAGAGCCCCCCCGCCGCCAGCTCCAGCGAGGACAGTGGATTCAAGATGACGGAGGAGGAGCTCATCGTCGTTGAGCAGGAGATGGAGGAGGACGCCGGCGCGGCGGACCGCGGCGCATGGGCCGGTTCGTGGGTTTGCCAGGACGACATCGACTGGCTCTACCGGACCCGGCGTATTCTCGCCGGCATCGCCGCTCGTCTCCCCTCCTCGGAATTGGCCCCCTCACCCAATCCGGGTGAGTTTGTCGTTTTCCTATCCCATTTCCAACGGGGATTTAGTCTTCCGGTGAGTGATTTCTTCCGGGACTGGGTCCGGACCTATCACCTGCAACCACATCATCTCCTGGTGAATGCCATCACCTCTCTGTCCGCTTTCGTTTCCTCGATCGAAGGCTACACCGGACTATGGCCCACGAAGGAGCTGTGGATCCGGTTCTTCGGCCTCTGTCGCAACGTCGTCCCCAACATCCACGTCGAGTCGGAGGACAAGCAGCTCACTCAGTTCGAAGCTGCCTCGATCTCGCCCCGGAGGTATTCAATCTTTCCCCGGGTCACCGGGCTTGACTCCTGCAAAGGATGGGCCCGGACCTTCTTCTACGTCCGGAACGAAGGCACCGAAGACTTGATCCGGTTGCTGCCCTACGCTCTGGGTCCCCCAGACACGAATTTCTAGGAGGAGGTCGCCAAAAAACCTACAGCTCTGGCCAACCAAGTCAACAAAAGGTTTGCGGAGATGAAGAAGCTCGGATTGCGCAACGAGGATGCCATGATCACATTCGTGCGCAACCGAATCTCTCCCCTCCAGCGGCGCACTCACAAGTTGTGCCATATGAGCTTCAGTCGCGACCCCAACCGAACCTCCTCGTTCGAGTTGAGCAACACGGAGATCTTCCGCCGGGTCAAGGCTCTTTTCACCACCCATAAGGATTTTTCCGCCGAATGGACGTGGGGAATCGAGCATTACTGCCACGACAGGCTCCCTCCCGCGGTAAGCTTCGCGGAGTAAACTTATTTCGGATCAATTACGTGTCGGTTCTTATCGTATTTTTGACTCTGCTCCTTGTGCCTTTTTCTCAGCTGTTTCTCCAGCAAACCCTCGAGGATGGTACTGATCCGACCCTTAAGTGGGCCCCGGACCGAGAAATCCCAGATGAGGAGGAGCCGGACCAGGAGATGTTCCTCCCCACAACCGATGCCACCAAACGACCCAGCGGTAAATTCTCTTCTCTTAGAGGAATGCCCGACGATTAGGATGACTCGGATATCGACGTGATTGAACCCGTTGAGGCTGTCCCTCTTTCTTTTGCCTTCCCGGCATCAGCTAACCCCGATGGGAACATCCACGAGGATTCTCCACTTGCAACGGGCGAGCCTATCCCGGTGGCGTCGAAGAAGAAGCACGGATCCGCGTCAAGTTCTTCTTCTGAACCTTCTCAGCCTTCCAAAAAGGCAAAAGAAGGCCGGAGACAAGACTGCCTCCAAACGGGCAGGCAAAGCCCCGGCACGAAGGGCTCGGAAACCTAAGGAGGCCGAGACTTCGAATGCGTAAGTCATTTTTCACTGCGCAACACACTTCTCCCTGCATCGGGGTAATTTCACTTCTGACATTATTTTCTCTTGCAGGGCTCCTGTGGAGGTCCCTCAGAGCGGATCGAGCATCTCCTCTCCTCTTCGGTCCAGTCCTTCCCCTCCTCGTGACGACGAGTCACGCCCGCTGAGCCCTATTCCGGAGGGCTCTGTGGCCGCTCCGGGTTCCACAGTACCTCCTTCAGAGGAACGCGACCTCGGATCGGGAGGGGTCGGATCGGCGAGCAGCAGCGTCGCACTTCGGCATTGCCGCAACCAGCAACCACCAAGTCTACCGCAACTCCAGCACCAGCAGCAGCTCTAGCACCAGCCACCGAACCAGCGCCTGTCCCGGCTCCGAAGAAACCAACAGCAGCTCCAGCACCAGCCACCAAAGCTCCCATGCCAGTTAAATACGCCTCGTCCGAGTCATCCCAAGCTCGGCGAGGAACCACTCCAGTGGCTTCCAAGGGCAAATCCACTATGGTCACATCCTCCCAGCAAGACAAAGGCAAGTCCACCTCCGTCGAGGCCGGGCAGCGAACCTTGTTGTCGATGCTTCCAAAGAAATCACTAGCAGCGACGGATCCTCCTGCCGAGCCAGCCGATTCGCAGCAGATGGTTCTTCACACTAGCCCAACTCTTGCCCTGATTGAAAGGAAAGAAGCGCACGCAAAGGGCTTGGTGGCACCTCACATGCCCACTGGCGAACGGTACCCTCCGAGCCTCATCGAGTTTTTCATGAACTGGAATAAGGCGGAGTTCATCTACAACGACGATCTCCCAGAAAAGTTCGGCCCAGCTGAATTTTCCGCTCAGATGAATACTGCCGCCAAGGCCATTAACCTCGTTGGGCGTATGATGGAGGTACGTTGTTTCTTTTTTACATGCTGTAGATAATACCCATTAGTCCCCGAGCATCTGACGGAGTAACTTGTTACTCGGCCGGATGCTCCTTAGAAGATCAACGTAGCTACATGTAAACTTCAAATATGCACACACCTAGAGCCGGGTTAAGTTCCGCTTGGCCCGGATCTCGTATACTTTGAATATGCACACACCTAGAGCTAGGTTAAGTTCCACTTGGCCCGGATCTTGTACACTTCAAATATGCACACACCTAGAGCCGGGTTAAGTTTCGCTTGGCCCGGATCTTGTACACTTCAAATATGCACACACCGAGAGCCGGGTTAAGTTCCGCTTGGCCTGGATCTTGTACACTTCAAATATGCACACACCTAGAGCCGGGTTAAGTTCCGCTTGGCCCGGATCTTGTACACTTCAAATATGCACACACCTAGAGCCGGGTTAAGTTCCGCTTGGCCCGGATCTCATATACTTCGAATATGCACACACCTAGAGCCAGGTTAAGTTCCGCTTGGCCCGGATCTTGTACACTTCGAATATGCACCGAACTAATTTTACACGCCTGTACCTTTGTCAGGTAACCACCAATCATCGGAGCGCCGAGTTTCAGCGCCTACTTGATACTCACAAGATCTTGTGCGCAAAACATGTTGCACTTGGCGCGGAGCATGAAAAGAGGGGTAATTTCCTCTCTTAACACCTCTCCGTTTAGTTTGTTTCTGCCGGACTAACCTCCTTATTCGGTTTTTTGCAGCTGGGGTGGAGGCTGAAAACAAGATTATGTGGAAGAACTTGGAGGAAATCCGAGGTATGTCCTCTCTCGGCCAACGTCGTTGTGTTTTCCATTCTTTCTTCTCCTTGGCTCGGCAAACATTCACTCCTCGGCTTTGCCGGGTCAACACACTATTTCAGCATCGCTTGAGGATAGTGTGCCCGTGCCTGATATGATGCTGCATTTTCTCGAACAAGCAGGACAGCATCAAGCCGAGCTGAAGAAGAAGAACGATGAGCTCGCCCTCCTCCGGACCAAGGACGATGAAATAGCTAAACTCAAGGCCGAGATGGAGAAGATGAAGGCCCAACACAAAACTGAGCTCCAAAAAGTTGGCCAGAACTTCACCAAAGAACGTGAGCACTTTACCCTTCAGATCTCCAAGGACCAGGACCTGCTTAAGGAATCCGAGGTCCGGCTTGGGTTGGCGCTCGCTGAGCTTGAACAACTTTGCCAGAGACGCGATAGTTGTATCAAGGAGTTGACCCGGATCCATCGCCATATCTCACGTAAGTTTCTTCCCCTTATCCGACATAGTTTTTCCGGGTTACCTCATATGCCTTTGCTTCAGCATCATCCCTTTCCTTGTTTTTAGATCATTTTTCCAGAGGGTACTGCCATCGCCAGTGCTGCTGTTGCCAAATTCCGCCAAGAGAGGGGTACTCCCATTGCTCCTGATGGTGAGAGCATCCCCTTAGACATGGAGGACCTGTTGGTCAGCGTGTCCACTCGGGTGGAAAGCATCAAGAACTATGGGAAAGATCTCCTCGACATTGCGGTCCGGATCTTCAACACTTTCTGGCCAAGCGAGAGCGCTCCGGAAAGGATCACGCTCCTTGCCGACAAACTGATGGAGATTGAGACTCAGCTTTACCTCTGGAGAGAATCCGCCGGGCGTGCCGCAGCAGATACCCTTCTCCATCATATCCTTTCATGGTACGAGAAGATCGATCTGAGCCTCCTCACCCGTCAGCGCACCGGATCCAAATGGACCGATGATCCGGAGTGGGTAGCTCGGCGCCAGGCTTGCGCCTACAGCCTCGTCGAATATTCTCCAGTCCATGACTGGGTTGAGGGGCCGAGGTTTCTGGAATCCGGCGAGGAGGAGCAGATGGAGAACGTGGAGGATGGGTCGAGCGATGATGGAGAAGATGCTTCTTCAGATATTGAAGACAGTGATGATGACGCCGAACTCCCTCCTCTTGCCGCTCCTTAGTTGAAAAAACTTGAAAATTTATCAGATCCCCGGTATGCCGGGTGCAATTGTATGCTGAATACATGATATTTTGCTACTATGCTTGTATGCCGGATTAACTTGGGCGTAGTCCCCAAGTTTCATTTTCTTGTTCGTCCAATTCTCTGGCTCGATCCGTGTCTACCTTGACTCGGTTTTACGACTTACGAATCCGAGCCTCAAGAATCGTTTTAACAATACTGAGAAACTTTGAGGCTTGGCTCAAAATAATTTAACATAATAGCTTGAAAGTAAATACGGGGTTAGTCCGGAAAAAAAAACAAACGTTAGCTGGAATAGGATCATTTCCTTAGTAGTTTTTCATGTGCTACGCAATTCCAAACTTGTTCCCTTGCTTGCCATGAAGCCAATTCTTGTTGGACAACAGCAAGTCGAAGGGTTGGGTTTTTGGTGCTCACACATTACTAATCCGGGTTAAGTGAAACGAGTCATTCCAGCTAACGCATAAAAAGTAACAAAAATCATTTATTAAGGCAGTCCCGTTCTTTCGAGGCTGCTATTTCATTGATAAGCTCATTGCCGACATACATACCGACATATGAGATGACTCGGATACATACACTTCTTAGCTAAGTGTAGAAGGGACGAAGTAGTGCTACATTCCACGGTCGCTTGGATTCCTCTCCGGACCTGTCCACCTTGTTCTTTTCCTGTGGCTTTGCATCTATGAGATAGTAAGAATCATTGTGCAATGCTTTGCTCACAATGAATGGCCCTTCCCATGGGGGGGATAATTTATGCATGCCAGTGGTACACTGTACCAACCGGAGCACAGATCGCCTTCCCGAAAGACTCGGGGGCACACTTTCCGGCTATGATAGCGTCGGAGATTTTGGTGATATATGGCGGATCTGGACAGTGCCAGTTCTCTCGCTTCTTCCAGCAGATCAACATCTTTTTGCTGGGCTTCTTGCACTTCGGCTTCTGTGTATCGGGTGACCCTAGGCGAATCATGCTCTATGTCGGCTGGTAATACAGCTTCTGCCCCATATACCAGAAAGAACAACGTGTAGCCTGTTGATCGATTCGGAGTTGTTCTTAAACTCCACAATACTGCTGGTAGTTCTTCTATCCAGCACCCCGCTGATCTTTGCAGCGCTCAATGAGCCGGGGTTTTATCCTGGATAATACTAATCCGTTGGATCTTTCCACTTGTCCGTTCGATGCGGGGTAGGCTATCGAAGCTACGTCGAGTCGGATTTTCTTGTCTCGGCAGAATCGTGCAAATGCTCCTTTAGCAAAATTTGTGCCATTATCAGTTATAATGCTGTGCGGATAACCGTATCTCAAGATGATGTCCTTGAGAAATGTTACGGCCGTAGCCCCATCACATTTTCTTATAGGCTTCACTTCGATCCATTTTGTAAACTTGTCCACCATGACTAGAATGTGTGTCATGTTTCCTCTTGCTGGTTTAAACGGGCCAACCATATCCAAGCACCACACCGCAAATGGCCATGTAATTGGTATGTTTTTGAGTTCCGACGTAGGCATATGTGTCTTGGTGGCGTACCTTTGACAACCATTGCATTTTCTCACCAGATCTTCTACTTGCTCCAAGGCACTTGGCCAATAGAATCCATGCCGGAACGCCTTTGCCACTAAGGCCCGGGATGAGGCGTGATGCCCGCATTCTCCTTGGTGTATATCTCGGAGGATGTCAAGTCCTTCTTCTGGGTCAACACACCGCTGGAGGACATTGGTTACACTCCGTTTGTACAGCTCGGAATTGATGATTGTGTAAGCTTTGGCTCTCCTCTGAGTTTGCCTGGCTAGCACTTTCTCAGTGGGTAACGTTCCATCTTTCAAGAACTGGTATATAGGCAGTGCCCAAGCTGGTATTGCTCGCGCAGGGAACATCTCCTCATCAATTTCCATCCGATCCACTGGCATAACTTCAGCCGGATCACGCTGAACAGTCCCCGGGTCTAGCGAGGTAGTCCCCAGGTTTGCCGAGGTAGTCCCCGGGTTCGGCGTGCTACCTCCCATGTCAATGTCCATGGGCTCAACTCCGGATTCCGTGTTTTCCGGGACATAGATTGAATCGGTTCACGGGGCGGCACGATAGATGGTTTTCTGAGGTGCTCCAATGCAACACCCGGTGGAATTGCCTGTCGGGTCGATCCGAGCTTCGACAGCATGTCGGCAGCTTCGTTTTCCACGCGTGGTACATGGTGAAATTCGCATCCCTCAAAGTAACCGGGATTTTCTGCACATGAAATCTATATAGTGCCATGTTTGGATCCAGGGCGTCCCACACTCCGGACACTTGCTGTATTACTAGATCCGAGTCGCCAAAGCAGATTATCCGACGTATGCCAATCTCCTTTGCCACTTTGAGACCATGCACAAGAGCCTCGTACTCAGCGACATTGTTCGATGCCGCGAAATGGATCTGCAATACGTACTTGAGCTGATCCTTCTTTGGTGAGGTAAGCACAACCCCGGCACCTAACCCGGTTTTGGTTTTCGATCCTCAAAGTGCATCCTCCAGTAGTTCGGATCTGGTGGCGGCGGTCCGTATTGTACCTCGTCCCAATCCACGAAAAAGTCCGCCACAGCCTAGGACTTGATCGCTTCTCTCCTATCATACTGGGGTGCGTAAGGTGCTAGCTCAATTGCCCATTTCGCAATTCTGCCATTCACATCTTTGTTACCCATTATCTCAGATATGGGGGCTTCGCATATCACTTTGATGGGATGCTCCTCAAAGTAGTGCTTTAACTTCTTTGCCGCCATATAAACTCCGTATGCCACCTTTTGAAAATGCGGGTAGTTCTATTTTGAGGCAGATAATACCTCGCTCAAGTAATACACTGGCCTCTGCACTGACTTACCCTCTTCATCTCGCTCCACTACAATCACTGCACTTACAACTCAGTTGGTTGCGGCTATGTAGAGCAACATTGGCTCCTTCGACAGTGGGGAAGCTAACACTGGTGCAGTGGCCAACATCTTTTTCAAGTGGGCAAAAGCTTCATCGGCCTGCGGCGTCCAAACGAATTTATCTGATTTTTTCTTGAGTTGGTAGAGAGGCAGTGCCTTTTCCCCTAATCGACATACAAACCGACTCAACGACGCCAGGCATCCAGTGAACTTCTGGACGTCGTTGAGACACTTCGGCAGCTCCATTTGTTTGATGGCTTGGATCTTAGTTGGATTAACCTCGATACCTCGGCTGGAGACGAGAAACCCGAGTAATTTCCTAGCCGGGACACCGAAGGTACATTTCTCCGGGTTAAGCTTCATCCGGAATCTGCTCAAGTTCGCGAATGTTTGCCTTATGTCGTCAAGGAGCATTGTGCTTTCCTTGGTCTTGATAACCACATCATCCACGTAGACTTGTACATTTTGACCTATTTGATCATGCAAACATTTTTGCATACATCTTTGGTATGTTGCTCCTGCATTTCATAAACCAAACGGCATAGTGCGATAGCAATAAGACCCATACGGGGTAATAAAGGCAGTTTTTATTTGATCATCCGGGTTCAGAGGTATCTGGTGGAAACGAGAATAGGCGTCAATGAATGACAACAGTTCACATCCCGCGGTAGAGTCGATGACCTGATCTATCCTCGGCAGTGGGAATGGGTCTTTTGGACACGCCTTGTTCAGGTTCGTGTAATCGATACACATACGCCAAACCACTGCCACGTTTGGATCATCCTTCTTCTTTTCTACCAGCACCGGATTAGAGAGCCAATCCGGATACAGCACTTCCATGATAAATCCTGCTGCTAGCAATCGAGCTATCTCGTCACCAATGACCTTTCTCCTATCCTCGGCGAAGCGTCGGAGAGGCTGCTTCACCGGCCTTGCTTCGGGTCTTACGTTCAAAGAGTGCTCGGCCAACTCCCTCGGAACACCTTGCAAGTCCTGTGTGGACCAAGCAAAAATGTACCGATTCTCACAGAGGAAGTTGACGAGCTCGCTTTCCTATTTGTCAGTTAACCCGGCACCAATTGTTGATGCGCTCGGAACAGGTTATCCACTGGAATCTTCTTGGTGTCCTTCGCGGCTTGAAATGAAACGCTCCCATGCGGGTTGCTTAACGCCGACATATACTGCTGCGCGGACTGAGCTAAAGCCGCCACCTCTTGAATTTTTCTTTTCTCTTGGGCAATTACGAGTGACTCAGCTAGGTTAGACCCGGCTGAGGCGCACTCAATAGAACGTCGGAAATCCCCAGCGATAGTGATCGCTCCATTTGGCCTGGGCAACTTCATCTTTAGATAACTAACATGGCAACTTGCCATGAATTTTCTCAGTGCTGGTCTCCCGAGTAATGCATGATACGTGCTCTCCAAGTTCACCACCTCAAACTCCAGATTTTCAGTTCGGCAGTTATCCCTCATACCGAATAGCACGTCGACCCGGACTTTGCCTATGGGCTCACAGGATATGCCTGGTATGATACCATGGAAAGTTGTTCTTGTAGCCTGGAGCATGTTCTCCGAGATGCCCAATTTGTGCATCGTATCCGCATACATGATGTTAATGCTACTGCCATTGTCGATTAGTACCTTGGAGAACCTCACATTAATGTTTGGTCCAATGAACGTCGGATCTAACACTAGTGCATACGAGCCCGGACTTGGCATAAGCTTGGGATGATCTTTGGCGCTCCAGGTAATTTCCTGGTCCGACCAAGACATGTACCTCGTCACTGCAGGCATAACCACGTTAACCTCCATATGTCGGTGCCGCAAGCTCTTCCTATCTGTTTCCTCTGTTGTGAACACACAATAGCTCTGGTGATGTTCCCTGTACTCATTTCTTCCCTCGTTTCCAGAGTACCTCTGATCCGGTGGTTGCTGGTTTTCCACCTGATGCACTGCATCCCTTCTCTCGCTGTTGTCATACCTCGGCGGAGGGGGAGGCAACATCAGTTGCTGCGTGTTTTCTCCGGAAAGCAGTTGCTGCTGGGGTAACTCCAGCCGAGGTTGATCATTCTGGGGTGCCTGAGCATTCCCCAAACCACCTTGTTCTATCTTATGCATCCACTCACATTGCCTCGTAGTGTGACCCGCCAGACTGTTCGGATTTGGCGTGTGAAATTTACACGGCTGGTCCAACATTGACTCATAGGTATACCTCGGATGATCTTTCTTTTCTTGCCATTGCTTCTTCTGCTCCGGAGTCCATGTTTTCTTGCCATCGTTTCGAGGAGTCCATTGCCCTCCCATTTTCTGGCGTTGATTGCTCCCTGCTCCGGGCTAATCTTGATTCACGGCCGCAACTTGTTGCGAACCATACCGATGGTCCGGTCTATCGTCTCTCCTTTTTCCCCTGTAATCATTCCTCCGAGATGACCCAGCTCCATCCCTCAGATAGTACTCCTCATTTGACTCGTTCGACGCGATCCTAGGTTGAGTCGGATCACCCAAAGCATAAGAATCCGCGATCCGGATCATCTCTGCCAATGTGACTGGCATTTTCCTTTGCAATTTCATCCACAACTCCCTGCCATATCTGCACCCTTGTGCGAACCATGCTATAGCCTGTGACTCTATGACTCCCTCACATGAGTTTCTCACGGTACACCACCGGGTCAAGAATTCACGGTCCGTTTCGTTTGATCTCTGCTTGCACATTGCCAGGGTCTGCGGTCTATTCGGTCTCTGATATGTACTTGAGAAGTTGCTGATAAACATTTCTTCAAAATCTATCCAGCAATTGATGCTTCCGGGTGGCAAATTATTCAGCCAAACCCTAGCCGGACCTTCCAACATTTGGGGTACATATCGTACAGCCCATCTCAAGTTGCCAGTTGCAATTTTCACAGCTGTTGCGTAGTTTATCAGCCAATCCTCCGGCTTTGTACTGCCGTCATACGTCTTCGTGCCCCTGGGTAATTGGAAATTAGGTACTGGCGGTTCCTTCATGATCCGGGGTCCAAAGCACGCTGGACCCGGAGGACCTTGACATTCGATCTGTTCCGACCTATACAGGCGATCCAGTTTTAGCCTGGCGTCATCCGGCATCAAATCTCTGCTTCCCAATCTCGACCCTATCACATGATAGTCCGGTCTTGCGTATCCCGCATTCATCATCTCCGAGTCTCCGTCATTGTATCGGTCTTGCTCTCGTTGTGCTCCTCTCTGTTGCATACCACGGCCGGCACTTTGCTCTTGCCTTGGTACATTCCGCTGCTGCGGTTGACCTGCTCCTGCCGAGTTTCGCTGTCCGGCATTGCCGTTGGCAGCATTCCCTTGACCGGCATTGCCTTGGTCGTGGTTACCTCGGCCAGCTTCACCTCGGCTCACACTTCGTCGATCGTCGTTTTTCCGCATCTCTTTTTCTTTTCCAGCGTGCGTTGGGTAAATGAACGATACGCTTGTTCGTCGGCTGAGGTTACTACCTCTTCTCTCCTTGGGCCACCATGAGGCGATGATGCGGCTCCAGCGGATTTCTCCGGGTTACCCATCGCCGAATGGACGATCTTAGAAGCTCCAACTCTCTCCGGGTTACCTCTCAGCAGCTCCTCGTTCTGCCTGTTCGTGATCCGAACCAGCTCGTTAACCCGGTCTTGCCGTCTCTGATGGGCTTCACCCGTCAGACCCTCTAGCTCGGACGCCGCGGCATCCGCTACTCTGAGGTTCTTTGCCGGGGTACTGTACTTCGGCAACCCCACGGACAGATAGTTTTCCGACCCTTCTGGTCCATCATCACCTTCTCTGTTCATCTCACTTATGAGATTTTTCCCTTTTACCCTTACTGCATAAACCTTGTTCGCTTTCGCGTACTCACGCAGCGTCATGTTCAACGACTGCTGAGCCGCTGCTATTTTCTTTGCGCCCTCCAGTATCTTTTGCCGGGTCTCCTCTAGCTCGGCCTGTGCCTGAGCCGGATCTACCACAGCTGCCACCGGGTTCGCCAAGCTATCCATAGCTTCCCTCAGCATGTTCTCAGGCCTCTCTAGCGGAGGACCCCTAGCTTTCCTCGGTGCCTTGGGCGTTACCTCCGGGTCTGGCGCTGGATCCTTGCTCATGCCGCGCTGCGCGATCATAATCACCTACGCATGGTCCGGGAGCGGCGTCGCGCCCCGTGAGCCACAGTGAGGGGTGGTTCTCCTGCATCGACGACGCGACGCGGATGAATGCAAGACACGTCCACAGCAACGTAGACCTTGTGCGCACCGATCTTGACGAAGATGCCGTTGCACGGAAGCGCGTCGAAGCAGCGGTGTTGTCGCTGGCGTAGTCCGGCGCTCCAGCGCTGAGCGATGCGTTCGCGGTGCCGATGAAGTTTCCGTCCGGATCTTCACCTGCTAGCCGCTAGCCCGCATGGCGCCAAGCGTCGTGGTGGTGTCACGGAGATGCCATGGATAGGCTAATGGTGGGGACTAATATGCGCTAGGGGAATCGGGGAGGATAGTAGAGTGATTCTCTACACAGAAGCTTTGTATTGATGTTCAATCTCCGAGATTACAAGTGCTCCTCGAGCTGTATTGACAAGAGGAGGAAGAAGAAACTCTCTTACTCTTGCCTACCAACTAGCCCAAGAACCCTAGATCCACTAGAGCTCAACTAACTAGAATTCTCCTTGCTCAGACGGAAAGAACCCAACCCCTTACGTAACCCCAACCCCCTTATATAGAGGTGGTTCGGTCTGGCCTAGGGCATACGTGGAGGCATATTCCTAAGAATATGCCCCTCCCAAAGTAGTAACCCAGGGTGCTTTTCCCCCGCGTCACACTTGCTTTAGCGACGTAGCCTCTGCGGCGCCCGCGTCAGCCGACATGAGCGTCGTCACCCTTGTCGGCCACGATCCGGTGGTCCTGCCCTTGCTTTATTCGCTTATCCAGTATGCACCAAACCTTATTTTTTGACCAGAGAGATTCCTTCCTTCTCCTAGAAGATAAGCGAGGATCCGGATCACAGTTGATCCGGCCACACCTGTTCCTGCATACAAGCTAGACAAGTATTTCCGACTTACTCCTTGAGTCGTACGAGACAATGTTAGACGACCCGTCTGGTTCGGGTTACTCCGTGATCCGGCCTGCCTTGAGGTGACTCGGCCATCATCCGCTTTGACCCTTGTACCCCGAAGTGACCCTACCCGGGGTTATTGAAGGGAATATGCCCGAGAGGCAATAATAAAGTGGTTATTATCTTATTCCATGTTTATGATAAATGTTTATTTTGCATGCTATAATTGTATTGATCGGAAACATCAATACATGTGTGTTTAATAAACAAAAAGGGTTCCTAGTTATGCCTCTCTTATAGACTAGCTTGTTGATTAACAAGATGATCAAGGTTTCCTGATCATAGACATTGGATGTTGTTAATAACAAGGTCACACCATTGGTGAAATGATGTGATGAACATTCATCTGAAGTATAGCATTACGATCAAGTAATTATGTTTATATTGCTATAACATCATACGAAGTAATCTTAGTCCTTAGACCATGAGATCATGTTAATTGCTAACATCGGAAGAGTATCTTGATAACATCAAACGTCACACCGTAACAGGGTGACTATAAAGGTGGGTTCAGTGCTATGAAGGTGTTATGTTGAGGCTCATGGATCAAGAGTGGGATTTGTCCATCCCGATTACGGATAGATATACTCTGGGCCCTCTCGGTGATATCACATTGAAATAGCTTGCAAGCAAGTGATGTGATCACTAGAATGTTATATCATGGGAACGAGAAAAGAGTGCATGTCGGTAACGAGATCAAACTAGGTATGGAGATACCGATGATCGAATCTCGGACATGTAATATATCAGGACAAAGGATTTAGTTACTAGCGTTAAAGGTTCTCACGATCCGAAGTCATCGTTGAATGTGTAGGAGTCAAGATGGATCTCCGTGGTCCCGCTTCGATTATTGATCCGAGAGGGGTCTCGATCATGTCTACATTATTCGAACCGTAGGGTGACACATAAGGATCTGACACCATTTGGAGCAAATATGTTTGGATAAAGATTTAAGAAAGCGCTAGAATTATTTCAATAGACAAAGCTGTTTGGTGAAATTGATGAAATTGGTTCTGCATGTAATATTGAAATGTTGCAGGGGGGTTTATGTGAATGTTTGTTAATTAAAGTAATAAACAAAATTCTGAATAAAAATAATAAAAGAGTTTTATTAAATGAGAGAGCATTAAATTTGGAGAAATTTAATGAATTTAAAGTGGAGACTTTAAAAGAGAATGTGAAGGGGCAAATTTAATGTGGAGGGGTTACCACCACATGAATGGGGGAGGTGAAGGGTCACCTCCCCATGCATGACCATGAAGGAGGTACCTCCCTCCTCCTATAAAGGCCCCTCTCACACCTTCATACAGACCTCCTTGTGAAGGATCTCTCTCCCCTCTAGTATTATTCCCCATGGTCTCGGATTAGCGAGATACATGTTCCCGTGGATTTATATGGAAAGGAGTTCTTGCTTCGCTGCTTTGCTAGAAGCGAGGGACGGAGGTTGTCGGGGTACCGGACGTGTGTGCGATCACGGATGCACCGCTGCTTTGCAGTGCTGGACTTGGTGGTGCTGGAGCTGGATCTGATGGACGTGCTGGAGCCGGACCTGCTGGACTTCATCACGATCTTGAGATTGGCAAGTGTACGACTACATCAACCACGAGTTCCTACTCGTTAACAAAGCTCGTTGTCTACGAGGGTAAGTTCTCATTGGATGTATGTCCACCCGTTGCTTTGTACCTAGTAGATAGATCTTGGCGTGTAGTTCACACCATAGGAAAATTTTTGTTTTCTATGCTGCGGACCCAACAGTGGTATCATAGCCTGATCTATGCGTAGGTGCTTTGCACGGGTAGTACACATATGTTTATATGTGGGCGATGATGATCATGTTATTGCATCTTCTATGTACTTTGGATATTGGTGGCATAGTGGGATGAAGCAGCCCGGACCAACCTTACATGTCATCGTACATGAGACCGGTTCCACGACTGACATGCAACTTGTTTTGCATAAGTGGCTGGCGGGTGTCTGTCTCTCCTACTATAGTCAATATCTGATTTACAACGAGTTGCTAATAACTTGGTTATCCTCGTTGTGGTTCATGTTCATAGGTAAGAATTGTTCTATCTCCGATAGCCCTAAGCCACGTAAAACTTGCAATTGATAAATTAGAGGCGTCTAGTTTAGATTGTTGCTGGGCTAGTGTTTTGATATGGTATTATTGTAAGTAGATGTATAATAGATACTCTTACAACTCACTGAACGTGTAAGTTCCATAGACCTTGGCCTTACACACAAAGGAATGATAAAGATCATACCACGATGCAAATGATAGAGATCAAATGCATGGACCATATGATCTCACTTCACACATTAGATGTTAGCATCTTATATTGCTAGTTTGGCGCGTTTGGTAGCATTATAAGATGATCCCTCATTTAGATATCAAGATAAAATGTGTTCTTCCTTAAGTATGCACCGTTTTGTGGATCGTGTTTTGAGGCATCACGTGATGATCGGGTGTTTTCAACTCTACGCTTTCATACAACGGGTGTAAGACAGTTTTACACATGCAAATACTAAGGTTCTTACTTGGCGAGCCTAGCATGTACAGACATGGCCTCGGAACACGGACCGAAAGGTTAAGCATGAGTCATATAGTTGATGTGATGACCATATTGATGCTCGCCTTTGAAGCTACATCGACTCACGTGATGATCGGACTTGGTGTAGTGGATTTGGTTCATGTAATCACCAAAAAGGCACGAGGGATGTCGTTTTTGAGTGGGAGTTCATTTCTAATTTGGATTAGTCGAACTCAATTTGTCATAAACTAAATCGAAGTGAATTTGCATAATTTGTTGAAGTCATTCGCATCTGTTCACTACCTTATGCTTAGTTTTTATTTGAGATAATAGAACTGCAGAATTCTGGATATTTACTTTACGAACTGGTATCGTATTGTTTCGAATGTCAATTTAAAGTTTATAATTCCTATTGCAAACTTTCAGCAAACTCTATTTACTCCATGAAGTTTAATAAGTAGTATTAAATCAAGAGTAAGAATTCCAATGTTAGTATCTAAAGTATCATATTTGCCTCCATGATTATTGATATTCAAAAGTTGTTTTAATATCAAGATTATATTGGAGCTGGAAATTGTTTTAGAAACCATCATGTGTGAAAGATATTGTGATATCTGAAACAATTTTTTTGGTTGCATTATGATAGAGTATAATTTAGCAAAATACATGTTCTCATATTGTATGAGAATTTGTGAAGGATGGAGATGCTAGGCATCCGAATCTACCAAAAAGGTTTTGGGAACTGATATTATACTCGTGATTCTTCTTTATAAGCTATAGTAGCTTGATCATGAAAGTTGTCATGATAAGGATGAATAGAAGATGTAATTAAAATGTTTACTACACTAATAGATTACTAAAGAATGGATTTTTGAAAGAATGCCAAACATTTGATGATGGTGATCCACTTCAAAGTGCAAGTCCAAAGGTATTAGTATTTGACTATATACGCTTTGTACCATGTGTCATGTTGATGACACCACTATTGATGTTGATTGATTCTTTTAAAAGAAAAAGGAATTGCTGAAAGAGAATCTATAAAATATTTGGCAGAAAATAAAAGGTTGGAGATGTCCAACTTGGGTATATAGAAGATATACATGTTATGGCTATATTCCTTGCTTGTTAAACAATGTGGTTATGAGGTATTGGATACCGGTATTAGATAACGAATTGGTTGGTATGAAGTGTCATACAGGACAACGCAATTCATGAACTACAATGGCCTAAGTAACCAGCAAGAGAATGAGTGATGATGTTCATCGAAAACAAATAAAGTGTTATTGTGTTTTTCGTTGTCATCAAACCAAGCCTTCAAGATTTGTTTAAATAATTGTTATTTTGTTTCGGTATTATGAAAACAATGGCTATTCAAATAATTACCGTATTCCATAAAGGATGGATGAACTTTTACAAGTCTAGTTGGAGAAATCACATCCATAAACACTTGCTAAAATGTCGCAAGACAAATGATTGAAAGATCACTTATGAAGTGACATCGCTGTTTAAATTATATTTGAAAGAAAACATGAAGAAACTCCATGTTGATGGATTTTTGGAGTCTTTGATTTTGATCAATTGACGCATGTGAGACTTTCCTCGAGATAATTGAAACTCCGTCCATAGGCCAGAGAGGAACGGATGACTAGCTTATTGGAAAATGTGCATGCTGATGTGCATAGTCCATTATGTGTAGCCATATGCGATGGATCTTTTTGCTTCATATGCTTTCTCTGAAAATTTGAGTGAATATATCTGTATATTTACTTAACAAGGAAGAAGTATGAAACATTTGAAAATTGTTCAAAGACTTTCAAGATGAAGTGGAAAATCATTGTAACAAGAAAATAAAGAGTTTATGATTCGATCATAAAGGAAGATATTTGAGTTACATGCTTAGCAAAAACACCTAAGACTTGAGGAATTGTTCCATGATTTGTGTTTCCCGATAAATCATAGGAGTATGACATATTCGAGAGATAAAATCAAACCATGTTTGACATGATAAGATCAAGGGTGTCATTTATAAAACTGCCATTATGTTTTAAGGATTGAAGCTTTAGAGACTACCGCTTTTACACTAAAAAGAGTACCATCGTGATCCGTTGAAATGACACCATATAAGTTATGGTTTGGGATAAAACCCGAATTGTCTTTTCTTAAATTTTGGTATGCTATGCATAAGTAAAATGTTTACAACCAAAATTCGGATAAGCACGTCTTTGTAGGTTATCCCAAAGAATTTGTTGGGAATTTCTCCATAACACCAAGGACAAAAGAGTTTGTCGCTTGGAACGTCAAGTTTCTTGAGAAGGAATTTTTTGTGAAAAGTTAAGTGGGAGGACAATAGAACTTTGATAAGGTTGTTGAACCTTAGCTATATGTGCTAAGTAGCACGGTGGGGAAAGTGTCGATGGCGGCCACAATGCTCATGGCTCTCGTGATTACAAAAGGTGTGATCTCGGAGATTAGAGTTCCTATTGAACCGTGTGGGTCAGTAAGAATCAAATAGTAAGATTTGATAAGCAAGTCGTTATTGTTTTGACAATGATGAACCGACTACATGCAAAGAAGCGATGATGGGCCCTGACTCCATAAAATGACTAGAAGTCATAGAATCCGTGATAGTATCCATACACGAGAAAACAAGTTTCTGAACTTGGAAGACCCTCCGGAAAGGCGTGAAGCCTATCGGTCGTGTTTGGATCTATAAAGAAATAAGACATGGATGTTTAACATCTATGAAATAGTCGACATGTCGGAAAGAAGTTTACGACAATGTTCAAGGAGTTGACTATGACAAGATTTGATCTTTCATAGCGATATATAGTCTTGACGGATTAATGTAGCAACCACTACATATAATTTGGTATATGGTAGTTGAATAAACAAAACAAGGTTCTTCTAATAGAACGGTAACCTAGGACATGTACATGACATGGTCCGAAGGGTTTTGTTAATTCAAAGGGTGCTAAAAGGACATGCAAACTTCAATAGTTGAAGTAAGCATAGAGGAGTTGGAATCTTCACCATGAAGAAACTATTAAAAGAGTTTAAATTCATCGGAGATGATGAAGATGCTTGCATTTGCAAGAAATTAAGTGGGAGCGCTGAGACATATTTCTAATACATTATGTAGAGGACATATTGTTGATTGGAAATGATGTATGTTGTATTGACACAAGTTAAGAATTTCATTAAAATAAGATTTCGATGAAAGACTTGGGCAAACCCGGAATACTTGGGCTAATATGGTTGTGCCAGACATACATATATGAGATATTGAAAGGGTTCAATATGGAAACAACAAGAAAGGTTCTTGCTGCATGGAAAGGATTGTATCAAAATTCAAGTGTTTCAACACTTGGTGAGTAAAATCACATGAAGATTTTGATCGATTATACCATGATATGTATATATCCAGAATGTCCTATGCTCTAAATGTTATGAGCATATACCAGAATGATTCATAAGATGATCATTGGACAATAATAAAGATATTCATATGAGCTTTGGAATAACTAAGAATATATAATGTATAAGTGACAAATAGTTAAAGGTAGTTCATTGTAAAGTGTTACATTGATACTAATTTTGTCACAAGATACAAATTAAATTTATCTCAATTTCGACTATGGGTGGCACAATGTAATGGAAAGGATGTTCCATGATGGATTTGGATGAGTTCCAAAGTTGAGATATTGTGACGGATACTACAATAAAAGGCTAAGTATATGACTGCTATAGTAGCAGCATAGGAGGGCATTTGTGTTAAGTAGTTTGTTATCAAACTAGGTGTGGTTCAAAGTGGGCTAATACTATGAAGATATATTGTGTGACAATAATATAAACATATTTTGAGCCGAACGAACTAAAAGTCTCACCAAAAGACCAAATCTATACAATGCCATCTCATTTGAGAATGAGTGATGCGTAGAGACGCAAAGACATGCAAATACACACGGACCTAAAACTGTCAGATCTAGAGATTATGTTAACCACTAGCAATCGCGTATATGCAACACCAGAAAGCCATAGGTGTTCAATACGCAAAGTTTTTCAAACTAGATTATTGACTCTAGTGCAAGTGGGAGACTAAAGGGAATATGCCTGAGAGGCAATAATAAAGTGGTTATTATCTTATTCCATGTTTATGATAAATGTTTATTTTGCATGCTATAATTGTATTGATCGGAAACATCAATACATGTGTGTTTAATAAACAAAAAGGGTTCCTAGTTATGCCTCTCTTATAGACTAGCTTGTTGATTAACAAGATGATCAAGGTTTCCTGATCATAGACATTGGATGTTGTTAATAACAAGGTCACACCATTGGTGGAATGATGTGATGAACATTCATCCGAAGTATAGCATTACGATCAAGTCATTATGTTTATATTGCTATAACATCGTACGAAGTAATCTTAGTCCTTTGACCATGAGATCATGTTAATTGCTAACATCGGAAGAGTATCTTGATAAATCAAACGTCACACCGTAACAGGGTGACTATAAAGGTGCGTTCAGTGCTATGAAGGTGTTATGTTGAGGCTCATGGATCAAGAGTGGGATTTGTCCATCCCGATGACGGATAGATATACTCTGGGCCCTCTCGGTGATATCACATTGAAATAGCTTGCAAGCAAGTGATGTGATCACTAGAATGTTATATCATGGGAACGAGAAAAGAGTGCATGTCGGTAACAAGATCAAACTAGGTATGGAGATACCGATGATCGAACCTCGGACATGTAATATATCGCGGGACAAAGGGATTTAGTTACTAGCGTTAAAGGTTCTCACGATCACAGAAGTCATCGTTGAATGTGTAGGAGTCAGTATGGATCTCCAGGTCCCGCTTCTGATTATTGATCTGAGAGGGGTCTCGATCATGTCTGCATTATTCGCGAACCATAGGGTGACACAGTTAAGGGATACCGACACCATTTGGAGCAAATATGTTTCAGATAAAGATTTAAGAAAGCGCTGGAATTATTTCAATAGACACCGAAACTGTTTCGGGTGAAATTGCTGAAATTGGTTCTGCATGTAATATTGAAATGTTGTAGGGGGTTTATGTGAATGTTTGTTAATTGAAGTAATTAAAAAAATTCTGAATAAAAATAATAAAAGAGTTTTATTAAATGAGAGAGCATTAAATTTGTAGAAATTTAATGCATTTAAAGTGGAGACTTTAAAAGAGAATGTGAAGGGGCAAATTTAATGTGGAGGGGTTACCACCACATGAATGGGGGAGGTGAAGGGTCACCTCCCCATGCGCTGACCATGAAGGAGGGGTACCCTCCCCTCCTCCTATAAAAGGCCCCCTCTCACACCTTCATACACACACCTCCTTGTGAAGGATCTCTCTCCCCCTCTAGTATTATTCCCCCATGGTCTCGGATTAGCGAGATACATGTTCCCGGTGGCTTTATCTGGAAAGGAGTTGCTGCTTCCGCTGCTTTGCTGGAGCGAGGGACGGAGGTTGTCGGGGTACCGGACGTGTGTGCGATCACGGATGCACCGCTGCTTTGCGGTGCTGGACTTGGTGGTGCTGGAGCTGGATCTGATGGACGTGCTGGAGCCGGACCTGCTGGACTTCATCACGATCTTGAGATTGGCAAGTGTACGACTACATAAACCACGAGTTCCTACTCATTAACAAAGCTTGTTGTCTACGAGGGTAAGTTCTCATTGGATGTATGTCCACCCGTTGCTTTGTACCTAGTAGATAGATCTTGGCGTGTAGTTCACACCATAGGAAATATTTTAGTTTTCTATGCTGCGGACCCAACAGTTATCCCCCCAACAATACATATCCGATGTATTATGTTTTAACGAAAATGGTAATTATCATTAAATGATTGTTTAAATGTGTAAAGTAAGTTTACCAAAGGAAACATGAATATGAAACTATTTGATTTGATCAAAGTGTTTCATCAATAAAGGGTATAAATATAAAAGGGAATCTAATTACTGTGATTTGATCAATAGTAATAAAATTCAATTTTATAAGAATGGCATGAAAGAATTTGTGGAATGCAAAGTGTTTTGAAACGTCAAAATACAAAGCATCACAATATGATATTAGATATCAAAAGGGGTTGAATAGAAGGCACCAAATAAATTGTTGTAGAGTATGTGTAGAGACCATTAGCTTAGAAATAGTTAGCACTCAATTAGAATTAGTAAACCATTTGAATTCGTGAAAGTTTTGGGGTTATTCGATATAACCAAAACAATAGCGAATAAGTCCTTGTAGTATATTCATTGGAAACTTTGAATACGAAACCCATAGCTCAAACCAAAAGGAAAGCAAAACTTGTATTGCTTGGATTTTGGTGCATTCTTGAGAAAGCTCACGTCTAGTGATGTTTCTCAATTATGAAGCAAATGGAAATTAGTGTAAAACATGATGAGGATTCAAAACCCTGCATCAGAGTGTTGAGACGTGCAACGGACAATGTTCCTGAACGATTCCCTTCACAGAAGGAAAGAATCAATGATTTTGATCATTGTGTTTTTCCCTCCACTATTGTTTTTCACTACATGAAGTAGGATTCAAAATGTAAATCCATATCTTGTATGTAGACATTTGTGAATCATTTGTCATGATTTTTGAAATATGTCATACCTACGAACTACAAAGGAAATAATGGTAAACTAAATTATGAAGAAATCCTAGAAGCAAAATTCCCTTGAGATTAGAAAGCAATTAATTGCTGAATCTCACAAGTAAAAGGAGTTACTTGGAATTTTCCCAAATGACTGCAAAGCCATAGTAGGAAAAGGGGGTGAATGATAAAAGCACAATTTGTCAAGTATTGGACAAATTCAGATGAATTTGATTCATGTGTGCTAAATGTCTAGTGGATTTAAAACTAGCAAAGTACTAGTATCTCATAATAAATCTCCAAGTTTGATGTTTAATCAAAGGATTTTGAAGTTATTCAAAACAGTAAGGAGATATGCAATTTGCATAAAATTGAGTGGGAGCTATGAAAGTCTTCCTTAAACAATATGTGATTGACATATTTTTAAGTGGGAGCAACATAAGACTCAAATTCAAATATGTAGGAACATAGTTTGAGTAAGAGTACTGACTCGTACCCAAATATGTTAGCAACATAGTTTGAGTGGGAGCTTATAGGAGTAATTATTAAGTAAGTTAAGGATGAAAGCGTAAATACTTATAAATAATGATTTATAAGATGTAGAAGTTGATAATAAGTGTATTATGATATTATGTAGTATTCCTTAAAGGATTCTGAAAGCTGTTTCAGAATAGAAGTTAATTAAGGAACTGGTCCTTAATGACTAAAATTAGGAATAGCATTAAGTTTAAACATCAATGGTTAAAAGAAAGAAAAGGATGATCATCATCCACTATGTTGAGACATAGGTTCTATCTTAGTAAACCATGATGACAACTTACATAATATGTGATCCAAATAAGGAACGTTTGAAAGTGATTAAGTTCGAATCACAGAGTGTTGAGCTAAGTTTGTCCACAGAGTCTAATAGAGAACTGTAGACATGTTTTTCCAAATCCATAAAGGATAACATATCTTAAAAACATAAAGATTTATGTTATAAGGGAATATGTTGGAAACTCCTGTAGATACCAATTAGAGTCAAGTAGGAAGCGAGGTGAACAAAACGTTGAAAGTTGCACGGAGTGCACTAGTGTTTCGATGAATACATTTATAATAATAGATAAGGGTACCATCTAAAGTGTTGTATAATGTTATGGCAGGGCTAATTCGCTTTTAACGTAGAATGATGTGTCCCAGCACACAGTGCCCATGAGAAAGCCCTCGAGGTTGATCTAACGTCACTGTAGGCTCCTGGAATCAGGCCTCGTTCTGCTGCCATAGCAACAATGCATACACACAGATGCTGTCATGAGATGATAGAATATTAATGTCAATCAAAGTGACATTAGTAAGTTGCAAAGGATTTGGGACTGTAAAATACAGACCCAAGACTCAACCTCTTCCATGAGCAAGCATGTTCTAGGTACCGGTTATATGGTACCAATAATTAAGAACAAATGCAGCTAGTGTATTTGTACTCTAGTGGAAGTGGGAGACTGTTGGAAATATGCCCTAGAGACAAATAGTAGTAAGGACTATTATCATATTTCATATAGTTTATGATTAAGTTTTATATCATGCTATAACTGTATTGAGTGGAAACATCAATACACGTGTGATATACAAACAACAAGGAGTTCCTAGTGAAACTCTAGTCACTGGTTCATTAGTCAACAGATGATCATGTTTCCTGATCATGTGGCATTTATGCCAGTTGGAAATGAGGTCATCTCATTCAGAGAATGAGATGATGAACCAATACCCAACCTAAACATCGTGATTCGATCATGTCACGAAGTTCAAGTTACGATGATTAGAAATGGATCCTCGTAGACTATTCCTTAGACCGTGAGGCTATATCAATTATTGTCTCCCGAGAATGCTTAGATAGCATCAAACGCCATCTGGTAAAACGGTGGTTATAAAGGTGGGTTCAGGTATTCAGAGCAAACCGTAGAGGCAATATATGTCAAGAGCGGGATTTGTCCGTCCATGTGATGGGAAGATACTCAAGGGCCCACTTGGAGAGGTTATATCCAATAGCTGTGCAGCGTGTGATTAGATCACGGGGATATCACTTGTCGGAACGAGTCAAATAGCATTTTTCAGTAACGAGATTGAACTCGACATGGTGATGTCATTGATCAGGTCTCGGGCAATGCAAGTATAGAATGACAAAGGGAATAAGACACAACTGTCCCGGTTTAAACGGCAAAAGATCTTCGTGGAATGCACATGGGTCACATGGCCATCCAGGTCCCTCTATTGATCATTGGTACGGGAGTGTCCCGACCATGTCTGGAGTGTTCCTGAACCGTGGGGTATCACGCTTAAGGGCTTGATGATGCTTAGAGAGTGTTTCTAGGATCGGTAGAATCGCCGAAGAAAAGAAGGGAGAAAACCAGAAGGGTTTCAGTAAGTCCGGAGGATGTCCGGAGTGGAGGTGGAAGGTGTTCCATAGCCACAGAGATTAGATAATGTGTGAATGAATGTTAAATATTGATTTAATCATTTATTCATAATTATTTTATAAAGAGAAAATCAATTAAAAGGTCAAAAAGGCTTAATGGGCCAATTCCGGGGGGAGAGGGCCCATTAGGGAAAAAGGAGAAAGGGGAGAGGGACCAAGGGGAGGCCGACTGGGCCTTGCCCCCCGCGGGGCCCACTAGGGGCTGGTCGGCGGCCACCCCACCCCCTCCTCTCCTTTAGTCCCACCCCGGGACTTGAGGGGAGGTAGTACCTCCCCTCCCCCTATATAATGTGGGGTATTTGGCCTAGAAAAGACACCCAATAATCAATAAAGGTCTCCCCACTTTTGGGAGGACCTCCAATTGATATTTTCTCTCTTCCCCTCTCTCTCTCGTGACCGTGGTCCCAAGTCTGGACTGCGCGAGCGAGAGACATCTTCACCGCGGAGCACCGTTGTGCTACAGGATTCAGATCCGGGAGCTCTACTTCCGCAACTGCTGCTGGATCAGGGAAGCGGGAGTTATCGTCAGGCACCAGACATGTGTAACTCCCCGCGAGGTGTCGCACTTGAGGCACTCCAGTCGTTGGAGCCAGAAGGAGCGCAAGGACTTCATCACGACCTTGAGGTCGACTTCGGCTCGTCTACATCAACCACGCTCTCCTGAGCGTTGACAATGCTTTTTGGTCTTCAAGGGTAAGTTCGCGAAAAGCCCCTCCCCTTACTATATTACTAATAGATAGGTCCTGGCAGCTTCAGGGGTTCAGGGGCATAGAGTAAAATTTATTGTTTTTATGCGCGGAACCCCTACACTACTCACGCATCACACCGGAGGCTTGCATGGTGATGAAGAAGGCCTCCAGGGTGAATTCCCCTCTCCGGCAGGGTGCCGGGAAGAGCTTCAGATCCCTCCCGATCTAGGGATGGAGATGATGGCAGCTACAGACTCTTTCGTGGATTTTTGATCGGATACTTAGGGTTTACATCCCGAGGGCATCTTATAGTGGGAATGGGAGGCCGAGGGGGTGCCAGAGGCGGCCACACCACCCCCTGGCACAGGCCAGGCTAGGCCGCGCGGCCAGGTGGTGTGGTGGCCCCCTAGCCCCTCTCCGTCTCCGATGACTTCCGGAAAAATAGGCACTTTGGCTTTTGTCCCGTCCAATTCCAAGAATATTCATTTTCTGACTTTCCTGGAACCAAAAACAGCAGAAAACAGGCAGCTGGCACTGTGGCTCTTGTTAATAGGTTAGTCTAAGAAATCATATGAAAAGTACTCCAAAGTTGGAACAAAACACAAGAAAGTGGATAAAACTAAGCATGGAACATGAAAAATTATAGATACATTTGCAATGTATCAACATCCCCAAGCTTAACTCCTGCTCGTCCTCGAGTATGTAAGTGATAAAAAGAAAGAATAATTTTTGAGGTGACATGCACCATCAAAGACTTGATCAAAGTATTTGCAAAACATTCAAAGCTGGGATCATATGAATTCAATCATAACATGAAAGACAAAGTTCTAGCAATAAGCAAAGAAACTATGATGCAACATGATAAGGTACAAACAAAAGATTCATGAATAACAATGCTTTGCAAGACGTTTGTTTGTTTCACATAAAGAAAACATAGCATAATAGTATTCAGGTTGTCCCTCATAGAGTAGCAAATATAAATGCATAGCACACCTTCAAAGTTCATAAGGGCGACTATATAAAAATAGTTTAAAACAAGCAATATCAAGTTATGCATCAATCAACTAGTCTTGGGACAATGCACATAGAACTAAGAATGGCCACTATGCTCTCAAAGTAGGTGCATAAAGATAGAAGGTGGAGACACAACATAATGGTGGAAGAAAGGCCTTTTATAAAAGGAAGTAGGGATTCAAGTCTCATAAAGAGCTTCCAAAAATTATGGTACTTATAGCTTTCAGCTCTCATTGCCCCTATCATAAGCATCTTGAAGTGATTAAGGTTAAATTGAACAAACTATGGTGTACATGCTTGACGAAGTATAAGTTAGAAATCTCATGTCCCTTGTATACGAGGGCCGCTCCTCATGCTACTCAAGTTTAGTCACCGATAAGTTCTTGTCATTGTAAGTATATGTGTATCATAGAGAACCGCCAATGAGGTACCCCTTTCCCGATGATACGGAAGAATCCCCATATCAAAATGACAAGGCAAGCAGATAACGAGCATCTCAGCAATCTTCTTATTTACCATGGGAATATGGTGCTTTTTTTCTCTCTTTCCTCTTTTCATAATCTCTTTTTTTCTCTTTTCTCTTTTTTTATAAGAAGAATGCTTCATAGACATCTCATTATGGTTACGATGTAGGTTTCCACCATGTCAGCATGGATTAGACCAGCGGCCCAGGCGTTTCTCTAACACATATACATAACTCCATGGACTTACAAGCTCCCCTTTCATTTCACACCGACGACATCCATATACAAAAGAGCATGATATCAACTAGGTACAAGTACCAAGTGCAATGTTGAAAGCATTCCCCATGAAAGCATGGATCTGCTAATTCCCAACAAATAAGTGCAAGCATATACAACACAGCCGACAAAATAGTTCAAGTTTATTAAGGGAAAGAAAAGTAAAGTGTGCCATCAAGTTCGTGAGAGCTTTAATCACTAGTTTTCTCATAACAAGTTTAATTTGGAAGGTAAACAAAAGCATGAATATACTTGGAATAGCATAAGCTAGTAGGTAGGTATGGTGGACTCTTTGGAATAACTTGGTTTTGGGAGTTGGATGCATGAGTGGAACTCATACTTGGTTGTGGAGGCTAGCAAAAGGCGGGGCGACAAACTAAGAGAGCAATAATGGCCATAATCATGCAGAGCGACAAAACATCATTGATCAAAGCATAAAGTGATACTACAAGTTGAAAACTAAAGGATCATAAAGGCTATGGTGACTTGAGATAGTCATAACTTGGTGTGATCATGTGCCAAGTTAACCCAAATAAAGCATCAAAGGAGAATACCACTATACTATGCTTTAATATGCTAAAACAACGCATGATTCATCCAAGGCACATTAAGCAAACTCAATTGTTTATAACAAGTCATGCTACAACAAAGAATACTAAGCATAAAGCCAAAACAATATCAAGCATGACATGACAGAGCATAGGCCATAGTCAAAAACGAGCCCTTTTTACCACATAAGCATGAACTTTCCTACTCTTTTCCAAACCAAACTAAACTATTTGCAAACCAATGTATGAAAGAGGGGGTCCAACCAATTTATTCAGAAAACTAAGAAAACCAAGCAAACGAAAAACCAAAATGAAAACGAAAAAGAAGACGCTCCAAGAACAACACAACTGTGCATGAAACAATAAAAATGAAGCGTTCAGAAGAAACCTGGAATTTTTATTGATGAAGAAGTGGATGCCTTGGGCATCCCCAAGATTTGACGCTTGTACTTCTTGGAGATTTCTTGGGGTGACACGCGTGGCATCCCCAAGCTTGAGCTTTAGTCCATACTTCATCTCATTACTCATTCCTTCCATACACCTGAAATTTTTCCTTCATACAAAACTTCACACAATCTTTATTAGCAACATTAGTGCACTCAAGATAAATAAGTCTTAAGGTTAAGTTATAACACCAAATAAACTTCCATTAGAACACTAGATACTGTAGCACTTCCCTCAAAAAGCTCAATTCCCCAAAATAACTCAAAAAGGAACCAACAAGAAGCAAATGCAGAAAATGGCAAAAATCTGTCAAAACAGACCAACAGGTAAAGACGAATTTTTTCGAAGACCTTCTGTTGCTCAAATCAAAAAGTGTTGAACTAACGAAAGTTAGATAATAACCTTGGGCAGAAGCGCAAAATTCATGCCTCAAAAAGACCTTCATAGATTTTACATGAATTTTTACGATGAAGCACAGAAATCTGTTTCGGGACAGCAACTTTCCCAATCATTGCTTCTCTCTCATTAGAGGTTACTCTTGGCACAAAAAGCAAATAAAAAGGATAAGGAGAGGTTATTACAGAGGTAATAACTTCCAAGACTCATTTAAAACTTTTGGGTTATCTCCCAATAAGTACTTTTCTTTAACGCCTTTAAGTTAGGCATAAGAAGCAAGAAAAAGAATCAAGTGTTCTCAAATGAAGAAGAATTAAGACCAAATTTTGTTTTCATAGGAGAAGCAAAAGAAATTTTTTCTCTCTTTTTAGGGAAGTGTTCTATACCTTTCTTGAGTGGGAGTTGATATTTAATGGTGCCTTCTTTCATATCAATAATGGCACCAACAGTTCTAAGAAAAGGTCTTCCCAAAGTAATAGGACAAGAAGCATTGTATTCAACATCCAAAACATAGAAATCAACAGGGACATAGGCATTGTTAACCATAATAAGAACATCATTAAGACTCTCCATCAGTTTCTTTTTAGCATTATCATCAAGTGGGACATTCAAATAACAATCTTCAAGTGGAGGCAAATCAAGCATATCATAAATCCTTCTAGGCACAGGTGGAGCAATAGGTGTGCTCATAAAATCATTGTTATTGGTGCTAGTGAAGTCACACAACTTAGTGTTTTCAAGGGAAGTCATTTTTTGTGTGTTTTCAAATAAGAAAGCAAACTAGTAAAACTAATTTTTTGTGTGTTTTTGAGAAGAAAACAAGCAAACAAAGCAAAAATGAAACTAAGCAAAACAAAAATAACAAAGTAAAGAGATTGGTTACGAGGGACTCCCCTTGTGAAGATGTCCTTGACTCCCCGGCAACGGCGCTAGAAAAATGCTTGATGGCTTTGTGTATGGCGCCAGGAAAATGCTGGGGTGTGGTTGATGTAGAGCTCGTTGGGAACCCCAAGAGGAAGGTATGATGAGCACAGCAGCAAGTTTCCCTTAGTATGAAACCAAGGTTTAATCGAACCAGTAGGAGCAAGGAAACACCCCAAAGGTGTTACTAGCTGAGCTTTGGCAGGGCGCACTACCAGCGCTAGTAGCAACATGGAGACCTACACAACACAACCACAGAACTTTGTCCCCAACTTGCGATGAGGTTGTCAATCTCACCGTGTTTTGCGGAAAACAAAGGATTAAACGTATCGAATGGAAAAAAGTAAAAGTTTGCAGAAAGTAAACACAAAGCAGTAAACAGTTTATAGATTGTATGTAAAAGATAAGGACCGGGATCCATAGTTCACTAGAGGTAATTGACAAACATGCTGGGTGAACAAATTACAGCGGGGCAATTGACAAACATCGAGAAAGCAATACATGCATATACTAATCATCTTGACTCCTTTGAGACTTGATTGGGTATTACAACATTATACATAGACCGCCATCCAACTGCATATATGACTAATAATCCACCTTCAGGTTATCATCCGAACCCCCTCCAGTATTAAGTTGCAAGCAACAGATTATTGCTTTACGAACTACGTGTAAAGTAAAAAATACGATTGTTCTATGAACAAAGGATTGTTGTTTTCTCCCTAGTAGCAACAACACATCTAGTACCTTAGAGATTTCTGTCACTTCCCCAGATTACCAGAGGCATGAACCCACTATCGAGCATAAATACTAACTCTTGGAGTTGCTAGCATCTACTTGGCCAGGATAGCTACTAACAACAAAAAGCATGCAAGATCTCAAATAACAAAGACATGATAGAATCAATAATCAATCTGAAATAGCATCTCAATATCCATCGGATCCCCACAAACACAACATGCAGAATTACAAATAGATGATCTTGATCATGAACAAAGCTCACAAGATCTAGACATGAAAGCACAAAGGAGGAGAACCAGCCATCTAGCTACTACATGGATCCCTAGTCCATGGATGAACTACTCACGCATCACACCGGAGACTTGCATGGTGATGAAGAAGGCCTCTAGGGTGAATTCCCCTCTTCGGCAGGGTGCCGAGAAGAGCTTCAGATCCCTCCCGATCTAGGGATGGAGATGACAGCGGCTACATACTCTTTCATGGATTTTTGATCGGGTACTTAGGGTTTACGTATCGAGGGCATCTTATAGTCAGAAGGGGAGGCCGAGGGGGTGCCAGAGGCGGCCACACCACCCCTGGCGCGGGCCAGGCTGGGCCGCATGGCCAGGTGGTGTGGTGGCCTGCCCTCCCGTCTCATATTCGGCATCGATGACTTCGGAAAAATAGGCACTTTGGCTTCGTCCCGTCCAATTCGAGAATATTCATTTCGACTTTCACGGAACCAAAAACAATGACAGAGAAAACAGGCAATGGCTCTTGTTAATAGGTTAGTCCAAGAAATCATATGAAAAGTACTCCAAAGTTGGAACAAAACACAAGAAAGTGGATAAAACTAAGCATGTAACATCAAAAATTATAGATACATTTGCAATGTATCACCCATGTACGCCCCAACTCGCCCAAACTTTACCCTTTATGCCTAAATTACCCCTGAACTTGTGGCTGGCAGATATATAGTCCCCCACCTCCATTGCAAACCCTAGACTTGGATAATTGGAATTAGAAGACACCCTTGTGGATCTCCCTAATTCTTGAGTCTCATGCTCCTTTGGGAAAGGAGCATAATTATCCCCCACATAGTTGGATTTTGCATCGCGCCTCCCTCGTTGTACAAGGCCTTGGCATTGGTGTCCCTTTGCCAAGACGTCAAGATCTCACCAAGCCGCTCGCTTGCTGTGCCGGTTGAGAGAGAGATCCTTGCCCGCCACCGATCCTAGGTATTGTCTCGGAACGGTAGCCGCCGACGTGAGCCATTGGTTGTATTGTGTATCGTGTTTTGCGTGTGTTCATCATGTTCTTTGCGTGTGAGTTCACTTGGATTTCATCATCCCTCTCTCCCCCTTTCGATTCCACCGCAATCCCTAGAGATTCGTGAAAGATCGGGCCATCCCTGAGGTTGACCCTCAACATATTGGTATCAATAGCTTCGTTGATCACGAATTTCCTCACAAATTTTTCTTCTATCCACCATAAACTTGAAAATCTCCAAAAAGAGCCCCAAATTTGCTTTGGATCCGATCTCTCGATTTGGTGTGTTGTTTGTGGTTTTGATCCGACCAAACCTTGTCAAAGGTGTCGGTTCAACTTTTCCTGCGTTTCCCAGCCCAATTTGGCAAAATGTTTCGCGGATTTGAGGCCCCTCGGCGAGGATTTCTGCTCAAGGACACGATCAGGAAACCCGCACCGGAGTTTCTGGCCTGAAACACCAGAGTCTCCGGCCTACACCGGAGTTTCCGGTTTGACACACCGGAGTCTCCGGTCCACACCTGAGTTTCCGGCCTAAACTCCCCGGAATCTCCGGCCTGGACGCCCGTTTTGACAGTTTTTGCCTCTTATTTCGCATTGGCTAATTTCCTTTTTTTGTTTGTGTCCCATGTGCGTGTCAGCAACTAACAACAAGCTTCCGAAACAACGTCGCCTGTGCTCATCGACACAATGGCACCGAACATCATCCTGCACCCCTGACATCAAGTTCATCATCACCAGCGAAGGTATAACTTGCGTCACCTTGTTAACCCTATCTTCCTTTGTGTGTATCTATCCCACGAGAGTGGCCCATCTTGTGTTTGCTTGAGCATTTTACACTTGTCCTTGGATTGTGAGAGTGTGAGAGCAAAAGCAAGTTGGACTAGGTAGCATCAAGGGAGAGCAAAAAAACAAAACAAAAAGAGAAAAAGATACAAAAGAAAAACAAAAAGATAGTCTCCCATAGCAAAAGAGAGTCTCAAAGCTTGTAATCAAGAGAAACAAGAACGCCCAAGACAAGTGTACAAATCCATTGCTCATTTTTCCTATTTGCAAATGGGCTACCGTCTCTCTTTGCATTGGCACGACACCGAGCGTAGTCTTCGTTAGGACATTTTGGTTGCTCGTTTTCATAGTCGTGTCAATCCTAATAATCTCCACGTGTGTGTATAGTCATAGGTTCCCGTCACCCTTTATAGTTGACCTTCTTCCTTTTGACTTGAGTTTTCTTGGATTTTCTCCACTTTTGACTATCCTTTTCCTTTAATTGTTTCTTTGGCATTCCACCATCCTAACCCACCACCAAAAGCCTTTGAGAGTCTTAGTTGTGTCAGTGTGAGCTTCTTTGTGATTTCACTTTGCAATGTGATGGTTCTCAAGTGTGGCTACTAGTTTGATACAATCTCCAAGGTGAGGTAAAAGGCTAACACCCACCATATTGTACTTCCATATACAATTCTTGTGTTTGTCAAGATGGATAGGCACGGTGAGTCGAGCCAACCCCCCTCCCAAGGTGAGGATGATCAAGGCCCTTACATGACGCACGCAAGCCACTACATAATTCAACAAGAGTTCCGCGAACGTTGCAATGCTCTCGAGACGTGACAAGATGAACAATTTGGTGAAACTCAAGCTGAGTTCCAAAGCATTGACAACCGCTTCGAGGGTCTCCACCAACAAATGCATCACATGCGACAATACTTCGCCAACCTCTCTCAAGAAACAAGGCCCATGCACATCAACTTCGTGAAACAAAGTGAAGCTCTACAAAGGACGATGGCCGAGCTCGTGTGAAACACAAGATCGCGTTCACGCGCATCAAGCTCGTCACGATCGTCGCTTCATCATTGTACGCCTCACCAAGAACCTCATGCAAGTGCTCCAAGACACAATGAAGCCCCCGTGGTTGAAGATGGAAGTTTTTCGAACTATGTACCTTCCCCATGGCACGCGACAACCTCAAGCTATGATGGTGATTTCTCCTTGAGGCCCCAAGCAAGTCAAGATGGACACCGTCACCAAGCAAGGGCACTAGTCATCCAACAAGACCGCCCACAAGTGGAACCTCGAGCACAACCTCATGTCCACCGCCATCGCCCACGCCATATACTTGACACAACAAGTGATGACTCCAATTTGGAGGAACAAGCTCGTCATCGACGTGAAACCCTCCAAGATACTCCTCTTCATCATCACCATTATGAACACCACCACCAACACCATGGTGAACATGTTGAGCCTCCATAACCACATCAAGACATGGAGCCCCAAATTGTACATGCCATGCGCCGTCCACCATGTCATGAGGCTCAAGACCATGATCTTCATCATGAGGGCCATGTGCCTCAACCGCGCCAACGACCGAGGAACAAGCCACCTCCTCATCCGCAACCGCGTCAAGAGGCTCCACAACCACGTCACCATCATGAGGCCCAAGCACCTCCCCCTCAACATCAACCGCTGAAAGTATAAAGATGTCGCCTAGAGGGGGAGGGGTGAATAGGCGATTTAAAACTTTTACGAGAGGGGCTCAATAAAGGCAGAATTATACTAGCATTTACTTTGTCAAGCACAAAACCTAGAACAACTAGGGTTCACCTATGTCCACCAAGAACTTATGCTAGGAAAGACAAGAAACTATGTGATAGTAAGATATAGACTTCAAGCACGAAGGCTATCACAAAGTAAAGTGCATAAGTAAGAGCTCGGGTATAGAGATAACCGAGGCACGCAGAGACGATGATGTTTTACCGAGTTCCTCCCAACAATGGAGTACGTCTCATTTGGAGAGGGGGTGGTATCAAACCACCAACGCCACAACAAGCCTCCCTTATTCTCCGATGAATCTCACCCCAATGGGATCGATCCACCCTCCCACTATATCAGCAACCTTCGAGGTGGTAGCCGACACATTCACAACAAGTTTGAGACACACATCCATAACTTAATTGGAGGCTCCCGAATCCAAGCAAGCTGTCACAACAATCAAAGACAAGCTTGAAAGAATCAAATCAACCAAAACAAGGCTTAGGGTTTCCAATGAAACCCTAGAGCAAGGGGACCTCAAGTGAATGAGGGGGAAATGAAGATCTCTCTTGGTGAAGCTGCAGATCAAGGCCTCCTCCTTCGATTCCCCAAAGATCAGGGACTTTGGGTGGTTGGGGAGGGAGATCTTGGTGCTTTGGTGGATCTCAAATGGTGTTCTTCCTTTTCTAGGACGAGTAGCTTGAGGTTGAAGAAGAGGTCCCCTATTTATAGCCCTTAACTCCACTGAACTGTTTTCTGACCGTTGGAGAAAAGTCAGACCGGAGACTCCGACCTGCACACCGGAGACTCCGGTCTACACCGAAGATTCCGGCCCATCTCCGGACCAGCCTCCGGACCAACACACAGATTGGTCCAGCCCTTCTGAGAGCCAAGTGGACCGGAGATTCCGGTCCGACCACACCGGAGACTCCGGTCTGAGGTTTGGACCGGAGACTCTGGTTAGTCTCCGGACCTTGCTCCGGACCAGCACACAGATTGGTCTAGCCATTCTGAGAGCCAAGCGGACCGGAGACTCCGGTCCAACCACAGTGGAGACTCCGGTCTGAAAACCTGTCAGAGGCAAACCTGATAGAAACAACAAAACTGTAATGATCATAACATTTGCATCCGGACTCTGATTGACCTGAAACCAATTTTGTTGGAAAGGTGTTAACAAGAGCTACCACCAATAAGAGAATTTCATGTATTATGATGTGAGATACCTCTCTTGGTGACAAACCAGAAAAACCTCCAAGATTAAAAACGCATTTAGGTATACAGGTAAAACTCAATGCAAACATAAGTCCATAAAGATTGTCATTAATTACCAAAACCACACATGGGGGCACACATGCACTTTCAACCGCGACATGAGCTTCCCCAACTGCCTCAACCACGCCAAGAGAAAGCTCCTCAACAAGTCCTACATCCTCAAAATGTGGCCCAACAACTGCAAGCACAACTTCAAGGTCATCAACCTCTCTACCGTGACCGCAATGAAGAAGAAACCTTCAAAAAACTCAAGTTCACAATGCCCAAGTTCACCGGTTCCAATGATCCCAAAGAATACCTATCATGGGCACTCAAAGTCGACAAGATCTTCTGTATGCACAACTATACTGATGAGAATATGGTTGCCATGTATTCACTTGAGTTTGATGATTACACCAAACTTTGGTGGGAACAAGTCCAAGCTGCTCGTGGTGCAAATCAAGAGCCTCCAATCTCAACTTGGCATGACATGAAAGCTCATATGAGATCCCACTTTGTTCCCTCACACTACACGCGTGACCTCTTCAAAAACCTTCAAGCACTTCGTCAAGGGACAAAGACCATGGAAGAATACTTAAAGCAAATGGAGCTCAACATGATCCACACAAACATTGAAGAACAGAAAGAGCAAAAAATGGCACATTTCCTCATTGGTTGGAATCATCCAATCAAGCGCATCACCGAGTTCCAAAAATATAACGACATGGTTAAGCTTGTGAACATTGAAATAAAGGCCGAGCGTCAAGTGCAAGAGGACATCAAGTTTAGCAAGCCCAAGACGTACTTCACCTATAAGCAAGCTTAGACCGCTACACCAACAAACTTCAATCGAAGCTCCTCGAGTACCTCCAAGCTTCCATTCAAGCCCACACTTCCGCAAGGAAAACCACCCCCAAGTGGCAAGCATACAAACGATGTTCCGCCCTTCAATGGCGAGTGCTACAAGTGCGGAAGCAAAGGACACAAGTCAGCCACATGTGGAAAAAAGAAAGTTTTGTTCATTCATGACAATGGCGATGAAGAGTACTTGAGTGAAGATGAATTTGATGCAAAAGTCAAAGAGGCAATGACAAGGCAACATGTGGAAGATGATCAAGAACTCCTCATGTGTGAACATGATGCAAGTCCATCGCTTGTCGTCACAAGGATCTTGACTATGCAAGCACAAGAGCATGAAGATCAAAGATCCAACATCTTTCAAACACGTGCCGGCATCAATGGCAAATCTATCAAGGTGATCATCGATGGAGGGAGTTGCCACAACCTTGCTAGCACCGAGTTGTGTGAGAATCTTAACCTCACCCTCCATCCTCACAAGCACCCATACCATGTGCAATGGTTGAGTGACCAAGGATCCATCAAGATCAAACACACCGTCGAAGTGACATCCTCAATTGGACCATACAAGGACACGATGGAATGTGATGTGGTTCCAATGACGGTTTGTCACATGTTTCTTGGACGCCCATGGCAATTCGACAAAGGTGCTCTCCATGATGGTCGCACAAATGTGTACACTTTCAAGTGTCATAACAAGACATGTGTTTTGCAACCGATGACTCCTAGCCAAATAATTGTAGACAATGCAAATGCTTTAGGGAGTGCGCAAACCACAACACATATTTGCGAGAAGAGTGGTGAGCGATAGAACCACCTCATAGTGAGTGAGAGCCACAAGCCAAACTCGAGTGGAAAATCTAAGAGTGTTCTCCTTGCCACCAAAAGTGAGAAGAGAGAAGTGAGGAAGGACCCATCAATCTTGCACTATGTCCTCATTTGCAAGGGACTAGCGCAAGGGACTAATGTCTTGACCAATATTCCTCCCTCTTTGATGGCTGTTTTGTAGGAATTCAAGGATGTGTTTCCCGAAGAGCTCCCTCATGGACTTCCTCCACTTCACAGAATCGAGCATCGCATTGACCTCATACTCGGTGCACCACTTCCAAACCACGCTGCGTACCACACAAACCCAGAGGAGACGAAGGAGATAGAACGTCAAATCAACCAACTCGTCTCCAAAGGTTTGATCCAAGTAAGCACTAGCCCAATTTCCATACCCGTGATTCTAGTCCCAAAGACGAATGATATGTTATGGTTATGCATGGACTGTCGTCCAATCAATGCTATCACCATGCATTATATACATCCCATACCACGTCTCGATGACATGCTTGATGAGTTGAGTGGAGGAACTATTTTCTCGAAAATTGATCTTCGTAGTGGTTACCATCAAATATGCATGGCGGAAGGTGATGAGTGGAAAACCGCCTTCAAGACCAAACTTGGTCTCTATGAATGGTTGGTCATGCATTTTGGCTTCTAATGCCCCATCTACCTTCATGCGCCTCACGAATCATATTTTGCATTCTCTCATTGGAAAAAATGTTGTTGTCTATTTTGATGATATTCTTGTCTATAGCAAATCACTTGAGGAACATGTTACACATGTAAAGGAGGTTTTGCAAATCCTTCAACATGAAAAGCTTTATGCTAATCTTCCCAAGCACACATTTGCTAAAGACAAGTTGATTTTTCTTGGATTTGTTGTTTCTTTGAATGGAATTGAAGTTGATGTTTCCAAAGTTAAAGACATATGAGATTGGCCCATTCCCATAAATGTGAGTGAAGTCCGAAGTTTTCATGGGTTGGCCAGTTTCTATCGTTGTTTAGTCAAAGACTTCTCTACCATTGCTCGTCCTCTCAATGAGTTGACCAAAAAGAATGTCATTTTCGTTTGGGGCAAAGCACAACAAAGAGCATTTGATGAGCTCAAAAATAGGCTTTCCGAAGCACCTCTTCTCGTGTTACTGGATTTCACAAAAACTTTCGATATAGAGCGTGATGCTAGTGGTATTAGCATTGGAGGAGTCCTTATGCAAAACGGACGTCCTATTGCCTACCATAGTGAGAAACTTGATGGCGCACGTCTCAATTACCCGATTTATGACAAAGAGTTATTTGCCTTAGTTCGCGTTCTTCAAGTTTGGCAACACTACCTTTGGCCTAAGGAATTTATTATACATTCCGACCACGAGTCGTTGAAATATCCTAAAGGCCAAGCCAACTTTAGTAAAATACATGCTAAGTGGGTTGAATTTATGGAATCTTTTCCTTACATTGTCAAGTATAAGAAAGGCAAAGACAATGTAGTGGCAGACGCTTTGTCTCGCAATAATACAAGCCTTCTTACTCGACTTGAAGTCAACATATTGGGTCTTGATGACATCAAAAATTTGTATGCTTCCGACCCGTTCTTTGCACCCATTTTTGCAAAGTGTTCAATTGACAAAGGAGTTGATGATTTCTATTTGCATAAGGTCTTTCTCTTTAAACAAAACAAGCTTTGCATTCCAGAATCGTCTATTCAAATTTTTCTTCTCCAAGAGTCTCATGGAGGTGGCCTTATGGGTCACTTTGGCCGTGACAAGACATACGACATGCTCTCCACTCATTAGTATTGGCCCAAGATGAAGAGAGACGTGGAGCTACGTCCAACGATGCACCACATGCTTACAAGGTAAGTCGCAAGCTAACCCTTATGGTCTTTATATGCCATTTCCTATTCCTCATGCACCTTGGTCGGATATAAGCATGGATTTTGTGTTATGCTTGCCTAGATCTAAGCATGGCCATGATTCTATTTTTGTTGTAGTTGATCGGTTTTCCAAACTGGCACATTTTCTTCCATGCCATAAGACAGATGATGCTTCACATATTGCAAATCTATTTTTTAGGGAAATAGTCCGTCTTCATGGTGTTCCAAGAACCATCGTCTCTGACCGTGACGTCAAATTTATTAGCTACTTGTGGAAGACCCTCATGGCCAAGCTCGGCGTCAAGGTCCTCTTCTCATCTGCCTCACACCCACAAACTGATGGCCAAACCGAGGTTGTTAACCGAATCCTTGGCACACTTCTCCGCATGTTGATCAAGAAAAACCTCATGGATTGGGAGGAATGCATTCCCCACGCCGAGTTTGCCTACAATTGCGCCAAGCACTCTACAACCAAGATGAGTCCCTTCATGATCGTCTATGGTTTCGAGCCCCTCACCGTGCTCGATATCCTACCACTACCTCTTCATGAACGCACCAACATGGACATCGACAAGCGCGTACAAGCCATGAAGAAGCTTCACGAAGAAATAAGAGCTACTATCGAGCAACAAGTCCTTCGCCAAGCATCAAGGCTAAACAAGGACAAGAAGGAGATGATCTTCGAAGAAGGTGACCTTGTGTGGATACACCTAAGCAAAGATCGCTTCCCCAAAGAACGTGACTCCAAGCTCAAACCAAGAGGATATGGTCCTTTCAAGGTCCTCAAGAGAATCAACAACAACGCTTACATCATCGACATCCTGACCTACAAGTACCTTGTAAGCAACACGTTCAACGTTAATGACCTTTCACCCTACCATGGAGATGTTCAAGATGATAACAATGAAGAGTCGAGGATGAATCTTTTCCAAGGGGGGAGCTGATGCAGCCTGTCCTACGGACGCGTCTACATCTACACCACCAAGTCCCCGAAGTGGACCCATGACTCGTGCCCGAGCCAAGCTCCTTCAAGATAAGGTGAATTCGCTCCTTATCTCGTGTGACTTTGATACATCTTTGGATGTCTTGCTACTTCATGCAAATACACTATGCATTCTCAGGTATGAAGTCCCAACGCATCGCCAAGGCCCTATGGATGAAGTGCATGGAGTAGGACAAGGAGAACGAGCCGCTGGAGCCAATAGACAGGAGTCTCCAGACCAAACACACCGGAGTCTCCGGCCCACCTCCAGACCATCCTCCGGACCGAGCCCCGTAGACAGTCTGTTGCCCCCTCCGGAGATAGACCCGAGTCTCCGGCCTGGACCGGAGTCTCCGGACCGCTACACCGGAGTCTCCAGACTGCATGTCAACAGGCATGTAAAAGCCTTTGGTCCTTCGGCCCATGTACCCCCCAACTCGCCCAGACTTTACCCTTTATGCCTAAATTACCCATGAACTTTTGGCTGGCCTATACTATATATAGTCCCCCACCTCCATTGTAAACCCTAGACTTGGATAATTGGAATTAGAAGACACCCTTGTGGATCTCCCTAATCTCATGCTCCTTTAGGAAATGAGCATAATTATCCCCCACCTCGTTGGAGTTTGCATCGCGCCTCCCTCGTTGTACAAGGCATTGGAATCGGTGTCCCTTTGACAAGACATCAAGATCTCACCAAGCCTCTCTCTTGCCGTGCCGGTTAGAGAGAGAGAGATCCTTGCCCACCACTGATCCTAGGGATTGTGTCGGACCGGTAGCTGCCGGCATGAGCCATTGGTTGTATTGTGTATCGTGTTTTGCCTATGTTCATCGTGTTCTTTGCGTGCAAGTTCGCTTGGATTTCATCCTGCCTCTCTCCCTCTTTAGATTCCACCACAATCCCCGGAGATTCGTGAAAGATCAGGCCATCCCCAGGTTAACCCTCAACAAGAACACACATGCAAAGACATCTGGTGGATCCATATGTGGGTTTTGAAAAGAAAACACATGCAATGACTCGAGTGGTGGTTTATGAAAAATAACGCACATGCAATGAATCTAGTGGATCCATGTGGTTTATGAAAAGAACACACATGCAATGACTCTAGTGATGATTTTGAAAATAAATACACATGCAATAGCTCTAGTGGATCCATGTGGTTTATGAAAAGAACACACATGCAATAACTCTAGTGGTGGTATAGATAATAGGCAAACACATGCAATGGCACTGGTGGATCCAGGTGGTTTATGAAAAAGAACACGCATGAAATGACACTGGTGGATCCAAGTGGTTTATGAAAAGAACAAACATGCAATGACTCTAGTGTATCCATGTGGTTTATAAAAAGAGAACACATGCAATGACTCTAGTTGTGGTTTATGAAAAATAACACATATGCAATAACTCTGGTGAATCCATGTGTGTTTTGAAAAGAGAACACATGCAATGACTCTAGTTGTGGTTTATGAAAAAGAACACACATGCAATGGCACTGGTGGATCCAAGTGGTTTATGAAAAGAACAAACACGCAATGACTCTGGTGGATCCATGTGGTCTATGCAAAGAACACACATTGCATGTGTTCTTTTCCTAAAACCAAAGTGATGCACATTGACACACACACATCCAAGTGGGTGTGGTGATACGACATCTGTCAAGCTGGTGGTAGAATGCATCCTGGAGTTGAATCCCAGCATGCTGCTAGGGTTCCTAGACATGGTTTGACACCACATGCTGGAGTGGCATCATTGCATGTGTTCTTTTCCTAAAACCATAGTGATGCACACTTACACACACACACATCCAAGTGGGTGTGGTGATGCAGCATCTTTCAAGCTGGTGGTAGAATGCATGTTGCAGTTGAATCCCAACATGCTGCTAGGGTTCCTGGACATGGTTGGACACCACATGCTGGAGTGGCATCATTGCCTGTGTGTTCTTTTCCTAAAACCATAGTGATGCACACTGACACACAAACATCAAAGTGGGTTTGGTGATGCAACATCTTTAAAGATGGTGGTAGAATGCATGCTGTAGTTGAATACCAGCATGCTGCTAGGGTTCCTGGCCATGGTTTATGAAAAGAACACACATACAAATACATCTGGTGGATCCATATGTGGGTTTTGAAAAGAACACACATGCAATGACTTTAGTGGTGGTTTATGAAAAGGAACACACATGCAATGAATCTAGTGGATTCATGTGGTTTATGAAAAGAACACACATGCAATGACTCTAGTGGTGGTTTTGAAAATAAACACACATGGAATGGCTTTGGTGGATCCATGCGGTTTATGAAAAGAACACACATGCAATGACTCTAGTGGTGGTTTAGAAAATAGGCAAACATGCAATGACTCTAGTTGTGGTTTATGAAAAGAACACACATGCAATGACTCTAGTGGTGGTTTAGGAGAAGAACACACATGCAATGGAACTGTTGGATCCATGTGGTTTATGAAAAGAACACACATGCAATGACTCTAGTGGTGGTTTTGAAAAAGAGAACACATGCATTGGCACTGGTGGTTCCGGGTAGTTTATGGAAAAGAACAGGCATGCAATGACACTGGTGGTTCCAGGTGGTTTATGGAAAAGAACAAACAGGCAATGGCACTGGTGGATCCAAGTGGTTTATGAAAAGAACAAACATGTAATGACTCTGGTGGATCCATGTGGTTTATGAAAATATAACACATGCAATGACTCTAGTTGACTCTAGTGGTTATTTTGAAAATAAACACACATGCAATGACTCTGGTGGATCCATGTGGTATATGAAAAGAACACACATGCAATGAGTCTAGTGGTGGTTTAGAAAATAGAAAAACACATGCAATGACACTAGTGGATCTAGGTGGTTTAAGAAAAAGAACACGCATGCAATGACACTGGTGGATCCAAGTGGTTTATAAAAAGAACAAACATGTAATGACTCTGGTGGATCCAAGTGGTTTATGAAATGAGAACACATGCCATGACCCTAGTTGTGGTTTATGAAAAAGACAACACATGCAATGACCCTAGTGGATCCATGGGGTTTTGAAAAGAGAACACATGCAATGACTCTAGTTGCGGTTTATGAAAAAGAAGACAATAGCAATGACTCTGGTGGATATATGTGGGTTTTGGAAAGAGAACACATGCAATAACTCTAGTTTTTTTATGAAAAAGAACACACATGCAATGACACTGGTGGATCCAATTGGTTTATGAAAAGAACAAACATGCAATGACTCTGGTGGATCCATGTGGTTTATGAAAAGAACACACATTGCATGTGTTCTTTTCTTTAAACCACATTGATGCACACTTACACACACACACATCCAAGTGGGTGTGGTGATACAACATCTTTCAAGCTGGTGGTAGAATGCATGCTACAGTTGAACCCCAACATGTTGCTAGAGTTCCTAGACATGGTTGGACACCACATGCTGGAGTGGTATCATTGCATGTGTTCTTTTCCTCAAACCATAGTGATGCACACTGACACACACACATCCAAGTGGGTGTGGTGATGCGACATCTTTCAAGCTGCTGGTAGAATGCATGCTGGAGTTGAATCCCAGCATGCTGCTAGGGTTCCTGGACATGGTTCGACACCACATACTAGAGTGGCAACATTGCATGTGTGTTCTTTTCCTAAAACCACAGTGATGCACGCTAACACACACACATACATCCAAGTGGATGTGTTGATGTAGCATATTTCAAGCTGGTGGTAGAATGCATGCTGTAGTTGAATCCCAGCATGCTCCTAGGGTTCCTAGACATGGTTGGACACCACATGTTGGAGAGAAATCATTGTATGTGTTCGTTTCTTAAAACCATAATGGTGCACACTAACACACACACACATCCAAGTGGGTGTGGTGATGTAGAATGTTTCAAGCTGGTCATAGATTGCATGCTGCACTTGAATCCCAACATGCTGCTAGGGTTCCTGGACATGGTCGGACACCACATGCTGGAGTGGCATCATTGCATGTGTGTTCTTTTCCTAAAACCACAGGGATGCACACTGACACACACACATCCAAGTGGGTGTGGTGATGCAGTATCTTTCAAGCTACAGGTAGAATGCATGCTGTAGTTGAATACCATCATGCTGCTAGGGTTCCTGGACATGGTATATGAAAAGAACACACATGCAAATACATCTGGTGGATCCATATGTGGGTCCTTAAAAGAACATACATGCAATAACTCGAGTGGTAGTTTATGAAAAAGAACACACATGCAATGAATCTAGTGGATCCATGTGGTTTATGAAAAGAACACACATGCAATGACTCTAGTGGTGGTTTTGAAAATAAACACACATGCAATGGCTCTAGTGGATCCATGTGGTTTATGAAAAGAACACACATGCAATGACTCTAGTGGTGGTTTAGAAAATAGACAAACATGCAATCACTCTAGTTGTGGTTTATGGAAAGAACACACATGCAATGACTCTAGTGGTGGTTTAGGAGAATAACACACATGCAATGGCACAGGTGGATCCATGTGGTTTATGAAAAGAACACACATGCAATGACTCTAGTGGTGGTTTTGAAAAGAACACACGTGCAATGACTCTAGTGGTGGTTTTGAAAAAGAACACACATGCAACAGCACTGGTGGATCGAGGTGGTTTATGAAAAAGAACAAGCCTGCAATGACACTGGTGGATCCAAGTGGTTTATGAAAAGAAGAAATATACAATGACTCTGGTGGATCCATGTGGTTTCTGAAAAAGAGAACACATGCAATGACTCTTGTTGTGGTTTATGAAAAAGAACACACATGCAATGACTTTGGTGGATCCATGTGGGTTTTAAAAACAGAACACATGCAATGATTCTAGTTGTGGTTTGTGAAAAAGAACACACATGCAATGACTCTGGTGGATACATGTGGGTTTTGAAAAGAGAACACATGTAATGACTTTAGTTGTAGTTTATGAAAAAGAACATACATACAATGGCATTGGTAGATCCAAGTGGTTTATGAAAAGAACAAACATGCAATGACTCTGGTGGATCCATGTAGTTTATGAAAAGAACAGACATTGCATGTGTTCTTTTCCTAAAACCATGTTGATGCACACCGACACACACACACACACTTCCAAGTGGGTGTGGGGATGCAGCATCTTTCAAGCTGGTGGTAGAATGCATGCTGCAGTTGAATCGCAGCATGCTACTAGGGTTCCTAGACATGGTTGGAGACCACATGCTGGAGAGGCATCATTACATGTGTTCTTTTCCTAAAACCATAGTGATGCACACTTATGCACACACCCATCCAAGTGGGTGTGGTGATGCAGCATCTTTCAAGCTGGTGGTAGAATGCATGCTGCAGTTGAATCCCAGCATGCTGCTGGGGTTTATGGACATGGTTGGACACCACATGCTAGAGTGGCATCATTGCATGTATGCTATTTTTCTAAAACCACAGTGATGCACACTGACACACACACACATCCAAGTGGGTGTGGTGATGCAACATCTTTCAAGCTAGTGATAGAATGCATGTTATAGTTGAATCCCAGCATGCTGCTAGGGTTCTTGGACATGGTTGGACACCACATGCTGGAGTGGCATCATTGCATGTGTTCTTTTCCTAAAACCAAAGTGATGCACACTGACACACACATCCAAGTGGGTGTGCTGATGCAGCATCTCTCAAGCTGGTGCTAGAATGCATGTTGTAGTTGAATACCAGCATGCTGCTAGGATTCATGGAGATTGTTGGACACCACATGCTAGAGTGGAATCATTGCGTGTGTGTTCTTTTCCTAAAACCATAGTGATGCACATTAACACACACACACACACATCCAAGTGGGTGTGGTGATGTAACATCTTTCAAGCTGGTGGTAGAATGCATGTTGCAGTTAAATCCCATCATGCTGCTTGGGTTCCTGGACATGGTTTATTGAAAGAACCCACATGCAAAGAATTCTGGTGGATCCATATGTGGGTGTTGAAAAGAATACACATGCAATGAATCTAGTGGTGGTTTATTAAAAAGAACACACATGCAATGAATCTAGTGGATCCCTGTGGTTTATGAAAAGAACACACACGCAATGACTCTAGTGGTGGTTTTAAAAATAAACACACATGCAATGGCTCTGGTAGATGCATGTGGTTTATGAAAAGAACACACATTCAATTACTCTAGTGGTGGTTTACAAAATAGACAAACATGCAATGACTCTGGTGGATCCATGTGGTTTAGAAAAGAACACACATGCAATGACTCTAGTGGTGGTTTAGAAAATAGACAAAGATGCAATGACTCTAGTTGTGGTTTATGAAAAGAACACACATGAAATGACTCTAGTGGTGGTTTAGGAGAAGAAAACACATGCAATGGCACTGGTGGATCCATGTGGTTTATGAAAAAAAACATGCAATGACTCTAGTGTTTGTTTTGAAAAGGAACACACATGCAATGGAACTGGTGGATCCAGGTGGTTGATGAAGAAGAACACGCATGCAATGAGACTGGTGGATCCAAGTGGTTTATGGAAAGAACAAACATGCAACAACTCTTGTGGATCCATGTGGTTATTGAAAATAACACACATGCAATGACACTGGTGGATCCATGTGGTTTATGAAAAGAACAAACATGCAATGACTCTGGTGGATCCATGTGCTTTATGAAAAGAACACACATGCAATGACTTTAGTGGTGGTTTAGGAGAAGAACACACATGCAATGACTCTGGTGGATCCATGTGGTTTATGAAAAGAACATACATGCAATGACTCTAGTGGTGGTTTTGAAAATAAACACACATGCAATGGCTCTGGTGGATACATATGGTTTATGAAAAGAACACACATGCAATGACACTAGTGGTGGTTTAGAAAATATACAAACATGCAATGACTCTATTTGTGGTTTATGAAAAGAACACACATGCAATGACTCTAGTGGTGGTTTAGGAGAAGAACACACATGTAATGACTCTGCTAGTTCCATGTGGTTTATGAAAAGAACACACATGCAATGAGTCTAGTGCTGGAAAAAGAACACACATGTAATGGAACTGATGGATCTAGGTGGTTTATGAAAAAGAACACGCATGCAATGACACTGGTGGATCCAAGTGGTTTATGAAAACAATAAACATGAAATGACTCTGGTGGATCCATGTGGTATATGAAAATAGAACACATCCAAGTGATACAACATCTTTCATGGGAGTGGTAGAATGCATGCTGAAGTTGAATCCTAGCATGCTGCTAGGGTTCCTGGGCATGGTTGGACACCACATGCTGGAGTGGCATCATTGCATGTGTGTTCTTTTCCTAAAACCACAATGATGCACATTGACACACATACACACATCCAAGTGGGTGTGTTGATGCATCATCTTTCAAGCTTGTGGTAGAATGCATGCTGTAGTTGAATCCCATCATGCTGCTAGGGTTCCTAGACATGGTTTATGAAAAGAACACACATGCAAATACATCTGGTGGATCCATATGTGGGTTTCGAAAAGAACACACATGCAATGACTCTAGTGGTGGTTTTGAAAATAAACACACATGCAATGGCTCTAGTGGATCCATGTAGTTTATGAAAATAACACACATGCAATGACTCTAGTGGTTGTTTAGTAAATAGAGAAACATGCAATGACTCTAGTTGTGGTTTATGCAAAGAACACACATGCAATGACTCTAGTGGTGGTTTAGGAGAAGAACACACATGCAATAGCACTTGTGGATCCATGTGGTTTATGAAAAGAACACACATGCAATAACTCTAGTGGTGGTTTTGAAAAGGAACACACATGCAATGGCACTGGTGGATCCATGTGGTTTATGAAAAAGAACACGCATGCAATGACACTTGTGGATCCATGTGGTTTATGAAAAATAACACACATGACATGACACTAGTGGATCTATGTGGTTTATGAAGAGAACAAACATGCAATGACTCTTGTGGATCCATGTGGTTTATGAAATGAACACACATGCAATGACTCTATTGGTGGTTTAGGAGAAGAACACACATGCAATGACTCTGGTGGCTCCATGTGGTTTATGAAAAGAACACACATGCAATGACTCTAGTGGTGGTTTAAAAAAATAAACACACACCCAATGGCTCTGGTGGATCCATGTGGTTTATGAAAATAACACACATGCAATGACTCTAGTGGTTGTTTAGAAAATAGATAAACATGCAATGACTCTAGTTGTGGTTTATGAAAAGAACACACATGCAATGACTCTACTGGTGGTTTAGGAGAAGAACACACATGCAATGGCTCTGGTGGATCCATGTGGTTTATGAAAATAACACACACGGAATGACTCTAGTGGTGGTTTAGAAAATAGACAAACATGCAATGACTCTAGTTGTGGTTATGAAAAGAACAGACATGAAATAACTCTAGTCGTGGTTTAGGAGAAGAACACACATAAAATGACTCTGTTGGATCCATGTGGTTTATGAAATGAACACACATGCAAGGACTCTAGTGCTGGAAAAAGAACACACATGCAATGGGACTGGTGGATCCAGGTGGTTTATGAAAAAGAACACGCATGCAATGACACTAGTGGATCCAAGTGGTTTATGAAAAGAACAAACATGCAATGACTCTGGTGGATCCATATGGTTTTTGAAAAGAGAATACATCCAAGTGATGCAACATCTTTCAAGATGGTGGTAGAATTCATGCTGCAGTTCAATCCCAGCATGCTGCTAGGGTTCCTGGACATGGTTGGACACCACATGCTGGAGTGGCATCATTGCATGTGTTCTTTTCCTAAAACTACAGTGATGCACACTAATACACACACACATCCAAGTGGGTGTGGTGATGCATCATCTTTCAAGCTGGTGGTAGAATGCATGCTGCACTTGAATCCCAGCATGCTGCTAGGTTTCTTGGACATGGTTGGACACCACATGCTGGAGTGGCATCATTACATGTGTTCTTTTCCTAAAACCACAGTGATGCACACTGATTCACACACACACACATCCAAGTGGGTGTGGTGATGCATCATCTTTCAAGCTTGTGCTAGAATGCATGCTGCAGTTGAATCCCAACATGTTGCTAGGGTTCCTGGACATGGTTGGACACCACATGCTAGAGTGGCATCATTGCATGTGTGTTCTTTTCCTAAAACCACAGTGATGCACACTGACACACACACATCCAAGTGGGTGTGGTGATGCCACATGTTTCAAACTAGTGGTAGAATGCATGTTGCAGCTGAATCTTATCATGCTACAAGGGTTCCTGGACATGGTTTATGAAAAGAACACACATGCAAAGACATCTGGTGGATCCATATGTGGGTCTTGAAAAGAACACGCATGCAATGACTTTAGTGGTGGTTTATGAAAAAGAACACACATGCAAAGAATCTAGTGGATCCATGTGGTTTATGAAAAGAACACACATGCAATGACTCTAGTGGTGGTTTTGAAAATAATCACACATGCAATGGCTTTGGTGTATCCATGTGGTTTATGAAAAGAACACACATGCAATGACTCTAGTGGTGGTTTTGAAAAGGAACACACATGCAATGGCACTGGTAGATCTAGGTGGTTTATGATAAAGAACACACATGCAATGACACTGGTGGATCCAAGTGGTTTGTGAAAAGAACAAACATGCAATGACTCTAGTGGATCCATGTGGTTTTTGAAAAAGAACACACATGCAATGACACTAGTGGATCCATGTGGTTTATAAAAATAACAAACATGCAATGACCCTAGTGGTGGTTTAGGAGAATAACACACATGCAATGACTCTGGTGGATCCATGTGGTTTATGAAAAGAACACACATGCAATGACCCTAGTGGTGGTTTTGAAAATAAACACACATACAATGGCTCTGGTGGATCCATGTGGTTTATGAAAAAAACACATGCAATGACTCTAGTGGTGGTTTTGAAAATAAACACATGCAATGACTCTAGTGGTGGTTTATAAAATAGACAAACATTCAATGAGTCTAGTTGTGTTTATGAAAATAACACACATGCAATGACTCTAGTGGTGGTTTAGGAGAAGAACACACATGCAATGGCTCTGGTGGATCCATGTGGTTTATGAAAAGAACACACATGGAATGACTCGGTTTAGAAAATAGACAAACATGCAATGACTCTAGTTGTGGTTTATGAAAAGAACACACATGCAATGAATCTACTGGTGGTTTAGGAGAAGAACACACATGCAATGGCTCTGGTGGATGCATGTGGTTTATGAAAATAACACACACGGAATGACTCTAGTGGTGGTTTAGAAAATAGACAAACATGCAATGACTCTAGTTGTGGTTATGAAAAGAACAGACATGAAATAACTCTAGTGGTGGTTTAGGAGAAGAACACACATAAAATGACACTGTTGGATCCATGTGGTTTATGAAATGAACACACATGCAAGGACTCTAGTGCTGGAAAAAGAACACACATGCAATGGCACTGGTGGATCGAGGTGGTTTATGAATAAGAACACGCATGCAATGACACTAGTGGATCCAAGTGGTTTATGAAAAGAACAAACATGCAATGACTCTGGTGGATCCATATGGTTTATGAAAAGAGTATACATCCAAGTGATGCAGCATCTTTCAAGCTGGTGGTAGAATGCATGCTGCAGTTGAATCCCAGCATGCTGCTAGGGTTCCTGGACATGGTTGGACACCACATGCTGGAGTGGCATTAGTGCATCTGTTCTTTTCCTAAAACTATAGTGATGCACGCTAATACACACACACATCCAAGTGGGTGTGGTGATGCATCATCTTTCAAGCTGGTGGTAGAATGCATGTTGCAGTTGAATCGCAGCATGCTGCTAGGTTTCTTGGACATGGTTGGACACCACATGCTGGAGTGGCATCATTACATGTGTTCTTTTCCTAAAACCACAGTGATGCACACTGATTCACACACACACACACATCCAAGTGGGTGTGGTGATGCAGCATCTTTCAAGCTTGTGGTAGAATGCATGCTGCAGTTGAATCCCAACATGCTGCTAGGGTTCGTGGACATGGTTGGACACCACATGCTAGAGTGGCATCATTGCATGTGTGTTCTTTTCCTAAAACCACAATGATGCACACTGACACACACACACATCCAAGTGGGTGTGGTGATGCAACATCTTTCAAACTAGTGGTAGAATGCATGTTGCAGCTAAATCTTATCATGCTGCTAGGGTTCCTGGACATGGTTTATGAAAAGAACACACATGCAAAGACATCTGGTGGATCCGTATGTGGGTCTTGAAAAGAACATGCATGCAATGACTTTAGTGGTGGTTTCTGAAAAAGAACACACATGCAATGAATCTAGTGGATCCATGTGGTTTATGAAAAGAACACACATGCAATGACTCTAGTGGTGGTTTTGAAAATAATCACTCATGCAATGGCTTTGGTGGATCCATGTGGTTTATGAAAAGAACACACATGCAATGACTCTAGTGGTGGTTTTGAAAATAAACACACATGCAATGGCTCTGGTGGATCCATGTGGTTTATGAAAAGAACACACATGCAATGACTCTAGTTGTGGTTTAGAAAATAGACAAACATGCAATGATTATAGTTGTGGTTTATGAAAAGAACACACATGCAATGACTCTAGTGGTGGTTTAGGAGAAGAACACACATGCAATGGCACTGGTGGATCCATGTGGTTTATGAAAAGAACACACATGCAACGACTCTAGTGGTGGTTTGGAAAAGGAACACACATGCAATGGCACTGGTAGATCTAGGTGGTTTATGATAAAGAACACACATGCAATGACACTGGTGGATCCAAGTGGTTTGGGAAAAGAACAAACATGCAATGGCTCTGGTGGATCCATGTGGTTTTTGAAAAAGAACACACATGCAATGACACTAGTGGATCCATGTGGTTTATGAAAAGAACAAACATGCAATGACTTTGGTGGATCCATGTGGTTTATGAAAAGAACACACATGCAATGACTCTAGTGGTGGTTTAGGAGAATAACACACATGCAATGACTCTGGTGGATCCATGTGGTTTATGAAAAGAACACACATGCAATGACTCTAGTGGTGGTTTTGAAAATAAACACACATACAATGGCTCTGGTGGATCCATGTGGTTTATGAAAAAAACACATGCAATGACTCTAGTGGTGGTTTTGAAAATAAACACATGCAATGACTCTAGTGGTGGTTTATAAAAAATACAAATATTCAATGAGTCTAGTTGTGGTTTATGAAAATAACACACATGCAATGACTCTAGTGGTGGTTTAGGAGAAGAACACACATGCAATGGCTCTGGTGGATCCATGTGGTTTACGAAAAGAACACACATGGAATGACTCGGTTTAGAAAATAGACAAACATGCAATGACTCTCGTTGTGGTTTATGAAAAGAACACACATGCAATGACTCTACTGGTGGTTTAGGAGAAGAACACACATGCAATGGCTCTGGTGGATCCATGTGGTTTATAAAAATAACACACACGGAATGACTCTAGTGGTGGTTTAGAAAATAGACAAACATGCAATGACTCTAGTTGTGGTTATGAAAAGAACAGACATGAAATAACTCTAGTGGTGGTTTAGGAGAAGAACACACATAAAATGACTCTGTTGGATCCATGTGGTTTATGAAATGAACACACATGCAAGGACTCTAGTGCTGGAAAAAGAACACACATGCAATAGCACTGGTGGATCCAGGTGGTTTATGAAAAAGAACACACATGCAATGACACTAGTGGATCCAAGTGGTTTATGAAAAGAACAAACATGCAATGAATCTGGTGGATCCATATGGTTTATGAAATGAGTATACATCCAAGTGATGCAGCATCTTTCAAGCTGGTGGTAGAATGCATGCTGCAGTTGAATCCCAGCATGCTGCTAGGGTTCCTGGACATGGTTGGACACCACATGTTGGAGTGGCATTAGTGCATGTGTTCTTTTCCTAAAACTACAGTGATGCACGCTAATACACACACACACATCCAAGTGTGTGTGGTAATGCATCATCTTTCAAGCTGGTGGTAGAATGCATGCTGCAGTTGAATCGCAGCATGCTGCTAGGTTTCTTGGACATGGTTGGACACCACATGTTGGAGTGGCATAATTACATTTGTTCTTTTCCTAAAACCACAGTGATGCACACTGATTCATACACACACACATCCAAGTGGGTGTGGTGATGCAGCATCTTTCAAGCTTGTGGTAGAATGCATGCTGAAGTTGAATCCCAACATGCTGCTAAGGTTCGTGGACATGGTTGGACACCACATGCTAGAGTGGCATCATTGCATGTGTGTTCTTTTCCTAAAACCACAATGATGCACACTGACACACACACACACATCCAAGTGGGTGTGGTGATGCAACATCTTTCAAACGAGTGGTAGAATGCATGTTGCAGCTCAATCTTATCATGCTGCTAGGGTTCCTGGACATGGTTTATGAAAATAACACACATGCAAAGACATCTGGTGGATCTGTATGTGGGTCTTGAAAAGAACACGCATGCAATGACTTTAGTGGTTATTTCTAAAAAAGAACACACATGCAATGAATCTAGTGGATCCATGTGGTTTATGAAAAGAACACACATGGAATAACTCTAGTGGTGGTTTAGAAAATAGACAAACATGCAATGACTCTGGTTGTGGTTTATGAAAAGAACACACATGCAATGACTCTAGTGGTGGTTTAGGAGAAGAACGCACATGCAATGGCACTGGTGGATCCATGTGGTTTATGAAAAGAACACACATGCAACGACTCTAGTGGTGGTTTTGAAAAGGAACACACATGCAATGGCACTGGTGTATCTAGGTGGTTTATGATAAAGAACACACATGCAATGACACTGGTGGATCCAAGTGGTTTGTGAAAAGAACAAACATGCAATGACTCTGGTGGATCCATGTGGTTTTTGAAAAAGAAAACACATGCAATCACACTAGTGGATCCATGTGGTTTATGAAAAGAACAAACATGCAATGACTTTGGTGGATCCATGTGGTTTATGAAAAGAACACACATGCAATGACTCTAGTGGTGGTTTAGGAGAATAACACACATGCAATGACTCTGGTGGATCGATGTGGTTTATGAAAAGAACACACATGCAATGACTCTAGTGGTGGTTTTGAAAATAAACACACATACAATGGCTCTGGTGGATCCATGTGGTTTATGAAAAAAACACATGCAATGACTCTAGTGGTGGTTTATAAAATAGACAAACATTCAATGAGTCTAGTGGTGGTTTAGGAGAAGAACACACATGCAATGGCTCTGGTGGATCCATGTGGTTTATGAAAAGAACACACATGGAATGACTCGGTTTAGAAAATAGACAAACATGCAATGACTCTATTTCTGGTTTATGAAAAGAACACACATGCAATGACTCTAGTGGTGGTTTAAGATAAGAAGACATATGCAATGACTCTGCTGGATCCATGTGGTTGATGAAAAGAACACACATGCAATGACTCTAGTGCTGGAAAAAGAACACACATGCAATGACTCTAGTGGATCCATGTGGTTTATGAAAAATAAAACACATGCAATGACACCTGCGGCTCCAAGTGGTTTATGAAAAGAACAAACATGAAATGACTCTGGTGGATCCATGTGGTTTATGAAAAGAGAACACATCCAAGTGATGCATCATCTTTCAAGCTGGTGGTAGAATGCATGCTGCGGTTGAATCCCAGCATGATGCTAGAGTTCCTGGACATGTTGGACACCACATGATGGAGTGGCATCATTGTATGTGTTCTTTTCCTAAAACCACAGTGATGCACACTAATACACACACATCCAAGTGGGTGTGGTGATACAACATCTTTCAAGCTAGTGGTAGAATGCATACTGTAGTTGAATCATAGATGCTGCTAGTGTTCCTAGATATGGTTGGACACCACATGCTAGAGTGGCATCATTACATGTGTTCTTTTCCTGAAACCACAGTGATGCACACTGATACACACACACACACATCCAAGTGGGTGTCGTGATGCAGCATCTTTCAAGCTAGTGGTAGAATGCATGCTGCAGTTGAATCCCAACATAATGCTAGGGTTCCTGGACATGGTTTATGAAAAGAACGGACATGCAACGAAATCTGGTGGATCCATATGTGGTTTTTGAAAAGAACACACATGTATTTCATTGTATAAGACACTCACTTTCCATTTTTATACTACTCAGTTTTGCCCCTGGTTTTTGATACTACTCAGTTTTGCCCTCTCTCTATCGTGGAATCCCAAACCTGTGGTGAATCTGTCTGCTACACCCTGATTGGTTGTCACAGTTGTCACGCGGATCATGCGCATCAACCTTTGATGCTCTGTGATCCAACATGGATCGCTGCACACGTCGTGCCCTTCACAGTACAGCGTGAGACAACACATATGTCTCTCTCAGCGAGACTTCTTCGACAAGGAACCCGAAGAAGTCGTCGAGTGGTCATGTCATGTTTAATCACATTTGAAAAACCTACTACTACTACTATGCCACAACACATGAAGAGGGCAACCGGGTCATCGAGTGCATGGTCGTCGACGAAGACATATCCCATTTTTATGCAGTGTGCTCTCAATCTCACTTTCAACTGGGCCCTACCGCAAGAAACTTCCACGTGTCAGCGGGAGGCCGAAGAACTGAGAATGAGTCTCGAGTAGGGGGGCCCTCAAGGAGACCTAACGTTCCTAGAAATTGGTTCTGTGCCACTTGCATGTAGTGGAATCGTGGTCTGCCATGCACGATCTAAGCATCGTGTACCTTCCCGAGGTAGAATGCGCGTGTTATTTTTTTAGGAAACTCCTACGCGTGTTATCAATGTAATAGTTAGAAAGTGGAGATCGTGGTTGTTTCAGAAAAACTGGAGATCGTGGTAGCCCCCCTCCACCACCCACCCACACGTGTCCATTCGAGGACTACCAATGATCTAGTGTATAGAAAGCCGCTCAGCCTTCTTCTTCCATGAGCTCATGTCATTGTCCCCAATCTGTCTACTCCCAAACCCCAATCTGCACCTTCCATGCGCACAGAAGCTCCTTCTCTTGCACCACCGCCTTCCCTAGGTGCGCCATGAAGCATACGCATGGAGACGAGCCGGAGGTGAAGCCAGTTGGAGGCACAACAGCGGATGGCTCGGTCATCGCCGAGCACGTGAAGGCGTCTTCTCTGGGTATGCACGCCGCTCATCGCCGCGCCTTTGAAGCTTCGAGCTCATCCGTCTAGACAGTATCCGTCACCATCGAGTAGCAGGTGGCCGAGAACGTCATGGTGACAGCGGTAGATCTAGAAGAGGGGCAGGCGGTAGGCGGAGGCAACCCGGTGCTCTACATCAACGACCCCATCCTCCTCCAAGAAATCAATGACGTAATCACAGAGAATGACGAGTTCGATGAGGAGGTCCCTGATGAGGAGTCCGAGGTACTACAATGATAGATTCTCTAGTCGTAGCCGCAGATTTCAGTGTTCATACCTAGGGTTTGCTCAATCGTCTATAGATTATTTTTCTCTTGAAGTAGGGTAGTATATATATATGGTTTGAATGGTCGACTGATGCATCTAGTCTAGTCGCGAAACCCCAATCTACTCATCTGCCATCTAGTAAATTTACATTTGCTTAACTCGTTGTTGTTCATATGGTTCTTCTTGTGTTGTAAATTTAATCAATCTGCAACATTTGATTTAGGGCTTTTAGGGTTTGCTAGTTGAGTGTTGATTTCTATACACAACATGCATATACCATTAGATTTCTATTCCTTACTAAGGCCAATGATTCAATTTTGCCACAAAAGAATGCAAGGGGAGACACATATATGATGGTGTCAGATTTTTTAGGGATGGTTAGTGAACCTGAGGCAATGTACAAAAATATAAGTTGTGTAATTGGTACTTTGGTTCGCTAACTCAATCTCTAAAGAATTGATGAGGCCTTATATTTATTCACATATGAACTATGATCTTTGAACTCTGATCTTTGAACTGTTTCTCACTGAGGCTAATGATTGAAATTTGCCCCAAAAGAGTGGAACGGAGACACATACGATGGTGTGGTTTTTTAGGGATGGGTTGGTGAACCTGAGGCAGCAATGTACACAAACAATATATGTTGTGTTGTTGGTACTTTGGTTTCCCCAACTCTATCTCTGAAAAAAATTACGAGGCCTTTGATTATTCTTATATGGAATTAGATCTTTGAATTGTTTCTAATCTTTGAATGATTCAAATTTGGTGAACCTGAGGCCTTTGATTACATTTCAATTTCTTACTGTGGCCAATGATTCAAATTTGCTCCAAAAGAGAGCCAAACACATTGGTGTCAGATTTTTTTAGGGATGAGTGAGTGAACCTGGGGCAATGTACAAGAACAATAGGTTGTACAGTTGGTACTTGGTTCACTCACACCATCCCTAAAGAAAGTTATGAGGCCCCCAGATTTATTCTACATTCATAGAACTATGATATTTGAATGATGTATTGCATGCATTCATAGTGTATAAGAATTACATTTCAGTTTGTCAATAAGGTCGATGATTGAAATTTGCCCCAAAAGAGTGCAAGGGAAGACACATATGATGGTGTCATTTTTTTAGGGATGAGTTGGTGAACCTAAGGCATCAATGTACACAAAAAATATAGGTTGTGTTGTTGGTACTTTGGTTCACCAACTCCATCTTTGAAACAAATTATGAGGCCCTTGATTTATTCTCATATGGAACTACATATACGATCTTTGAATTGTTTCCGATCTTTGAATGATTCGTATGATGCATATGTATATGCATGGTTTTGATCATAAGTTCTTTCAACATGTACGTGAAGATTAATTTTTTGGTTTTTATTTATAATTACAATATTTATGATTGTTTTGTACCTGAATATGTATATCCTGAATATTGTTTCGTAGGATTACATTTCAATTTATTATTATGGCCAATGATTCAAATTTGCCCCAAAAGAGAGGCAGACACATTGTTGCCCGTTTTTTCAGGGATGAGTTAGCGAACTTGGGGCAATGTACAACAATAAAGGTTGTGCAATTGTTACTTGGTTCACTTATGCCATCCTTGAAGAAACTTATGAGGCCCCCAGATTTATTCTATATTCATAGAACTATGATATTTGAATTATGTATTGCATGCATTCATAGTGTATAAGAATTACATTTCAGTTTGTCATCGAGGCCGATGATTGAAATTTGCCCCAAAAGAGTGCAAGGGGAGACACATATGATGGTGTCGTTTTTTAGGGATGGGTTGGTGAACCTAAGGCAGTAATATACACAAACAATATAGGTTGTGTTGTTGGTACTTTGGTACACCAAATCCATCTTTGAAAAAAATTATTAGGCCCTTGATTTATTCTCATATGGAACCTATATATATATGATCTTTGAATTGTTTCTGATCTTTAAATGATTCGTATGATGCATGGTTTTGATCATAAGTTTTTTCAACATGTACCTGAAGATTAATTGTTTGATTTTTATTTATAATTACAATATTTAGGATTGTTTTTGTACCTGAATATGTATATCCCTGAATATTATTTCGTAGGATTGCATTTCAATTTTTTATTGTGGCCAATGATTCAAATTTGCCCCCAAAAGAGAGGCAGACACATTGTTGTCCGATTTTTTCAAGGATGAGTTAGCAAACCCAGGGCAATGTACAAGAACAATATGGGTTATGCAATTGTTACTTGGTTTGCTCACGCCATCCCTGAAGAAAGTTATGAGGCTGCAATCTTTGTTCTTCATACACTCGGTTTCAATTAATTGTCATTTTGTTGAGATGAAATGATATATGAACTGATCAAACTATTGCTAAGATGCTTTCTCTTTGATATCAATTTAATATTGTCTTACATATATATGTTGTCAATTCTTGAGTTGTAATACAATTCAATCATATGTATGAGTTCTAATTTATGTTCTTGAAAATCAACATGATGATGATGATGACATGGACGATAGCAAGGAATCCAGGGACAACAAGAGCCGCTACGTGCTGAGGCGGTTACTGTGTGGGCTAATGTATTTCTACTGTAGGGGGAGACTGTTTTTCCTATTCTTTGGCAGAGAAATCAACGTGGACGTCGACAGCATGGTCCAGCACTCGGTGGGCATTGCTAGAGGCGGAGGCAGAAGTCATAGGTCGATTACCTTGGCGTGGAACACAATCTTCGGAAAATTCCTCTGGGATTATGTCAGGACTGGCCTATATCCCCTCGACTAGGCTGTCCTGCCTCCTGTTGTTGCCCTGCTAGGCGTCTCCGTGTCCCGGCGTCCTGCTGCTGCCCCTACTTTTATGTTGTTTTAGTTAATTATTACCTATGGTTTGCATGTAAGACAATATATCTATGGTGTCTCTAGTGAACCTTCTATATATATATTAATCTACTCCTTTATATGGAGTTCCCTAAAAATTTTAGTGTTCAATTATTTTCCTGATCATGCTCATGCACACTACCAAATATTTCTAGTGCTTGATTCTATTATAATTGTCAAGGAATACATGAACAAGTTAAATTGGTCAAAATTTCGTATTTAAGTGACTAAATGATCTCACATCGGCGATGGACGTTGGCAGAAGCAAAGGTTGAAGGAATCAGCCGAAGACCTTGGCGCAACACACAGCCTTCGGCAAATTCCTTACATGTTCAACAACGGGTTGCCACAACCCAGCTCCAAAATCGCTTACAGGTTCAACATGGAAGAACTTGAGCTACTGAGGATACAACTCCCATAGAGACCTCGATAGGGGTGTTAGAATTGGTGCGGGTGCGACCACGGTGACAGCGAGCTTAAATTCTGGAGGAGGAAAACAGGACCGAGCTTGGTCGACACGATGATAGATCTCACCGGGAACCAATTCTCGTCCCCGCGCCGTGCCATGGGTGCGACCATGGTGAGGGAGAGCTCCGACTCAGGATGGGGAGGAAAGCGGGGCCGAGCAGGTTCGTCCATGTCCTAGCTCCACGCCATGGCCGCGACCACAGATTGCCGCTCCGGGGAGAAGAAGACGCGTAATGGATGCCTGCGCCAATGCTGCAAGCCTACATGGAGGAGAGTGGGGCCGAGCAGGTTCGTCCATGTCCCAGCTCCGCGCCATGGCCGCGACCACAGATTGCGGCTCTGGGGAAGAAGAAAATGCATAATGGATGCATGCGCCAATGTTGCAAGCCTACATGGCAGTCCCGAAGGCAACGACATAATGGCGAAAACTGACAAGGGGCCAACTTGACGGGCGTTAGCCTGATATTTTGTATTCAAACATAAAGTTGAATTCGTGCTGAAAAATACCCCCTGAGTATTTGCCACACCAACTGTGGGCAACGCGGATGATTATAAGCAACTTGAGTACCGCTTTGCCTTGACGCCTTAACTTTTAGGCCGCAAAATTATATTCTCCGTGTCGTCATACCCCGCGTACATGGACAGCGGGCCCACCATCCGGTGACACGGGGTTCGATGACGCGTGAGATCGAGAGAAGGAAGTCAAATCTTGGACCAGCCCATCAAGGAAAGCGATAGAGAAGTCACGCATCTAAACTAGAAATAGAATGTATATATTGTTCTCTGCATTAACACGTACGAAGTTTCAGTTCACACGTGAAAGGTAAAAAGAGAATGCATGCATTGTTCTATGCATTAAAATTTGTGAAGTTCAAAGCCACACATGTAAGCTAAAAAGAGAACACCCACATGCTTATTTACTATGACGTGCATGATTTTTCTTACAACAATGTTCGATCCATTCTGAGACACGTCCATATAGATTTATCCCTCGTAAAACAATTGATACATACATATCTATTCTGATACACGTCCATATATATTTATACCTCGTAAAAAATTGATACATATATATCCATTCTGAGACACGTCCACATAGATTTATCCCTCGTAAGATAATTGATACTTACATAACTTAGACGTAAAATATTACATTCCTAAATTCTAAAGAATAACATCTAAGCCGCTATGCTCCATGGCACTATGAACCTAAGATCTAAGCCTAGGCCCTAAGCGTGCAACTCCTGGGCGCAATGCTTTCAATATGGACGTGAAGCCACGACCGTATTCCTCCAATGCCGACTGGAAACTTGTTGAGGAGCTGAACGCCGCCGCTTAGCCTTCGGCGTCGCGTACAAACATGGCATGTGAGGTAGTCCTTCGCTTTTCCCGGCCTTTTTGTTGTCCACGCATAGTCGCAGCCGCCAACTCCTAGACATGAAATGGTAACATAGTACCTACGAAAAGAAAAAGGAAACAAATGAGGTAAAGACAAAAAAGAGTAAAAATAGCAACGAAGAACTTAAAGGATAACGATGCAGACCCGTTGTTTGCGTTTGAAGATGCTATTGTCGTCGTCTCGCCCGAATGTCGACGATCGCCGCGACCTTTCCCGAATCAACCTGGCCTTCTTGTCTGCGGTGAGGTCACAACTTTGCTGCGTACGTCCGGTAAGCAGGACGCTGGAGGGAGGAGTATCGAACCACATCGTCCTTGACATCGAAGACACAGTGAAGACCGTTCTGGGAGATTCCATCAAGGCGTCTAACGCCGAACAAATGAGGACTAGTTGGCTAGGTGAGATGCATGGCCAAGTCGAGAAGCCGCATCCTGCTCCGCTCGGAGCTCAACCAGAGCGACCGGCAAGCTCTACGAATAAACCAGGGGGCAAGAAGCTGAGACTTTAGCAGCATGCTAAATAAAATAAATATATGACCGAATGCAGAAGAAGATACGCAAAGACGCTTATATAGAAAAGGGAAGCGTAAGGTTCAAGCTATAGAGCCATCATAGACCGACGCAAATTTTCACGGCGCACTCTACGCTACCAGTTGTGCTATCATCCGCGATAAACCGCTGACGCCTACAGTATACGCTGGAAGGCTGATCCTCCATTGCAAGGAAACGCGTCCGTGTAAGGCATACAATGCCACATTGGATGTTAGTGGGCCCATCCGCCGTGAGAAACCACGGCCGACTATAGTCTACCACGCCACGTCGTCTGTGGTCGGGCCCCGCATACGTGAGAAACCGCACCTAGCTTGGATTCATAGCGCCATGTCAGCTCTGGACGTATCTAGACGGGCCCCACATATGCAAGAAAATGCACCCAGCATGGGCTCACAGCGCCATGTTGGCTCTAGACGTTCCCCGCGTCCGCAAGGAACCACGACGACATAGGGTCTACACTGCCACGTTTGCTCCCGGTGGGCCCCGTGTCCACGAGTGTCTGTGGACGGTATGGTCTCAAAACACCACGTCGTCTCTCGTCGAGCCCCACAAACCGGCGGGTGCAGAGGCGTGTCGCGTCGGGAACACCTGTCATAGAGCCCGGTCCTGCCCGCGTACGCTGACGGCGGGCCCATGTCACACGCGACCCACCGTCCAGCGACGCCGGATACGATGGTGTGCGACACACCTGTCCAGGGTATGGAATCTTTCGCCCTGGCCCGTAGTGGGGCCCGCCTCACGGGATAGGAGAGCTTCGTTGCGATGTCGCCGCATGTCCTCTCCAACGTCCATCATGTGGCCGAAAAGAATCAGGATAACATGGTTAGCAGTTTGAGACGAAACAATCTAGCACTATTATTTACTCCGATCTGAGGACTTGTAGGTACCCAAGAACCTGTGGATTGATCAAGGTGTGAGGTGAGGTGAGCGGAGAACGACATCTGATGCGCGAAACCCTAGTGACAAAAAGGGGAAGTACATTATTCGCTTAGTGATCCGCTTGGGATCTACAACAACATCACTAATCTTAAGGATTTGGTCAGTTTCACTTAATAATCGTTGTAACCCATGGTTTCATGGTATAACGGTTGGACCAAGAGACTATTGTCACCTGTGGTTTCAGGGACTCTAGTAGCTAAGGATGTGCTGGACACAACTCTTATTACTATTAAATCATTTTACACATGAATGTGCTTAACTTTATCTTTATCCCATATGAATGAATAGCCGCAGGTGAATCTTTAACCCTAGCTTATCTCCATCCATGGAAAACAACCCAAGATACAAAGTAAACTAGAAAAGTATGGTAAAAATATATTTTAGCAAGTCTTGTAGACATTCCTCAATTCCATATTGCAAGTGCTTCCCAAGGTTTGATGAACCTAGCTTTTTTCTAGGAAAAATGCTACTATACTGCATCCGTAATCCAGATCGAAGGTATCAACCGTTTTTCTGGCGTCATTGTCGTGGAAGAAATTTTGCTATCCTAGTGAGGTTATTAAAGACCTTGTTAAAAATGTTTTAATTTTAGTTTTAATTCTTATTATTAGTTTAGTTTTTGTTATCTATTTGAAAAATCAAAACAAATAGTTACTAGTTTAATTGTTTGTCTCAACCTAAAAACACAAAAAAGACAAGTACTTTGGCACCAAATAAGCTTGGGAGTATGCTACTCCCAATGATGATTTTATTCATCTACCTATTACCTAACCCGCTATCACAACGGAGAACTATGAGATTAAGCCTAACCTTTTGAGTTTGGTTCAACAAAACCAATTTGGAGGCTCAACTGCTGAAGATTTAGGTTTACACTTAAATACATTTACTAAAATATGCGATATGGTGCGCATAAAAGATGTTGACCCCGATGCAGTTAAACTACGCTTATTTCCATTTTTTCACTTAGAGGAAAAAGAAAAAGATTGGTTCCTAGATTTTCCTAAAGGCACTATCACTTTATCGAAGGAATGTAGTAATATTTTCATGACTAATTTTTTCTCTCTAGCCAAGACCATGCAATTTAGACAAGAAGATCGCGAGCCACCATCGCTTGCTTGGGAAAGGATGAAGGAATCCATGATGAGCTATCCTAGACATGGGATGGAAGAAAGGTTAATTCTGCACTTATTTTATAATGACCTTAACCCAATGGCTAAATCTATTCTTGCCACTTCATCCAGAGGCACATTCATGGGCAAGCAAGTAATTGTTGCCAAGAAGCTTCTAGATGACATCCAAAGAAACCATGCCCAATGGCATGTAGAGAGATCCTCCTCAAGAAAGGTGAATGCAATCACCGAGGAGAGCAATGAAGAGCTTACTTCAAGGGTAGATGAGCTTCTAAATATCCTTAAGGGTTAGGAAGAAACCCAAGTTAATGCCATCACCAACTCAAATATTGAGCAAGTAGATTTCATAACTCATAATCCTTATAACCATGCATGGAAGAGTAAAAACTTTGGCTTGAACTTTCAAAAGAAATACACTAATCCTGCAGGTGCTCCAAATAACAACAACTATACTAATAGTATTGGAGCAAGTAATGGTAATATGCCGCTTGAAAATTCTTTCAAAGATTTTATGTAAGCACAAACTAAGCAAAATAGTGTTCTTATTAAGATTACAGAGAACCATGATTCAATTATTGGTACATTGTCTAACCAAGCAGTTTCTATTAAAAATGATGTTCAAGCTTTACAGGAAAGGAGAAAGACCATGGACACACAATTGGACAAAATAGTTGAGAGTCAAACTCTCATACTAGCAAGATTTGCAGGAAATACCGAGTCAAATCCAGTCAAAGATCTCAAGATGATGAGGATTGAAAACAAAGATGAGAAGCCTGAAGAGCTAGACTATATCAATGCTCCATCTCCGGATTAGAATATGGAGGATCTTGTGAAGATGATCACCATGAAGAATCCCGGTATTGAAAGAGGAAACGATGCCATGTACCAACATTTCATTCAAGAAGTAGCATCCAAGGTACTTGAGCTAGAAATGCAGAATAAGAAACTAGCTGAGAAGGTTCCGACTAAACTTGATGATATATTTTAGCCCACTATTAAAATTCATATAGGAGTTAATGAGATTTCTGCACTTTGTGATCTTGGTGCTAGTGTCTCAACAATTTCTAAAAGTTTATTTGAAATACTTAACCTTGGGCCATTTCAAACTACTTAACTAAGACTCCACTTAGCAGATTCAACTTACAAATAAGCTGTAGGAGTCAAAGAGAATATTGTTGTAGAAATCAAAGGATGTCCCATACTAATTGATCTTGTTATAGTTGACATGCCTGAAGATCCTATAACACCTATAATTCTAGGAAGGCCATTTTGAGAACTATTATAACTTTAATCAATTTGCATGAAGGAAATGTTAGAGTAGGACAACCATTTGTCGTCCACTTCCCTTGAAAGAAAAAGGCCAAACTAATGAAGATGGGATCATCACCTTGAAAGCACACTATTTTGGAGTGGGTGTTCCACTTCCAAAACCAAAATGATCACCATTTTGGTCAAGCTAATTGACCTTAACTAAAAGCGCTTCATGGGAGACAACTCATGTGAAATACAATTTTTAATTGTGTTAGTGTCAGTTTTATTTCTGTTTGTTTTGTTTTCATTTCTAATAAAGAGTGTTCAAAAGATCCATTGAAGAGAGGAGAATAAACAAAGGTAATCTTTCTCTTAATTTTATTCACTAACATACAATTATTTAGGTACTGGTATAGTGATGTATTTCTACTATCATTTTAAGTTATAATTAATGTGCAATGGCGTGTAAAAAAGATGCAGCAAAAAATTCAAGTTTTGCAGACTCTAGGGTAATAACAACCATTAGTATGGTGGGAGCCCACCATACCACTAGCCCATACCACATCTTAACTGAGGAAATAAAGGTTTCAATTTTTTTCCAAGGATACTTGGCTCATAACAAGCATCAGTACGGTGGTACATGAACGTACCACGTTCCTGTAGCGTGTTTAGAGCCAAGTTTGCGAAACTCTAGAAATTTACTGCATGCATAACGACCATCAATACGGTGGGGCACGGCTGCACCACGCGCCCATAACAAGTAGGTTGCCCAGCTCAGAACGGAATCCTAAGGCAAACTCACTCAATATGGGCATGTTGTGACTGCTTCTACTGTACCGTCCGCCCATACTGACTGTTTGGTCGTGATTTTAAGGCGGGGAAGAGGTAAACTTAAACCTAAACTCATATTCTCTTTATTCTTCCTCCAAACTCCAAACCATCTCCATTGGATCTTCACCTCTACTTTTTTTTGATTTGATTCTTCGCACATCATCGATCCAAGATACGTTTCTCCTTCGATCCCCAACTTATTTGCAACAAAGCCATGCCCTAGCTCTTTCTATTATCAATCTAGACTTAAGTCTTATTTTGAACATATTATCTTATTGAGCATGATTACTTTTGTTATTTATAGGAGATTCTTTTGTAGAATGTGTAGAGGAGTACTCCATACTTATTTATATCGGATCAAAAATTTATTTGAAAAAAGTTTTAATTAGTGAAAGTTTTTATTTTAGTTGAACACAAGGAGCCAATCGCGTGCGGTGGCGGCACAAGACGCTCCACTAGTTGAAGGACCAACCCCTACAGAAGTCAACATCGAGTTCATTGAAGACTTTCATCTCAACCGTTTCAACCATCTCAAGAACCACGAGATCAAGTCCACCAAATGGGAGTGCCCCCATACCAACTAGGCCTTTGTCGTGATTTTTATTATCTTTGCAACTATGTTGGTTTGCTTGGCTTTGTTTTTCAGGAGGCCGCCACTTATTACCGCTTGACACTCGAGTTTCTTAGCACCTTGAAGCACACGGTGGGTTCATTCTACTTCTCTGAGGAGGACAATCTAGGAGCCGATATGATGACTTTCTGTTTGATGAACCATGAGTATACACTAGTAGGAAAATGCCTACCAGTGGCGCACCAAAAATGAAGTCCGTGGCGCACGCCCCGTGCGTCACTGATATCACGCCACTGATATTAGAGAAGTCAGTGGCGCACTAGGTCGTGCGCCATGGATAGTTGGCAAGTCCGTGGCGCACCGCCAGTTCGTGTGCCATGGATATTACCAGCGGCACACACATGGGTACATGCGCCACGAATATTACCAACAGCACACGCGCAGGAACGTGCGCCACAGATATTATCAGCAGCGCACGAGCACTTGTTGTGCCACTGAACCCAAAAACAGTACGCCACTGACTGTTCGGGTGTTTTTTATATATACGGCGGGTATATACTGTAGTTATATACAACAATACACCAAATATGAATTTAATCTAAGATATGAATTCAAAGTGCTGAAATAAATAAAATATGAATTCAAGTGTTATTAGATTATTACACAAAGTGTGGTAGTACAAATTTGGTCAATCACATTACAAATTCGATCATCACATTATACATGCATAGAGCTATCACTCTAGACTATGATCGAATAGAGCGTAGCAGCGACGACGGGGAGCAACACCGAGACCATGATGATCTTCATCCGGTTCTTCTTCCACATGTATCTCCTCCATGAGGCTATCGCTAGCTCTCTTGTCTTGTAGCCTTTGTAGCATTTGCCGCTGAAGTTGTTCACTTGTGCCTGGCAGTCCTCCCACTTGTCGTAGACCCCTGGAACCTGACCCCTGTATACCACGTACCACTTCACCATCTCTTTAGACATGCATGTAGTATATGTTATAGAACAAAAAGAATGGCAAACTACAAACATGTTTGCATGATCAAAAAAATGAGCAAAGATTCATAACCGATAAATACAATATAGCACCGATGACGATCATATCCGGTTTGTTGTGCATAATGAGAATCTTCGGTTGAATGATACTACCCTTCGGCTGGACATGGAGTGCCTTTATGGCCAGCTTCAGGGAGATGCCTGAGGACTGGATCCTCCGGCATCTCCCTGAAACTGTCCGTAGTATTGTCCCTGCTCTCACACACCATCTTGGAGTTTATAACTTGTCTACCTAGATCAAAATATGCTGGGGAGCTAACTAATCTCACATATTAGGGAGTGACTCTAGGGCCATCTTTAGAGATATGCCTAAGGACTGGATCCTCCAAAATCTCCCTGAAGCTGGTCGTAGTGTTGTCCCTGCTCTCGCACACCATCTTGGAGTTTATAACTTGTCTACCTAGATTAAAATATGCTGGGGAGCTAACTAATCTCACATATTAGGAAGTGCCTCTATGACCAGCTTCAGGGAGATGCCTGAGGACTGGATTCTCCGGCATCTCCCTGAAGTTGGCCATAGTGTTGTCCCTCCTCTCGCACACCATGGTGTTTCACATATTAGGGACTAGTACATCTATGGCCAGTTTGAGGGAGATTCTGGCGGGCCAGAGGACTGGGCTCCGCCGGAATCTCCCTCAAACTGGCCGTAGTGTTGTCCCCGCTCTTTCACACACTCCCGGCATCGATGGTGTCACCAATGTACCACGTACCACTTTGCCATCTCTGTAGACAAGACATGCATCATAGAAATGAGCACATATTCATAAACTTAAAATAAAATATATATAGCATTGACGATGACTATCATATAAGCAAGTCCAACATCGACCGTCAAGGGTTTTACTAGCCCTGGGTAGTTAATAATGTTTACGACACACACGTCAAACGGTAGTTCGGAAAGACATCACGAGGATAGTCAAGTCTATGACACGACACAAAAACGATAGGCACACACACATCATGTAGACCTCGCCGGGAACGGGGTCACGCCCTCTCTGAACGTCCTAGTGTCGCACTGCATGTCGAGGCATTCTTAAATCTCGCGGTTACTCAACGCGATGGGCACGTACATGGCCCCCCTTTCATTTCGAAATCGTCATGGATGATTTGGCAGAGCTGAGTCTGGATGCGCCAGAAGTCCTCCATAAGGTCTGCATCATGGATCGCCGCCAACTGTGTGGACCAGTGTCGAAGATTAGCTGGCAGCACCTCGACCTGTGAATCCCGCATGAACCCCTTGATATGATGGAGGACGTAGAAGGCCTCCTTCACACTGTTGGTCAGCTGCTTGGCGCAGGGGAACTTCGTGTTGTGACTGAACACATGTTTTCCATCCTTGGTTCTTGCCCCCTAGAGAATTTGCCTCCCTTTTCGACATAGACTTGTAGAGCATCATCTAGAACTCTCTTGAATCTGCCGTAGTCCTTCGGCTTTGTGTCACTCGATGAGTCAAAGTACGTTGCTTGCGACAACCTCAGACAAATAGAGATGAGTGTGCAGTATATGCCTCTGCGCAAAAAAATTGAAACGGAACTAATTATTGTTGGAAGGGGACAACGAAAATCTAAGAAATAATTTGTTACGACGACGACCTAGTGTGTGTTTACTTACTCGGGAAAGCAAGGCAGAAGAATGGAATCAATGGTCTGGTTCTCATGAAAGATATTCCCTAGGTACTCTGCCACCATTCCCCGATCCCCATCGTTTGCCAAGACAACCTCATGCATGTAGTAAGGGTCCACTATCACGATGCCCTTGATTTTCTCCCTCTTGGCCTTCAACGCCATATTGAGCGAGTACAGACGGACGAAGTTATAGTCCAGCCGCTTTGAGTGCAGGAGATTGTAGATGTCCTCGTACCGCATGGAGAATATGTCCGCGGGTGCTTGGTCGATGAAGCCATGGCCTGATGGCACCTTGCATGTGAAGACCGGGTATCCGGGCTTCTTCTCTTTAAGAAGGGTGGTCTCGAGATGCAGAATTGAGTAATTCATATTCGTTATGGGTCCACCTGCGACTTCAAGCATTTCCTTAGTTAGAATCGGCTTACCCGCTATGTGCGCCCTGAAATCACTAGGCTCGTGTCTCACGCCGTCCCGATCTCGCAGTATTTTCTTCGGAAGCGGCTGGCTCGATGCGTTCTTGCTCCGACTATGCTTCTGGCCGTTCTTCGGCTTCTCAGGGCCTGTTTTGAAACCTCTTTATATGCACACAAATAGGACAAATTCTCTCTTAGTACACAAAAAAAAACCATTGTGGCAGATTTGTACTGAAAAAAGATTAGAATTGCCTCCTGAATTGAACACTAACAAAAGAGCATAAATTCAAACAGAGAAAACATGTAATACACAGATGTAATTAACCAAGATGTAATACAGATGTAATTAACCAAGATGTAATACACAGATGTAATTAACGCAGATGTAATACACAGATGTAATACACAGAGCATAAAACACAAGGATTTCCACAACTCTACTACTGGTGATGCTTACAACATTTCTGTATAGTATTCGATGGCTCTTAATTATTAGGATGGTAGAGATGTAAAAAAATGAGATATTACAAATGGCAGAAGTTAGACCATAAGAGTTTCCTTACACCTCTTCTGTTTACATTACTTTAAGTTTAAAGCATTGAAGATTCCCTTAGTATGACCATTGGTACTTCACAAAATTAACTTATGCACAAATAGCTTATTTAGCATACTAAATTAGAGTAGATGCACATAGAAATCATATAGTACTATCTTGTGCTTATTAAGAAATTAGAGTTTGTTGTTAAAACTGGAAATGCAAGATATTACGAACGAATTTCTTGCAGTATATTGTACAATTCAGCCTGCTCCTATTCATGTGAAACAAAGAAAATATATAGGTTTAATTATCAGGTTGCCTGCATGTATGCTATTATACTTCCAGTTGATATTTAAGAAACCTTGATGTTCCATGAGTTATCGTGGAAATAGGAACATATAAGATAAATCTGTGCAAACCTAGGTAAAAGATGGCATGAAAGTCTAATTGTGGAAAGCAATCTGAATTCAAAAATGAGGTTGCATCACATAATATGAAAAAAAATGTTCATATTCATAGCAACAAAGCATACCTATTGTTTTGTGAATCTGATCTCAGAGAAAGCAGCAGCAAACTCTCTTTGATACTGTAAAATTTACTTTTCAAGGACAAACATAAATTTTTTTCGAGATTAGAAAACACTTAATTAGAATTAGAAGACCTAGGTAACACAAGCACTTAATGTTATACTGTATAATAAAATTATGTTGCCAGAGTTACGGGTCTGATATGTGGGTATAATGTTGCTGCCAAAGTGGTTCACAATTTAACTAAACTAGAATAGTAATAGGATTCTACAACCATAATCACAATACTAAGAAACTGAGTTAGACTGTGAAGTAGCAAAATTCCTAGAATTAATAAAATCATAATACATTCATTCATGTGAGTGTCCCACATCAGTACATACTGCAGAGAGCAGACTATATCAGGACATAGAGACATACTCACTCAACCTTCCTACCTACAAACCCATCCTCCTTTTGGGCCTCGGATACGTCAAACCTTTCTTCAGGCCTGGCATAGCAACCTGCTGCGGCTGCTTGCCCCTCTTCTCCCATCTTCCCTTCTCTCTACCTGTCACTTCAGCCTGCTCCTGCCTCAGCTTCTTCCATCTCCTCAACTTTGCTCGGCGCGGTGAATTGTCAACGATTATAGTACTTGTCCCTTTGCTGAAAACAGCTAGAGAAATGATACCGCAGCTTATCTTAGTCTGGAAGCCCTGCCGTCAACTAAGCTTCGCACAGCTTAATGTAATGAAACTTGAAACTGCTCTAGAGCTTGGTTAAGTGTGAACTACTGCTGGATGATGATGATATTCTTTGACGTGCAATGTAGGACATGCTGACATTTAGATGCCAGCATGGTGTAGAGATAGTAAAAATTGACTCGCGTATGTAAGGTAAATTAAAGCTTATATTTTCCTTGTTAAACACTTGAACATAAGAAACTTTCGGTGTCTGTATCTTAACACTAAGGCCAGCACACAATTATTCAATTGCCATATATATATAGTGCAAATCGACTAACAACACTTTGGGTAATGCAAAGCTCAAAAATAAAAACACTCACTTGGGTAACGCAGTGATGTTTATTTTCTAAAGAATTTGGAGCTACTGTAACTCATCAAGCGGAAGTCGAGCAGCTGGCTGAACCCAAGCCTTTGATTGTCCAGGTCGAACACCAAAAGGTTGTTCTCCAGTTTCTTCACACCGAGCACCACTGCCGGCTTGCTATCCACCGACATACCCATCGCCGTTGGCAGGATCCCGAACTCCAGGGTAATACACAGATGGAGAGGGAGAATAACCCTAACCCTAACTGGTTCCTCTCTGAACCCTAACCCTAACTGGCCTAACCCTAATACACCACCGCCGACTTCCTCTCTGAACCCTAACCCTAACTGGCCTAGGAACGAACCTGGATAGAGGGGAGAGGGGAGAGGGAAGGGGAGGGGAGGGGAGGAATGAACCTGGTAGGTGGGCATCTTCTTATCTCCGGTGGCGGACGACCAGCGGTGGCAGGGGGTGTCCTTCTCTTTGGTGGCGGGGGCGTCCTTCTCATCGGTGGTGGGGGCGTCCTTCTCTCCGGTGGCGGGCGTCCTGCTCTCCGGTGGCGGGCGCCCTTCTCTTCGGCGGGTGTCCTTCTCTTCGGCGGGCGGTGTGTGGACGATGGTGTGGCGGTGGGGATCGAACAGATCGAGAGCAGCAAGGAGATAAGGGCCGAGCGTTATTTTGGCTAAGTGTGGAAACTCAGTGATTTATCCGTGGCTCACCGATTAGGGATGCGCCACTGAGTTTCCACGATTAGCTCAAAAAGTCGCGAGGTGCATAGTTGACTGCAACACAAGCCTGCCTCACTAGTCACTATGTTGGTTGGTTGGTTGAACTCCTAGGTGGCAGGTTCAAATCCTGGCACCCCCCATTTTTTTTCTTTAATTCAGAACTATATTTAACAAAGACTAAAATTATTATTTGGCCTTGTAATATTTACTCATCAGAAAATAATTGTCTAGTATTTTTAGAATATGAACAATTCAACATTTACAAATATAAAAGGAAAAACACATGTATACAATTGCAAGTAGACAAAAAATTTATTCCAAAAAACCACGAATCATGTATATATGATTACTGTTCCAAAAAACCATATGTATCATGTATATAGTAAGAGACCTTCTATGTATGTCGATTCTGAATGAGCTAGTGTCGTCTAGTCACGGCGATCTTCTTGCCCTTCTTCGTCATGGTTGAATAATTTAGCCCGGGAACATGGGGATTTCTTCTCATGTACGGACATCCTTTAGAGGGTAGGGCGGTCTTCCTTCTTCCTGATGCAACACTAGGTCTATTGAAGTACTTGTCGAATTCCTCTTCTATCTTCGGATCATCGTACTTGTCGAAGTATTGTTCGGTGGCCGCTCCCTCCATTCCGATGATGCTCCTTTTCCCCTCCTGACAACAACGCGGCTAGGCCTTACAGGGTCGGTAATGTAGAAGCACTGATCCACCTGGCAAGCCAGTACCCATGGCTCATTTTTCGCCTGGACATTCGCGCCAGATGTCTTCGATGATTTGGCTTCGGGTATAACCATCGTGGTGAAATACCGGCCTTCTTTTTCGATGTTCTTGGCCCATCTGACCCGGAACATCGGCATATTGTCTCCATAGTAGTCGAGTTCCCAGATCTCCCCGATCCTACCAAAGAATATCTCGTTGACGGTGGATTCCTCGTCTGTGTATGATAGCATCATGACTCTCGAGTTCTGATATTCATTGTTCTTGTCCTTTTCCTTGGTGTAGAATGTGTAACCGTTGATGTCGTACGCCTGATAGGTCCTCACATTCATCACGGGGCCCTGTGACAAGGTGAATATGAGTTTTTCCTCATCCGTAGAAGGTCTATTACCATGATAAAGCTGGAGTAGCTCTTTCTTGAACCAACACGTGAAGCTGGAGTTGTGCTCTCTAGTCACGTCTCCCTTAGTCCGTCGTCGGCCCGTGTCCCTAAACATCTTCTCAATTAAGCTTTTGTGCTCTAGCACCCATGGTTCGACCAACTCTATGTGTTGTAGCGCGACTCGATGTGCCCTGTCATAGTCTGTGTGTCGACCAGTGAAGACGATATGCATTGGGGCGTGGCTCTCGTGGTGACCACATCCGTCGAGCCTTCCGAGGTGCCTCCTGATTGGCAGACCAACCGGGCCATCGTCATCCTCATTTTGTAGATAATTCTGGCAGAACGATATGGACTCGTACATCAGAAAGCCCTTGGCTATGCTTCCATTCGGACGGTTCCTGTTGCGAATGAATCCTTTGAGAACGCTGTTCAGCCTTTCAAACGGCATCATGTTGTGTAGGAATAGCGGCTCGAGGTGGATGATATCATCCACGAGGTGGACAAGCAGATGCACCATGATGTCATGGAACGCGAGGGGAAGTAAATATCGAGCTCGCATAGTATCACGATGATCTCTTCTTGTAGCCTATCGAGCTGCTTCACACCGATCGACTTCCTAGAGATTACGTCAAAAAAGTTACAGAGCCCAAACAGCGTCTCACGTACGTGCTCGTCCTCTCGGATAGCAACCGGAAGTATCTGCATCATCAGCACGTGGTAGTCGTGACATTTCATCCCGGAGAACCTCTTCTTCATTTCTTCCAGATATCGGGATATCTTCCCTCCATAACCGATAGGAAGTTCCGACGAGAACAATGAAAAACTGCCGGAGCTCCTCCTCACTCATAGTGAAGCAGGAAGGGGGCAGTAGTAGTCGTTCCTCTTAGCCCTTTTGCGCCGACGACCTTGAGTATCTTGCGTCTGAGCGTCATCATCATCATCATCATCATCATCGGGGCGTCCTCCATGAAGTTCATCCTTTATGCCCAGCTTGATTAGGTCGTTTCTTGCCTTTGGTCCATCTTTGGTCCTCACCGGCATGTTGACAAGAGTGCCAATCAGAGTCTCGCACACGTTCTTTGTGATGTGCATGAGGTCAAGGCTATGTGTCATGTGGAGGTATTTCCAGTACGGCAGGTCCCAGAAAACAGACCTCGCTTTCCATACACCCAACAGCAGCTTTTTCCTCGGACGCTTCTTTCCCGGCATGGGGCACTCTTTCCATTTTCCAGCAAGTCGTTGATATTCTCGCCGCTCCTCCTAGGTGGGGCTGTTTTGAGCTCGTCCTCACCATTGAACAGATCTCCGCATTTTCTCCATGGGTGATCCGCGGGGAGCCACTTTCGAATCCCTAGGAACACGGTTTTCGAAGACCCGGGATCCCTCGGTAGCTGCATATGCGGGGTTTTCTCCATGCACCTGATGCATGCACCGTGTCCGTGGTTCACCTGGCACGATACATATCCCAGACCAAGATAGTCCTGCACCGTCGTGATCAACGCGGCTCTCAGAGGGAAATATTCTTCTATGTAGGCGTCCCACGTACGGGCTGGCGTCTCCCACAGTGTGTCTAATTCCTCTTTCAACAACCCGAGATACAGATGCATGTCGATCCCCGTTTGTTTCGGCTCCTGAATAAGAATACTCATGTGTATGTACCTTTGCTTCGTGCATATCCAGGGGAGATTGTATGGCCATACAAAGACGGGCCAAGTGCTATGCGTGCTACTCTGGTTTCTAAAGGGATTGAGTCCATCGGTGCTCATACCCAGCCTAACGTTCCTGGCAACGTCCCCGAACTCCTCTTCGAACTCCATGTCCAATGTGTGCCATTGGCTAGCGTCTGTGGGGTGTGTTAGGATCTTGCCCTTCTCCGGATCCTCTTCGGGCTTCTACCTTTTTGCATGCCATTGCATGAGCTTCGCTTCCTTAGGGTCTACGAAATACCGCTGCAGACGGGGAGTGATAGGAAAGTACCATACCACTTTTTTAGGAACTTTCTTGTTCCATCTCTTGTATCGTGCATGGCTGCACACCGGACATGTGGTTCTATCCCTGTACTCGCCCCGATAAAGTGCGCAGTCATTGAGGCAGGTGTGGTATTTGACATACGGTAGATCAAGAGGGAACACGACTTTCTTGGCCTTGTTGATACCTCTTGGCAATGTGTTCCCCTTAGGAATTATATCGTGCTAGAATTCCATGATATGGTAGAAGCTCACGTCGGTCCATTTGTGTTGCACCTTCATCTCCAGAGCCTTGAGGGTTACATTCAGGCGTGTATGCTCGGGCCGACACCTAGGATACAATGGAGTAATACCATCTTTATCCATTTGCACCAGCTTGGCTTTCTCTCTGGCAGCAGCTTTGTCGTTGCACGTCTCCTTAAGGAGCAGTTCTTGAAAATGAGGGTCCCGTAAAGCTGAAGTTAGCGGTGTCTGCGTGTCCGCGTCTTCTACACCACCATCGGATCCAGCATCTCCTTCATGATGATCATGATCATGTCCACGAGCATCTTCTTCATCATAATCATGTTTGGCGTCTTCGTGAGCACCATTTCCTGCTGGTGCCCCATTGTTGACGTCCTTGTCAATGTAGTCGGGCATGAAACCACCCATGAGCAAGTGCTTCTCCAATGTCCCAGAATCAGGTTTGATTAGGGTACCAAGTTTGCATCTCTTACAAGGACATCTTATCTCGGTCATGTTGTTCTGAATCATGACGGCCGTCGCGCATGCCTTGTATCTAGCCACCATAGCTTCGCTCATCTGACGCACCATGGTTGCATGTGCGGAGGTATGGACCAAAAGGGAATATTTAGAACCATGCATGCAAAAAATCGGCATGACCTTTCCTATAAATAGGACATATGAGTAGTGCAAAATTTTGCCAAAATAGAAATGAATCAACATTTCGGCAAACATTCATTGCACCACACACCGGCACCTGCACAACACAATGCATACACAAGAACACAAGCAAATATCCATGTAAACATCATCTCCCGAGCCAACACCGTCGTCCACACACACAAATCCATGCATGTACACAAGAACATATATCCATGTAAACATCGTCTCCTGAGCCAACTTATATCCATGCATGTACACAAGAACACAAGCATATATACTGCCAACATCGTCGTCCAACACACACAAAACAAGCACAAGTTACACGAGACGAGAGAGGCCGCGCAAGAGAGCGTGTGGTGACTTGATGTGGAGGAGAGGAGAGAAAAAAGTGTGTGCGCTTACTTTAGTGGATCTACATGGTGGGGAGGAGTTTCCTTTATAGTGAAGGGTTTCGCAGCATAGTAAATCAAAATTTTCTACGGAAGCGAACAGAGGGAAAGCCAAGATCTAATCTAGGAGATGCAAACAACGAGAGAGATTGGATTAGATCTTCATACCCTTGAAGATTCGCACAGCGGAACGTTCGTCGGAACATGGGTGATGTAGTCGTACTCGCTTCTCCTCCTCGCGATCCGATCCGATCTAGCACCACAAGTGGCGGTGCCTCCGTGAGATGCACACGTGCAGCACCTCGACGTCTCCTCCTTCCTCGGACCAGCAAGTAGGGTGGAGAGATGGATTGGATCTACAACACGACGGCGTGGTGTATATGGTAGAGAATTTCTGCCGCAGGGCTTCGCCTACAAACAGTCGGGAGGGAGAGAGGAGGGCAGCAGGGCAACTAGGGTTTGGAGGAAGGTGTGTGTGGGGAGGGGGCGTACCAGCCCTCTATATATAGAGGGGGGTGCGGCCAGCCCTTGCCTCTCCTCCAAGCCTATATCTAGTTTAAACGATTTAAACTCTCCCTTATCTAGAAATTCTATCTCTAGTTTAAACGAGTTTAAACTTATCTAGAATCGGCTGGGCCCTATGGGGCCTTGTGCCCCTGGCCCAATGCGGCCAGGACACTCCCTCATAGGCCCATGCCCCTTCCGGAAGGTGGGACCACGTTGGCCCCTTCCGGAAGGTTCTAGAAGCTTCTACAATACCGATTAATCCTAACAATTCAACTCCAAAACTGCACCGCCTTATATATGAATCTTATTCTCCGGACCATTAGGAACCTCTCGTGATATCCCGGATCCCATCCGAGACTCGAACAAAATTCATAAACCAATTATCCAATCTATCCTAGCGTCGAGACACGTTAAGTGTGTGACCTCGAGTTCGAGAATATGCGACATGATCTTCTATCAATAATCAACAGCAAGGTCTGGGCACCCATATTGACTCCCACACATTCATCGATGATCATATCGGATGAACCACGATGCCAGGATTCAATCAATCCCATATATATATTCCCTTCGTCTCGCGATATTTTACTTCCCGAGATTCGATCGTCGGTATCGTCATACCTAGTTCAATCTCGTTCACGTAAGTACTTTACTCGTTCCGTAATCCGATATCACTTTGTGATTAACTCCTTAACCACATGCTTGAAAGCGGTGTTGATATCGACACGAGTGGGCCCAAGTATATCTCTCCGACTTGGGAGGGACAAATCCCATCTTGATACATACAACCCAACAGATACTTTCCGATTACACGAGAGACACCTTTATGATCACCTCTCATAGGATGACGTTTGATGACCTCAAAGCTTTCTTCCGATACCGGGAGTTGTATTATCTCATGGTCTAAGGAATACAATATTTGACATAAGAAAATGTTCGCATAGACGTTCACGTTGAGACGTTCTAATTGCTTCGGTTAGTTTGGGTCTATCCACCATATCATTGTCCATTGATTTGATCTCATTATCAATTGACAACTCTTGTCTATGGTTAGGAAACCTTAACCATCATTGATCAATGAGCTAGTCCATAGAGGCGTACTAGGGACACGGTGTTGTTCACAAACCACACAAGTATTAAAGTTTCGCTTAATACAATTCTAGCATGGAATATAAACTTTATCATGAACAAGAATTATAATAATAACATCTTTATTATTGCCTCTAGGGCATAATTCCAACAGTCTCCCACTTGCACTAGAGTCAATAATCTAGTTTACATTCGACAACAATCTCACACCCATGGCACCGAGGTCTTGATCATGTTTTACACGTGGAAGAGGTTTAGTCAATGGATCTGCGACATTCGGATCTGTATGTACTTTGCTAATCTTCAGATCTCCATACGCTATATAATCTCGGATTATATGAAACTTATGTTGATATGCTTGGTCTTTGGATGATATCTTGGTTCCTTAGCGAGTGCTATGGCGCCCGGTGTTGTCACACAATATCTCCATGGGTCCAATGCACTTGGAACCACGCCAAGCTCGATGATGAAGTTCTGATCCAAACTCCTTCACTTGACGCTTCAGGCAGCCATGTATTCCGCTTCTCATGAGATCCCGCGACCACGCTTTGCTTGCAGCTTCTCCACTCACAGCTCCTCCATTCAAAATATACATGTATCCGTCGAGATTTACAATCATCCTTGTCGGTGTCGAAACTAGCATCGGCGTAACCTTTTGACGCATTTGTTCATCACCCCATAGACTAAGAACATTTCTTTAGTCCTATTTAGGTACCTTAGGATGTTCTTCACGGCTGTCCAGTGTTCCACTCCTGGATCACTTTGATATCTGCTCGTCAAACTAAGAGCATTGGACACATCCGGTCTAGTACACAGCATGGCATACATGATGGAACCTATGGCCGAGGCATAAGGCACTTTGCTCATAGCTTCCCTATCATTTATCAGAATGGACACCGAGCCTTGCTCAATATCTTACCTGACAACATAGGCACCGAACCTTTCAATGCCTTATCCATTCTGAACCTTTTCAGAACTTTGTCTAGGTATGTACTCTGGCTTAAAGCTATCAGGCGTCTTTGTCTATCTCTATAGATTTTGATGCCCAATATATAAGCAGCTTCACCTAGGTCTTTCATTGAAAAACACTTGTTCAAATAACTCTTCACATCGTTAAGCATGTTGATGTCATTTTCAATAATGAATATGTCATCCACATATAGTACCGTAAACGCCACCGAGCTCCCACTCACTTTCTTGTAGATGCAAGCTTAGTAGCAATTTGGAACAAATCCAAAGCTCTTGATCACTTGATCAAAACGAAGGTTCCAACTCCGAGATGCTTGCTTCATCCATAAATGGAACGCTGAAGTTTGCACACTTTATCAAAGATCCTTAGGATCGACAAAACCTTCGGTTGCATCATATACAACTCTTCATCAATGTTGCCATTGAGGAAAGCAGTCTTGACATCCATTTGCCATATTTCATAATCATGAAACGCAGCAATTGCTAATAAAATCCGAATGGACTTAAACATCGCTACGGGAGAGAAAGTCTCATCGTAGTCAACACCTTGAACTTGTCGAAAACCTTTCGCAACAAGCCGTGCTTTATAGACGGTAACATTACCATCCGCGTCGGATTTTCTTCTTGAAGATCCATTTGCACTCAACGGCCTTTCGGTCGCTAGGAGGGTCCACCAAAGTCCATACTTGGTTTTCGCTCATGCATCCCAAATAGGATTTCATGGCATCTAGCCATTTCTCAGAGTCTGGGCTCATCATCGCTTCCTCATAGTTCGAGGTTCACCGTCTTCTACTAACAAGACAACAAGACAGGTTGCCGTACCACTCAGAGGGGCACGCGACCTTGTCGACCTGACGCTCAAGAGCACATCGGCGAAGCTTTGTGATCCTTGTCATTAGCTTCCTCTATTATTGGTGCAAAGTGATCGGAACAATTTCAGGTGCTGCACTACTCTCCAATTCAAGAGAAGGTTCAATAACCTCGTCTAGCTCTACTTTCCTCCCACTCACTTCTTTCGAGAGAAACTCCTTCTCAAGAAAGGAACCGCTTTTCGACAAACACTTTGCCTTCTGTTCTGTGATAGATGTTATAACCCATATTTTACTTATGGTATAATATGAAGTCGCATTTCTCCGATTTGGTTTCGAGCTTGTCGGCATCAACTTCTTGACGAAGCTTCGCATCCCCAAACTTTAAGAAACGACAACTTAGGTTTAGCACCAAACCATAGTTCATACGGTGTCGTCTCAACGGATTTAGATGGAGCCCTATTTAAAGTGAATGCAGCGTTGTAAAATGCATAACCCCAAAATGATAACGGCAAATCAGTAAGAGACATCATCGATCGGACCATATCTAATAGGGTTCGATTCCGGCTCAGACACACCATTGCATTGCTGTGGTGTTCCGGTGGCGTGAGTTGTGAAACGATTCCACTTGATTTGAGATGCGTGAGAAAATCATAACTCAAATATTCGCCCCACGATCGGATCGTAGAAACTTAATCTTTCTGTTACGATGGTTCTCCACTTCATTCTGAAATTCTTTGAACTTTTCAAACGTTTCAGATTTATGTTTCATTAAATAGATATACCCATATCTACTTAAGTCATCGGTAAAAGTGAGAAAATAGCGATATCCACAGCGCGTCGAAACACTCATCGGTCCGCATACATCGGTATGTATGATTTCCAACAAGTCCGTTGCTCGCTCCATCATACCGGAGAACGGGGTTTTGATCATCTTGCCCATGAGGCATGGTTCGCATGTGTCAAATGATTCAAAATCAAGAGACTCCAAAAGTCCATCAGAATGGAGTTTCTTCATGCGCTTTACACCAATATGACCTAGACGACAAAGTACACAAATAAGTAGTATTATCACTATCTACTTTGCATCTCTTAGCCTCAATGTTATGGATGTGTGTTTCATCCCTTTCGAGATTTAGAAGAAATAAACCATTCACAAGAGGTGCATGACCATAAAAGATGTTACTCATATAAATAGAACAACCATTATTCTCCGATTTAAATGAATAACCGTCTTGCAATAAACACGATCACATGATCCAGAAATAATGTTCATGCTCAATGCAGGCACATAATAACATTTATTAAGGTTTAAAACTAATCCTGAAGGTAAAACTAAGGAGAGCATGCCGACGTCCATCACATCAACCCTTGATCCGTTGCCAACGCCAAGATCGTCACCTCATCCTCGCAAGCCGTTCTATTCCGTAGCTCTGCTTGAGTTACAAATATTAGCAACCGAACCAGTATCAAATACCTGCACTACAACGAGGGCTAGTAAGGAAAACATCAATAACATGTATATCAAATATACCTTTGATGGTGCCAGCCTTCTTGTCCGCTAAGTACTTGGACGATTGCGCTTCCAAAGGACCCTTGTCCTTGCAATAGAAGCACTTCCGCTTGGGTCCAGACTTGAGCTTCTTCTCAGGGCAACGCGCTTGCCGCTTTTCTTGAAGGGCTTCTTTGCACCTTTACCTTTCTTAAAGGAGGGCTTGTTGACCATCAACACATGATTATCCTTCTTGATGTCCACCTCCGCAGCCTTGACTTTGCGAAGAGCTCGGTGATCGTATCGATGGAACCAATCTGATTATGAGTCACTACAAAACTTTTGTAGCTGGGAGGAGTGATTGCAGAACCCTGTCAATCTTGAGCTCCTCGGAATCTTGCAGTCCAGTTGCTCAAAGGCGTTGAGTGTAGCCCGACATCTTAATGGCGTGCTCACTAATGAACTCCCTTCCTCCATCTTGCGCTTAAAGAACTTCTCGGAGATCTCATATCTCTCGAGCGGGCTGAGTGCGAAACATGGTTTTCAGCTCCTCGAGAATCTCAAAGGGCCCGGATAGTTTTCAAAACGATTTTGAAGTTCGGTTCCTTAGCAAACAACATGGTGCTCTTAATCACACCATAATCATCTTTCGCGACCGATAGACAGCTTTCTCATCAGCCGCGCAGCATTCAGGGGTCACCTAACGCTTTCCCAAGGACATAGTCCTTTTGTCCGCATGTAACAGAATGATTCTTAGATTGCGGAACCAGTTGGTGAAGTTAGACCCATTGTTTCTAAGCTTTTCTTTCTCAGCAAAAACGTTGAAGTTGAAGTTGGACTTGGCCATGTGATCTACAGTATTTGCAAGTACAATTTAGACTATGTTCATGATAAATAGTTCAACTTAATCAAATTACTAGATGAACTCCCACTAAATTCAACATCCCTCAAGTTGTTTAGTGAACACGATCCAAATTCACCACACCTAATCCGATCATCACGAGAAGAGATGTGGTTTCAATGGTGGACAACGAAGTGTCGATCATATCATTCATATGACTCATGCTTAACCTTTCGGTTCTTGTGTTCCGAGGCCATGTTTGTACATGCTAGGCTCGTCAAGTTAGACCCAAGTATTTCCGCGTGTGCAAAACTGGCTTGCACCCGTTGTATGTGAGCGTAGAGTCTATAGCACCCGATCATCACGTGATGCTTGGACACGACGAACTTTCGCAATGGTGCATACTCGGGGAGAACACAGTTTTTATCTTGATCTTTGTAAGGTCCCCAACCTTTAATAAGATTGAGTCCCCTGTGTTTACAATGCTAGTCCCTGTATCAATAGCTAGCATCCACAGTTTAGATGTAATATCAAGAAACAAAGGTCATAATACATCTTTGTAACCAGGAATAAAATAATTTTATTACATCAAACATAGCTCATTGGCTATTTACATTACATTGCAGCGGAATAACTATAGTCATGGGTCCTTCATCTTCAAAGCGCCACAGGCAGACATGTTGGTTGTAGGCTTTGTAATCCTAATCAGTCAATCTTCACTAAAAAAAACAATCAAACCTGCAACATAATAAGTTACAGCCACAAGGGTCAATACATTTGAATTGTATTGGCAAGTTTCACTTCTATGTGTAATATAGGTGGATCCTATCACTACATGCATATTTGGCTAAGTAGAGTTTCAGGCTCATTTGCATAAAGCAATATTTTATCCTAACTTTTCAAAAATGGTTTTTGGTCCTTTGTCAAATCTCCTTGCATAAATCTCTTGAACTCCTTGGTAAAAATCCCAAGTGTTCAGGTCTTTGTCAAAAATCTCTTGAGCACCTTAGTAACTCCAAGTGCATCAAGTTTTGTCAAAATCTCTTGAGCTTCTTGGTAACTCCAAGTGCATCAAGTTTTGTCAAAATCTCTTGAGTTCCTTGGTAACTCCAAGTGCATCAAGTTTTGTCAAAATCTCTTGAGCTTCTTGGTAACTCCAAGTGCATCAAGTTTTGTCAAAATCTCTTGAGTTCCTTGGTAACTCCAAGTGCATCAAGTTTTAAAAGTTTTCTTTTAGAAATTAGAATGTCGAGATCTTCCATAGCTTCAGGCCTTAGTTGCTCAGTATTGTCCATAACCGGGGACACGGCTAAGTACTTAGATTTTAATATCTTCTGCAGAAGTTGTACACTTTACCCACATGTCCCACTCTCATCTTGTTGCCACCAGTGGTCAGCTGGATTAGTACTCACCAAGATGGAATACTGGCAGATTGAGAGTGTGACGAAGTCTTTCCAAAAGGTCCTCCCATACACCATTGCTAGCTTGTCTTTAGCCCTCATGAAGCATTCCAGATCCCCATGTCTAGTAACTAAAGACAATGTATGGGTCTTCCTAATGTAATTGACTAAGCCAGAGCCATAATAGCATGTGGTTGCACACGAAAGCCACAATTGGAGAAGCATGTTCAATCTCTAAGTTTCCTAGGTGGGTTTTCTTTTGGAGCACAACACAAAGAGATTGCCATAGTCATGGTTCCTTTTGTTGCCACCTTCTCCAAAACTTGAAGTATCCTCCACCTAGGTGGTTCATTGAGTCCTTGTTTTATTATATAAAACAAATCCTTTTCTCAACTTTGTAAAATCTCAACATGTTTCTCTTTTCAAAATATAGCATGGCTAAGCATGTACAACTACAAGGTTTTCACTAAGTTATGTAAGGGAATCCTATTAGGACTTAGCATAGCATAAGTATAGAATAGTTTTCATGCATGTTTTCAAAATCCACTAAGTATAATGAAAATAGTAGGACTTTTGTATGATAGTGTAACTTGCCTTTTTGGGTAGGGAATGATGGTTCACTCCTTGATCTTGCTAGTCTCACACTTCTCTAACTTCACTACAAGTCAATCAAGCAAACACAAAATCAACTAACATTCCAAACAAAGTCAAACAAACAATTTCACACTCACAAAGCAATGGAATCTAAGTCATGCATAAGCATGCAAAGGTTGGTTCTATTGTAAGGATGGTCTCCACTAAGCTTCTAAACTTTGTAAGTTCCAAATTGGTCATTTACCAAAATGGCAAAGTTAAAGTAATGCATGCAAGCATGCCAAGCTTTGTTTTGTTTTGAATAAGTGGTTCCTAATGGGTCATAGGCATTGGAGTACACCTAATGGTCATTTTGTGAAGTGGCTAAGTCATTTGCAAAAGGTTTCACTATAAAACCATTTGCAAAACAATGTGTCATTCTATGTGGTGTAGAAATATTTTTACTAAGGCACTAACCTATAGGGTTCACCAAATGAGTTGCTATTGCAAAACTTGGTGTTTGGGTCAGTAGGTTTGGTTCAAAACATTTTCTCAAAGTTTTCTTTGTGAAAGCATTTTCATAAACAAAACAATGGTTTTTAATTAGCTAGAAATGGACTAAACTAATTAATCCATTCTAAACTTTTCCAAAATCATTTTTAACTCCATGGGTTGGTTCCTAGGGTCAGCAAGGTCACAACAAACCATTTTGCAAAGGTTTTAACCTAAAAATCATTTTTAAATGATTTTTCTAATCTAAACAAGCAATCAAAAGTTTCTGCAAAGTTAAACAAGCTAACAGTTACTATATGCTAAACTAAGGGCAGGGTTGGTTAGAGCTTGTCTTGCTGATTCCAACGACATCAAATTTGTAAAATTTGGACGTGTGGATCAAAAGATACATGGGTTTGAAGTTTGCAAGAAATTCTGTTTTCAAATTCTGTTTTAAACCTATCAGGCGACACGCGGCGTAATTCTATTCGTCGGTACCGCTTCGCCAGGATCGAGCTACGTGAGCCACTGGATCTAAAGCAAATCCTACGACGCAGATGCTTCCATACCCCTTCGATAAGTGACTCTATCCTAGCCAGTAGATCTGTATCCAACGGTTCCTATCGCTGGCAAAGGCAAGCCAGCTTTGGCGCCAAAAGTGAAGTGGGATCGAGATGACCGGAGGCGACGCTTACAGGAGTTGGCTTAGCTAGCGCTGTGGCGGCTCTTGAAGACGGAAGGAGGCACGACAGGAGGAGGAGGGAGAAGGAGGACTTGCTCACCGGGCTCGGGGGTCACGAAGCTCAAAATGCAGCAGTTCGACGAGGCGCTCTGGTTCGTCTGCGATTGCTCGCGGAGTAGAGGGCAGCGTCAGCGGCTCTCATCGGTTGAAGACGTTCTGTGGTTCACCTCAAAGCGAAAAAGCGACATGCTTAGATGCGCAGGGCCCTTACGAAGTCGTAATGCGTGAACTAGGAGGCAGGCGGTGCAGACCTCACCGGAGAAACTTGACGGAGACGAGGCGATGGTGGCGCGAGTCGAGCTTGACCTTGCCGACTGTGATGCTCGCGGATGAACAGGAGGCTCAGTGAGGTGCGCCAGGCTGGGGAACATGTGAGCATGGTCGAGGGGGCAAGGGCGGCGAGGGGCTGCCGGAATCGGCTTCGGAGCATCGTCGGAGCAGAGGGTGCTCGGGGAGAAATTGGAGGCAGTCTAAGGCGTGCTAGCGCGGGGTGTCAGAGGGGATTTATAGAGGAGAGGGAGGCGTTTCCATCTGCGTGATCAAGGCTGGTAACGACGGTCGCGTTAAGGCAATTTAATCCGTGGTTTGAAGGCAGCACAGCGAGGAAGGCGTGGTCGTCTGCGGGGAAGAAGAAGGAGGTGGCAGTGGGGTCCAGCGTCGATGGGGAAAAGAAAGAAGGGAGAGGTCCACCATCGGTTGTCACTGGGCTGTTTATTGATGAAGAAAACGGTTCGGGTGTGTGGGAACAGGTGGGGTCTGTTGTCACGAGTGAGTGAGAGGAGAAGTGGGTCCCGTTGTCTCTGTGTGGGTAGATTTCTTAGTGAGAAGAGATTTCTTCGGGAGGGAGAGCAGGTGGGCTAGACTGCTGTTGGGCCAAAGCTGGGCTGGTTCTGTTTTCTTATTTTTTTCTGTCTGCTCTCTTTTTCTTTTTCTAATTCTTTTTCTGTTTTCAATTTCAAACAAATATTCACACAATTCAAACAACACTCAAATCAAATCAAACAGCAAACTTTTCATTTGAATTTGGTTCTGTTTGGCAACATAATCCAAATCTCAAAATGAAATATTATTTTTATTTATTTTAGGATCCATTTAATAATTAAATAAAATGGATCTTTAGTTTATTAATAGTGTTTGATTTATTTAAATAAAATTTCCATTTGAAATCCAATTACTTTCAAAACCAAACCAGAAGGTTTAATTTGAAAAATAAAAGAATACTTGGAAACTTATTTAAATAAATAAGTTTTGGTGTTTTAATTAAAATGGGAAAGCCTTTACTTAAATAAAATTGGATATTTAAATCCTTATTATTTTATTTAAATAATCCTTTACTCATTTTAATCAAAGCAAAACCTTTTAATAAAAGATTTCAAAGTAGTAATAAAATACTTGGTGTTCATTTAAAATGGGAAAAGCTTTTACTTAAATAAAATTGGATGTTTAAATCCTTATTATTTTATTTAAATAAACCTTTACTCATTTTATCAAAACAAAATATTTTATTACAAAAGCTTGGCCAAAATTAATTTGGCTCACCTTTTCATTTGAAACCAAAGTCTTTTATCAAAAGATCTAAATCAGTGTTTCCAAAACAATTTATTTTCCTTTGATAAATGTTTATCTTTATAAATCCCTTTAGGATTACTTGTTCACCAATTGGTATGGGTTTTTGGTAAGGGCTTTATTGGCTTTGGAAATTCAATTTCCTTAACTCATTATATTCACAAGGTTTTGTCTATGGCTCCAAACTAGGTGAAACCAATCTCTAAGGACTTTCTTGATCCTTTGGGAAAATTTGTTGATCAACTTTGGTATGGATCAAATCCATAGATTTGGAGATACTTTGGAAATGATTTCCTTCCACTAGGGTTTTAGGATTTGGATTTATTTTCCAAATGTTTAAATTTCCAGATACATTCATTGAGGAATGCATTTCCCTTGATTGGATTTTGTTGAATTCAAACTTTAGCCAAAGTTTGTTCAAGATGGGATTTTTAAGTTTCCTTTTAGAAACAAAAGTTTCTTTTCACCCTGATTTTCAACAAAAATTTATTTTGTTTAATTATTTTTCACATTACAAGATTTGGAAAATCTTGGGATGTGACAGGCTACCACCCTTAAAAGAAATCTCGTCCCGAGATTTGGGGAGGCTAGGGTTACAAGTTGGCTCAAACAGCTAGGGTACTACCACCCTTAAATTTTTTCAAACTAAACTAGATCTTGGCTTGCTTGGAATCTTGGAAAACTTCTTCTTGGAAACTTCTGCTTAGTGTCCTTTGTTTCCATGCTTGACTCATGGGCCAAGGTTGAGATCCTTCATAGGCTTGTTTATCTTGTTCTTCATCTTTTCTGGACAATTGCTTACATAGTGTCCCGGTTCCTTGCAATTGAAACAGTGGATATCTTGGAGTTCTCTTCGTTGCTCTTGTGGACAAGTGGCTACATAGTGGCCTAGCTCTTTGCAGTTGTTGCACACTACTTGGCCGATCTCTTTATTCTTCGGGTTCTCTGGGCATCCACTGGGGTAGTGTCCCATTTCCTTACATTTACGACATTGCACGAGGCTCATGTCTTGCTTTGGTTTCTTGGGCTTCTTTGATCCTTTGAATTGGGTTGTCTTGTTTGGAGGTATAAGTGGTCCTTTTCCTTTGTCATCAACATTCTTGGCATACTTGGATCCTTCTTGTTTCCTTTGTTCAACAATAGCATAGATGGGGCATTGGATAGGGACATGGTCGTTTCCTTCGCAAAGGTAACAAGTAACTTGAGATGTGGGGCATTGGCCAACTGGATGTTCCTCTTCACAATTGGGGCATTGATCTTCATGCTCTTTGGAAGTATGATCCTTGTCTCCACAAATATTGCAAGCTGGGGCTCCATCTAGAATAATATTCTTATCATCCTTGTTGTCATACACTCTTTTGGGATAGTTTTCTTCCATGCTGATCATTTGATTAGTCACCTTAAGCATCAGTTGGGATTGTTCTTCCAAAAACTTTTGCAAGGTAGGGTCTTTATCACTATTGTTGGCTATGAACTGAGCTGTTAGTTGTCTCAATTGGTGTTGGGTTGCTAGGAGTTCTCTCATGCTGTCAACTTGGTTGTTGTTGATGTCATCATCCTTGATGCTGGAGTCTCTTGGATAAGTCATCTGTTTGGGTTGGAGGGGATTAGAATAGGCAAAAGATTTCTAAGGGAATCAATCCTAATCACACACATCACAATTCACACAAGCAATGTGCAAGCAATCACAAACAAGCATTCCACTCAAACAATAAGTTTCAAGCACATACTTAGGCAACAAAATAATTTTTTTTTTGTTACACCACATAAGTTGGTGTGTTTTGACTTAAACTAAATATGGTGGTCCATCTACATGGTTCACTTGTGATCTTTCCATCCTTCTTGGTTGATTCTTCTTGAATGAGATCTTTGTTTCCTTGGAGAATTCTTGTGTCTTGGTCACAAATCTTCAAAGTGATGATGGCTCCTTCTAAGTTGTGTTTCCTCAGTCTTCAAATGAAATGTTACTCAAGACTTGTAGTCTTTAGTGATATCCAAGTTGAAGTTCTTGGTGTATATGTTGAAGATGTTGAAGAAGTTGAAGTCATTAGAGTTGATGAAGTTGAAGATGTCCTTTGCATATGGTGTAGTCTTTGGTCATAGGGTAGGCTTTTCCATCAAGTTAAATATAGATGAGAAGTAGAGTCGAAACCAAAAATGATTGAGGAAAGAGTTTACAAGATTTGTTTTGTAAATATGTTTTGGAACAAAATACAACTCCTATTTTTTTCTAAGGGTTTTTGTCCAATCCTAGGGTTACAAATCCTACAGGCAACACAATGCTCTGATACCATCTGTAAGGTCCCCAACCTTTAATAAGATTGAGTCCCCTGTGTTTACAATGCTAGTCCCTGGATCAATAGCTAGCATCCACAGTTTAGATGTAATATCAAGAAACAAAGGTCATAATACATCTTTATAACCAGGAATAAAATAATTTTATTACATCAAACATAGCTCATTGGCTATTTACATTACATTGCAGCGGAATAACTATAGTCATGGGTCCTTCATCTTCAAAGCGCCACATGCAGACATGTTGGTTGTAGGCTTTGTAATCCTAATCAGTCAATCTTCACTAAAAAAAACAATCAAACCCGCAACATAATAAGTTACAGCCACAAGGGTCAATACATTTGAATTGTATTGGCAAGTTTCACTTCTATGTGTAATATAGGTGGATCCTATCACTACATGCATATTTGGCTAAGTAGAGTTTCAGGCTCATTTGCATAAAGCAATATTTTATCCTAACTTTTCAAAAATGGTTTTTGGTCCTTTGTCAAATCTCCTTGCATAAATCTCTTGAACTCCTTGGTAAAAATCCCAAGTGTTCAGGTCTTTGTCAAAAATCTCTTGAGCACCTTAGTAACTCCAAGTGCATCAAGTTTTGTCAAAATCTCTTGAGCTTCTTGGTAACTCCAAGTGCATCAAGTTTTGTCAAAATCTCTTGAGTTCCTTGGTAACTCCAAGTGCATCAAGTTTTGTCAAAATCTCTTGAGCTTCTTGGTAACTCCAAGTGCATCAAGTTTTGTCAAAATCTCTTGAGTTCCTTGGTAACTCCAAGTGCATCAAGTTTTAAAAGTTTTCTTTTAGAAATTAGAATGTCGAGATCTTCCATAGCTTCAGGCCTTAGTTGCTCAGTATTGTCCATAACCGGGGACACGGCTAAGTACTTAGATTTTAATATCTTCTGCAGAAGTTGTACACTTTACCCACATGTCCCACTCTCATCTTGTTGCCACCAGTGGCCGCTGGATTAGTACTCACCAAGATGGAATACTGGCAGATTGAGAGTGTGACGAAGTCTTTCCAAAAGGTCCTCCCATACACCATTGCTAGCTTGTCTTTAGCCCTCATGAAGCATTCCAGATCCCCATGTCTAGTAACTAAAGACAATGTATGGGTCTTCCTAATGTAATTGACTAAGCCAGAGCCATAATAGCATGTGGTTGCACACGAAAGCCACAATTGGAGAAGCATGTTCAATCTCTAAGTTTCCTAGGTGGGTTTTCTTTTGGAGCACAACACAAAGAGATTGCCATAGTCATGGTTCCTTTTGTTGCCACCTTCTCCAAAACTTGAAGTATCCTCCACCTAGGTGGTTCATTGAGTCCTTGTTTTATTATATAAAACAAATCCTTTTCTCAACTTTGTAAAATCTCAACATGTTTCTCTTTTCAAAATATAGCATGGCTAAGCATGTACAACTACAAGGTTTTCACTAAGTTATGTAAGGGAATCCTATTAGGACTTAGCATAGCATAAGTATAGAATAGTTTTCATGCATGTTTTCAAAATCCACTAAGTATAATGAAAATAGTAGGACTTTTGTATGATAGTGTAACTTGCCTTTTTGGGTAGGGAATGATGGTTCACTCCTTGATCTTGCTAGTCTCACACTTCTAACTTCACTACAAGTCAATCAAGCAAACACAAAATCAACTAACATTCCAAACAAAGTCAAACAAACAATTTCACACTCACAAAGCAATGGAATCTAAGTCATGCATAAGCATGCAAAGGTTGGTTCTATTGTAAGGATGGTCTCCACTAAGCTTCTAAACTTTGTAAGTTCCAAATTGGTCATTTACCAAAATGGCAAAGTTAAAGTAATGCATGCAAGCATGCCAAGCTTTGTTTTGTTTTGAATAAGTGGTTCCTAATGGGTCATAGGCATTGGAGTACACCTAATGGTCATTTTGTGAAGTGGCTAAGTCATTTGCAAAAGGTTTCACTATAAAACCATTTGCAAAACAATGTGTCATTCTATGTGGTGTAGAAATATTTTTACTAAGGCACTAACCTATAGGGTTCACCAAATGAGTTGCTATTGCAAAACTTGATGTTTGGGTCAGTAGGTTTGGTTCAAAACATTTTCTCAAAGTTTTCTTTGTGAAAGCATTTTCATAAACAAAACAATGGTTTTTAATTAGCTAGAAATGGACTAAACTAATTAATCCATTCTAAACTTTTCCAAAATCATTTTTAACTCCATGGGTTGGTTCCTAGGGTCAGCAAGGTCACAACAAACCATTTTGCAAAGGTTTTAACCTAAAAATCATTTTTAAATGATTTTTCTAATCTAAACAAGCAATCAAAAGTTTCTGCAAAGTTAAACAAGCTAACAGTTACTATATGCTAAACTAAGGGCAGGGTTGGTTAGAGCTTGTCTTGCTGATTCCAACGACATCAAATTTGTAAAATTTGGACGTGTGGATCAAAAGATACATGGGTTTGAAGTTTGCAAGAAATTCTGTTTTCAAATTCTGTTTTAAACCTATCACGCCGGGAGGCGACCTTGGCGTAATTCTATTAAATCGGGCTTCGCCAGGATCGAGCTCGTGAGCCAATCGATCTAAAGCAAATCCCACGACGCAGATGCTTCCATACCCCTTCGATAAGTGACTCTATCCAGCCAAGATCCAGATCGTATCAACGGTTCCTATCGCTTAAAAAGCAATGGCAAGCTGGCGGCAAGTGAGCGGTCGGTCGACGACGGAGGCGACGCTACAGGGAGTGAGGGAGAAGGAGGACTTGCTCACCGGGCTCAGGGGGTCACGACGAAGCTCAAGGTACTGACGGTTCGACGAGGGGCGCTCTGGTTCGTCTGCGATTGCTCGCCGGAGTAGAGGACGGCGTCGGGCGGCTCTGTCCGCGGTTGAAGACGTTGCTGTGGTTCACCTCAAAGCGAAAAGACGACACAGTTAGATGCGCAGGGCCCTTACGAAGTCGTGTGCGTGAACTAGGAGGCGGGCGTCTGTACACCGGAGAAACTTGACGGAGACGAGGCGGACGGTGGCGGCGAGTCGAGCTTGACCTTGCGACTTGTGATGCTCGCGGATGAACGGAGGCTCAGGTGAGGTGCGAGAGGCTGGGGAACATGTGAGCATGGTCGAGGGGGCAAGGGGCGGCGAGGGGCTGCCGGAATCGGCTTCGGAGCATCGTCGGAGCAGAGGGTGCTCGGGGAGAAATTGGAGGCAGTCTAAGGCGTGCTAGCGCGGGGTGTCAGAGGGGATTTATAGAGGAGAGGGAGGCGTTTCCATCTGCGTGATCAAGGCTGGTAACGACGGTCGCGTTAAGCAATTTAATCCGTGGTTTGAAGGCAAAGAACGGCAGGAAGAGGGCGTGGTCGCTGGGAAGAAGAAGGAGGTGGCGTGGGGTCCAACGGTCGGGGGAAAAGAAAGAAGGAGAGGTCCACACAAGTTGTCACTGTGTGGCTGTTTATTCGGTGAAGAAAACGGTTCGGGTGTGGGAATGTGGGGTCTGTGTCGCCGAGTGAGTGAGAGGGAGAAGTGGGTCCCGTCTGTCTCTGTGGGTAGATTTCTTAGTGAGAAGAGATTTCTTGGGGAGCGGGCTAGGCATTGTTGGGCCAAAGCTTGGCTGTTTTTTCTTATTTTTTTTCTGTCTGCTCTCTTTTTCTTTTTCTAATTCTTTTTCTGTTTTCAATTTCAAACAAATATTCACACAATTCAAACAACACTCAAATCAAATCAAACAGCAAACTTTTCATTTGAATTTGGTTCTGTTTGGCAACATAATCCAAATCTCAAAATGAAATATTATTTTTTATTTATTTTTATGATCCATTTAATAATTAAATAAAATGGATCTTTAGTTTATTAATAGTGTTTGATTTATTTGAATAAAATTTCCATTTGAAATCCAATTACTTTCAAAACCAAACCAAGGTTTAATTTGAAAATAAAAGAATACTTGGAAACTTATTTAAATAAATAAGTTTTGGTGTTTTAATTAAAATGGGAAAGCCTTTACTTAAATAAAATTGGATATTTAAATCCTTATTATTTTATTTAAATAATCCTTTACTCATTTTAATCAAAGCAAAACCTTTTAATAAAAGATTTCAAAGTAGTAATAAAATACTTGGTGTTCATTTAAAATGGGAAAAGCTTTTACTTAAATAAAATTGGATGTTTAAATCCTTATTATTTTATTTAAATAAACCTTTACTCATTTTATCAAAACAAAATATTTTATTACAAAAGCTTGGCCAAAATTAATTTGGCTCACCTTTTCATTTGAAACCAAAGTCTTTTATCAAAAGATCTAAATCAGTGTTTCCAAAACAATTTATTTTCCTTTGATAAATGTTTATCTTTATAAATCCCTTTAGGATTACTTGTTCACCAATTGGTATGGGTTTTTGGTAAGGGCTTTATTGGCTTTGGAAATTCAATTTCCTTAACTCATTATATTCACAAGGTTTTGTCTATGGCTCCAAACTAGGTGAAACCAATCTCTAAGGACTTTCTTGATCCTTTGGGAAAATTTGTTGATCAACTTTGGTATGGATCAAATCCATAGATTTGGAGATACTTTGGAAATGATTTCCTTCCACTAGGGTTTTAGGATTTGGATTTATTTTCCAAATGTTTAAATTTCCAGATACATTCATTGAGGAATGCATTTCCCTTGATTGGATTTTGTTGAATTCAAACTTTAGCCAAAGTTTGTTCAAGATGGGATTTTTAAGTTTCCTTTTAGAAACAAAAGTTTCTTTTCACCCTGATTTTCAACAAAAATTTATTTTGTTTAATTATTTTTCACATTACAAGATTTGGAAAATCTTGGGATGTGACAATCTTTAAGTGAGGAATCATCTTATAATGCTACCGTCGCGATCTAAGCATAATAAGATACATAAAAGGATAAACATCACATGCATATAACTTTATGTGACATGGTATAGCCAATCTTCGCGCAATGATCTCCATCTTGTGCGTTCCGGCATGATCTCCATCACTCCACCATGATTGCCTCCACCACGAATAGCAACTACAACTATTGCTAACTACTTAGCGATAAAGTAAAGCTATTACATGGCGTATAAGAAGTTGACTCGCAGGTCATACACAATTATAAAGACAACCATATGGCTCCTGCCGGTTGTGTACTCATCGACATGCAAGTCGTGAAACATTACAAAACATGATCATATCGAATATACACATCACATCTTGGGCCATACCATATCACAGAAAACACTCCCTGCAAAAACAAGTTAGACGCCTCTACTTTGTTGTTGCATGTTTTACGTGGCTTATGGGAGTAGATGCTAAGAACGATTCTTACCTACGAAAGCCACAACGGTGATATTATGGTTGCCAAACTCCGGTGTTAATCCCATGACAACTATAGTGAGAGAAACTGACATCCACCAGCCGCATGTGTGGTACAAGCCACACGTCAAGCGAGCCGGTCTCATGAACGACGTCGCGTAAAGGTTGGCCTGGACCGCTTCAATCTCACTATCCGGGTCATAAGAAGAATACAAACAAGAGGCTTGCAACAGAAAACATCATCAACGCCGCAACAACCATGTTGCGTTACTCGTGAATCACATCTACGCATAGATCTAGCTCGATACCATTGAAGGGTTTCAAGCATAGTAAATCAAAATTTTCTCTGAAGCGAACAGAGGAAAGCCAAGATCTAATCTAGGAGATGCAAACAACGAGAGAGATTGGATTAGATCTTCATACCCTTGAAGATTCAGACAATGAACGCTCATTTAACGTGGGTGATGTAGTCGATTCGCTTCTCCTCCTCGCGATCCGATCCGATCTAGCACCACAAGTGGCGGTGCCTCCGTGAGATGCACACGCAAAGACCTCGACGTCTCCTCCTTCCTCGGACCAGCAAGTAGGGTGGAGATGGATTGGATCTACAACACGGGCGTGGTGTATATGGTAGAGAATTTCGCGCAGGCTTCGCCTACAAACAATGGGAGGAGAGAGGAGGGCAGCAGGGCAACTAGGGTTTGGAGGAAGGTGTGTGTGGGGAGGCGCACCAGCCCTCTATATAGAGGGGGTGGCCAGCCCTTGCCTCTCCTCCAAGCCTATCTCTAGTTTAAACGATTTAAACTCTCCCTTATTTAGAAATTCTATCTCTAGTTTAAACGAGTTTAAACTTATCTAGAATCGGCTGGGCCCTATGGGGCCTTGTGCCCCTGGCCCAATGCGGCCAGGACACTCCCTCATAGGCCCATGCCCTTCCGAACGTGGGACCACGTTGGCCCCTTCGGAAGGTTCTAGAAGCTTCCGACAATACCGATTAATCCTAACAATTCGAACTCCAAAAACTGCACCGCCTTTATATGAATCTTATTCTCGGACCATTCCGAACCTCTCGTGATATCCCGGATCCCATCCGAGACTCAACAAAAATTCATAAACCAATTATCCAATCTATCCTAGCGCCAAGACACGTTAAGTGTGTGACCTGAGTTCGAGAATATGCAGACATGATCTTCTATCAATAATCAACAGCGGGGTCTAGGCACCCATATTGACTCCCAAACATTCATCGATTATCATATCAGATGAACCACGATGCTAGGATTCAATCAATCCCATATATATATTCCCTTCGTCTCGCGATATTTTACTTGCCCGAGATTCAATCGTCGGTATCATCATACCTAGTTCAATCTCGTTCACAGCAAGTACTTTACTCGTTCCGTAATCCGATATCACTTTGTGATTAACTCCTTAACCACATGCTTGCAAGCGGTGTTGATATCGATTACCGAGTGGGCCCGAAGTATATCTCTCCGACTTGGGAGGGACAAATCCCATCTTGATACATACAACCCAACAGATACTTTCCGATTACCTGAGAGACACCTTTATGATCACCCTCTCATAGGATGACGTTTGATGACCTCAAAGCTTTCTTCCGATACCAGGGAGTTGTATTATCTCATGGTCTAAGGAATACAATATTTGACATAAGAAAAACTTCGCAAAGACGAACACGATGACACGATCTAATTGCTTCGCTTAGTTTGGGTCTATCCACCATATCATTCTCCAATGATATGATCTCATTATCAATTGACAACTCATGTCTATGGTTAGGAAACCTTAACCATCATTGATCAATGAGCTAGTCCATAGAGGCGTACTAGGGACACGGTGTTGTTCACAAACCACACAAGTATTAAAGTTTCCGCTTAATACAATTCTAGCATGGAATATAAACTTTATCATGAACAAGAATTATAATAATAACATCTTTATTATTGCCTCTAGGGCATAATTCCAACATATAGATCCATCCAACCCAAAGAAGTTTTGGCAACTTAAAATGGAGAAATTGTTGGAGAAAATGAGGTGAGGAGGAGGAGCAACTCGAGCTAGATCTAGTAGTGGAGATGGGGAAAGTGAACTAGCTAGTGGAGGGGTAGGGGAAAGTGTGCCTTTTTGTGTGACTGGCACAACATATCCGTGGCGCACCAGATACACGGTGCGCCATAGACCTAACATATCTGTGGCGCACGTCCCGACCGTGCGCCGCAGGTGACCTATCGCTTTTCAGACGGATGGGCCCATAGACACATGTGGCGCACCAGAATAACATGCGCCACTGATAAACCCACCATGCATGGTGCATGGCTCAAATGGTGTGCCACGGATATGCTGCCCATGCACGGGGTCGGCCGGCAGCGCTGGGGCCCACCTTATGGTGGCGCACCGTTTGGGCCATGCGCCACGGGTATGGGCGGGTTAGTGGCGCACGTCCTGGCACGTGCGCCACGGGTAAGTGTCCGTGGGGCACAGATTTGCTGTGTGCCACTAATAAGGACCCTGTGGATAAGCATTTTCCTACTAGTGATATGACTTGTCTCTTGATGATCAGTGTCACTATTTTGGATTTGCCAACATCACCACCCATATCCGCTCCACTTGTTTCACACTAAGTCCTGTCCCTAATTACTATTTAAATAAATGAGAATTTCCAATACTATCCCAAACGGGAATCAAATTGAGTGTCCTGAAGTCCACTATTTGTTCTATGTTATTGCTAACACCCTATAGGCCCGTAGTGAGTTCACAAGAGTCAATGAGGAGGACATGATGATCCTCGCAAAAGCTGCCATTCCAAACTGTAACTTAATGCCAAATTTGGGCGCTCTTCTAGTAATTTATTTGAAGTACGAAGCTCTCCAAACTCGTGGATCCATATGCGGAGGAGGAGTTATTACTGTTCTCGCCCGAGCACTCCATCTCAACATAGGTAACTTACAACCATTAGAAGGTGTTCGCCATATCGGTTTTGCTACTCTAAATGCATGTGGCATGATTAAAAGAATTAATGGTAGGTATTACTTCGATATACATGGAGCCGATCACTTGATCGCTACTCCTTTGCATATCGGTCTATTCTCTATCGAGAATAGACGTCTGCATTATGATGCATAGGTTGAGGCAACCCTACCACCACAAGCTAAACCACAAGGAGAATAAGAAGAAGTAGAAGAATATCAAGAAGGGGCCGAACAAGAGTAGCAGCCACCAAACTACTACACCACCTATGAGGACATGTATGCGCTAGAAGGAAACATTGGGAACATGAACATCCTCGCCATCAACCTTGAAGACTCGACCGCAAGCCTCTCAACCTAGTTCACCAATTGGAGTAACCGATGTAACTTGGGAGATTATCCTCCGCCACCATAATGAGCAACAAGGGGTCTTGCAAAAGCCTAAGCTTGGGTATGTGTTCCCTAATAAATTTTCTGTAATAATGAGGTTGTACTATAACTCATAGTGAGCTTTGGAACACTTATGTTGGACTTGTTTGAACACATTGCTTTTCCATTCGCTTTCGTGTTTCATCTTCTTTTTCGTTTTTTTATTTTTAGTTTCTTACTTTGTTGCCAATATTTTTCTATTCTACAAACCCAATCCTTAAAATACAAAAATATTTTCCCTTTTATCTTTATTCATGAAAAGTGGATCATCGTTTGCCTCTTTGCTTTGATATTATTAATTAGAGTGATCTACTTTTGAGTTTTGAAGAAACACATCATATGGAAGAGAATTGAGAAGTCACTCATAAGAGGTATGCCCTATGTATCCCACTTTAGAAATTTTGAAATGTATTCTTGTTAATTTAATATGTTGTGGGATTAATTGAAAATAGTTATAGTAAAGCTTTCCATTCATTGAGTAAGTAGTTGAGTAAGCTTTTGACCTACTTCTTATAGTTAATCGAGTCTTGCCCTGGAAATAATTATGCTAAACAAGTGCAATAAGAAAAAGTCTCCAATTAAGACTTGTGTGATATTTTGATTGTCTTAAGCGTTTAACCTTGAAGATACTCAACCCCATAGATTTAATGATAGTCTAGATAACACTTTTGAAAGGAGTTGTTTGATTGAAATGAAGTCTAGTAGTGATTGATATGCATGCCAAAACTAAAGTGTGAATCCAAAGTATGATATTGCTTGAAAACTTGTTTACAAAACTGTTGATGCACACCCTGAGATGCCAACAAGCTAGCCTTCGAACTATGTAGGTATAAATCCTGATTTTGGCTATGAGTTGATGGCATGGGTAGCCAACTACCTATGGGCAAAAGTATTGGTACTCTTAAGAGATGTGCAAAATGTTGCAAAAGTCATTAATGACTTCAATTGGAAACTATTATTGAATCCAACATGATCACCTAGAAAGTCTTTGGCATGATCTCGTTACTATTATATGAATTTTCTTGAAAGATAATAAATAGAAAGAAGTGTCTTGATAGACTTGAATCATTGATGTGGGTGTCCATGAGATACTTTATTGTTATGCTTCTTTTGACATGATCTCTCACACTTAAATTGATGTTATGAAACTTCCTAGTGTTCCTTGGAAATATGAAAGTTAAGTAGAGGAATTGGAATGATTGCTACACTTCTACTTACTTATGTTTATAGAAATTTTACTTTGATTCTCTTGAGTTACCAAAGCTAGTATGATATTCTTGGCACTACTGTAACTATTCTAAGCTTTCAAATGGAAAAAGTGTTGGACTCATATGGCTATCACTTGTAAGTGAATTTACATTCTCATTATTTCAGTTTAAACGCTAAAGGTTCTTATGATTTTTGGTTTCTTGCTCGAGGACGATCAAGGATCAAGATTGGGGATGTTGATGGCTATGAAAATAGCCATCTTTATCCGTGTTTAAATCTTATTTTAAGTCAATAAATTGACTAAATATCTCTATAACTTTGCTACTAATGACTAATGTTGCAAAGATGTGCAAATCCTTCTTATAATTTGTGATGTGCAGAAAATCACATTTTTACTAGAAATAAGGAGCAATTATTGAAGAATATGTCCCTGCCAACACAACCAAGTCAACCAGGGACGAAAAGGTGGTTCTAGGAGTCGTAAAGAGCATCAGTACGGGCAAGGCACGCCCGTACGGACCACCCGTACCACCTGCCAGCACCTCCCATAGGTCAAATAGAACCAATTTGTGAAGGGAGCAAGATCATTCGAGACACCAGCCACCACAGAACAGAGTCGCCATCCCCAGATCTGTTCCATCACACATCGAAGGATATCCACAACACTACCACCACCATAGTTCATCATCTCCATCTACAATCCCCTTCATAGCCATAGCCATCATCTTGTAACAGAGATCTCCTTGCGAATTGGCGACCATTGTAAGAATATTTGATTTCAATCTAAGTATTTCAACAATGAGTTCTACCCTTGATCTTATATTATTATGAGTGAGTAGTCCTCATGGTCTGCGGTTCGAAGTGAAGCCTTGTAGTGATTATATGCATATAATTACATGGGAATATTGTGTAGTGATTGAATACGAGTTTTGTTATCTTGTATCTTTGTCTCTACCTCGATCCGAGGACTTGTAGGTACCCAAAACCCCATGGATTCATTAAGGTGTGAGGTGAGATGAGTGGATAACAACATCTTACGCGCAAACTCCAATGACAGAAAGGGGAAGTATAGTATTCGCTTAGTTATCCGCTTGGGATCTACAACAACATATTAAGGCTTTGATCTGTTTTACTTAATAATCGTTGTAACCCGTGGTTTCATGGTATAACAGTTGGACCAAGAGACTATTATAGCCTATGGTTTCAGGGGCTCTAGTAGCTAAGGATGTGCTTCCCATAACTCTTATCACTATTAGATTATTTTACACATGAATGTGCTTAACTTTTTGTTTATCCCCTATGAATGCATAGATGCAGGTGAATCTTTAACCCTGTTCTATCTCCATACATTGAAAACAACCCAAGATACAAAGTAAAATGGAAAGGTCCGGTAAAAGAAAAACAAAACCTTCTAGCAAGTCTTTTAGACATTCCTTAGTTCCATATTGTAAGTGCTTCCAAGGTTTGATAAATCTAGGTCTTTTTTAGGGAAAAAGCTACTATACTGCATCCTTAATTGGGATTGAAGGTATCAGTAGGTTCCCTGCTTTCCTTTAAAACAACTAGAAGTAGAAAAAACATCATTGTTGTTTCTCTTTCCTTCACATCTTATTTTCCCATGTAAAGTACCAATATCTTGTTGTCAGCCATTGGCCGCCAGCACGACAAGTGGGACAACCTTAAAATTACATGACATTGGTCCTACAGATGAACAATGACTTCCCATCCTCACCCGACTAGTAACACAAAAGGTATAGGACATGATTCCTTGTGTGACATGATGTGAATGGATGCACCTGAATCTACAACTCAATTCATGTAATGCTCACAAACATCACTATAACATTCTTTCTCTTTAATGACTAGATAATCCTCAACTGTTGAAGTCTTGGCAGAAACATTCTTGCCCCTTTGCTTGGTTTTCTTGGCATGTTCAGCGACACGCTCTCTTTTGTATTTCATGTACCTATTTTTCTATTTGGCTTTCTTCAATGAAAGTTGGTAATTTCTTTTCTCTGTTGGACTTTGGTTTCTTGGATTTGTTTCCATTACGAAAATCTGGCTTAACTACGTTCATTGTTCTCATTCTTACCATGGGATTCAACCACATACGCATTAAAAGAAGAGGCATCATCCTTTTCCTTCTTTATAGTTTCTTCATTTAGAATGTTATTTTTTAGCATCTCCAAAGCCAAATTCCCATACATAGGTGAAAACCGACACAATAACCTTGTTCAAGCTATCGGGCATGGAACTCAATGGCAGCAATACTTTCACATCATCCTCAAAGTTGTCTTTTATGGATATGATTTTATTTATTTGACACTAAAAGACTATGTTTAATCACATTGATTCCATCTCGGTACTCAAGATTTGAAAGTCATTTTTTTGTGGGGCATTGTTCGTTTCTGATGTCTACGCACTTCTATTCCTGTAGACAGTTGTTGGGCCTCCAAGTGCAGAGGTTTGTAGAACAGCAACAGGTTTCCCTTAAGTGGATTACCCAAGGTTTATCGAACTCAGGGAGGAAGTGGTCAAAGGTATCCCTCTCAAGCAACTCTGCAATCAAGATACAAGAAGTCTCTTGTGTCCCCAACACACCCAATACACTTGTCAGGTGTATAGGTGCACTAGTTCGGCGAAGAGATAGTGACATACAAGTGGTATGGATAATTATAAGTGGTAATGGTGCTAGAAAATAACTTCATGGCGTGGAAGAGACTAAAGGCAAACTGAAATAAAGATGCAAGCAAGCAAACATGCAACAGGTCTAGTTGCAAACGGTGTTTCAATGCTTAGAAACAAGGCCTAGGGATCATACTTTCACTAGTGAACACTCTCATACTACTCTGAACTACTCGCCGGTTGGACACTCTAATCCATGGTAGGGCTATAACAGCACACCTCAAAGTAAGCCTTTCCCATCTAGAAAACCCCACACTGTCACCTTGAGCACTAGATGGTTCCAACAAACACCACAATTTCATAGAAACATCCAACTCCAAATATAACTCATAACAAGTATTTGTAATCTCTAGCCTAAGTGCCACCATGGTGAGCATGCTGTCACTTTCACACACATGGGGAGAGCAGAGATCTATTAAAGCGCTTGAGTAGCAAGGTAGATCTACTTGATTACAAAGCTCATGATCACAATATGATCATGCATAGAGAGAGAGAGATGGACACATAGCTATCGGTAGAACCCTTAGCCTTGAGAGAGAACTACTCCCTCCTCATCATGGGAATCAACAACGACGATGGAGATGGTGGTGGAGATTGATGGAGATGGCTCCGGGGGCACTTCCCCATTCCGGCAGGGTGCCGGAACAGAGACGTTCTGTCCCCCGAATCTCCCTTTGGTGGCGGCGGCACTGCGGAACTTTTCGTGGCTGGAGGTTGTTCGATCTAGGGTTTTTGCATCAGGAGGCATCTTATAGGCAAAGAGGCAAGGTCGGTGGACGGCCAGGGGGCCCACACCACCTGGTGGCGCGGCCAGGGCTAGCCTGCGCCACCATATGGTGTGCCCACCCTGGTGCCCTACTCCGTCTCTACTTCGTGTTTCCGTGTTGCTCCAGGAAAAATAGGCATATTGGCTTTTGTCCCGTCCAATTCCAAGAATATTGATTTTCTGCCTTTACTGGAACCAAAAACAGAAGAAAACAGGCAACTGGCACTGTGGCATCTTGTTAATAGGTTAGTCCCAGAAAACATATAAAAATACCTCAAAGTGTTGACAAAGCAAAGCAAAGTAGATACTAAACAAGCATGGAACATCAAAAATTATAGATACGTTTGCAACGTATCAACATCACCAAGCTTAACTCCTGCTCGTCCTCGAGTAGGTAAGTGATAAAAAGAAAGAATAATTTTTGAGGTGACATGCACCATCATAAACTTGATCAAAGTGTTTGTAAAACATGGATATATGGGATCATAGTACTTCAACATAGCATGAAGGATAAAGTTCTAGCAATAAGACATAGCAACTATGTTGCAACATGAAAAGGCACAAACAAAAGATTCATGGATAACAATGCTTTGCAAGACGTTTGTTTGTTTCACATAAAGAAAACATAGCATAGTGGCATTCAGCTTGTCCCTCATAGAGTAGCAAACATAAATGCATATGACACCTTCAAAGTTTATAAGGGTGACTAGATACAAATAGTTTAAGAACAAGCAATATCAAAATTATGCATCAATCAACAAGTCTTGGGAAAATGCACATAGAACTAAGAATGGCCACTATGCTCTCTCAATAGGTGCATAAAGATAGAAGGTGGAGACTCAACATAAAAGTAAAAGAAAGGCCTTCATAGAAGGAAGTAGGGATTCAAGTTTCATAAAGAGCTTCCAAAAATTATGGTACTTATTAGCTTTCAGCTCTCATTGCCCCTATCATAAGCATCTTAAAGTGATTAAGGTTAAAGTGAACAAACTATGGAGTATATGCTTGACAAAGTATAAGTTGGAAATCTCATGTCCCTTGAATACGAGGGCCGCTCCTCATGCTACTAAAGTTTAGTTACGGTAAGTTCTTGTCATAGTAAGTACATGTGTATCATAGAGAACCACCAACGGGGTAGCCCTTGCTCGATGATACAGAAGAATCCCCATATCAAAATGACAAGGCAAGCAGACAAAGAGCATCTCAGCAATCTTCTTATTTACCATGGGAAAATGGTGCTTTTTTCTCTCTTTCCTCTTTTCTCATATCTCTTTTTTTCTTTTTCTCTTTTTTCTCAATATCTGACTCTTTTTTTATAAGAAGAATGCTTCATAGACAACTCATTATGGTTACGCTGCAGGTTTCCACCATGACGGTATGGATTAGACCGTCAACCTAGGCGTTTCTCTAACACACATACATAACTCCACGGAATTACAAGCTCCCCTTTCATTTCACATCAACGACATCCATAGACAAAAGAGCATTATATCAACTAGGTACAAAGTACAAGTGCAATGTTGAAAGCGTTCCCTATGACAGCATGGTTCTGCTAATCCCCAACATATAAGTGCAAGCATATATAACATATATGACACAATGGTTCAAGTTTATTAAGGTTAAGAAAAGTAAAGTGTGCCATCAAGTTCGTGAGAGCTTTAATCACTAGTTTTCTCATAACAAGTTTAATTCGGAAGGTAGATAAAAACATGAATATACTTGGAATAGCAAATTCTAATAGGTAGGTATGGTGGACTCTTTGGAATAACTTGGTTTTAGGAGTTGGATGCATGAGTGAAACTCATACTTGGTTATGGAGGCTAGTAAAAGACTGGGAGCGACCGACTAAGAGAGCAATAATGGCCATAATCATGCAGAGCAACAAAACATCATTAATCAAAGCATAAAGTGATACTACAAGTTGAAAACTAAAGGATCAAAAAGTCTATGGTGACTTGGGATAGTCATAACATGGTGTGAGCATGTGCCAAGTCAACCCAAATAAAACATCAAAGGAGAATACCACAATACTATGCTTTAATATGCTAAAACAACGCATGATTCTTCCAAGGCACATTAAGCAATCTCAATTGTTTATAACAAGTCATGCTACATCAAAGAATACTAAGCATAAAGCCAAAAAAATATCAAGCATGGCAAGACAAAGCATAGGCCACAGTCAAAAACAAGCTCTCTTTACCACTTAAGCATGAACTTTTCCTACTCTTTTCTAATCCAAACCAAACTATTTGAAAACCAATGCATGAAAGAGGGGGTCCAACCAATTTATTCAGTAAACTAATCAAACCAAGCAAATGAAAAATCAAAACGAAAAATGAAGACGCTCCAAGAACAACACAATTGTGCATGAAACAATAAAAATGAAGTGTTTGGAAGAAACCTGGAATGTTTTTTGATGAAGAAGAGGATGCCTTGGTCATCCCCAAGCTTGGACGCTTGTACTTCTTGGATATTTCTTAGGGTGACACGCGTGGCATCTCCAAGCTTGAGCTTTAGTCCATTCTTCATCTTATTACATCATTCCTTCCATACACTTGAAATTTTTCCTTCATACAAAACTTCACACAATCTTTATTAGCAACATTAGTGCACTCAAGATAATAAGTCTTTAGGTTCAGTTTCAACACCAATAAAACTTACATTAAAACACAAGCTACTGAATCACTTCCCTCAAAAAGCTCAATTCCCCAAAGAGAACTCAAAAAGGAACCAACAAGAAGCAAATGCAAATAATAGCAGAAATCTGTCAAAACAGACCAGCAGGTAAAAACCAATTTTTTCGAAGACCTTTTGTTGCTCAAATAGAAAAGTGTTGAACTAACAAAAGTTAGATAACAACCTGGGGAATAAGCACAAATATTCATGCCTCAAAACAACGTACGGAAATTTTACACGAATTTTTACAGTGAAGCACAAAAATCTGTTTCGGGACAGCAACTTTCCCAAGCATTACTTCTCTCTCATTAGAGGTTACTCTTGGCACAAACAGCAAATAAAAAGGATAAGGAGCGGTTATTACTGAAGCAATAACTTTCAAGAATCATCTAAAACTTTTGGGTTATCTCCCAATAAGTACTTTTCTTTAACGCCTTTAATCTAGGCATGATAGTTTGAGAAGATGCTCACATAAGGAATATGAATTGAAATACAAGAGAGAATCAAGAAGCAAATTCAAAACACATTTAAGTCTAACCCACTTCCTATGCAAAATAATCTTGTAAATAAAAAAGTCATGAAAGCACAAAGCAACAAGCATAGGAAAGCAAAACAAGTGCAACTTCAAAATTTTCAACATAAAGAGGGGAAACTTAATATTATTGAGACACATAAAACCATGTTTCCCTCTCTCATAATAACTTTCAGTAGCATCATGAATAAAATTAACAATATAACAATCACATGAAACATTCTTATCATGAGCCACATGCATAAAAGAATTAATACTCCCCACATAAACATAGTCATTCTTATTAATTGTAGTGGGAGAAAATTCAACAAAATAGCTATCATTATTATTCTCATCACCATAATCATCAAATATAGGAGGCATATTGTAATCATAATTAATTTTCTCCTCAATAGTAGGTGGACTGAAAATATCATATTCATTATTGCAATCATCATATATTGGAGGTATAGTATCATCAATAAGCAATAGAATAGTTATCTTCCAAAGTGTGTTCGTGTAAACATATCATCATTGGAAGGAACATGGATAGCACTAATAGTACAGTAATTATTAATATCATCATTTTTAGAATTGGTACCGAAGAGATTTTCAATATCAAAAGTAGTATGCTTTTCCCAATCATGATCACTACTATAGGTAAGAGGCATAGGAACATCATCGAGTTCAGACTCATCAAAAACTATAATAGGAGCAACATGCTTAGGGGAAAATACCGTTTCCTCTCTCTTTAGGAGGGAGAGGCTTGAAAGGAAGCTTCTCCATATACCCTGGTTCATTGTTAGAGACAATAGAAGAAACTTTGGAGGATTCATCCTTTTCATTAATAAGACCAAAACACATGTTAGTCATGTCATATTTTGGTAAGATCTCATCTTTTAGGATATTTTGTATGTAAGTATTTGTGCGGCAATTATCAACACAATAAAGATGACAACCATGCAGGACGTTATTCATATCAAAAGCACTCATATCTACCAAAGAGGTTTTTCTTGATAACTCTTCACACCCCAGAAATAATGAAAGTTGATCATGCTGATTAGGAGTGATCATGTCATCACAATACAAACTTGCAGTACTCATTGGATTAGAAGGGCTATTATTATGGCCTGAGCATTAAAAATTGAAATGACCCACTTCAAAGCAAAATTCACAAATAAAAGGATAGAGGGCCAAACTTTTTTACCAAGATCATTTAGAGATCTATACCATGTTCTAGTTTTTTCATTCCTGTGGGTGATACAATATTCTTCTTCAATTTGATTATTCTCACAAGGTCTATGTATTCCACAAAAATTAACATGCTTATAAGAAATAGTACTTTCAGAGGTTTGAGCATATTAATTCCTATCATTAATAACAATTTCATTTTCCATGCAAGTGTCTTTAAAAGGCTCATGATACATGTACCATTTTTCTTTAGGAGCATTAATATGAGAAGCAAAGGATCTAAAACAATCAATAAGAATTTGAGGATCAAGACCATATTTAGCACTAAGCTCTTGAAAATCAGCAGTTTCAGCGAAAGACTTAATGCAATCATACTCATAGTTTATACCTAGTTCTTTACCTTTGTTGTTATCCCAATCTTCGGTATTGCTTTGAATTGTTTCAAGAAGATCCCACTTAGCTTTGACCTCCTTACTTGTGAAGGATCCCTCTAAACCAGTATCTAGATAGTCCTTGTAATGTCCCGAAAGCCTTGCATAGAAATTATTAATAACAATATTACTGGGGAGCTCATGAATGGGACATTTGAGCATTAGTGACTTCAGTCTCCCCCATGCCTGGGCAATACTTTCTCCATCATGTGGATGAAAATTATAAATGTAATTCCTATCTTTATGAATTTCATGAGGAGGATAAAATTTAGAGTAAAAGAGAGATTCAAGTTCCTTCCACTCCAAATGATGAGGATCATCTAGTAGCTCATACCACTCCCTTTCTTTGCCCTTGAGTGAAAAAGGGAATACCTTCCTCTTAACTTGGTTCATTGAAATACCTGCACACTTGAACAACTCGCATAATTCGTGTATAAAGAGTAAATGATCACCAGGATGGACATTTCCATCTCCCAAATAATAGTTGTTCATAACACGTTCAACAATTTTTATAGGTATTTTAAAAGAGATGCTTTCAATATGTGGATTTAAAATATCACAAGTATCATTAGAATTACCACATATGGGAGATAAAGTATCATTAGAGCAAATTTTCTTCTTTAAAGCTAGGGAACTAAAAAGATCATTTTCATAAAAACTAACTTCCCCAAGCTTAGACGTTTCCATAGCATTAGTAACAAAGGTGTTCAAAAGATTCATACTAATAACATTGCTATTAGCATGCAAAGAAAGTTCCATGGGTTTTTTTATTTTCTTTTCAGACAATTCATGTTCTACATTAGGAAAAATACTAAAAAGCTCTCTAATTTTTTTGTTGTTTTCCATTAAGCCTAACTAGTGAAAATAAAAACAAGAAACAAAAAGACAAAATTGCAGAATCTAAAGAAAATAACTTCGAGCACTCACACCGGAGGATGTGAGTACCTTTTACCTTACCTCCCCAAGTAATGGAAAATAGCTTGATGTCTACGCACTTCTATTCTTGTAGACAGTTGTTGGGCCTCCAAGTGCAGAGGTTTGTAGAACAACAACAAGTTTCCATTAAGTGGATTACCCAAGGTTTATCGAACTTAGGAAGGAAGTGGTCAAAGGTATCCCTCTCAAACCAATCAAGATACAAGAAGTCTCTTGTGTCCCCAACACACCCAATACACTTGTCAGGTGTATAGGTGCACTAGTTCGGCGAAGACATAGTGAAATACAAGTGGTATGGATAATTATAAGTGGTAATGGTGCTAGAAAATAGCTTGATGGCGTGGAAGAGACTAAAGGCAAACTAGAATAAAGATGGCATCAAGCAAACATGTAACAGATCTAGTTGCAAACAGTGTTTCAATGCTTAGAAACAAGGCCTAGGGATCATACTTTCACTAGTGAACACTCTCATATAAATATATTATCTTCATGATACTACTCTGAACTACTCTCCGATTGGACACTCTAATCCATGGTAGGGCTATAACAACACACCTCAAAGTAAGCCTTTCCCATCTAGATAACCCCACACTATCACCTTGAGCACTAGATGGTTCCAACAAACACCACAATTTCATAAAGACATCCAACTCCAAATATAACTCATAAGAGGTATTTGTAATCTCTAGCCTAAGTGCCACCATGGTGTGCACGCTGTCACTTTCACACACATGGGGAGAGCAGAGATCTATTAAAGAACTTGAGTAGCAAGGTAGATCTACTTGATTACAAAGCTCATGATCACAATATGATCATGCATAGAGAGAGAGAGATGAACACATAGTTACCGGTAGAACCCTTAGCATTGAGAGAGAACTACTCCCTCCTCATCATGGGAATCAGCAACGACGATGGAGATGGTGGTGGAGATCGATGGAGATGGCTTCGGGGGCACTTCCCCATCCCGGCAGGGTGCCGGAACAGAGACTTTCTGTCCCCCAAATCTCCCCTTCGGTGGCGACGGTGCTGCGTAACTTTTCGTGGCTGGAGGCTGTTTGATCTAGGGTTTTTGCATCGGGAGGCATCTTATAGGCGAAGAGGCAAGGTCGATGGGCGGCCAGGGGGCCCACACCACCTAGTGGTGCGGCCAGGGCTAGTCCGCGCCACCATATGGTGTGCCCACCCTTGTGCCCTACTCCGTCTCTGCTTCGTGTTTCCATGTTGCTCCGGGAAAAATAGGCATATTGGCTTTTGTCCCGTCCAATTCCGAGAATATTGATTTCCTGCCTTTACTGGAACCAAAAACAGAAGAAAACAGGCAACTGGCACTATGGCATCTTGTTAATAGGTTAGTCCCAGAAAACATATAAAAATACCTCAAAGTGTTGAGAAAGCAAAGCAAAGTAGATACTAAACAAGCATGAAACATCAAAAATTATAGATACGTTTGCAACGTATCAGTTTCTATCTTCCTCTTATACATATATAGACACTAACTTCTATCACATATCATACACATTTGTGACCTTTGCAACATGGTTTCACATGTTGAGGTTGATGTACATACGAATCAGACTTACTGCATTTCAGTCCAACACTCCTCATTAATGACACTAAGAATATTCTTTTTCTATGACACCGGTGGTTATTTTATCTTTCACAATTGTGCTATACAAATCCTTAGAATAAATATGTCTTCAGTCATGGGTTTTCCTAATGAGTAACTGAAGACTCAAGATTTATCTTCCCACTAGTGATGTCACCTTCTTTTAGAGCCATCGTGAGCAGAAACTCCAGCAACAATCAGACAATTGGGAGAAGCAACTTCTTGAGCAATCTTGCTTAGATACCACTTTGTTGGGAAAACCTAACACTAATATTTTTCCTGATTATAGATAATGGCACACTTAATAAAAATATGCAGCAAAATTTTAACTTCAACACCACTTGTGTACTAATTCACGAATCGTTTCTCGTCGTAGAAGGTTACACATACACGAACAACACACTTCCATGCTCGCACCCAGGCTGAGGCGGTGTCTCTTCATGTGAGAGAAGTTCACACTCATGCTGAGACATTGTCTCACCTAGGAAACAACTGCTCATAATTGTAGCAACAAATAACCACACATGGACACATCCTTTTATGTGGAAAATCCTCAACTTGAGAGAAATATCATGGACCGAAGCCACCCAACTATTTTGTCACTATTATCAATGGTGGGTTACAACAAATTTTTCTCTAGTGAGTATCAATATATCACAAATCTTGGACTGTAACAATACAATTTATAGCACAAATGGTAGCGATTGAAACAATCTCATGAAAGATGGTGAATTTCAACTTGAAGGAGACAAGAGAGGGGATTTGGACTTTCAAACTTATGGGGGGCACCATTGATTGATCTCAAGCTCTTTTGTCAACTTTCTCTCATCTCCTTCTATTTTAGTTTTCATTCTCATTTTCAATGGACGCTAACCCAATATTTTCGTCCCTCCACCTAGTGGTGACTGGATGGGGGGCTTAACATATTCTTCTTCCGTCACGTGCAAAGAACAAAAATGTCACCAAGTCAAAACCCTAATAGCCTGTGGACTTATGCACCTCTTTAGGCTACCTAAATGTTTCAAATGATTATCTCCTCACAATCCACATGAGGAGTATATCCCAAGAAGATGCATGGCACCGGTACTGGAGCTCTGCACTACACATATCCATCACCAATAGTACAACTTTTCATTGGTATGAAAAAACTTGCAAGTCATCTACCCTATGGATGTCACAAGAAAAAAATCGAAGATTTTTTAAGTAATTCAACGGCCTCCTGACAGTTGAGATGCATAAACGAGAGTATGGAATTCTGGCTTGAAGGTTGTAACTACCATCTTTGACGGAAGACATGGCAAAGGTGCCTCGAACTGCAGCACGTTCGCCGCCTGCTTAATGGATGGTCTCAAGCTACGGTCTGGGTGCGCGCACCATAGCCCGACGATGATCGCACATTGCATCTCACGGTCGTCGAACCCTTTACCGAGTCGTGCATCGGCGGCGGCAAGGGTCCTTCCACCTTCCCATAAATCCCAGACCCATTGCACAAGATGGATTACATCTTCGGTTTCTTCCTGATACACCGCGGGCCGCCTGCCACAAACGATCTCTAGGAGGGCGACACCAAAGCTGTATACATCGGACTCGGCACTGGCTCTCCCAGTGACCACACACTCAGGGTCCATATAGCCCATAGTTCCAGCAAGTCCTGTAGTGTATGGTCCTTGTCCGTGGTTGACGAGCCTCGCCAACCCAAAGTCGCCGAGCTTAGCGTTGAACGATGCGTCTAGCATTATATTGCTTGGCTTGATGTCCCGGTGCAGAACACGCTGCTCCCATTCCTGATGCAGGTAAACAAGTGCCGATCCAATTCCGAGCATAACCTCATACCTATATGGACAATGGGTGAAGCGAAATTAATAGGAATCACTTGTGAAAACAAAGACCGAAAACGAATTGTTAATTTGGGATGCAGGGGAGAGATGGACCCTCACCTTACTCTCCACGGTAGTACGTTTTCAGAATTGTATAGGTGAGTGTCCAGACTTCCATTGGGCATCAACTCATAGACGAGGAGCAGCTCTCCGCCACCATGACACCAGCCGATGAGCTGCACGAGGTTCCGGTGCCGTAGCCGGCTTATGATCCTCACCTCAGAGACATACTCCCAGGGCCGGCTCTATGTTTTGCTGGGCCCTAGGCAAAGTCGACACCAGCCCCTAAGGCTAATGTGTAGCCATATCTAGAAATATAGACATATACTATGTATCTATTTTCATTTGTAAAATATTAAAAGCTGACATCCAACAACATATTTTTAGTCTCAAAATATAAGTAGTATACTTCCTGCTAGTTTGAATACCTTAAATAAGAAATAAGTTCAATAATTCCACTGACAATGATACTTTCTTTTTTTTAAAGCTTCTTCGAGCATTTCTAGATGCAAAATCGTTGAGTATAATCTCAAGATCAATAGAACCCTAATACTCTTCACAATTAGCTCGTCATTTATAGCATATAAAATTAGTGAAATAGATGCATTATCAAATCAAGAAACAACCTATAAAACAACCATTGATTACCATCAAATCAGGAAGATTGAATATACCCGAGGTAGCCGTGGGCACAAGCGTACAAGGCCAATTGATTCAATTTTCAAGCAGCAGCCGGTCAAGGACTGAGGGGCTCGAGTCAATTTTCCTTAAAGGTGATCGATTAGCCGGTCAAGAAACAGCAGCGGTAGCAAGAAGTACAGGAGATCATGAGATCGATCGCCCAGGTCCCTGCATGTGTGGTGCTGTTTATTCTACCAGCGGGCTTCCTGGGACAGCTGTGATGGGCCTTTTATTGTAATTTTTTTCTGTCAAATAAGTATAGCAGAGTATGTAGTTTTGGGCCCCCGCTGGCATGGGCCCTTGGCCGTCGCCATGGTCGCGATAGGCCAGAGCCGGCCCTGCATACTCCTTCTTCCCCTGCTTTGAGCCCTTGGACACTCTCTTGATAGCAACCTCAAGGTTGGATTCCCTGAGGAATCCTCTGTACACCGAGCCGAAGCCACCTTCCCCGAGCTTCTTGTCGTCGGAGAAGTTGTCCGTGGCAACGGACAACTCCTTGTATAGAAATCGCTTTGGCCCAGTTCCCTTCTCAAAGTCATCTTCGATGCTCAACAAATCGTCCGGGAGCATATCTTTCTCATTGATTTTAGCCTGGTTTCGCCGTCGCCGTACAAGGATCCAGATCAAGAAGATCACAACGATGAAGGACGCAGAACCGACATACAGCTCGATCGCAAGCTCTGGCCGGGGGATTACGATAAATCGGTCAGTTTTCATTACATGGGTTGCGAGAGCCTCCAATAACTTACTTCCTGGCTTTGGCATGGAATTAGTTAGAGGAAGACTTACTTCCTGGCTTTGGCGACGTGGCCAGCGTTGCCGGTAGTGGCGGCCTGGTGATCTTGATCGCACCGAGCTGGTACCTCACATAGCAGTTGTACCCCTTGTAGCTACCTGCACTGGAGTTCCGGTACACTTGCAACATCAATGTTGTGTAGTTGGCGATACACCGGTTGCACTCGCTGGGCGCCAGGTCCCGCGTGCACTGCGCCAGCCCGCTCATCACGTCCGTGCCCAGCACCGTGTCTGTGTATGGCAGGCTGTAGTTGTAGAACCGCTCAGGCAGGTCTCCGGCCTTGTCCACCAGCTCTTTCATCAGTCGCGACCTCACGGGGATCATGGCTTCGACGTCCGTGGCGTCCGGTGGCAGTACTACGAAGAAGAGGGAGTCGCGATCGGCGTCGTAGGTGAAGTCAGTCGCATCCGCGAAGAAGCGCGTGTCCGAGTAGCGCAGCAGGCAGGCGTCGTAGTTCACGCTCACGTTCCGGCTGCCTGGGCACAGAGTCATTGCCGACTCCGGCGCCCGGCCGAGGCAGTGCAGGCACTCCGTGGCGTTGCGGTCGGCGTAGCACATGGTGAGGCCGAATACCTGGTCGCCGCCCGTCCCCACGGTGCTGGTGTTGAACCACCCGGATCTTGCAGCGGCTCCGGTGATGGTGCGGAGGAGCTCGTCAAGATTCTTCTTGAACTTGCTGCCGTCGGAGTACTTGTCTATTACTGAGTACTTCCACGTGAACGGCATCAGGAGGTCGCCGCCCTGACAAACTGCCGCGCCGCAGAGGAAGGCAACGACCACGGCCGGAAGGAGAAGTACAAGGTGGGAAGAAGCCATGCAAGGACTTGGCACATGCAGAGTTTCCTCCGGCCGGAGACTTACATGGATGTCGTTTCTCTCCGCACACTAGAAGAATGAGCATCGCCCGTCGTGGATATTACAGGCACTGATAAAGTTGGACGTGTCATAAATTTTAGTGTTCTCTATCCTGAAATAAGTGAATTTAAATACGGAGTACACTGCCAATTTTTCACAATTCCGAGTCACTTGTTTCGAGACAAAAAGAGTACTACTTCCTCTGTTTTAAAATATAAGATATTTTAGCTTTGTGAATAAAGTGTATCTAAACTTGTTTTAGTGCGTAGGTTCATCTAAGTTTGAGTAAACCTACACACTAAAAGAGTATAGATACATTTATTTTACAAAGCTAAAACATCAATGCAACAACTAATTTAGACTTCGTACACTGCGTGCCAAATGTCTACTGTATTATTTGGAGGATATAATTGCAGGCCGGCCTACTTTTAGCTTTTGACAAAGTCAAGGTTTTCAGAAAATACGAAATTGGCACGAATCGATTCTAAGTTTAGGCCACCAGCACTTCCCATGGATGCATCGGCTACACCGCCACATCCATCCATGCACGAATTTATTATTGTATCACCTTTGACAGGTCATCAAATGAAGCATAACAATGATCGCCCAACCATCAGAGTCAGCTGGCAAATTTCCCCGCACGTGTGATAGGAAGCATTGGTGACAGGGCAAGGACATATATATCCTTGGAGTGACCGCACTCTTCGCATATAGTTTTCTCAAGGGAATTGTCTTGATATTCATGGTATTGCCTCTATCTAGAAATAAGTTGCTGTTTAGATTCACATGTATCTAGCACGATTTCACTACGGGGAAAAATGTCACTGCCGTGTGTCAAATGAATTGGAACACGACAAAGAACTTTGCCGTGTGCAACCTAGAAAGCACACGGCGAAGTACGCGAACACGATAAATTTCTGAAAAAGAACACGACAAAAAAATATACACGACAAAGACCCACAAAGAAACACGGCAAAGAAAACACACTCGGTAAAGTCGCCAGCGGCACACGGCATATGTGTCATCACGGCAACGAGGTGGGACCCGTAACCCCACAAGTCCACTTGTCAGAATGAGCTAACGGCCGCATACGGTGGTCTCTTTGCCGTGTGCCCTCGCCGGACCTTTGCCGTGTGTATTCCGTATTATACACGGCAAAGAGCCTGTATTCCGCAGTATACACGGCAAAGTCTTTTTTTTCTTTTTTTTCTTTTATCACATTACTCTTAGAAAAATTATAAAAACATCATTCTAATTCAGAAAAATAGAAATAATATATCAAAATTTGCAGAAAAATAAGATCTATGTATCTACACTCAAATATTAGATATTTATGTTGAATATGAATCTTCATTCTCGCTGTTTTGACCATAGATTAAAACATGCATAAAAAATTCAAAAATGATCGAAACAATGTGAAACCTTCACGTGGAGCCATATTCTGTGACATAGTTGGGAGGAAAAATATCAAACTTGGTATATTAATTATGTCTAAAAAAACCTTTACAAAATGACCTATCTCTTCGAGGATTCCTGGCTTTCGGTTCAAATGACCAATGTTATGACAAGAATGACGACATAGTTTGTGATAATGTGCCCATATTGTGCATGCATGTGTATCAAGGGATGGCGAACAATATTACATGAGGAAGTTTTCCTTTTCGTCGCACGAAAAAGCCATTTTCTATTTTCGGAGAGCAAAAATCATGGCGTTCTGTGAAGCAACACCAAACGGTGAATACAAAAATGCTACCACCCATTTTTCAAAAATACTAGAACACCATATATGGACAATTTCTCAACCGGATATTCGTAAACCTTTCTGTCCATCCCTGGTGAAAAAGACAAATTTATGCCGAATCAGTAGGAAGTGGGTCAGATATGAACTGTAGCTACATGATCTGATGCTCATGATTTTTTACAAAAATCATTTTTAGATTCACAATATGATGTTTTTTTAGAGATCCAATACAAGTTTAGCGAGACTCAGCCCCAAACTAAGAATCTTCATACCCGCTGTTTGATTAGGGTTTGATGATAGTTTCAAATGACTATAACTAAATCAAAAAAATGTGAGACCTTCACGTGGAGTCATATTATGTGACATAGTTGGGAAAAAAATATCAAAGTTGGTATATTGATTACGTCTCGAAAAACCTTCACAAAATAACCTGTCTCATTCGATGTTTCGTGGCTTTGGGTTCAAATGACCAATATTATGGCCAGAATTGCGACACAGTTTGTGATAATATGCCCATATTATGCATGCATTTGCATCATGGGATGTCGAACAATGTTGAAGGAGGAAGTTTTCCTTTTCGTCGTACGGAAAAGCCATTTTCTATTTTCGGAGCGGAAAAATCGGGGCATTTTGTGAAGCAACGCCAAATGGTGAATACAAAAATGCTACCACCCATTTTTCAAAAATACTAGACCACCATACATGCACAATTTCGTAAACCTTTCCGTACACCCCTGTTGAAAAAGACAATTTTTTGCCGAATCGGTAGGAAGTGGGTCATATATGAACTGCAGGTACATGATCTGATGCTCATGATTTTTAAAAAAAATCATTTTTAGGTTCAAAATATGATGTTTCTTCATAGATCAAATGCAAGTTTAGCGAGACTCAGCCCCGAGCTAAGAATCTTCATGCCCGTCGTATGATTAGGGTTTGGCAATAGTTTCAAATGACCATAACTAAATCAAAAAAATCAAACAAATGCGAGATCTTCGTGTGGAGTCATATTATGTGACATAGTTGGAAGGAAAAATATCAAACTTAGTATATTGATTATGTCTCAAAAAAAACTTCACAAAATAACCTATCACATTCGAGGTTTCCTGGTTTTCGGTTCAAATGACCAATGTTATGGCTAGAATCACGACATATTTTGTGATAATATGCCCATATTGTGCATGCATGCGGATCATGGAATGACGAACAATGTTGAAGGACGAAGTTTTCCTTTTCGTCGCACAGAAAATCCATTTTCTATTTTCGGAGCGCAAAAGTCAGGGCGTTTTGTGAAGCAACACCAAATGTTCAATTCAAAAAATACTACCACCCTATTTTTCAAAAATACTAGACCACCTTAAATAAACAATGTCCCAACCGGGGATTTTAAAACTTTTTGGTCCACCCTAGTGAAAAACACAAATTTCTGCTGAATCGGTAGGAAGTGGGTCAGATATGAACTGCAGGTACACGATATGATGCTCATGATTTTTTATAAAAATCATTTTTAGGTTCATGATATGATGTTTCTTCAGAGATCCAATGCAAGTTTAGCGAGGCTTGGCCCCGAGCTAAGAATCTTTATGCCCGCCATTTTGACCATAGTTTGAAAGAGGCATAAAAAATTTAAAAACGATCAAAATAATGTGACAAGGTTCATCTATTATTTTTAGGTTCACAAGATTATATGGATGTCATATTTGAATTCCTCTCATTTTTATGATCCCTCTAGATATTTTATTTGTCGAATCCGATTTACAAATTTAAATATATGAATTATTCCATATTAAATAGAAAAAGGCAAAAAAAATCATTTTATTTTATATTTGGATTCAAGATTATTATTACTTATTCATTGTTGTCTACTTAAATAATTGTTTGGAATCTAAAACTGAGATGTGTGACATCATGGTCTAAAAGTTAATATGAGTGATATGAATGTATTATCGACAATGTATGATTTCTTTCTTAGAAGCTCATTCAGAAGGAACGAAGAAGTTAATCATGTTTAGGGCTAGAGTAGTGTTAAGATGGGTGACCGAAGAGGAAGTTTGATCATAAGTGCAATCTGACCTAATATTAAGCATACTTAGGGTTAAAAGTATCCCATATGAGATTAACAAGTAAAGAATATTCAAAAAAGTTTGAAAAAAAACAATTGATTTTTTTGATTTTTTTTAAAAAAGACAGCCTTTGCCGTGTAGGATTTATGGGTGACACACGGCAAAGAAAGTCTTTGCCGTGTTGGTTTTATGGACGACACACAGCAAAAAATAGACACCGTCATCTCCAAGAAAACTGTCGTCTCACTTTACTTTGACGTGTGTACGTGTAAGACACACGTCAAAGCCTTTGCCGTGGTTTATATAGAAAACATAGGACAAAGTGGCAAACATTGCTGTGTGGCATTTGTCGTTTGTATACACACGTCAAAGACTTTGCCGTGCGTATACACACGTCAAAGACTTTGCCGTGTTCCATAAGGCATTTGCCGTGTCTTTTTTGCCCACGCGGCAAAGGGCCACTGTGCCGTAGTGTTTTACTGTGTAGATACATGTGAGTCTAAATAAATTCGAGCCACTTATTGCCCCAGGGAGGGAGTAATACCTTTTTATTGACTTAGAGAGAGGTAGGTAATTGATCTCCCAAATAATTAGTACATCTCATGCGGCTTACCCGTCAGTGGCTTTGGGCATGTAATATACGAGAAACCGGTTTTCTCTTAGCGGTGGATTATTTTTCCGTGAGGCCCGAACCACCTAGTAGAAATGCAAATATTTCTGGTGGGCTAACTTATCTAAGGGGAAAATAAGTCATTTTATTATCGTTGTAACTAGCATGCATGGTAGACCACTAAATACGAGGGTGTTGTCTCTAGTGTGCTGAAAATGATCGAGGAATAGGTTTACGGACCATGTGAGTAATAATGGGTTAATGGCCTAAATAAAATATCACCATGATCTTTTTTTAATCATCTTTAGTATGCGATTGAATATTATTACATTATTTTTAGATGGGGGTCTAGGTAAAAATTACAAGTAAGGTTCACTTGAGCAATTCCCGCAAAAAAAAAGGTTCACTTGAGCAAGGGATAGAAGATGTTTATATGATCCTATGAATAAGATAGCAAAGTAAATGTTCTTATGGGGAGGTAGGTTGAATAAACAGCAATCATTTTCATTTTTATTTTGAGGGAATCTTTGTAACTCTTATTTACCTTCGTGGAACAACAATCATTTCATTTGTGTAACTGTTATTTACTTCTTTCGTGGAACAACAATCATTTTCGTTTGATTTGAGATCTTTGTGCCTCTTATTTACTTTCTTCGTGGTTTTATTTTAGGGTTTATTATGATTGTCTCTACTACGCCCCTCTCAGGGCCCTCCTTTGCAAATGACATATCGACTACAGAGAGAGACAGGCACTCGCTAGCCACTTATATGGTACAGGCCGTATGTTGAGTGTGGAACCACTCTCACATAAGATTACGCGTAAGGTCGACGATACCGCTTCATCAAACCGTGTCACGATATAAACAAGTGCATATGGAAGGGTAACAACTAAATATCAATGTACGCATGATGCATGTGTTCTAAACGTACAAGCAATACTACGCATAAATTGGCTCTGATACCACGGAAGGGGTTCATAGCAGAAAACAAAAAAATTACTTACAAACTGCCCAGGATCTATCTATGAGTAATGATGTAACGGAGAGAGATTGTGGTAACATACCCTTGTAGACAGTAAGCGCTTTACGCACATGTAGAGCGTGGATGATGTAGTCGTACTCGTCCGACCTCAAGGTCGTGGAGCTCCTCGCAAGTCACCACTGGTCCTCGCACGATGATCCTGGTGCCACTATTGGCAGCACCTCCGAGGTATCGCACACGTTCGATGCTCAACGACGGCCCCTATTCTCCTTGATCCATCCGGGATTGTGGAAGTAGATCGTCTGGCCGGAATCACCGCAACGCAACGACGTGCTACAACGAAGCAGTTCCCTTACTTTTGGGCCACAGTTGCGAGAGAAGAGAGAATATTGCTAAGGAAATTGCCTTAGAAAATATTGGTGTACTTTTCCCTCCCATATATACCTCTTTATATAGGGGAAAAGTGGGCACGCCCAACTGCTAAAGTCCCGGGATGGTACTAAAGGGAGGAGGAAGTGGGAGTAGGTGGCGCGCAAGGGGAGGAGGGTCGGCCAGCCAGCTAGGGCGGGGTGGGCCCCGTGCATGCGGCTTGAGGTGGGCTGTGGCCAGGCGGGCCCCGCCCCGCGCACCTCCAATGTGGTGGTTGCCCCATTTTATTTAATTAAATATTTTATTTTAATATTAATTACAATATTCAATATAAAATGCATATTTGATAAACCCTTTTGATCGAAACACCTTCCGGTTCCTTCCATTCTCCTTGGGGATTCCTAGGAATGATTCCGGTTCTCTCACGGAACACCTCTTCTCTTTCTTCTAATCATTCCATTAATTCCATAATGATCTCGAGTCATCATAAAACCCTTAAGTGTGTTACCCTGCGGTTCGGGAACATCATAGAAATGATCGAGATTACTATCGGATCAATGATCAATAGCGGGACCGGGATGCCCATAATGACCCATGTGCATTCCACAGTTTTAACATTGTTTGAACCACAAATGTCGAGGCATGTTAGCTTTGTTATTTTGATACCTGAATTGTCCGAGATTTGATCATCGATATCATAATACCTTGTTTAATCTTGTTACCGACAAGTGTTGCTTTACTCGTTTCCGTGATCCATCTACGTGACCTAGCCACATGTTGCAGAACTTATGGATGTAATCTCATCGAGAGGGCCCAGTGTATCTTCCTGTCACTCGGGATAACAAATTCCGATTTCGATACATGCGCCTCATCATGCCCCTCTGGAATACCCGACATTCGCCGTTATTCTCACCCTGTTACGGTGTGACGGTTGTTGTAGTCAAAGTAGCCACGGGTGCAGTGATTAAACAAGATCTCACGATCTAAGGATTAGGATACTTCGTTTCTAATTATTGCAATTGTGAACTTTATGACTTGATCGTGTTGCAATACTTATATGGATAATTTCCATCACATCATATCACTAGTGATATGACTTCATTTTCAACTAGCATAAATGCTCCATAATCAGGAAACCTTGTTCATCGATTGGCCAATAAACTAGTTGTACAGAGGCTAGTAGGGACAATTTGGTTTGTTTACATATCACACATGTATCAGTGTTTCTGATTAATATAGTTATGGCATGATATAAAACTATTATGAACTAATGAGATATGATAATAAACACCTTTATTATTTGCGTCTAGGGCATATCTCCTTCAATATAGCGTTAGCAACTCATATAAAACAAGAACATGTCATCATGATTTGTCGTTGTGTGTACTACGCAAACCTCTTTGTGATTACCATGAAGGACATACCCGTAACTTCGGGATGGATTGGATGTATGATCATGGCACCCATATTGATTGTGAGGATAAGACAATCTCAATAAGGAATCCAGGTGGATGTAGAATAGTCTATGAAGCAGATAAGCACACTAATATAGAAGTGGGATTACAATTTAAATCATTGAAGGAGGCAAAGTTGGAAGACATACCAATAGTGAATGAGTTTATGGATGTTTTACCAGCAGGACTACTAGAAATGTCACTACATCGGGAGATATAATTCACCATTGACTTAATACCTGGTACAACATCTATTGCACAAGCACCATATAATATGGGTCATAATGAGTTAGTAGAACTTACGGAACAAATTGATGATTTAGATTGTAGAGGATTTATTCAAGAAAGTGTATATCCGTGGGGAACACCAGTAATCCTTGTGGACAAGCGTGATGTAGGATGGAGGATGTGTGGAGATCATCAGAATATGAACAATTTCATCATCAAGAACAAGTATCCCTTACCAAGAATCCAAGATTTGTTTGATCAAGTCAAGAGAGAAGGAGTATTCTCTAAGATTGATCTGAGATCAGGTTACCATCAAATCAAGATCAAGCCTCAAGATGTTCCAAAAACAACATTTGTTTCCAGGTATGGACATCATGAGTATCTAGTTGTTCCATTTGGATTAACCAATGCACCAACAATCTTCATGAATTTGATGAACAAAGTCTTCATGCCTTATTTGGACAAGTTTGTGATAGTCTTCATTGATGATATCTTGATATATTCCAAGGATAAAGGAGATCATGCTAAGCACTTGAGGATTCAATTGCAAATCTTAAGGGAACATAAACTATATGCTAAGTTTAGAAAGTGTGAATTTTGGTTGGACAAAGTAGAATTTCTTGTACATGTTATCAGCAAGGACGGAATTGTAGTAAATCCAACAAAAGTTCAGTCAGTTTTAGATTGGAAAGCACCCACCAATGTTAAGGAAATCATAGGTTTCTTAGGAACGGAAGGATATTATAGAAGATTCATTGAAGGATTTTCCAAGATAGCAGGGCCAATGACAAAATTTCTATGAAAGAATATTCCATTTGAGTGGACTAACAAGTGTGAAGCAAGTTTCCAAGAGTTGAAGACTAGATTAACAACAACCCCAGTCTTAGCAATGCCAGAAACATGCAGGGATTACATAGTGTATTGTGATGCATCCAAGGATGGATTGGGTTGTGTAGTTATGCAAGGTTGTAAGGTAATTGCTTATGGTTCTAGATAGCTTAAACCTCATGAAGTCAATTACCGAACACATGATTTGGAGTTAGAATCAGTTGCTTTTGAATTAAAAAAAGTTGGAGGCATTTTCTCTATGGAGAAAAGTGTGAGTTATTCACTGATCACAAAAGTCTCGAGTATTTCTTTAATGAGAAAGAGTTGAATATGAGATAGAAGAGATGGTTGGAGTTAGTTAAAGGTTATTATCTTACAATCAATTATAATCTAGGAAAGGCCAATGTAGTAGTCGATGCTTTGAGTTGGAACAACATGTATAATTAACCAATGCATAGGGATTTTCCAAAAGAATTGAAGATGGACTTAGAATGTCTACAACTTCAGTTGTTAGAGGGCACATCTATTGGAGGATTAGCTACTATGATAGGAATTGAAGAAAGAAAGAGTAGTCTTCAAAATGAAATAATCTGACGTCAATTGGATGATCCTTTCATAGTGGAGGAACTTTGGAGAATTACTGAATGAAAGCAATCAGTATTCCATTTGGGTGAATTTGATTCACTAAGGTTTTAGAAAAGAATTTGTGTGCCAGACTGATGGCAACAACCGTGGCCACTTTTCGTTGGGACTCCAAGTGCAGAGTGTTGTAGCAAGCTTATTTTCCCCACAAGGGTGACTCGAGGGTTTATATCAAACTCTCAGGAAATTGGTTTTGGAAGGGTTTTTGTCTTGTCCTCTTCAAGCAACCTGTAAAGTAAAATAATTTGTCTTGTGACCCTAACTCCACCAAGTGGTTGTCAAGCACATAGTTTCATATTAGTAATATGAAATAAAATATAAAGTAAACTAAAGTAAATAAAGTAAAGAAATGCAAACTAGATGATATGGAAGATAATAGGGTTGTTTTTGGGTTTTTATGAGTGATTGCAAGTAGAAAAAGTATTTTTGTATTTTCGAAATAATAAATTGCAAAAAATATAAAAGATAGTAGATGCAATGGAAAGGTGTTTCTGATGATTAAAATTGGACCGGGATTCATGGGTTCAGTTGTCTACTCTCTTTTAAGTTGTAGTGATCACAAAACAATTCATCAATGATAAATTTTCATGGAAATTCTATATGTGTTTGATAAGGAATAAATATGGGCATCACGTTCTAACATAGAGATAAAATACATCTCTCTTATACTCCTCAAGAAAGGGAAAGTCCATGAAATCTTGAATTAAGAACAAACCATAGTATATCTTTAAGTAATATAACATGATGTTTGAAATACCAATATGTTACCTTGATCTAACAAGATCACTGTCACATGATAACTATAGCACACGATTTTACTTTATCCCTAGTGAGGCAGCAAAATAAAGGTAAAAACCAAAGTAGATCTTGAATATTGTTTGTCACAATTCAATCACTACCCCATGTTACTCCATCTAATACACACTTCTCCCTATACAAGTTCTTGCATACAAGTTGGATCAAAACAATAAATTAAGAACGGGGTACATGATATGCATCTATAAATAAATCTTACACAAAACATATTCCAATATCAAATATCAAACCATAGAACAAAGGTCCACCACATAGGAATTACAAATATGACCATAATCATGTAGGGATGCTCATATGGTACTAGATCTATAAGAACAAGAGAGAAATAGATTAAGCTACTGCCACAAACCCATAGTCCGGAGGTGGAATAATCCCTCTTCATCATGGTGATGATGCTGGAGATGTTGGAGAGGGTGGAGATCTCCCCGGAGGCGGCTCTGGCAGAGTTTCCCCCTCCAATATTTGCTGGATCTAACTTTATTTGGTGGTGTTTTTGTCTCTGGTGGCCTCCTTCTCGAGGACTCCCTTGGGGATCCTTATATAGGGGTTTTTAGGTCAAGAGAACTCCGTAGGCGAAAGAATCAAGGCGATCGGATGGCCAAGGAGGAAACGAGGGTTGGTGGCGCGCCCACCTGGGCTGGGCACGCCACCCATGCTCATTTGGGCCTCTTGGCCCTCCAGGTGGGATTCTTTTGCTCCAAATGCTTCTCATGGATAAGTATTGGTTTTCCCAAAACATCAGGTCCATTTGACTTCGTATAGGTCCTAAAACATCAAAAACATTGAAAATAGGGTTTTTCTGCCCTGTCGGGTTATAGCCAAAATAAAGGGGATCATTAGTAAATCCCCAAAAATCAATGTAAAACATGGATATAACATTATATATGATGCAAATATGTGGGTAAACATGTGAACAAACCACAAAGTCCATGTATGCATTTTACATGCATCAACATCCCCACAAGCTTAACCTATGCTCGTCCTGGAGCATGAAGGTGATAAAAACTAAACATGGACTTTGGTGTTTGTTACCTTTGCTTCTTTCATTATCCTGTAAAGTTCATAGGCTCAATTACTTTCAATGAAACATAATATGCAAGTGTACTATCAAGTTGTATCTTTTACACATCTATAAACATGTTAAACAATAAGTAATGGTGTGATAAAAAAGATGAACAAAACAAACCTTCAAGCACACTTTTATAAACCTATAGAATAAGAGACTCTTTTCATGATTGGCATTGGTGTTTTATGCCTTTGTTTTTTGGCTACTTCTTAGTTTCATGCCCTTCACTAGAAGACTCACTTCTTAGTTTCATGTTTTCCCTTGAGATGTTTTGCATCTCGTACCGAAAGTAAGCATTGAATACATATGTTAATCCTCCATAAAAAATGTAAAAATAAAGTTTCGAGCTATGTAGTTCATGTCAACAATACTAATAAGGATGGGGTTCCAAGTATATTTTATTTCAAAGATTCATATGGTTTAGGTGCTAAACATCTTACAAGTTGATTGTTTCATGCACCATACCCATGACCTTGCACTCCTCATGCTACTCAACTTAGGCCTGTCATTGTATGCACATGTTGGTCTTAGAAACCGCGTCACCGAAGTACCTCTTGCTCCCTATGTGGCTATATGCCCCCCTTTTTGGTATTTATTTATTTATTTAGAATAGGAGTTAATATAATTCCTTGGTCATGTTCAAGGTGGGAGGGGGAAGTATCTCTACTCCATAAGAACAAGAAAAACAGACATATGAATCATATCAACAGGGATCATCATGCTGTAAGTTTCCACCATGAGTTGCCGCATGGCGCATGGATTTGACTAGCCGTTCAGGAGCGTTTTCTCTCAAAATGCCTACTCTAGTATGCACACTTTATTTCACATCGATGCAATCCATATGCAGAACTTTAACATGATTAATTATCAACATTCAACATTGAAAGCTTGTGCCATGACATCATGGTTTGACCAACAACAACTAATAAGATGTAAAGCACAAAAAATTCCATAGTGGTATCACCCTAAACCTTACTTTCTTATGAGCTTTAAAATACATGAAAAAGGTGTTTTAAGAATGTTTGTAGGATTAACATACATAATATACTTAAAAGTAGCTTTTGCCACAAATAGGTGGATATTCTTCGTCTAGTTTATAGGGTTTGGAACAAGTCTTAGCTTGTATTGTGAAGGCTTAGCAAAAAGAAATCTAAAGAGTGTGCCATCTAGTTCATAATGCCAACATTTATTTTCTCACCTTGCTCCTTAATGTTGAACATAAATATACACAAGCAAAGGATACAAATTAATAGGCACAAAATAAATCATACTTCATATAAAGTACTTGAGATTAAGAAATAGACACAACATGAATTTTTCAGCTTTTTTCTTTTATCTCCCCTTTTCTTTTATTTCAAGGCATTCTTATTCATTTTTAATCTTATCTTGTCAAGATTTCTTTTCAGTAGCTTTATCATAAACATTTATAAATATAGTGGTGGTGGTCCTTCTAATGCAAAACTAAAGTAAAATAAACAAAACAGACGCTCCAAGTTTCTATGATAGTTTTATGTTGCTCGAAAAACAAAGTTTAGAGATTTGCAAACCGAGAGTTTAATAGGTCCAGTGGGGTTCCTTGGGAATCCCAAAGCTTATGGTTTTCACCATCCTTGGATTGCTCTTGGTGTGATATTCCTTTATTCCCTGTCAAAAAACTTCAATACGAAACTTTTTCTCCCATCTCTCTTTTCTGAATGGTGACATTAGTGGCACAAAAGTATAATAGTTGCTGCATATATATCAAAGACAAAATTCTTTATAAATATTCCAGCAAGCATATAATGTTCCTACATATCCCTAGCATATAATATGACTCATAATAATCATTTTAGGACACTTGGGAATGGTTAAAACAGAACATGGCCGAATCTGTCCAGATTTTCAGCAGCAGCAAAATGAATTTTTCTCGCCCACTTAAACATGTCAGGAATTTTAGCCAATTTGTGTGCATACATAGGATGAAAAGTTGTAAATTTTGAGTAAATATGAGCGAAACTGGAGTTACATAAAAAATCAGAAAATGCTTGCACTAAAAACTATTCTGCAGAAATTTGCTACTCCATATGTTTAACAACTTTTTAATATCCAAAATGGGTTCCACTTGGTACTTTATTAAAAATTACAGAAAGAAAACCCAAAAAAACTCTCCTGCTATAGAAAGATTTCAAAGCAAAAATCCAAAAGAAAATAACCGGGTTGCCTCCCGCAAAGCGCTTTCTCTGTAGCCATGTAACTAGGCTTTACTTACTTGGTTTAAGTGATGTGGAACCCATGGGATAGCGTGTGCTTCTTTGCTACCTCCTTCTTCCTTGGAAAGTGTTCCATATATTTATTGTGAGGAAATCGAAACTTCCCATTTCCTTCTTTTGTATCAGTGACTGCACCTGTGGTTATAAAAAAGGGTCTACCAAGTATTATAGGGCTTGAGGTATTGCTCCCAATGTCCATGACAATAAAATCAACAGGTACAAATGTCATATGCAATTCAACCATGATATCTTTAACTTTTCCTAAAGCATGTTTAATTGAATCATCAGCAAGTAAAATATCTATAGAGCATTTTTTCGTAGGTTTCAAATCAAGTAAATCATATAGATCTGTAGATAAAACTAAGACACTAGATCCTAAATCTAGAATAGTATGATGTGTCTCTTTTCCAATAGTGATTAAAACCTTGGGGATCCATACATCCCCAAGCTTAGGTGGTGTCATAGCTTCATTATTATATCCTTAAATCTTTTCTTTTATAACATAATTCGCTAGGTAGGAACCAAATCTTGCTTGATGACCATTAAAAGATGGATCATTAGAAAACTTTTGCAATAAGTTAATGAGTTCATGCAAGCTACATTTATCAAGATCAAGTAGAGGTTCTTTTGTTTCACTTAGCATTTTTACTTCTTCTACTTGTTTATCATTTGTTGCTTCTTTTTCATTTTCAATCATAGTAATTTCCTCCCTTTTTCTTTTTAATGATCCTAAATTTTTGTCCCCAAAGAGCATGCCAGAATCTTCTAGGATTTCCACTTTTACTTCATTTTCCCCACGAATTCCACTAAGGGAAAATTGGTGCTAAGTTCACTTAAGCCCTTGTTGATACTAGTTTCTACCAATATTCCATCTAACAATGTAAATGCTTCATGGGGGTTTAGATATAAAAAGTATTTCTCGGTTTTGTTATTTAGGGATTGCATAGATTCTTGTGTAAGGCCTTCATAGAAACTCCCAACAAGCAACCAATCATTTAGTGCATGTTATACTTTATGTGTGAATTGTTTAAACCTTACCCAAGAACTAGTGAAAGGTTCATTTTCATATTGCTTGAAATCACATATCTTTTTTTGCAATGGTCTTTTTACCAATTTTTTCTAAGAAGGATACTTTTGTATTGTACCATGTTTTTAAATATCTTCTAGGTGCATCATTATACCATCTCTTCGCTATTCCTTCTAAGGAGTGCGGAAATAACTTTACTTTAACTATTTTAGGATCAATATCTAGGGCCCCTAGAGTTTTGCATGAATCCTGAAAGATTTTAATATGCCAATGAGCAGCAGCTGCATTTCCATTAGAAAAAAGATTATAAATTATGGCACCTAGTACCTCAAGATCAATGTTGCACTCAAACTTGTTTGCGAATGGACTTGTTCGCAACTTGAATTTTTTATTTTTCTTAGTCATGTTTTCTTAGCAAAAAGGTTGACACTAATTTTTATGTGTTTTTATGTTTTAAGGAGGAACTTAAAAAGACTAAAAACAAGACAAAGTAAAATACTTTTAAAATCTAAAAGGAGAAGAAAAAGCTCATAGTGGTGCAACCTCCCTAATCTTGGGTTGTTGCACAAGTTGATGAAGATGACGGCGCTAGAAATTTGTTGCAAGTACCACGGGAAATACCTTGTTCTTCAAACTTGATGAGGATGTAGTTGTGGTGTACCTTCGCCAATTCCCCGGCAACAGCGCCAGAAATACTTCTTGATGGCAACAATCGTGGCCACTTTTGACTGGGACTCCCAAGTGTAGAGTGTTGTAGCAAGCTTCTTTTCCCCACAAGGGTGACTCGAGGGTTTATATCGAACTCTCAGGGAATTGGTTATGGAAGGGTTTTTTTCTTCTCCTCTTCAAGCAACCTGTAAAGTACAATAATTTGTCTTGTGTCCCCAAATCCACCAAGTGGTTGTCAAACACAAGGTTTCGTATTAGTAATATGAAATAAAATATGAAATAAACTAAAGTAAATAATATGCAAACTAGATGATATGGAAGATAATAGAGTTGTTTTTGGGGTTTTATGAGTGTTTGGAAGTAGAGGAAGTATTTTTGTATTTTCGAAATAATAAATTGCATAAAATATAAAAGATAGTATATCCAATGGAAAGGTGTTCTTGTGATTAAAATTGGACCGGGCTTCATGGGTCACTTGTCTACTCTCTTTTTAAGTTATAGTGATCACAAAACAATTCATCAATGATAAATTTTTATGGAAATTCTATATGTGTTTGATAAGTGCGGTGACCCAGCATACCACTGTATAATGTAGTACACTATAGTTGTTGACATAACACCAATGAAACACCATCCACTAGTATTATATCCCTCAGAGTGGCACAACAGAAACACAACAGGTCCAAGACATGACTATGGATTATAATTCGACTCTTTACAAAAGATCCAGATAACAATCTAGGTTAAAGAGGAAGAAATCAAATTCTTACAAAGAAGAACCAAAAATAATGACTCAGAACTATTGTACTAAAAAGACTAACATCCAAGCTACCTGGCTTGCAATGGATGCGATTGTATTTCTCTACAGAACTGGGTTTTATGGCTAGAGATTATTCTCCTATCTAATTTATAGCTTCGTCTTCTCTTCTGTAAGTGTACCTTCTGCATAACGGCCTTTCTTGAAGAACTTGAACTTTCGATGATGGTTTCTTGAGCAAAAGTGATATTTACGACATCTTCGGTGACTAGAGAATCTAGCAAGGGTTAAGAAGGTACGGTTGAGTACGAGCGTACTCAGCAAGTTCACTAAAAAGGAGTGTTTGATGCACTATCTACAGCCACAGACCATCGATCGTAGGCGATGCAGGTTTTCATAAACATTTCTTCAAAGGTTGCTTTTATTCTTAAAAAATATGTCTGTCAGCCTTCACAGGTTAACCAGAACTTTCGTGGAGTTCCTTTCCTACCGCGTTAGTAGCTCCTTCCCGGAACAGGTAGTAACATGCCATAGTTCTTACACTCTCCAGAGGTGGGCCACTATTCCCATAAGAGATCTTAAGAATTTTTGCACGGCTGGGAATATGGCCCCATTCAAACTTCCATGGTTTCAGGACCAACCTAAGATCCAAGCCAATCACTGCCCTCTCCGTGACCTTGCATGACCCCTTGGTGTACGCCATAACCACATATTGAATTACGGCAATGGGAAGTACAAACCATTATAGATGCCAAAACTATGGTGGAACATTGAAGGATCCCACCCATATGCTGCATATCCTCTACGAATTACACTCACGCTACAAGGATAATAGCCACGGCCTGCACATCCAGATTCATGCGAAAGGAAGAAGATACAGCTGACTTTCCCGTTCCATTCCAAGTCTTATGGTTAATGAGTAATATACAGCGCTAGAATCACTGGCGACATTGGTTGTTAATTCATAGATGATATATACATGTGCAATGGCGTTTCCATTGCCAGTTATAATAGATTAGCTGATCACCTGGATCAGTAACCGATACTTCAAGTTAATTATAAATATAGTGTTTTGACCTTTTTAGAATGCAAGTGATGACACAACAGTTTGCAAATACTTGATAGAAAATAATCAAAGGACACGAGCAAGTGTGAACTTGCCTTTTGTGATTACAAGTTTATATAGTCACGGTGTTCGAGACACTAGAAGATTCAACATCTGAAATCAGCATCATTGGTCTGGTAAGGACTAATGTTTAAAGAAGCAATATGCTATGATGCATAAGTAATGTAATGCATTTTGTAAGATCCCGAGATAATTTCTTATGAATAAGTTTAAGTTTGGGTGATATTATTACAATTTATTTATTTTCATGTTTACTTCACAAGTAATTATATTGTCAAAGTATTTGAGAGTTAATCATACAAAGGTTACTAGTGAAGTATGATAACACATTAAGATTAAGGTGATTTGCTATTTGGTAAATATGATGAAGGTTAAGGTGTTAGGTTATTAAGGTTTGAAAGACTTATTCTAGATTTGTTGTTCAAAGTGGCAAAACGAATAACTTTTGAATCAAAGCTTCTTGAGAAGGCTTGCACAATCTCTATGGTTAATAGAGTGTGATCAATGTCATTTGTGCTTGCTCGAATTGTTTGAACTTGAGATGCTTTATGATTGAGTTAGAACAACCAAGGTTAACTACAAAAATATAAATCTACTTTGGTCATTATGTTTATAACTTTGTAGACCAAAGTTAACTTTAAAAGCATAAGTAGACTTTAGGTGTGATGTGTCTAAATAATTATCAAATTTTAAGGTTATGATAAGCATGATCAAGAGTGTGAGATCATTCACTCTCAATTTAAGTGAATGATGTGTTTAAATGTGATTTGCCGTTGTGAAAATGATTTGACATGTTAAGGAGAACAAACTTGGTGGATATTTTTAATTTGTTAAAGTTTGAAATCATGTTTGAGAATGGTTAAGTGGTAAATAGTATTCACTTTTATTAGGAGTGAATGCTCTTTAAACTCTATTTAATATTGTTCATTTAATTTGGAGTCATAGTTTAAAAGGTTTTCTAAATGTTAATAGTTTACACTTAGGTAATACTATAGACTCAAGTTATGGTCTTAGAAGTAGTACTTAAATATAGAATATTTTAAGTTTATAACAAATTGTGATTATTCCTTATTTAGGAAATGTTTTTAAAGAATTTACAAATAGGTATTTTATAAAATAGATAAGGATCCATTACTTTTAAAATCTTAAAAACCTTTATAATAATACATTTAATATTTTTTCTAATAAACTATATTTATTTAAGAACTTAAAAATGATTTTTATTTATTTTTATGTATTATTTGTATTTTTATAGAATTACACAAAGGATTAAATATTTTCGAATATTTGCTTTAAGTTTTATTTGTAGATATTTTTATAACATATTAGATTTATCTTTATAAGCAAAAATGATTTTTGTTCATTTTTAGGACCTTTCATTTTTTTTTATTTCATTAAGGATTTATTGGTGTTTATATCTATTTGTATTTTATTTAACTCTAACATGAAAATTGGTATTTTTATGTGGTAGGGGTTATTTTTGTGATCATTTTGATATATTATATATATATTCAGGATTTTCTATATTTTTCTAGAGTTTAATAATTTCTAGGGGTATTTTGGTCGTTTACAAAAGTGTGAGCATATATATAAAAAGAAAAAGAAGAAAAAGAGCGAATGTGCAAAGAGCAAATAGGCATACACTACTATATTGTGGTATGACAAAGAAGCGTTTTGAGATTTGGAATCCCAAGTGAATTTGTTAATCCTAAAACACTTGGGACAACCTCGCTGACTCATTCGGTTGAACCGAATACTTTTACATCATATTGAGATTCATCTTTTGTGAATTTTTGATCACTAAGGTGTGGAAGCCTTCTAATATTATTCGGATGGTTCGAGTAAGGTACTATTCATGAACTTATTCCTATGTATCATATATGATAAACACATGCTGCAACTGCCTCATTTATTTTATCGACTTAGCTTCATGAATATGAGGATCACATCCATTAAGCTAAACTTGCTCGGGACGAGCAAGAGTCTAAGCTTGGGGAAGTTAATGAGTGCATATTTGCATCATGTTTTATATTATTATTTTGCACTGTAGATATAGGATCTTGGTATTTTACGGCGTTCACGCGCACATTTTATGTCTATTTTCACCAGGATCAGGACAGATGATGGATACAATGGACACAATCCTTGGAGCAGTTGTACTAGGGTGAAAAGGAGTCAAAAACAACATAAATCGCTTATTTGGTAAATATTAATAACACTAGAAGAAAACCCGAAGCAACCAAGGCATCCAGAGAGTTTAACGACCAACTATACAACCGAAATACTTTTTCCGGTCGTATAGTTGCGGTCGTATAGCTGGCATCGCCACCACCTCCTCAAATAGTTTCACCCCGTGCAACTGGATCGGAGAGACGACATACAGAACACCCAGAAATCGCCGAAAACCTCACCTCCAGAAGGAATCTAGAGGGGGAACTTTCCCAAGGGATCCATCCTCGCCCTATTCAGATCTGGGAGGTCAAGGCATCGATCTTCATCTTCATCAACCGCTACATCACCATCATCTCCATCCATCCCATCTCCATCTCATCTAGATCTTGTTGTAATTTCCGTACTCGTTGTGGATTTATACAAGAACTATTCATCTACAATTGTTTCCATTACCATTGTCATGATGTTGATTGCCTCCATGTCTGAGTAGATCATTAGTTCTTCGGGAGATGGAGAAACCCTAGCATATGATTGAGACAAGATAGAGATTATTAAGTTATACATCATTATGTGTATGTGTTAATTGTCTTCATCTTGATGTTGGGAGTTGTGCACCTCCTTAATATTTGCCTCTTATGGTGTCTCAATGAAGGAGATTACTTGTTGGTAGATGGAGAGATGATAACACTTATTGTGACTATAAAGCTGTTGTCATTCTTTACGTACTAACTTGGGGAAACAAGGAGAACTCATAAAGCCATGTCCATGCCATGGGAGAAATCCCTTAATAGCGGGATAATATGATTGATGTCGTTTATTTGTCAGTTGTGGTTATGAAGGATGATGTGGGCAGTGGTTGCTGCCTATATGTCCATATATGGAGCTCCTCCCACATACATACATATCAAGAGAATATTTGTTATAATAATGTTTATTGCTTGGTCTAAATTGCTAGCGGTGTATCACCACTCCCTGAGAACTCCTTTTCCCTATTGCAGTTCCAAGTTATTTTACACACGCGATTCTTAATTTCTGCATTAAGTTTTACTTTACTTTAATTGGTTCATTCAAATCAAAAACCCAAAAATAATTCTACTTTTCTTGCATATTAAAATTATTCCTCAAGTACTTCGTTTAGATTTAGTTAAAAGCATTTTAGTCTTTCACCTACTACTCCCTATGGGATCGATATCTTTATTTCAAAACTAGCTACGAACGATCTGTGCACTTGCAGTCATCAAGCTATTTTCTGGCGCTATTGCCGGGGAGCTTAGCGCTATAAGTCACTCTACTTTTAGTTATTTAATTTTGTTGTATTAATTTTTAATTTAAGTTGCAGGACCGCAATTGAAAGGATATAGATGCCGCCTAGAGGGGGGGGTGAATAGGCGGTTAAAAACTTTTCCGAGGGTGACTCAACAAAGGCGGAATTAAACTAGCGTTTATTTGTTAAGAACAAAATCTAGAACAACTAGGGTTCACCTATTTGCACCAACAACTTATGCTAAGCAAGACAAGCAACTATGTGATAGCAAGATATATATATACTTCAAGCACGAAGGCTATCCCAAAGTAAAGTGCATAAGTAAGAGCTCGGATATAGAGATAACTGAGGCACGCAGAGACAACAATATTTTACCGAGTTCCTCCCAACATGGAGTATGTCTTGTTTGGAGAGGGGTGGTATCAAACCACCAATGCCACAAAAGGCCTCCCTTATTCTCCGATGAATCTCACCCCAATGGGATCGATCCACCATTCCACTATATCGGCAACCTTCGAGGTGGTAGCCGACACCTTTACAACAAGTTCGAGGCACACATCCACAACTTAATTGGAGGCTCCCGAATCCAAGCAAGCTGTCACAACAATCAAAGACACGCTTGTAAGAACAAAATCAAAGGCCAGGGTTTGCCATGAAACACTAGAACAAGGGGCCCTCAAGTGAATTAGGGGGAAATGGAAATCTCTCTTGGTGAAGTAGTAGATCAAGGCCTCCTCCTTCGATTCTCCAAAGCTCAAGGACTTTGGATAGTTCTAGATGGAGTTCTTGTTGATTTGGTGGCTCTAGGGTTAGGGTTCTTCAATTCTGGAACAAGCAGCTTCTCAAGGTAGAAGAAGGGGCCTTTATATAGCCGTTGGGAACCCCACCCCCTACGGTCATCATCGACAGTCCGGCCCTAGCCGGGACTCCGCCCAGCCGACTGCAGTTTCCGGCCAGTGTCCGACCAGAGTCCGGGTGGTGTCCGATATGGCATATAGAATGTTCGAGCTGGTCGACGAATCCTTAGGGCCGGACAGTCCGGTCGGCACCAACCGGACATTCCAGCAAGGCCGGATACTCTGGCTGAAATCTACTGGACAGTCCGGTGTAGACTTGATTCTGCACGCTGGAGACTCCGGTCTGAAAACCTGTCAGAGGCAAACGTGATAGAAACAATAAAACTGTAATGATCATAACATTTGCATCCGAACTCCGATTGACCCGAAACCAATTTATTGGAAAGGGGTTGACAAGAGCTACCAATTTTGTTGGAAAGGGGTCGAAATATTGGATACCACCAAGAGAGAGCATTTCATGTATTATGATGTGAGATACCTCTCTTGGTGAGAAACCGGAAAAAACTCCAAGATCAAAAACGCAATTAAGTATACAGGGAAATCCGTTTTTGATGAACTAGAGCTTGCTATGAATTACCACAAGCTCGAAATCCTCACATGGATAAGATCCAAATAAGAACCAAGAAAGATGATTCTAAGTATGCAAAGATAGGAGCTCTCACCAAAGGATATGATTTAGTCACTCACTCGAGAGCCCCTCTTGATAGCACGATTATCGATCCTATAACCCGGTCTCTCCAACTAGCACCACGAGACCGGTAAGAAGGAAACCCTATCAAGACCATACCTTTGCCTTGTGCATATTCGACTTGAGCTCGATGATGACGATCTTCTCCACCTCAAGATGGAACACCTTTCTTGATTGCACTAGCTTGGTGAAGACTTGCAAATTGCTCCCTCATACTCCACTATGGTGGAACTTCTCCTTTGGGCATATCATCTTCCTATATCCATGATCACCATAGGATGGCAAGCTTTAAGCAAATGATCTCTTCGAGATGGCTCACCTTGAACTTGCACAGTAATTCTTGTTTCTTCATTATGTTGGTGTCTTGAAGGTATATAAGAGATATCTCTCCAACTTTATTCTTCAAGACACACTTGCTATAGGCCCAACTCTTACTTGACCAATCTCCGGATCACTCATTGAAACCTTGGTCAGCACTTGATATTCTCTACTTTCTTCTTCTCCCAAACTTGAAGCCAACATATGGTTCAAACATTGCCTATGGACAAATCCTACAAGTAAAACTCAATGCAAACATAAGTCCATAAAGATTATCATTAATTACCAAAACCACACATGGGGGCACACATGCAATTTCAGCAACAATGGACAACACTCGGCATTTAATCCAGCTTGAAGCAGTAAGGAAAATGGGTTCTCCCATGGACGCTTTTATAACTATCAATAAAATCATAAATTCGGATGGAATTGAGATCCACCCTTTATTATTTGAACTACTGCACTCTAATAAATTTGTAGGAACCAATGAAGAAAGTCTGTATGGACACTTACAATTCTTTGAAGATGTTCTTACTTCTTTTATATTCGACAACTGTAATCTTGATACGGTTAAAGCCCAGTTGTTTAGACAAACTCTCTCTAATAATGTTTGTGATTGATATAGATCTTTTTGTGCAGAAGCGCCAAGGACATGGACGGAATTAACAAACAAATTCCTATCAAAATATTACTCAGAAAGCAAAGCTCACAAGATGAGAGGTATTATTATCAGTTTTAAAAATAGTCCTGATGAGAGTTTTTATGAAGGGTATCTAAGATACAAAAGCTATCTAGATAATTGCCCCCATCGTCGTTTGCTAGATTGGTTAATCACTCACACTTTTTATGGAGGGCTTAATAATGAAAATAGAGCGAATCTAGACACTGCTTCTAATGGTAGTTTTCTATCTTATACCTATGATGAAGCCTGGAAATTAATAATGAAAATAAGGGAGACAACATAAAATCTTAAAAATGGGGAGAGCATTATGAATAGTTCTTCTGAATATGCTTGTGTTAACAATTTCCTTGCAGATGAAAGGACATGTGCAATGATTAAAACCCCTGGTATTGATTCTTACTCAGTGAAGAAAATTATTGAGAATTATGCAGGGCATTTACAGGTACCTACAGAATGAGAACCCCATAAACCCCTCGAAGAAATGAAGCGTGCAAGAGAAAGTGCGCTAATGGAAGAGTTATCCTCTACACCTGTTCAAGAGAATATCAAGAAAAGGCAAGAAGAGGAAGAACAAATAAAGAGAAGATTAAAGAAACCAGAAAAGAACCCCGAAGCTACCAATATAAATAATATTATATTAAAGGATCTTATGGAAGCTCGAATAGTGGATAATGAAGTGGTTGTCCTAGACTTTGAAACCTCAGAATTCATCGAAGGTAAGGCACGAGGTAACGAAACTTCTAAACCTATGACTCCATTATATTGTGGACAAACTTTCTTATACGAAATTTGTGAGCCGATTTCCACTATAAACATTATGCCTTCATCACTTTATGAGGAACTTCACTATAATTTAAGTAATCCAGATGTCGAACCGGTAGACACTACTATTAAATTGGCTAATAGAACTAATATAAAACTGGAAGGTGTTATCAGAAATATCTATGTCTTTATTGGATCACTCATGTACCCCCTTGATTTTTATATTGTTGATATGCCTCGAGATTCTTTTTGTCCTATTCTCTTAGGCAGGCCTTTTGTTTCCATAACCAAGGCCCGAATTGATAATAAGAAGGAGACTATCTCATTGATGTTTGGAGAAGAGGAAATCAAATTCCACTTCGCCGAACTAAAGAAGAGGCCATATGAAGTGGAAGATATCAAGGAAGAGAAAACGATTGCTGAGCTGGCCGCGATTCATTTCAGTACTCCACAAGATGAATTAGAGAGGAGCCTAATTAATTGGGAGGAAACACGAGATGACGAGGAAAGAGAAGACATGGACGATTATGTAACACCCCAAGCCAACCAAGCACTTGATATGTTACCACATACAACCAATAATACTTTTTAGGGAAAATTTGGAAGAGTCTCCTTTATTTTTGGGACATCCACGACATGCAATAATATAAACACAAGGGTAAAAGGATAAAACTCAATAAAATGTAGACGCACATTCAACGATATAAGTATCCAATACCACAACTATAAAAACTTCCAACCAAACACAATACTGGTAATAATGTCTAACATGAAAAACCAAAAAAGTCTAAAAGATAAACTTCCGCATACTCCGAAACTATTTATGACAAGAATGACTCCTATCGATAAAAAACAAAGTTGAAAAACAATGGTGAAGAATGTGTGAAACATGAGGTGATAATTGTGAAGGTGCTACTCCCAGAACTCCCCATGCATGACGTCCTCAGGGTTTACCTAAAAACAAGAAGGCAACAAGGGTAAGTACAAAGACTCAACAAGTTCATAAATAAATAATAAATTTACATAAATCAAAACACAATGATGACATTAAACATCATTCATCAATTAGAACATATGAGTATGCCCTACATGCTTATATGCTCATCTAATCTCATTGCGAATACCGGTATCGCTCGAGTGGACATCCGTCAACATCCACTCGCTCCAACACGTAGAGGGTGCCTTCAAAGTGGACCGCAACCCATCAATGAAGGTCGCATTATGCCCACCGAAGTAGGTCACATTTTCATCATTATCATCATGGTATGCAAAAGCATAATATGCACATGTCATCATCATCATCTTTATCATGGTCATCATCGACATATCATAAGCAATAAATAAAATTGAGTGAAGATAGATATGCAAAATTTCACTATTCATCATGAACTTGCCTCAACCGCGGGGCACAAACTGTGAATTGTAGGACTCCGAACCGGAAGTACCACTACCTGTTATAGAAACATATGCCATTCTCAATACACATCATTGCTGCGAGCATACAAGATAAATATACCATCGCTCCTACGCATAAGACTTTGTCACTGGGTTTCATAGATATAAACATGGAACAACATCTAAGTACCAGAGAAGGTAAATCTGAACCCCAAATAACCCTATCGGCCATGATCAGATAAAGAATCATTTTATTTTCTTTAGCTGTAAAATGCCTAGTGACACAACCAGTAAGAGCATAAGTGCTATGCAACTGACTCATAATTAACCAAAATCCAAGAGAACTAGGCACAACCCAAGTAAGTTTCTCACCGTATGGACCAAACTAAGTTCGGACAGAATATAACAATTATCCAAAGGTAGGATGTCAGGTTGCAGCAGTCTACCGTTTTCAGCAAGAAGCTTTCCCGTTACTAATTGCTCTAAGAAAATAGGGCACTAAAAACTAGCTACCTGGCCAAATATTAAAACCTGGAAGCCACAAAGTATAGCCAGAAATTTCAAAGAACATTAGATTGTGTAGGGATGCTCTAATAAGCTCTCACAAATTAAGAAATTGATCCCCTTTCTTTTTCTTACATGGCACAACAAAAATTCAGGTTTTAATTTAACAGGTCCGAGAGTTAAATGTCCAACCGAAAGTTTCTTCTAGAAAGTTGGGGTTCAACAAAAACATCCCTCTACAAACTAACTAACTCATGCAGGTACAGTACATATCCCTATTACAACACTAGGAGCCCAAAAATTCTGATACGATACTTTTGGTCTTCACATCTCACACACGGACGTGATGCAAAACTCCAGTCCATAATTGCAGAATTATAAATCCGACTCTGCTCCTATTCAAGTGCAACAGCACGCACTGCTCCAGAAATTCTATGAAGCAAGACGCTGCAAATAAATGGGGACTAACTGAAACGGTGGATGGCTGGCTAGCGACGGTGTCAACAGAACTGCTTGACGGAGACAGTTGTCGAGGCCGGCAGCACAACCTCACGACGGCGGCGACGACTTTGGCGGCAGCAGCGTCGTAGAACGAGAAGACGTAGCAGTGGCGCCCTGGGGAGTTAGCCCTAGAAAACTTTAGGGAATAACGGTGGTGACCGCGTCCATCTCGACCGTCTATACAGGGCAGCACGACAGCAGCCTGAGTCCGGGTCGAGTACCAAAAGCCCAGCCCAAACTATTTATTTGTTTAAGCTATTGGGATAAATAAAACGTGGGATAAATAAAGAGTGATTAGCAAAGAGACGGCCACGATACAAGGATGAATTGGCTGTGACTACAGGCTTCAAACAACACCTCGTGAGTTCAAGCACTAGCACGTACTCCCTCCGTTTTAAAATATAAGATGTTTTAGCTTTGTGAATAGAGTGTATCTAGACTACTTTTAGTGTGTAGGTTCACTTTCATTTCTTTTGCTCTTTTGATTTTTTCTTTATTTTCTCTATATTCCTATTCATAAACATATTCAAATAATCTCAAGGTCCTTTTTATCTAAGATAAAATAGACGGATAGTTAACAAATATTTGACGCATTACATTCTTATCCACTTGAATAGAATTCGACCTCGAATTCTTTCTCGTTCTTCTACTCGCACAAATAAACATAGCAGGTAAACATAATCAGAGCAAGTACAATAAGTCCTAGTCAGCTGGCTATAAGGATTAAAATATTATTTCCTTGCCTAGTTGGAAGAGAGAGAATAGGAGAGAGAAGAATAGTGGGCTCTAATTCAAGAGCCAGCTCTAACACGTGCTCCTAGGCACTTTGAGAGAGTGAAAGGTGGGCCATATAGTGCTAAAATAGTATATTTTTGTAGCTCACTATTGTACTTGCTAGCTCTAAGTTGGCTATAGATGACATGACACTTGGCTTATAGCCAGCAGCTGGCTATACTATTGTCCTTGCTCTCATGTATCACATACTAGCCATGAATAACTCTGGATACTTCTCACGCATGCGAGACTCAAGTTCCCAAGTTGCCTCATGCTCAGTTTGTTGCGACCAAAGAACCTTCGCATACTTTCGCGTCTTACTCTGCATCACTCTCTCGGACTCTTCCAATATCCTCACAGGGTGAATCTCAAAAGTTAAATCTTGTCCAATCGTAATTGGTTCCATGGTAACCTTACGTTCTAGATCACGAAAATGCTTCTGCAGCATAGAAACATGGAACATATTATGCACACCTTTCATAGACTTAGGCAACTTAAAATATGATATGTCAGCTACCGAATATGGGAATCTGATCCTAGTCATGAAATATCGTGTCAAGACTGCAGTGACTGGTCTCAACGTGGTAATGTGTTAAACCGACTCCTTGCTCACTTATAATCCATTTAATCCCATCATATTACTGTGGAACACTAAATTAGCATATTATATTCCTGTAGATGATGATGGCTACCAGATGTCTCAAGACTTTGATGCACCTTGTTCTGAAGACGCCGAAACGCAGAATTCTGAAGATATAGTTCCGCATACTGGTCAAGCTCCGGTGGTGAGGGGGAAAACATGGGGAAGAGGCTTGACAAGTTGTCCAAAGGAGGGAGGCTTTCACTTAATGTTCTTCCAGGAAGAACTAGACGAATTTAGTCGGTGTTGCTTCCAGTTTGCTGAGTGTGCGATCCAAGAAGGACTAGCATACCTATCTTACCCCACTGGAAAGAGTACAAGAAGAGGGTTGATGTCCAATCAGACTTCATAGGCAAAGTTTCTGTATGTTCTATGACTTAGCTGTCCTTTACCTTCCCATTTCTCTGTTCATGCAAATGCTGATGCTCCATGTTTTATTTCAGCAAAAGTTTGCCATGGACACAAATCACCCTGACATGCGGAATGCTTGCGCAAATCAATTTACGAGGCATGCAAGGAATCAGCGGTATATTCTGAAGAAGAAGTATTTTTGATCCCTACCCTCTGAACCAAGTTACAAGGAAATGTCCTGATGAAGTGAAACACATGACCGATGAGCAGTGGTGCAAGCATGTTGATACTTGCTCTGACCCCAGGAAACATGTCACTTTTCGTTTACTCTTTTACTATTACTGCATGTGTTTGAATTGTTTGATTGGAACTGTCTCTTATACTATATGGTTTCTGCTTATGTAGAGTACTCGTGTAATAAACAAGAAGAACAGGAGCAAAGTCTTGTACCCTGCTGCCACAGGTTCTCGTAGCTATGAGGTTGTGTGCAACGGTGAGGACGATGCCTTCGAACTCTTCAAAAAGACGCATTGCAGCCCAATAAATGGCTTCACTCCGAATGTGAAGAAAGCAATTGTAAGTCCTCTTGAGTACTTTTCACCTTCGTAAAATTCAATGCTATCTTCATCTCTCAATTGTATACGATATGATTGTAGTTTGCATGCTATTTTTCTAAGGTTCACTTCTATTCCTAATACTATAGGAAATCATAGAAAAGAAGATGGCTCCAGATGTGTAAGGGAAGAACCACTTTCTTCCACTGAGGCTGTGCACTTTGCACTCTCGTTGGACAGCAGAAAGCAAACGTTCCTGAAGAACATCGGCCTCCATCCAAGTACATCAAGACGGAGCAGGTCTGGCCTTGAAGCGGAACTTTTGGCTGAGAGAGCAGGGAGTGACAAACTGCACTGTACCATAGAGGAATTGCAGAGAGCAGAAGAAGCTGCCGAGGTACTGCAATATGCTAAAGACATGAGCGAAAGGCATAAGAAGCAAGAAGAGATGTAGGACAAACAAAACCATACAAACGACTTACTTCAACAAGTGTTGTCTCAGATGACTGAGCAAAAGCAACAGCAGCAGCAGCAACAGCTTTAGCTGTCGCAAGGAAAGTGAACTCGTGGTTGACACTTGAGAGTTCTTGGGCTAGGAAAGTTAATTGTTGTGGAAACTTGTGAGTCTTTTGGGAAGGGGAACTTGTAAGGCTTTTGGCTCATAAACTGCTGTGGAAAGTTTTTGGCTGTGGAAGCTTATGAGGCTTTTGGCTCAGAAACTGTTGTGGAAATTTATGTGGAAACTTGTCCTGAAATTCATTATCAAATTCTGTTATTTGATGCATGTGGTGTGAAACGTGTCACAAACGATTAGGGCTAGTAGAAATTTACGTGCACAAATGCCCCCTGATCTCACGGTGACGCCATCCCGCATCCACGATGAAAACGAAATCATCTCAGTTGTTCTTGATGAAACATTTCCATCACACGTAAACGCCGATGTGGCTGCCTTTCATTGACCAACTATCTAGACGAAATAGAAACGTCACAGCGAATGATGACGTCATCACACAGAATTCATCGTCGGTAGGTGATATGTGTCCCATTTTGATTTGTCAATGTGGCGTTCTGCAGCTTTCCCACGTGGCATCGTCCGATTGGCGCAAGCTTGGCCGTGCCAACCGTCCACGTGTCAGCATGGCGTCGAAAGGTGGTGACGAACAAAATTCGTCACGGCGCGTGTGATGTCATAAACGGGATGTATGGCGTCATGAATGGGGTGGATGATGTCATGGATATGGAGACAACGAAAGCAGGCCGTGACAGAAAAAAGTCAGGACCTCGATGACGTCGTAGACAACGAACATGACATCAGCAAACGTCGCCGACGGCCACCCGCGGTGCCATATGCCATGTGGCCTCGATCGTGATGAAATAAAAACATCATGAACAACCAGGCCTGGGCTGGGCCGGTCCAGTTCGTCGCGACGAAAATACAGGAACGTTGCGATCGGGCATGACGTTTTCAGACAGAAAAACGCCACGGAATGAATTATGACGTGAGGTCCGTGACCTATTTTTTCATCGCAGAATTCATCGCGGATGGCCATCTACGACATTTTGGCCCTCATCCACGACGATATCAGATCGTCATGAACCGCCCAGATTCTTGTAGTGTGGAGCAAGGCGAGAGGGGGTCATGGGGCTCATGGTGTCTATGACAGGGAAGGTGAGCAGCAGTCGCGGGGATGCATGCGGGATTTGGCCAGATGGTGGGCCGCGTGACCGCGGGGTGGTGGGGTTCGGTTGGTGTGTCCCGCGTTTATGTGTGCAGCGTGACGGTGCAGTGTGTGTTGTGTGGTGGAGTGCATGGTGTTGTGTGTTGCGTCCGCTGCGTTGTGCTGCGGGTTGGTGGTGGCGGCGGGTGATACATTGCAAATGTATCTATAATTTTTGATGTTCCATGCTTAGTTTTATCCACTTTCTTGTTTTTTGTCCACACTTTGGAGTACTTTTCATATAATTTCTTGGACTAACCTATTAACAAGAGCCCACAGCTGCCTGCTTTTCGCTGTTTTGGTTCCAGGAAAGTTAGAAAATGAATATTCTCGGAATTATCTGGGACAAAAGCCAAAGTGCCTATTTTTCCAAGTCGGATGCGAATACGAGAGGCGGAGAGGGCAGGAGGCCGGCCACACCACCTGGCCACGCGGCCAGGCTTGGCCGGCGCCAGGGGTGGTGTGGTGGCCCCAGGCACCCCCTCGGCCTCTCCTTCCGCCTATAAGATGCCCTCGGGACGAAAACCTTAAGGATCCGATCAAAAATCCACGAAAGAGTCTATAGCCACCGTCATCTCCATCCCTAGATCGGGAGGGACCTGAAGCTCTTCCCGGCACCCTGCCGGAGAGGGGAATTCACCCTGGAGGCCTTCTTCATCACCATGCAAGCCTCCGGTGTGATGCATGAGTAGTTCATCCTTGGACTACAGATCCATGTAGTAGCTAGATGGCTGGTTCTCCTCCTTTGTGCTTTCATGTTTAGATCTTGTGAGCTCCGTTCATGATCAAGATCATCTATTTGTAATTCTACATGTTGTGTTTGCGGGGATCCGATGAATATTGACATGCTATTTGAGATTTATTATTGATTCTATCATGTCTTTGTTATTTGTGATCTTGCATGCTTTCCGTTGTTAGTAGCTATCTTGGCCAAGTAGATGCTAGCAACTCCAAGAGTTAGTATTTATGCTCGATAGTAGGTTCATGCCTCTGGTAATCTGGGGAAGTGACAGAAATCTCTAAGGTACTAGATGTGCTATTGCTACTAGGGAGAAAACAACAATCCTTTATTCATAAAATAATCATATTGTTTACTTTACATGCAGTTCGTAAAGCAATAATCTGTTGCTTGCAACTTAATACTGGAAGGGGTTCGGATGATAACCCGAAGGTGGATTATTAGTCATAGATGCAGTTGGATGGCGGTCTATGTATAATGTTGTAATGCCCAATCAAGTTCCAAAGGAGTCAAGATGATTAGTATATGCATGTATTGCTTTCTCGATGTTTGTCAATTGCCCCGCTATAATTTGTTCACCCAGCATGTTATCTATCTATGGAGAGCCACCTCTAGTGAACTATGGATCCCGGTCCTTTTTCTTGACATACAATCTACAAACTGTTTACTGTTTTGTGTTTACTTTCTGCAAACTAGTACTTATTTCCATTCGATACGTTTAATCCTTTGTTTTCAGCAAAACACGGTGAGATTGACAACCTCATCGCAAGTTGGGGACAAAGTTCTGTGGTTGTGTTGTGCAGGTCTCCACGTTGCTACTAGCACCGGTAGTGCACCCTGCCAAGGCTCAGCTAGCAATGCCTTTGGGGTGTTTGCTTGCTCTGACTGGTTCAATTAAACCTTGGTTTCATAACTGAGGGAAACTTGCTGCTATGCTCATCATACCTTCCTCTTGGGGTTCCCAACAAGCTCTACATCAACACCGCACCAGCAATTTTCTGGCGCCGTACATTGAGCCATCAGCGGGGTGGGGTGTTGACTAGGTGTGATGCGGGGTAGGTAGGTAGGTAGGGTTAGGGAGTGGAGGGTGGTGACCGGGGTGGGTCGGGCTTAGGCTAGTGGGTGTCATAGGTGGCTAGGCCCAATGACTAGCTGCCTCCCCCTAAAACACTTTATTTTTATTTGTAAAGACTTTGGCAAAAATGTTTTTAGACAAACAAAAATATCCGGGAGGACCGGGGTTTACATTTTAAATAGCGGGGGGGGGGGGATATTTAGAAACAAAGATAGGCTTTTAGAGAAATAGTTTTTGGGCAAACATATGCATGACGTCATGATGATGCTCAAATGCAATATGGCATGATGACATGAGCATGCGATCATGATGATGCACAAAACAAAACACCAGGCGATTTTCTAGTAGTGGATTTACCTGGGGTGCTACAATTCGACACTACTAACAATTCTCGCCCTCGAGATCCACCTCATGGTTCAGGGAAGAAGGCTGACAATCTGGTGTTGTTGATCACGTTCGTCGAGAGAGCACTTCGGAGAAACAGAGACGAAGGTAAAGGTCTCGAAAGGTAAGGCCACCTTTAACTTCGGTAGAAGGAGAGAAAATGGTGCAACCTAATCCACTTCAATGTATAAGAGCAAATAGAATGAGTAGTCGGCATGGGGGCCAATCCATCATGCACCCAAACTATTACTCCACACATGCAGTAGAAAAATCATGCAACCCATTCTCGGAATTTAGACTGGATATCTTCACAAGCGATGTTTGGAAAACAAAGGAGTGATGCAAGCTCTTCATCGGATCTGATGCAGATGATGTCATCGTGTCAGAAAACATCGGAAGATACAAAGATATTTTTTAGTGAATATTTGGTCCACTGAAAGGTACACAGAGGAAACATCCTCAGATAGCATGAAGACCGGATGTGGAAGCACCGTTGCAAGAGGAAGGAAGCGAAACCCTGAAGGTACAACGGAAACCCAACCACGAGAAATCCTAGACTTGAACAAGGTAAGAGAGCAGATTCAAACACGCAAAGGTAAGAGAGGATAATATCATAGAGGTAAGGAATAAAAGCAGACCTAATCAGATCTATCCAACCGATTTTCAAAAATAGTTTTGACACTCTACATCGGCCGTTAGCTAGGTTATCCTATAGGTTGGACCACTGGGGTATCGCAACTGCTGAGCTCTGATACCACTTTGTAACACCCTCGAATCGACCCTATGCAGGTTTTAGCGCTTACTACCAAACCCACATAGAAACGATTCACAGATGCCCACCAAGCACTTGCATGCGGGTGGAAAATAAAGTAATACCATTACACAATAGTCCACTATGGAACCCACAAGAACATATATATACAATAACGACTCAACGAGTCAAGAATACAGATATATAGTACAAAGATCCAAATCACCTTGAAAGCGATACAACATCCGAGTATGGATAAGAAGAAAATTGGGCTAAGAGCCCTGAAGAATGACCAATGACGTCCATAACCCTGCCCAGGCCAAGCCGGAATGGTAACCCTACTAACGACATCGAAACTTTACCTGTTAAACAAAAGAGGTGCCAACAAAGGGCAAATGAAAAAGGGAGCGGTCAGTACTGTGGCCAGTACACGACGAGTCTTAGAATTCGGCGACTCTCGCCTACATAGGTATGGTGGACTGAAGCGACAGCGAAGCATGTACTAAACAACCTAACTCGATACAATTATCGGCTACCAGAGAGGGATAAGAAAGACCTATTCGGAGCCAACCTGATACTAACACCAAACATACCCATCCTGGTATTTCCCCCTCGAGACCAAACGAGGAAGTCATTCCGTGGAAACTCACACAATTGATAGTATTATTCATTCATTCCGTGGTGGTTATCCAACTTACTAGTCATTATAGGTCCAAGACAATTTATAACAGTAATTCTTTAGTTATAGTTGTCTATGATTGGGAAACCGTGCTCGATGTCATCCATAACCGCGGATGATGTCTGCAAGTGCACAAATCGTTTGTAGCTAGTTTTGAAGTATAGATATCGATCCCACAGGGAGCCCAAAGGTAAGTGTTTATGAATGACGTCTCTATCACACTCAAAGTTGTCACAATTCTTCGAGTGAATTAACTGCAAGTGTGGAAATAAGAATGAAATTTGGATTAAACTGGATGTATTTAAATAAAACTAAAATGTAAACTTCAGGAATAAAAAGGATAAAAGTAAAGAACGATTCGATTGTTTGTGGTTTTCTGCAAATGCCAAATAAGGCGCGGGGAGATACAGTTCATGGTGATAGTGACTATGCCAGGTGGACGAATGATAAATGTAACAATTATAATCTTATAGATATATGTGTAGGCGAGCAACCCATAATTAGTCGGAAATCCTCTTGGTATATTTCATCCCAACTTCAATAATCCTACTAGTCTGTTACCAAAACCATGGTTAGTCATTAGACGATTAATATCCTTCAGGTTGCTTAGCAATTAAGCTATTTGGATTGGACTAATGCAATAAGCACAGTGGTTCCTCGTGATCCTCAAGTCAAACTAGTTTCCCATTGATATCCCTGTGTCACCCAAGGGTCGCTGGTCTGCTAGCAATCAAGATCCTATCTATGTAGAACAAAGCATCATATTGTTTGGGCCCTTAATTGGACAACAAGCATTTGGCATCCCACAGATAGTCAAGCACACATAATATAGTAATTTGAATCAATCACAAACTAATGGAAATATATGGAGGCACATCACATCTCACCAATCCCTTACATCTCCCACACCCAAGGAACTTACTCAAACATGAGAGAAGAAAGCATCATAGATATAATTAAATAAAGGGAGTTCTTCTCGATATTACCGTGGAGATACACAATAAGAATAGAAAAGTAATCCAACACAATTCAAGATAGGAAGAAACAATCTCAAACCCTAATCTTGTAAAGTGAAGATCTCTCTCTCTCTCAAGTACAAGTAATGGCTATGAGGGTGTGATGGCTAGGAGGTCGAAGATCGTGGAGCAAGATGAAGAACGTCTTCCCCTTCTTCTCCGGATCTCTTCTTTTTCCTCTCTAGATGGGATGGCGGCTGATGTGTTATGATTACGTCCCCCGTCTCTTCATGAAAGTTGTCCCTTTTGACAAGACAGAGGCGGCGGCGACTATACAGCAGGAACTATATGGCCAGAAAAATATTCCCGCCGTATAATTGCTCATTAAAGCTACTGTATGCCTCCCTTGATTGCTTCCAAAAAGAGACTTGCTTGTTTTCACCTGAATATTGCGTTTCTCTTGTTAAAACCTTCTATTGATGTTCAGAACCTGAAACACACATTAAAAACCAAGTTTTCTTCGCTACTGAAGTATTAGCGTTACGTAAAGCTAGAAAACGATCAAATCCAGAAGAAAACCATCAATAAAAACCATCAAAAATATGTTGAATCTAACAGCTATCAGCGGACACGGCTTTTCAAAAAGGTTTAACCCTATAGGGGTGCACCAAAATATCCACACGCACTTCCACCCTGTTTGCTAGATGAATTAACATACACCCATCAGGGTCGACGGGGCTTCAGACACGACGTGTTCCCAAATTCAAAGCAAGTACATGGGGGCCACCCAAAAGAGCTACCCATAGGAGGTATAGCTAATCCTCGTACGGACCCTGAGGTTGTGTGGACTAGTCACACGAGCTGAGGCCATACACAATATATTCCCATGATAGAGTGCCGCACCTACGCAACAGTAATAAACGCTCATCGAGCAATAGGTAATAAACATCTCACAGCTAGGATTTCCAGAAGAAGATGCCATTCGTTTGATGAGAAATAAAAAGGAACATGGCATGGCATAGGTACGGTAGGTAACGTATAAATCCCAAACCAATTTTGTGGCCCCCTGTATAGTACTTCGAAATCAGGTAATAAGCCAATAGGGGTTCCCATTCACCCTGCATGTGGTTAGCGCGCTCGATCTCGGAACATGTGTCAAGAACTTTGGTCCTAGGTGGATACAAGTGGGCAGGATAATAACCAAATCTCAACTATTACCCACCGGTGCCTCTGCATTATATATATTTCTAGCATTTTAATTAACAAGTTATAATGGTGGAACGTCGATGACGCGAAGCAACACCTGAGCAGCAACTATGACTTGCAAGGCCAACTGTCTATCAGACATCAGGCAATAGGAGGTGTCCAATGCTATATACAAGCTGCAAGGAATATAAATGGTACGAGAACTAAAACATCACAACATGGATATCAATAGATCAATAGGAGGAAGTAAAGACTATAAATGAAAAATGGGTAGAAAGCGGGATATTGCTCGCCTTTGAAACATAGCCGAAGGTTCATCCGAAGAACGGGTCGAAGCTCGCATCAACTCAACATCCTAATCCGTGAAGAAGCAAAGCACTAAAAGAAACACCGGATGGACTATTTAATACTACGGCAAAAGATCGGGCATGTTCATCATATGATGCATGACATGGCAAAGATGCAATGCAACTAGGCAACATTAAGCGGAATCGGGATCCCGAAAATTAATTACAAGGTTCAAATTATTTAGGTACCCACAATTTAAATGTTCATTTAACAAGGAAAAACATGGTATCGGTTCGCTACACAAATTTAAATGGAGCCAACATAAGACTAGAATGACCCGCATATAGTATCCATATTTAATTATGAGGTGAATTGGCATGATGCTCCCAAATCACATGATATATGTGCAAGCATGAACAATGAAATATGCAGAAATTTATATAGATGGCATTTATAAAATAGGACTTCGAGAAAGGGGTCACACATTTAGTGTCGAGGATCTTGGTCTGGGGGGTTCAGGTTTGACGAGATCGGTCTTCAGATCCTCGGGATCAGGGCTTTGGATCCGTGAAGGAGGTCTTGGAATTTGGCATCAGTTACTTCAGTGAACTCCACCATCGGTGTCAGACGATCCTCGAGTAGCACCGTCCTTGGCCGTGGTCGTACTTAGGTTCTGGCTTGTCGCTCTTGTCGCATGGCGTGTCTCGGATAGCTGCATCATCACAATAATATTCCTCGAGCATTGAAACCAGAGGCTTACCACACTAGCACCATTCTCACACCACCACACCACAAACCGTATCACCACTCCACATCTTTGCATCAGGAGTCGGGGATCTGGGACAAAAAGAACCATAGGTGCAGCGAGCAAAAAGGGCATAGATGCACCAAACGCAGAAGAATACCATCTTAAACACATAGCACTGTAGGGAATCACCACTTGTGATAGCTTTACACGCCCAGTAATACAAGGGTGCATGTGAAGGTGCATGATACGTTGCAAATGTATCTATAATTTTTGATGTTCCATGCTTGGTTTTTATCTACTTTCTTATGTTTTTTACCACTTTGGAGTACTTTCTATACTCTTTCTTGGACTAACCTATTAACAAGAGCCACAGTGCCAGCGGCTTGTTTTCTGCTATTTTTGGTTCGAGGAAAGTCAGAAAATGAAAATTGTCGGAATTGGACGGGACAAAAGCCAAAATCAGTTTTTCACCGAGGGACACACGGAGCTAGAATACGAGACGGAGAGGGGCCAGGAGCGCCACACCACCTGGCCGTGAGGCCAAGCCTGGCCCGCGCTAGTGGTGGTCTGGCCGCCTCAGGCACCCCCTCGGCCTCCCCTTTCGCCTATAAGATGCCTCCAATACAGAAACCCTAAGGACCCAATAAAAATTCCACGAAAGAGTCTGTAGCCACCGTCATCTCCATCCGTAGATCAGGAGGGATCTGAAGCTCTTCCCGGCACCCTGCCGGAGGGGAGAATTCACCCTGGAGGCCTTCTTCATCACCATGCAAGCCTTCGGTGTGATGCGTGAGTAGTTCATCTCTGGACTATAGGTCCATGTAGTAGCTAGATGGCTGGTTCTTCTCCTTTGTGCTATCATGTTTAGATCTTGTGAACTCTGTTCATGATGAAGATCATCTATTTGTAATTCCTATATGTTGTGTTGCGGGGATCCGATGGATATTGAGATGCTATTTCTGATTGATTATTGATTCTATCATGTCTTTGTTATTTGTGATCTTGCATGCTCTCCGTTGTTAGTAGATATCTCCGCCGAGTAGATGCTAGCAACTTCAAGAGGGAGTATTTATGCTCGATAGTGGGTTCATGCCTCTAGTACTCTAGGGAAGTGACAGAAATATCTAAGGTACTAGATGTGCTGTTGCTACTAGGGACAAAACAACAATCCTTTGTTCATAGAACAATCGTATTGTTTACTTTACACGCAATGTGTAATGCAATTATCTGTTGCTTGCAACTTAATACTGGAGGGGGTTTGGATGATAACCGGAAGGTGGATTATTAGTCATAGATGCAGTTGGATTATGGTCTATGTATAATGTTGTAATGCCCAATCAAATCTCATAGGAGTCAAGATGATTAGTATATGCATGTATGCTCTCTCGATGTTTGTCAATTGCCCTGCTGTAATTTGTTCACCCAACATGTCATCTATCTTAAGGAGAACCACCAATAGTGAACTATGGACCTCGGTCCTTTCTTTTACTTTCAATCTACAACTGTTTACTGCTTTCTGTTTACTTTCTGCAAACTATTACTTTCTTCCACACAATATGTTTAATCCTTTGTTTTCAGCAAAACCGGTGAGATTGACAACCTCACTATAAGTTGGGCGCAAAGTTCTATGGTTGTGTTGTGCAGGCTTCCACGTTGCTGCTGGCACCGGTAGTGCTCCCTGCCAAAGTCCAGCTAGCAACACCTTTGAGGTCTTTCCTTGCTCCTACTGGATTGATAACCTTGGTTTCATAACTGAGGAAAACTTACTGTTGTACTCATCATACCTCCTCTTGGGGTTCCCGAACGAGCTCCTTAATACACGAGTCAGCAAGTATATTTTTTGGCGCCGTTGCCGGGGAGTCAAGGACATCTTCACAAGGGGAGTCCCTCGTAAGCAATCTCTTTACTTTGTTGTTTTTGTTTTTCTTAGTTTATTTTTGCTTTGTTTGCTTGTTTCTTTATCAAAAACACAAAAAATTAGTTTTACTAGTTTGCTTTCTTTATTAAAATCACAAAAAATGACTACTCTTGAAAACACTAAGTTGTGTGACTTCACTAGCACCAACGACAATGATTTTATGTGCACACCTATTGCTCCACCTGTTCCTAAAGCTACTTTCTTTGAAATAAAACTTGCTTTACTCAATCTTGTTATGAGAGAACAATTTCTTGGTATTGGTAATGAAGATGCTGCTGCTCATCTAAATAACTTTGTTGAACTTTGTGAGATGCAAAAGCATAGGGATGTAGATGGGGATATTATTAAGCTTAAATTGTTTCCTTTCTCTTTGAGAGGAAAAGCTAAAGAATGGTTGAATTCCTTAACTAGGAATAATATTGATTCTTGGACTAAATGCAAAGATGCTTTCATTGGAAAATACTATCCTCTTGCTAAGATTATATCTATGAGAAGTGAAATAATGAAGTTTAAACAATCTGATAATGAACATGTTGCTCAAGCTTGGGAAAGAATGAAATCTTTGGTAAAGAATTGGCCCACTCATGGACTGACTGCTTAGATGATTATCCAAACTTTTTATGTAGGATTGAACTATTCTTCAAGGAACCTATTGGATTCTGCTGCTGGAGGTACCTTTATGACCATCACTTTGGGTGCTGCAACAAAACTTCTGGACAATATGATGGTTAATTATTCCGAATGGCATACTGAGAGAGCTCCACAAGCTAGGAAGGTGAATTCTGTTGAAGAAACCTCCTCTTTGAGTGATGAAATTGATATTATTATGTCTATGCCTGTTAATGGGAAAGCCCATATTGATCCAAATAATGTTCCTTTGGCTTCTTTGGTTGCTCAAGAAGAGCAAGTTGATGTGAACTTCATAAGAAATAATAATTTTGGCAACAATGCTTATAGGAACAATTTTGGTAACAACAATTATAAGCCATATCTACCCAACAATGGTAATGCTTATGAAAATTCTTACAACAATAATAAGAGTGCTCCCTCTGAACTTGAAGTTATGCTTAAAGAGTTTATTACTAAACAAACTGCTTTCAATAAAACTATTGAGGAAAAACTCTCTAATGCTGAAAGAAATATAACATCTTTGGATGAAACTCAATCTTCTTTGAATAAAATGGCTGCTAAACCTGAAACTAATGATAATCCCTTTGCAGCTACTAATGCCATACAAGTAAGAATTGATGAAAATGTTAGACTATTAGCTGAATTACATGCTAAGTGGGAAAGAGAAGATGAAATTGCTAGAAACATTAGTGTTTCTACTATCACCACCACTAGTGTTGAGGCTAGTAATAGTTCTACTACTTTAGATGATAAAGTTTACTTTGATCTTGATGGTTGCAATATCTCTGAAGTTATTAAGTTCCTACAAAATCTTGCTAAAAGTCCTAATGCTAGTGCTATGAACATGGCCTTTACAAAACACATTACCGATGCTCTCATAAAGATTAAGGAAGAAAAGATGAAACATAAAGCTTCTATTCCTATAAAACAAGAGGATGGTTGGGAACCCATCATTAATATGAAAGTGAATGACTTTGATTTCAAAGCTTTGTGTGATCTTGATAGTAGTGTTTCTATTATGCCTAGAAGGATTTATGGTATGCTTGATTTGCCTCCTCTTGAAGATTGTTATTTGAATGTCCCACTTAATGATAATGCTAAAAAGAAACTCATGGGGAGTATTAATGATGTTCTTATTATGGTTAAAAATGCCTATCTCCCTGTTGATTTCTATGTTTTGGATGTTGAATGCAATGCTTCTTGTCCTATTACTTTGGGAAGACCTTTTCTGAGAACTATTGGTGCCATTATTGATATGAAAGAAGGCACCATTAAATATCAACTCCCACTCAAGAAAGGTATAGAACACTTCCCTAAGAAGAGAGAGAAGATTTATTTTTCCTCTCCTATGAAAACAAATTTTGCTCTTAATGCTTCTTCATTTGAGAACACTTGATTCTTTTTCTTGCTTCTTATGCCTAATTTAAAGGCGTTAAAGAAAAGTACTTATTGGGAGATAACCCAAAAGTCTTAGATGAGTCTTGGAAGTTATTACCTCTGTAATAACTGCTCCTTATCCTTTTTATTTTCTTTTTGTGCCAAGAGTAACCTCTAATGAGAGAGAAGTAATGATTGGGAAAGTTGCTGTCGCAAAACAGATTTTTGTGCTTCACCGTACAAATTCGTGTAAAATCTCTGTATGTCGTTTTGAGGCGTGAAGTTTTATGCTTCTGCCCTAGTTGTTATCTAACTTTCGTTAGTTCAACGCTTTTTGATTTGAGAAACAGAAGGTCTTCGAAAAAATTTGTTTTTACCTGCTGGTCTGTTTTGACAGAATTCTGCCATTATTTGCATTTGCTTCTTGTTGGTTCCTTTTTGAGTTCTTTTGGGGAATTGAGATTTTTGAGGGAAGTGCTACAGTAGCTTGTGTTTTAATGGAAGTTTTATTGGTGTTGAAACTGAACCTAAAGATTTATTATCTTGAGTGCACTAATGTTGCTAATAAAGATTGTGTGAAGTTTTGTATGAAGGAAAAAATTTAGGTGTATGGAGGGAATGATGTAATGAGATGAAAAATGGACTAAAGCTCAAGCTTGGGGATGCCACCCCGTGTCACCCCAAGAAATATTCAAGAGGTACAAGCGTCAAAGCTTGGGGATGCCCAAGGCATCCCCTTCTTCATCAATAAAAACCCCTGGTTTCTTCCAAACACTTCATTTTTATTGTTTCATGCACAGTTGTGTTGTTCTTGGAGCGTCTTCTTCTTTGTTTTTTGTTTTTGGTTTTTGTTTGCTTGGTTTTCTTAGTTGGCTGAATAAATTGGTTGGACCCCCTCTTTCATACATTGGTTTTCAAATAGTTTGGTTTGGATTGGAAAAGAGTAGGAAAAGTTCATGCTTAAGTGGTAAAGAGAGCTTGTTTTTGACTATGGCCTATGCTTTGTCATGCCATGCTTTATATTGTTTTGGCTTTATGCTTAGTGATCTTTGCTGTAGCATGACATGTTATAAACAATTGATATTTCTTAATGTGCATTTGAAGAATCATGCGTTGTTTTAGCATATTAAAGCATAGTATTGTGGAATTCTCCTTTGATGCTTTATTTGGGTTGACTTGGCGCATTCTCACACCATGTTATAACTATCCCAAGTCACCATAAGCCTTTATGATCCTTTAGTTTTCAACTTGTAGTATCACTTTATGCTTTGATTAATGATGTTTTGTCTCTCTGCATGATTATGGCCATTATTGCTCTCTTAGTTGGTCGCTCCCAGTCTTTTGCTAGCCTCCATAACCAAGTATGAGTTCCACTCATGCATCCAACTCCTAAAACCAAGTTATTCCAAAGAGTCCACCATACCTACCTATTAGCATTTGCTATTCCAAGTATATTCATGTTTTTATCTACCTTCCTAATTAAACTTGTTATGAGAAAACTAGTGATTAAAGCTCTCACAAACTTGATGGCACACTTTACTTTTATTGCCCTTAATAAACTTGAACCATTGCATATGCTTGCACTTATATGTTGGGGATTAGCAGAACCATGTTGACATGGGGAACGCTTTCAACATTGCACTTGTACTTTGTACCTAGTTGATATCATGCTCTTTTGTCTATGGATGTCGTCGGTGTGAAATCAAAGGGAAGCTTGTAAGTCCATGGAGTTATGTATGTGTGTTAGAGAAATGCCTGGGCCGCCAGTCTAATCCATGCCTAATCATGGTGGAAATCTGCAGCGTAACCATAATGCGATGTCTATGAAGCATTCCTCTTATAAAAAAGAGTGAGATATTGAGAAAAAGAGAAAAAGAAAAAAAAGAGATATGAGAAAAGAGAGAAAAAAAGCACCATTTTCCCATGGTAAATAAGAAGATTGTTGAGATGCTCGTTGTCTGCTTGCCTTGTCATTTTGATATGGGGATTCTTCCGTATCATCGGGAAAGGGGTACCCCGTTGGCGGTTCTCTATGATACACATTTACTTACTATGACAAGAACTTACTTTGGTAACTAAACTTGAGTAGCATGAGGAGCAGCCCTCGTATTCAAGGGACATGAGATTTCCAGCTTATACTTTGTCAAGCATATACTCCATAGTTTGTCCACTTTAACCTTAATCACTTCAAGATGCTTATGATAGGGGAAATGAGAGCTGAAAGCTAATAAGTACCATAATTTGTGGAAGCTCTTTATGAAACTTGAATCCCTACTTCCTTCTATGAAGGCCTTTCTTTTAATTTTATGTTGAGTCTCCACCTTCTATCTTTATGCACCTATTGAGAGAGCATAGTGGTCATTCCTAGTTCTATGTGCATTGTCCCATGACTTGTTGATTGATGCATAACTTTGATATTGCTTGTTCTTAAACTATTTGTATATAGTCACCCTTATAAACTTTGAAGGTGTCTTATGCATTTATGTTTGCTACTCTATGAGGGACAAGCTGAATGCCATTATGCTATGTTTTCTTTATGTGAAACAAACAAACGTCTTGCAAAGCATTGTTATTCATGAATCTTTTGTTTGTGCCTTTTCATGTTGCAACATAGTTGCTATGTCTTATTGTTAGAACTTTATCTTGCATGCTATGGTAAAGTACTATGATCCCATCTATCAATGTTTTACAAATACTTTGATCAAGTTTATGATGGTGCATGTCAACTCAAAAATTATTCTTTCATTTTATCACTTACCTACTCGAGGACGAGCATGAGTTAAGCTTGGGGATGTTGATGTTGGAGATATGCCCAAGAGGCAATAATAAAAGTGGTTATTATTATATCTTTGTGTTTATGATGAAAGTTTACATCCCATGATGTAATTGTATTATAAGGAAACACTAATACATGTGTGTTTTGTAAACATAAAAGAGTCCCTAGTAAGCCTCTTGTTAAACTAGTTTGTTGATTAATTGATGATCATAGTTTCCTGATCATGGACATTGGATGTCATTAATAACAAGGTTATATCATTAGGAGAATGATGTAATGGACACACACACCCATAGTAAGCGTAGCATAAGATCAAGTCATTAAGTTCACATTGCTATAAGCTTTCGATACATAGTAACCTAATCCTTCGACCATGAGGTTGTGTTAATCACCATCACCGGATGGGTACTTTGATGACATCAAACACCACTTCGTAACTGGGTGGTTATAAAGGTGTCATTGGGTATTCTAAAAGTATGTGTTGAAGCGCATGGACCAAGATTGGGATTTGTCCATCCATATGACGGATAGATATGCTCTGGGCCCTCTCGGTGGAATGTCATCTAGTTAGCTTGCAAGCATGTGACTAGGTCACAAGGGATGGCATAACACGGAACGAGTAAAGAGTGCTTATCAGTAACAAGGTAGAACTAGGTATGGAGATACCGACGATCAAACCTCGGATAAGTAGAGTATCGCGTGACAAAGGGAATTGGTTTCGTATGTTAATGGTTCTATCGATCACGAAGTCATCCTTGAGTATGTGGGAGCCGTTATGGATCTTCAGATCCCGCTGATGGTAATTGATCGGAGAGGTGTCTTCATAATGTCCACTTATTCACGAACCGTAGGGTGACACACTTAAGGTTCGAAGTTGTTTTAAGTAGATATTGAATGTGCGTTGGAGACCAAATGTTGTTCGGAGTCTCGGATTGGATCCGAGACATCACGAGGAGATCCGGAATTGTCCGGAGAATAAGATTCATATAATGGGGATCATTTTCTAAGTTAGGAAATGTTCCAGAGTGTTTGTATGGGGATTCTAGAAGGTTTCGGAATGTTCCGGAAGGTTCTAGAAGATATCTTGGAGTTTATTTGAAAACCGAGATAAGATAAGATAAGATAAGGGGAGTTTAAAGGGGAAACTTGGGGGAAGGACTCTCCCCAAGCTCCCTAGTGCAAGCCGTTCTAAGGGGTGGGCCTAGGGGTGGGAACCCTAGGCCACACCCCTCCCTCTATATATAGAGGGGTGGAGGCGCCACCCCTCCTTGCCCCCTCTCACTCCAAACCTTAGCCGCCTCTCTCTTCCTCTTTCCATCTGCTCCGGCTTAGGCGAAGCCCTGCAGAATTCTCTACTCCACCACCGTCACCACGCCGTCGTGCTGCTGGGATTGCGTGGAGAAGATCTACTACCTCCGCTGCTCGTTGGAACGGGGAGAGGAAGGTCTGCTTCGACTCCGCACGTGTGACCGTCTGAAGCGCAATCTAATGGCGCCGGAAGGATCATCTACTCGATCTTGAGATCGGCAAGTGATCGACTACATCAACCACGAGATCTGATCTCGAACAAGGCCTTGGAAACTACAAGGGTTAGTACAGATCTATCTCGTTGCACTTGTCTAATAGATTAGATCTTGGCTTTTATCTAGATTAGATCTGGGTTTTGTTCGTTCTTGCGGTAGAAATTTTTTGTTTTCCATGCTACGAACCCATCAGTGGTATCAGAGCCTTGTCTATGCGTAGATCTGTTGCACGAGTAGAACACAATGGTGTTGTGGGCGTTGGTGCTCGTGCCGTCTTTTGCTATGTGTACTTTGCATCTTGCGGTATGGTGGGATGAAGCGGCTCGGGCTAACATTACATGTCATCGCACATGAGACTTGCTCCACGCTTGACGTGCAACTTGCTTTGCACAAGTGGCTTTGCGGGTGTCTGTCTCTCCCATCATAGTATAGATCAAATCTACACTTTGCACTTGATAGCACTTGTATCAACGTTGTGGTTCAGTTTCGTAGGTAAGATCCGTTCTTATTCGAAAGCCCCAAACCACGTAAAACTTGCAAAGAAAATTAGAGGCGTCTAACTTGTTTTTGCAGGGGTTTTGTGATGTGATATGGCCATCATGTGATTGTCATTATATTTGATGTATGCAATGTTCCTTGTTGTAATATGGCAACCGGCAGGAGACTAATGGTTGTCTTTAATTCTGTTAAGACCTGCGTGTCTATTCATCTTGTAATAGCTTTATTCCAAGTAGTTGTAATAGTTGCTTGTGATGATGGACAACCATGAAGCGGCGCCACTGACCTTGACGCAATGCTGGTGATGATGGAGATCATGTCCGTGCTTTGGAGATGGAGATCAAAGGCACAAGGAGAAAGGGCCATATCATATCACATTAATTATGAATTTCCTGTGATGTTAATACTTTATGCATCTTGTATTGCTTAGATCGTGACGGTAGCATTATAAGATGATCCCTCTCACTAAATATCAAGTAATAAAAGTGTTCGTCCTTAGTTGGCACCGTTGCTAAGACTCGTCGTTTCGAAGCATCTCGTGATGATCGGGTGTGATAGATTCTACGTGTGCATACAACGGGTGCAAGCCAGATTTGCACATGCGGAAACTAAGGTTAATCTTGACGAGCCTAGCATGTATAGACATGGTCTCGGGACATGGAATACCGAAAGGTAGAACATGGGTCATATGAATGATATGATGAACATGAAGATTGTTCGCCGATGAAACTACATCTTCTCTCGTGAAGATCGGACTTGGTGTAGTGGACTTGGTTCATGTGATCACTAAGACAATGTGAGGGATGTTGTTTTGAGTGGGAGTTCACCTAGTTAATTTAAGAATTAAAATTGAACTCAATTTATCATAAACTTAGTCTAAACTACTTGCAAATTTGTTGTAGATTATGGCAAACCTCTCCATCAATTTCAATGCGTTCCTAGAGAAAGAAAAACTTAAGAACAATGGAAGCAACTTCACGGACTGGCTCCGTGGTCTGAAGATTGTCCTTAGGGCTGGTCAGATGACCTATGTGCTCGATGCACCGCTAGGTGACCCACCTGCAGAAGATGCCACCGATGACGTAAAAAATGTTTAGGCCACTCGGAAAAATCATTACTCCACAGTTCAGTATGCCATCCTGTACGGTCTAGAAACAGAGCTTTAGAAGCGCTTTGAGCACCACGACCCGTTCGAGATCATTAAGGATCTCAAGCTCATTTTTGAGACTCACGCGGCCGTGGAGAGCTATGAGGCCTCCGAAAAGTTCTTTACCTGCAAGATGGAAGAGGGAAGCTCCGTTAGCGAGCACGTGCTCACCATGTCTAGGCACGCAAACAAGCTCCAAGAGTTGGGGATAACGATTCCTAATGAGTTAGGGATTCACCGTGTCCTCCAATCACTGCCACCGAGTTATAAGAACTTTGTGATGAACTACAATATGCACTGCATGAACAAGACGTTGCCTGAACTATCGTCCATGCTGAAAACTGCTGAAGTGGAGATCAAGAAGGAGCACCAAGTGTTGATGGTCAATAAGACCACCAATTTCAAGAAACAGGGCAAGCCTAAGAACAAGGGCAACTTCAAGAAGGACGGCAAGAAAGCTGCCGCACCTGCTAAGAAGCCCAAGGCTGGTCCTAAGCCTGAAACTGAATGCTTCTACTGCAAGGGTGCTGGTCACTGGAAGCGTAACTGCACCAAGTACCTGGCAGATCTGAAGAACGGCAACATCAAGAAGAAAGGTATATTCGATATACATGTTATTGATGTGTATCTTACTAGTAATCGTAGTAGTGCCTGGGTATTTGATACTGGTTCGGTTGCTCATATTTGTAACTCGAAACAAGAGCTGCGGAATAAACGAAGACTGGCGAGAGACAAGGTGATGATGCGCGTTGGAAATGGCTCCAAGGTTGATGTGATCGCCGTCGGCACGCTCCCTCTATATCTACCTTCGGGATTAGTTTTAAATTTAAATAATTGTTATTTGGTGCCTGCGTTAAGCATGAACATTATATCTGGATCTTGTTTATTGCGAGACGGTTACTCGTTTAAGTCCGAGAATAAAGGTTGTTCGATTTATATGAGTAATATCTTTTATGGTAATGCACCTGAGATGAATGGTTTATTCTTACTGAATCTCGATAGTAGTGATACACATGTTCACAACATAGATGCTAAACGAACAAAACTGAATGATAATTCTACATACATGTGGCACTGTCGTCTTGGTCACATTGGAGTGAAGCGTATGAAGAAACTCCATTCTGATGGACTTCTTGAATCACTTGATTTTGAATCACTTGAAAGATGCGAAGCATGTCTAATGGGAAAAATGACTAAGACTCCATTCTCTGGAATAATGGAGCGAGCTACAGACTTATTGGAAATAATACATACCGATGTGTGCGGACCAATGAGTGTAGCATCGCGTGGTGGATATCGTTATGTTCTCACTTTCACGGATGACTTAAGTAGATATGGGTATGTCTACTTTATGAAACATAAGTCCGAAACTTTCGAGAAGTTTAAGGAATTTCAAAGTGAAGTGGAAAATCATCGTAACAAGAAGATTAAGTTTCCGCGTTCTGACCGCGGAGGTGAATATCTAAGTTATGAGTTTGGCATGCATTTAAAGAAATGTGGAATACTTTTGCAGTTGACACTGCCGGGAACACCACAGTGTAATGGTGTGTCCAAACGTCGTAATCGAACTCTCTTAGATATGGTTCGGTCTATGATGTCTCTTACAGATTTACCACTATCGTTTTGGGGCTATGCATTAGAGACAGCCGCATTCACTTTAAATAGGGCACCATCTAAATCCGTTGAAACGACACTGCATTTAATTGTGGTTTGGCAAGAAACCTAAGTTGTCGTTCCTTAAAGTTTGGGGTTGCGAAGCGTATGTAAAGAAGTTACAACCTGATAAGCTAGAACCCAAAGCGGAGAAATGCGTCTTCATAGGATACCCTAAAGAAACAATTGGGTATACCTTCTATCATAGATCCGAAGGCAAAGTTTTCGTTGCCAAGAATGGATCCTTTCTTGAGAAGGAGTTTCTCTCGAAAGAAGTGACTGGAAGGAAAGTAGAACTCGACGAGGTTATTGAACCTTCTCTCGGGGTTGAGAGTAGCGCAGCACCGGAAGATGTTTTTGTGCCGCCTGCACCAACTGGAGAGGAAGCTAATGATGGTGATCATGAAACTTCGAACGAAGTTACTGCTGAACCTCGCAGGTCAACGAGGGTTCGTACCACTCCTGAGTGGTATGACTCTGCCTTGAACGTCATGTTGGTGGACAACATTGATGACCCTGCGACGTATGAAGAAGCTATGGTGAGCCCAGATTCCGACAAATGGCTAGAAGCCATGAAATCCGAAATGGGATCCATGTACGAAAACCATGTATGGACTTTGGTGGACTTACCGGATGGCCGTAAGGCTGTCGAGAACAAATGGATTTTCAAAAGGAAAACAGATGCTGATGGTAATGTTACTGTCTATAAAGCTCGACTTGTCGCGAAAGGGTTCCGACAAATTCAAGGTGTTGACTATGATGAGACTTTCTCACCAGTAGCAAAGCTAAAGTCTGTGAGGATTTTGTTAGCAATTGCTGCATATTTCGATTATGAGATATGGCAGATGGATGTCAAAACGGCGTTCTTTAATGGTGACATTGAGGAAGAGTTGTACATGGTACAACCCAAGGGTTTTGTCGATCCTAGTAAAGCTGACAAGGTATGCAAACTTCAGGGCTCCATTTATGGACTGAAGCAAGCATCCCGAAGTTGGAATCAACGTTTTGATAAAGTAATCAAAAACTTTGGATTTATACAAACTTATGGAGAAGCTTGTATTTACAAGAAAGTGAGTGGGAGCTCTGTAGCATTCCTGGTACTATATGTAGATGACATATTGTTGATTGGGAACGATATAGAACTTCTTAATAGCGTCAAAGCCTATTTGAATAATAGTTTTTCAATGAAGGATCTTGGCGAAGCGGCATATATTATAGGCATCAAGATTTATAGAGATAGATCAAGACGCCTACTAGCGCTTTTACAAAGTACATACTTGGACAAAGTTCTAAAGAAGTTTAGAATGGAAGAGAGCAAGAAAGGGTTCGTGCCCATGTTGTCAGGTAAGACCTTAAGTAAGACTCAAAGTCCAGCTACGGCAGAAGATAGAGAGAAGATGAATAATGTTCCCTATGCCTCAGCCATAGGTTCTATCATGTATGCCATGTTGTGTACAAGACCGGATATAGCACATGCTGTTAGTTTGACTAGCAGATATCAAAGTGATCCTGGAATGGAGCACTGGACAGCGGTCAACAATATCCTTAAGTACCTAAATAGGACTAAGGATATGGTTCTTTCTTATGGAGGTGATGAACAGCTTGTTGTAGCGATTACACGATGCTAGTTGGAACACCGATCCAGATGACTCAAAGTCACAGTCTGGATACGTATTTATTTTGAATGGTGCTGCAGTGAGCTGGAGGAGTGCCAAGCAAAGTGTTGTGGCGAAATCTTCAACTGAATCGGAATACATAGCTGCTTCGGAGGCTGCACAAGAAGCCATATGGATGAAGGAGTTCATTACTGAACTTGGCGTGGTTCCTAGTGCGTTGGACCCGATGGCCATCTACTGTGACAACACAGGTGCCATAGCTAATGCACAGGAGCCAAGGTCACATAGCAAGCTGAAGCACATCAAGCTACGTTTCCATGCTATTCGCGAGTATGTCCGAGATGGTGACATAAAGATTTGCAAAGTACACACTGATCTGAATGTGGTAGATCCGTTGACTAAACCTCTCCCTAGAGCAAAGCATGACCAACACCAGAACGCCATGGGTGTTAGGTATATTACCATGTAATCTAGATTATTGACTCTAGTGCAAGTGGGAGACTGTTGGAGATATGCCCAAGAGGCAATAATAAAATTGGTTATTATTATATCTTTGTGTTTATGATGAAAGTTTACATCCCATGCTGTAATTGTATTATAAGGAAACACTAATACATGTGTGTTTTGTAAACATAAAAGAGTCCCTAGTAAGCCTCTTGTTAAACTAGTTTGTTGATTAATTGATGATCATAGTTTCCTGATCATGGACATTGGATGTCATTAATAACAAGGTTATATCATTTGGAGAATGATGTAATGGACACACACACCCATAGTAAGCGTAGCATAAGATCAAGTCATTAAGTTCACATTGCTATAAGCTTTCGATACATAGTAACCTAATCCTTCGACCATGAGGTTGTGTTAATCACCATCACCGGATGGGTACTTTGATGACATCAAACACCACTTCGTAACTGGGTGGTTATAAAGGTGTCATTGGGTATTCTGAAAGTATGTGTTGAAGCGCATGGACCAAGATTGGGATTTGTCCATCCATATGATGGATAGATATGCTCTGGGCCCTCTCGGTGGAATGTCATCTAGTTAGCTTGCAAGCATGTAACTAGGTCACAAGGGATGGCATAACACGGAACGAGTAAAGAGTGCTTATCAGTAACAAGGTAGAACTAGGTATGGAGATACCGACGATCAAACCTCGGATAAGTAGAGTATCGCGTGACAAAGGGAATTGGTTTCGTATGTTAATGGTTCTATCGATCACGAAGTCATCGTTGAGTATGTGGGAGCCGTTATGGATCTCCAGATCCCGCTGATGGTTATTGATCGGAGAGGTGTCTTCATCATGTCCACTTATTCACGAACCGTAGGGTGACACACTTATGGTTTGAAGTTGTTTTAAGTAGATATTGAATGTGCGTTGGAGAACGAATGTTGTTTGGAGTCTCGGATTGGATCCGAGACATCACGAGGAGATCTGGAATTGTCCGGAGAATAAGATTCATATAATGGGGATCATTTTCTAAGTTAGGAAATGTTCCAGAGTGTTTGTATGGGGATTCAAGAAGGTTTCGGAATGTTCCGGAAGGTTCTAGAAGATATCTTGGAGTTTATTTGAAAACCGAGATAAGATAAGATAAGATAAGGGGAGTTTAAAGGGGAAACTTGGGGGGAAGGACTCTCCCCCCAAGCTCCCTAGTGCGCCGGCCCTAAGGGGTGGGCCTAGGGGTGGGAACCCTAGGCCACACCCCTCCCTCTATATATAGAGGGGTGGAGGCGCCACCCCTCCTTGCCCCCTCGCACTCCAAACCTTAGCCGCCTCTCTCTTCCTCCTTCCATCTGCTCCGGCTTAGGCGAAGCCCTACAAAATTCTCTACTCCACCACCGTCACCACGCCGTCGTGCTGCTGGGATTGCGTGGAGAAGATCTACTACCTCCGCTGCTCGCTGGAACGGGGAGAGGAAGGTCTGCTTCGACTCCGCACGTGTGACCGTCTGCGGAAGCGCTGCCGGAACGCGGCGCCGGAAGGATCATCTACTCGATCTTGAGATCGGCAAGTGATCGACTACATCAACCACGAGATGCAATCTCGAACAAGGCCTTGGAAACTACAAGGGTTAGTACAGATCTATCTCGTTGCACTTGTCTAATATATTAGATCTTGGCTTTTATCTAGATTAGATCTGGGTTTTGTTCGTTCTTGCGGTAGAAATTTTTTGTTTTCCATGCTACGAACCCATCAGTTGATACGTTGCAAACGTATCTATAATTTTTGATGTTCCATGCCTTGTTTTTATCTACTTTCTTATGTTTTGTTCACACTTTCTTGGACTAACCTATTAACAAGATGCCATAGTGCTAGCTGCCTATTTTCTGCTGTTTTTGGTTCCAGGAAAGTCAGAAAATGAATATTCTCGGAATTGGACGGGACAAAAGCCAAATTCAATTTTCACCGAGGGACACACAGAGCCAGAATACGAGACGGAGAGGGGCTAGGGGCCGCCACACCACCTGGCCGCGCGGCCAAGATTGGCCCGCACCAGGGCGTGGTTTGGCCGCCTCGGGCATCCCCTCGGCCTCCGCTTTCGCCTATAAGATGCCTCCGATACAGAAACCCTAAGGACCCAATAAAAATTCCACGAAAGAGTCTGTAGCCGCCGTCATCTCCATCCCTAGATCGGGAGGGATCTGAAGCTCTTCCCAGCACCCTGCCGGAGGGGAGAATTTAGCCTAGAGGCCTTCTTCATCACCATGCAAGCCTCCGGTGTGATGCGTGAGTAGTTCATCTCTGGACTACGGGTCCATGTAGTAGCTAGATGGCTGGTTCTTCTCCTTTGTGCTATCATGCTTAGATCTTGTGAGCTCCGTTCATGATTAAGATCATCTATTTGTAATTCCTACATGTTGTGTTTGCGGGGATCCGATGGATATTGAGATGCTATTTCAGATTGATTATTGATTCTATCATGTCTTTCTTATTTGTGATCTTGCATGCTTTCCGTTGTTAGTAGCTATCTTGGCCTAGTAGATGCTAGCAACTCCAAGAGTTAGTATTCATGCCTCTAGTAATCTGGGGAAGTGACAGAAATCTCTAAGGTACAAGATGTGCTATTGCTACTAGGGATAAAACAACAATCCTTTGTTCATAGAACAATCGTATTGTTTAATTTACACGCAATGCGTAATGCAATTATATGTTGCTTGCAACTTAACACTGGAGGGGGTTCGGATGATAACCTGAAGGTGGATTATTAGTCATATATGCAGTTGGACTACGGTCTATGTATAATGTTGTAATGCCTAATGGAATCTCAAAGGAGTGAAGATGTTTAGTATATGCATGTATTGCTTTCTCGATGTTTGTCAATTTCCCCGCTGTAATTTGTTCACCCAACATGTTATCTATCTTAAGGAGAGCCACCACTAGTGAACTATGGACCCCGGTCCTTTCTTTTACCATCAATCTACAACTATTTACTGCTTTCTGTTTACTTTCTGCAAACTATTACTTTCTTCCACACAATACGTCTAATCCTTTTTTCAGCAAAACCGGTGAGATTAACAACCTCACTGTAAGTTGGGGGCAAAGTTCTGTGGTTGTGTTGTGCAGGTTTCCATGTTGCTGCTGGCGTCGGTACTACGCCCTGCCAAAGTACATCTAGAAACACCTTTGAGGTGTTTCCTTGCTCCTATTGGATTGATAACCTTGGTTTCATCACTGAGGGAAAACTTACTGCTGTACTCATCATACCTTCCTCTTGGGGTTCCCCAACGAGCTCGTTAATACACGAGTCAGCAGCGCAGTGCGGAGAGGGAGACCAGCGGCGGAGGAGGCCATAGGGATATGCAGAAACAACACTTGGCGGCAGCACGACTCCAAACGCGTGCAGCAGCGGGGATGCAGGGTGGCGCGGCGACAGGAAAAGGCCGTCAGCAGGCTCACAGGAGACGAGACGGGATGCAAAGGAAGGCTAGGCACCGAGGCATGGTGGGGTTCGCGAATATTGACGGCACGTCCACGCATGGGCGGCGGCGACTTGGATGGCAGGGCGGCCAAGGAGGAGCTCGGGCGGTGCAACTTGTTGAGCGCCCACAACGGTCTAGGTGGAGTGAGGCGAGAGGGGGTCATAGGGCTCATGGCGTCTACAACGGGGAAGGCGAGCAGCAGTCACAGGGACGCGTGCAGGATTTGGCAAGATGGGGGGCCGCGTGATCGCAGGGTGGTGGGGTTCATTCGGTGTGTCCTGCGTGTTTGTGTGTAGCGTGACAGTGCGGTGTGTGTCACATGGTGGAGTGTGTGGTGTTGTGTATTTGTTGCGTGCCGCTGCATTGCACTGTTGGTTGGTGGCGGCAACGGGGTGGGGTGTTGACTAGGTGTCCTATGGGGTAGGTAAGTTGGGGTTAGGGAGTGGAGGGTGGTGACCGGTGTGGGTCGGGCTTAAGCTAGTGGGGGTCGTAGATGGCCAGTCCCAACGGCTAGCTGCCTCCCCCTAAAAACTTTATTTTTATTTGTTTTATTTGTAAAGACTTTTGCAAAAATATTTTTAGACAAACAAAAATATTCGGGAGGACTGGGGTTTACATTTGAAATAGCGAGGGGGATATTTAGAGAAAAAGATAGGCTTTTAGAGAAATAGTTTTTATGCAAACATATGCATGACATCGTGACGATGCTCAAATGCAATGCAGCATGATGACATGAGCATGCGATCATGACGATGCTCAAAACAAAACACCAAGCGATTTTCTAGTAGTGGTTTTACCTAGGGTGCTATACACGAGGAGGCAACCAGGGGCGTCGGCTAATGAACAATGCATGCAAAGACGCCACGCGTCCCGGGAGGACCACCTACATGTACCATCTCTTCCCTTTCTCTCTCCACCCAGGCCTCCCACCGCCCGCACCAGAGCTCCCATGCTTCTCACCTCCCACCTCCCACCCCTAACCTCCCGCACCAGAGCTGCCCACCATGGCTTCCGGCGCCGCACTGCGAGCAAGGGATTTGCCGGCCGCCGCACTGCTAGCAAGGGATTTGCCGGCCGCCGCACCCTCGCCCTGCCCAGCTCCCCGCCGCCATGCCCTTGCCCTACCTAGCTCCCCGACGAGCGCTACCTCGTGCCACCCCGCCGCCCGACGAGCTCGACTCCCTGTGTCGCCCGTCCGTGCGCTCTGCCCTGCACACCGCGCGCACTAGATGAATGCCACGCCCACCGCCCAGCACGTCGGGCCCCACCTCTTTGCACCAGCACCAACACCACGGTGGAGCATGGCACGCACGCTGGTGCACGCCGTGCCCCGCCACCCTGCACGTCGGGCCCCTCCGCCCTACACGTCGTGCCCCGCCACCCTACGCAAGCACCAACACCAAAGTGGCACATAGTAGCACCAGCAGCAGCCTTCTCGCCGGCCTCCACCTGCCCGACTGTGGGCTGCATGCCGTCGTCAAGATCGCGGAGTTTCTCATGCCGTGGTGCTTGGGCCCCGGCGAGGAGGTGCCGGCCTCCTGGTCCTCCCGATGAGTTGCGGCTGTTGTGGAGTTGCTCACCAAGAGCCACTGACATGGAGCTCACGGGGTGTTTGTCAAAATGATAAGCAAATGTTTTTGCTATTGGGGTTGTGGTTGGGAAACTCCTCTCCCTCAAATTTAGAAAATAGCCGCGCCCCCCATACGGGTCAAAAATTGCATCCCCGGAGCCCGTATGTTATGGGGGCACGTGTGGAGATGCCCTAAGGGCATGTTTGGTAGGCCAGATTCCCATTTCTTGCATCCAGGGAGAACAAATAAGCCCATTTGGTTATTTGGCCCGCATAAGTTTGCTACATGGAACGAGTTTTAAAGTAGGACAAAAGTTGGTCCGCTGGGAACACCGATTTTGGGCGTTTCTGTGGGGACAGGCCCTGCTCATGCAAATTTGGGGGAAAAGCTACGCCGCCTGTGCGAGCTCGGCAATGGCACAAGCCGCGGGTTTCCCCCAAAAGCTGGCGGGAGAAATTCCGTCACCGCCCTCTGAAGCGCGCGGTATATATCATCACCTTCCACACCAATGTCCATCGCCACCATTTTCCCCATTCTTCGAGCTCTCAAGCCGACAAGGTTCTTCATCTGCCAACATGTAAGCGGCGGAAGTGGCGATGGTGGTTGTAGATCGGCTGGTTGCACGTGTTCTTCTCCAAGATCTTCATTGTCGAGGTGCTCCACTCCTCCGATACCGGTGAGTTCCATCAAACCCCAGGTCTACAAGCTTCGGTCTATTAGGACCTCCTAGATCTGATTGTAGTTTGTAGTAGATCTATGTTAGTATGTGACGAGGGTTTAACTCATCAATGCCCATTGTTATGGACTTAGGTTTTGGAGAAGGAGGGAGCGCTGGAGACATCTATCGGCTAGCAAACAAGCACACAGGGGACAAAGGATTTATCCAGGTTCAGGCCTCGTAGAGGTCCCTACTCCTGCTTGTCTGCTCGTGGAATTATTGAAGGAGTCGAAAGTTACAATGGTGCGCACATGTAATCTGGCGAAGGTTGTGGAAACTGGGGTTGCACGTGTCCTCCTCGTCGCCCCCTCCTAGCCTTTATATAGATAGGCTAGGTCTCGGGTAGCAGGTCGAGTCGGTTACAAGTTAGGGTTTTCCCCTTCAAACTTTCTATCTTTAGCTTTTTCTTGATCTTCAAACAATCGACAGTCCGCAGGTTACTCGAGTCCTTCCATCTAGGCCTTGGCGACACCGTGGACCTATACGTATTTGGACCGTATATACCAAGCTCGAGTACCTGTAGGGTATACCCATGTCAGTAGCCCTCGAGTCTCCAGTGGAATCGCAGATTCGACTGGGGACTTTTTTGAAGTCTTTTAGTGCCTGAATGAGTACATTTTCAACTGCTTTTATTTATGTCATAGGGATTGTTGATATCGTGTTTGATGTAAATATCGGTATCAGTTAACCACCTTAGGGTGAAACAACGCAATCTACTCAAATTCGAGTCTCCGGACTCGAATCCGGAAGAGTGCTGGTGTAATTGGACTCAGGCCGCGGAGGTCTTACAGGAGTCGAATTCTAGTTATATGGGTGTGAGCACTCGACGCATCCATCAAGGCATGTTCATCATGCCTGCAGGCACGTATATATTTCTGGTAGTGCGCAGTTAAATGCGTTGCCAGGCCTTATTCAGGTCTTACCTTCACGCTGTAAGCGCGACATCCGAATTTTATCATCGCGGAGACAATTCGGGCGACCCAGGAGATGTAGTCTCTTTGTAGGGAAAATTATGAGGCGGTGTCGCCATGATCTGCGAGTGTGGATGTTATCAACACACAGTTTTTGTGCAAATAATCATAGGGTGCGCGGCCAGCGCTCCCTATGGGAGTAGCCCCCGAGTGCCTGGTTGAGTCGAAGACTCAGGCAGGGACTAAAGAATTTTTGCGACTGCTGTCGTCTATGCTTGTTTGTTTCAGTCGAAGACTCAAGCAGGGATTAAAACACTTTTGCGACTGCTGTTGTCTTTTGCTTGCTTGTTTCAGTCGAAATTGTTTCCGGCGCTCCCTATGGGAGTAACCCATGTCCATAGTCGAATCGTGATTCAAGTGGTTGGGTTTGACTGTGATTGCCTATATCCCTGCAGTAAGAAAAGAAAATATCATAGGGTGCGCGGCCAGCGCTCCCTATGTGAGTAGCCCCCGAGTGCTTGGTGGAGTCGAAGACTCCAGCAAGGACTAAAGTAGCCTTTGATGATGTCAGTGCTGACGCTTGCATGACCTCAGTTATCCACGTGTGCAATTCTGACGGGACGTGATGAGCGGTGGGTCCCACTTTCTGACTTTGATTTGACTGTGCGTGCGTAATCTTATTATTAACTGTGCCTCCTCGATTTCCGCGCGTAATGGGAGTAGTGGAGGGACGGTTTCGCGCTTCCTCTTCTCCATGTGTCGAGCGTGATGCGCGCCACGCGTCCAGTAGGGTTTTTGTGAGCCGTTGGATTGCATCTCCTAGGGGTTAAGTAGCGGCGCTACGGCGGTAATTTTACATCTGCACTCTTTTCTTCCTCGCTGCCATCGCCATTGCTGCTGCTCATCTGCTTTTCCCTGCGCTCATCTCCTCCTCAACTCTGGACCACCTCCGTTCGTTTCCAAGTTATTTTCTGCGCTCTCATCGCCACCGCGCAATGGGAAAGAAGAAAGGAGGCGCTGCAGCTGAAGCCGCGGCCACCGTTGCCGCGACGAAAAAGAAGGGTGGCCCCGCTGCTACGGGCACCAGTGCCGCTGCCGGCGGGAAAAAGAAGGTCGCGGGTACCCGTGTGACCAATGGCGCATGGCGCCCTTCTATCATCAAGGCGTCAGATCTCCGTCTTCTTTGCCAAGACGGAGTTATTTTTGCAGCAGTCGCTGATTCGCGCGTCCCCAGCGGTGAGAGAATTCCTGTGCCTCCCGCTGGTTTTCGAGTGATGTTTCTTGCATTCGTCATTCGCGGCCTTTCTTTGCCTCTCCACCCCTTTCTTAGGGGTCTCCTTTGTTTCTACGGGCTCCAGCTCCATCAGCTGTCCCCAAACTCGATTCTCCACATCACCTGTTTCATTACTCTTTGCGAGTGCTGGCTCGGAATCGAGCCGCACTTTGGCCTTTTCAAGCGCTTGTTTAAATTGAAGCGCCAGTCCGCCTCTGGCTCTTTAGTTTATGACGTAGGTGGTTGCGGTATCCATGTCGACCATCCAACACCTACTTCGACATCAAGCTTACCAAGTCCGTCCAGGGATGGAGGGACAAATGGTTCTATGTCCGCGATCAGAAGGCCAAAGATGAGCACTTTGGACTTGCACCCTTTGATCCGGCGACTCCCTGCAAGAAGATGCGTTCTTGGAAGAACGTAGTTATGCCTGGCGAACTCGGGGAGACGGACGTGCTGTATCAGAGCGTCTGCGACCTCGAAAGTCGCATAGGCGCAGAAGAGGGAGGTTGCGCTCTTATCAGGACTTGGCTGTGCCGACGCGTCCAGCCTGTCCAAGCTAGAGTCCATCCTATGTTTCAATGGAGTGGCTCTGATGATGCCACTCGGGTGTCTGCCGATGGCATGTCCGCGAGTGAGGTGGATAAGAGGATTCGACTGGTTACAAAGTGCACTGTTAAGGATGTGCTTCCAAGCGAACCAGTTGTTCCTCCTTTTGATGCTTCGAATCCTCCTCCCGAGGTATAGTTATGCTACGCAGTAGCTTATTTTCATGATTGCTTTTCTGTTTGCTTACTTGTTCTGTTTGTATGCAGGATTGGGCGGTGTCGCCTTGTATGCCTCCTCTCCCTGAGGGGGTTATTCCTCGTGAAGCTTTGGAAGAGGACGAGTCTGAGTCGACTGTCCCTTCTGATGTGGAAGAGGAAGCCCCCGAGTCCGAGAGTCCGGATATCATAGCGTTAAGCGTAGCGAGGACTCCGACGCGTCGACTCCTTCAACTCCAGGTGGCGCGGCTGTTGGCGCGGAGTCGCCAATTCCAGCCGTTCCTGTGAGGACTGTGGCACCGTCTTCTCGCAAGAAGATGCGATTGCCCAAGGAGTCTTCGTCGGAATCGGCGGCTGCCACGTTTGATCTTGACAACTTTAACTGGTAAGTTTGCTGGGTCATTCATTCTTTGCTGTTTTCTTGTTGTTGGTTTTGTCCTAGAGTTTGCCCTTTTCTCAATGTGGACTTGGTCTTGTAGTCAAGAGGCGTCGTCATCTTCTGGCGACGTCGAGTTTTTGTAAGAATTGGGAGTCGCAACTTCAAGGGCCAAGGTAGAGGTCGAGCGCGCTCCTTCTCCTCCGGCGGCGGCCCACTTCGGGCACAATTCTTCGAGCTCTCCTCACGTAGGGGAGCATCGAATGGTTGCTCGGATGACGATTCAGCAAACTTCTTCGGAGTCGCTAGAGGACCATGTAAGTATATCTTTCCTTCTTTTTTAATGTGGCAGTCAATGCCTTCTACTGCCCTCTTCTGACTCCTTGTTTTGTGTGACAACTCCTTGTAAAGGAAGCCGCGCAGGTGGCGAAGCAGGTGATGGCGATGGGTCGCCAGCATGCAATGCTGGAGACGTGTCACCGCATGGTCGAAAGTGAGTGCTCTACACTTATTCTTTGCGTCTTCTCTCTGTTTTGATATAATTGACTGATAGCCAATTATTGACTGCCATGTAGCTGAGCATAACGCTTTACTGCGCAATGTCGCCACATTGGAGAAAACACTAGCCGCAGCTGTGAAGGGGCGCGACGAGGCAATCGCGGCTCGTGACGATGCCCAGAAGCGCGAAGAGGATCTGCGCGCCTCCTTTGCAGCCAGGGAAAAGTTGTTCGAAGAGCAACTGTTCTCAGTCGCCAAGGCCCTCTCAGGTACCTTTACTGGTAGATATTTTATTGATGTTCCTCTCTGCATCTAGAGTTTTTGCCGGTGGCGCTATAGATTTCATCCATGTGTGGGTTTTCTGTGCAGATGCTGACGATTTGAGCTTTGACCCGCAAGCCCTTTGTCGCGATGACCCTCTGGCGGGCGCGGTGTCTGTGGTCGAGGATCGTAGCGCCGCTGTCCAAAATACATTTTCCAAGGCCAAGGTCACCCTTAGTCGCCTCTGGGAGGAGTTGATGCTGAAGGCGGAGCTAGTCGACAATGTGGAAGAGCTGGTGGAGTCGCTCGCCGGGGGTGTGCCTGCCACGTACAAGAACTCCCTTCGCGCGGCTGGCACGACCATGTCACTTGCCATGGTGCAAGCCCACGGAGTCGAAATAGATCCCTCTGTGGTGTCGAAGACGATGCCTGTTGGCGCGGATGGTCAGCAGGTAGTCTTCGCTCCCTTTGTGGCTGCTTGCACCAAATATGGCCATTCTTTGATAAATACTGTTGCCAAGTATTCGGAGGAGCTCCAACGTGCGAAGAAGGAGGCGAAAGCTTTGGCCTCAGGGGCAGGCAGAAAGTCTGTGGCATCTGATACTGCCATGGACTTGATGAAGCCCCCGAAGCCGTCGAAGTCGAAGAAGCCAGCTGCTCCGTAGTTAACTTGTTGTAATAATTGATCAGTTGCCCTTTTAGTCTAAGGACATGCCTGCTGGTGAGTGTGTTTGTAAACACTTATGCTTATCTTGAATGCGTCTGTTCCCCTTGCCTTTGTGTTGATTTGGTTGCCTTATTTGCTTTTGTCTTGACTTGTGGTAGGGCACATCGAGTGGTCCTGTGGGGGAAAACCAGGATTCGCCATCTCTTGATGAGACAGTGGCACCACTGCGCTCCAGGGTAGAGGAGCTATCCTTGCTGTCGCGACTTCGTGATCGCGTGAAGCAGCTGGAGCGTGAGTTGCCCCTGATCTGTGGTAATGCGGACATGTGGAAGTCGAAGGCGGAAAAATCCGCCGCCCGCGAGCAATATCTGCTTGGCGAGGTGACACGGCTGGGTGACCAGTTTAAGTGTTAGTTTGCTCGTCCTCATCTTTTCCTTTGTAGTTAGTCGCAATGGTACGTTGTACTCATGCTGTTGGTGCTGCTTCGTGTAGTTGTTAGTGCACGCCGTCCGCAGGAGGAGAGGGATAGGATTGCCATCTGTCTTCATGATCACCCAGGAGCAGCTTCAAGAGAGTGGATACTTCTAGGTAGATCACGATCGTGCGACTGCATTGGCGACCCTGCAGGATCGCGCTTCGCGAGTGCTGCTCTTCCTGAAGAAGTCGCAGTCGTGTTTGAAGAACATCTATCGGGTGATGTTCCCGTTGGATGACACTCCATCAAGCCTGCTGGCTCTCGTGGCCAAATTTCAAGATACGTCCATAGTTCGCGAGTGCGTGAGGCAGCAGTTGGTGGCTGGTGCCAAGGCTGCGCTCTCAATGGTGCGTTTGCACAGGCCTAACGTGGATGTCGCCGCCATTGCCTCTAGGCCACCGGCGCCACCAGCACGATCTTCCTGGAATATGGTGCCGCATTATCAGGCGATGGACCGCCCCGCCGAGGAGATCGTCGACTTCTTCGAGGAACAAACTAATGTTCTTCTGTTGCAAGGGTAGCCAAATATGTATCCTGCACATAAGTGTACCTGTGTTGTAAAGTTCATATGTATCTGTAGATAATTTATTGTTGAATGTGTACAAACAGCTTTGTCAGCATTAGGTGCGTTGCACTATGCGATTCCTTTTCGTTAGCCTGCCCATCCCTTTGTCAACCTGCCAGGCACGTTGCGGCTGGTTGAGTTTGCGTTAAGGGGTTCGATTGATGTGCCAGCTACTCAGGATATCGCGTTTATTGGTTCGAAGAACAGATGTAGGTAGGGTGGCATAGCGCCCGAGTATAAAATTGACAAAAGTGAAATAAAAACACAGAGTTTTGGGGCACTTAGCTTTTATTTATTTGAAGAGCAGTACGAGGTACAATGTGTGGCTAAGTAGCCTTGGCTGAGTAGCCTCATTTGTGATGTAAAAAGTAAAACAACTAGGGGTAGAAGCGTCGCAGTTGTGCGACGTTCCAAGGGTTGGAGTATGCGACTCCTGTCTCTAAGTCTTGAAGGCGATAGGCGCCACCTGGGATTACTTATGTAATCACGTACGGTCCTTCCCAGGGGGATTCGAGCTTGAGATGCCCCTGCTGCTTTAGTCGCAGGACCAGGTCACCTTCGACGAAGGATCTGGGGCGAAGCCTTGTACTGTGGTAGTTGCGCAGGTTCTGCTGGTAGATCGTGGATCTTTCTGCGGCGATTTCTCTTGCCTCGTCGAGGAGGTCGACGGAGTCTTCGAGTGCAAGAGAGGACTCTTGTTCGCTGTAAGCAACTACGCGCGGCGCCTTGTACCTCACTTTGGCGGGTAGTACTGCTTCTGCTCCGTGCACCATAAAGAATGGCGTGTAGCCCGTGACGCTGTTTGGAGTTGTACGTAGGCTCCAGAGTATGGATTTGAGCTCATCTGGCCAGCAACCTGCGGCTTGTTCGAGTGGTCGAAGGAGTCGCTTCTCGATGCTGCTGCAGACGAGCCCGTTTGCTTTTTCCACCTGTCCGTTGGTCTGTGGATGCGCGATGGCGTGGCGATGTTGATCCCCAGGTTTCCGCAGAATTCTTGGAACTCCTTGGATGTGAAGTTCGTCCCGTTGTCAGTGATGATGCTGTGCGGCACGCCGAAGCGGTACACAATGGACTCAAAGAACTTGACCACACTGTGGCCTGATTGTTTGGTCACTGGCGTGGCCTCAATCCACTTGGTGAACCTGTCGACTGCGACCAAGAGGTAGACGTAGCCTCCTTGCAAGGACCTTGGGAGCTTGCCCACCATGTCGAGCCCCCATTGTGCGAAGGGCCAGGCCAATGGAATAGGCCGTAGTTCTGCGCCTGGTGCATGTGGCTTGTCCGCGAATCGCTGACAAGCGTTGCACTTTTGGACTATGTCCTTGGCGTCGCGCATGGCCGTGGGCCAGTAAAATCTAGCTCGTAGAGCTTTGGCAACGAGGTCGCGACTGCCGGCGTGGTGCCCGCAGGTCCCTTCATAGATGTCGAGGAGGACTGCTCTTCCATCGGCCAGGGAGACGCATCGTTGTAGCACTCCTGTGATGCTGCGTTTATACAGTTCACCGTTGAGAACGGCGAATGCCTTGGAGCGCCGGGCGATGTGCCGTGCATCTGTCGGATCGTCCGGTAGTCTCTTGCTGAGGAGGTACGTAATGTACGACTGCGTCCAAGATTGTTCGATCATCATGACGCTCATTGGTCCCTCGAGTCCTGTGTCCAGCTCCAAGTCATCGAGTGCCATTGGCTCATTGGGTGGTGTAGCCCCCGAGTCTGTTGCTACGCTTGTTTTCTTCTCTGCGGCCTTTGGCTTGATGGAGCGTTCGCATATGCGCTCGAGAAATACCCCAGGTGGTATGGGGGCGCAGGTAGAGCCTATGTTGGCGAGTGTGTCCGCCTCCTCATTGCTTTCGCGACCTATGTGTTGCAACTCGCAACCATCGAAGTCTCCTTCGAGTGTGTCGTAGAGGTCACGGTACGCGATCATGTTGTCATTCCGTGCGTCGCACTCGTGCATTGTTTGATTGACGACCAACTTGGTGTCGCCATATATGATGAGCCTTTTGGTGCCACAGGCTTTTGTCATCCTCATCCCATGTAACAGGGCCTCGTATTCAGCCTCGTTGTTTGAGGCTGTGAACTGCATTCGCAGGATATATTTCAGCTTGTCCCCTTGAGGTGATGTCAATATGACACCTGCGCCTGCTCCATCTTTCTGTTTGGACCCATCGAAGTGCATTGTCCAGAGGTAGGACATATCTGGCTTCTCCGGGAGTTGGTTCTCCATCCAGTGCACGAGGAAGTCAGGGATCACTTGCGACTTGATGGCGTCGCGCTTTTCGTATGTGATGTCTCGTGGAGACAGCTCTATTCCCCAAAGCGTGACTCGCCCCGTGGCGTCGGGGTTATTGAGGATATGCCCCAATGGGGCGTCGTTGACTACCACGATTGGGTGTTCCTGGAAGTAGTGGCACAGTCGCCGGCTCGGTCATAAAGACGCCGTACGCCAGCTTCTGGTAGTGCGGGTACCGCTGCTTTGTTGGCGTGAGGACCTCGTTGAGGTAGTATACTGGGCGTTGTACGCCGTGGACTTTGTTTTCCTTGGCTCGCTCGACGACGAGCACCGTGCTCACCACCTGGTTGGTGGCGGAGATGTACATCAACAGTGGTTCCCTTTCTCGTGGAGTCACCAGTACCAGCGAAGTGGATAACAAGCGCTTGAGATCTTCGAATGCTTCTTGTGCTTCATTGGTCCACTCGAATTTTTCGGTTTTGCGGAGGAGCTGGTAGAAGGGCAGTGCCTTTTCACCCATCCGACTGATAAATCAACTAAGGGCCGCGATTCGTCTGGCCAGTTGCTGGACGCCTCTTATGTTCTTCGGCTTCTCCATGGCCAGTATGGCTTTTATATTCTTCGGGTTCGCCTCGATCCCCCTCACGGAGATGAGGTATCCGAGTAGCTGCCCAGATGGTACGCCGAAGGCGCATTTGTCCGGATTGAGCTTGATCCGGTAGCGATCGAGGTTGGCGAAGGTTTCGTGCAAATCATCGATTAGAGAGGCTTCCTCTTTGGTCTTGATTACTATGTCGTTGACATAGACTTGGATGTTGCGACCTAGTTGTTCCTTGAGGCAAGCCTGCATGCATCACTGGTAGGTGGCTCCCGCGTTTTTTTAGCCCGAAGGGCATTGTGTTGTAGCAGAACACACCGAAGGGCGTTGTGAACACGGTCTTCTCCTGGTCTTCCTCCTTCATTCGAATTTGGTTATAGCCTGAGTAGGCATCGAGGAAGCAGAGGCGCTCGCATCCAGCGGTGGAGTCGATGATTTGATCGATCCGTGGTAGCGGGAAGTGATCTTTTGGGTAGTGCTTGTTTAAAGAAGTGAAGTCCACGCACATCCGTTGGATATCTGTGACCTTTTTTGGCACCAGCACCGTATTGGCGAGCCAAGTGCTTTCCTTGATCTCGCGTATGAATTTGGCCTCGAGGAGTCTGTTGATCTCCATTCCGACTGCCTGCGCTCGTGGCTCAGACAGTCGCCTGATTGTTTGCTTGACTGGCCTTGCGTCGGGGTTGACGTTGAGTGCGTGCTCGGCGAATTCTCTGGGAACTCCTGGCATGTCCGCAGGACACCAGGCAAAAATTTCCCAGTGCTCACGGAGGAATTCGACGAGCGCGAGTTCCTATGCGGGACTCAAGTTGTTGGCGATGAGGGCCGTTTTGGCGGGATCTGATGGATGGACCTGCACCTTCTTTGTGTGCACAGATGAGTCGAAGGAGAGATCAGGTGAGCTTGGCCTACTCAGGGGAGGCAGACTGTTGTCTGTCGTCTCTTTCAGTCTTGCGAGTTCCTCCTGCATGCCGAAGGACTGGGAGATGCTGTTGAATTTCCTGTCGCAAGCGTCAGATCGCTCAAAGTTCCCGTTGATCGTTATGACGCTGTTGGGACCTGGCATTTTCATCTGCAGGTAGGCATAGTGGGGTACTGCCATGAACCTGGCGAATGCGACGCGCCCAAGGATGCAATGGTATTGTGAGGGCCAGTCGACGACCTCAAAGTCGATGCGCTCGCGCCGGAAGTTCTTCGGCGTGCCAAAGATGACGTCCAGGTTGATTTTGCCCAGGGGGTATACGCCTTTCCCCGGGACGATGCCGTGGAACATAGTGTCCGATGCCTCCAAGCAGGTTAGAGGGATCCTCATTGCTTGCAAGGTACTCGCAAATATGAGGTTGATGCCGCTTCCACCGTCCATGAATACACGACTCATGTCGAAGCCTCCAATTTGCGCCTCGAGTACGAGGGGGCAATGACCTGGGCGAGGTATTTGGGACGGGTGGTCGTGTTTGTCGAAGGTAATGCACGACTCACTGCCACTGAGGTACTCAGTGGTGGATGGTGGCGAGTGCATGGCCAAGTTGACTTGGCGAGTGATGGCCTTTTGCACCCTATTGGAGGGGCGCCCCTTTTGGATCATCATGGTACCCATGGCCCGTGGGTATGGTTCGCCTCCGTGGTGCTGGTCCGGTGCAGCTCCGTTCGGGGGTGGCCCAGGTGGTGGTGGTGGTGCGCCATGTGCCACGACGCCTGGAGCGGCTCCGTAGCCTCTTTCGACTACATGCGGTTCATCCGAACCAATCCCTCATGTAGGTTGAGGAACTCGCGACAGTCCTTGAGGAGGTGGCTGGACTTTCTCTTGCCATCATGCTTGTCGATGTAGAAGTCCACCGTGCATGGCCCGGACAGTTTGTCCTCGATGGAGGTCGCGGGTGCTTCATCGCGAGTGCGGTGTTGCCATACTTGCGTGGTTTTCCCGGAGTCGCGGTATCCGCCGCTGCGGTATCCGCTGTTGCGGTTATCGTCGCGTCTATCGGCATAGCCAGCTATGACCATGTTGATGTCATCGCGATCGTCGTAGACGCGCATGCGACGCTTACTCCGGCGGTCACATCTTCGTTCGAGTTCTGCCTCCTCGTCAGAGTGAACACGATTCTTCATCGAATCTTCTCCATTGGCCCACCGATTTGCGATCTCCATCAGGTGGTCGATGGTCTGGGGCTTTGAGCAGCCTAGCTCCTCCCTGAGTTCCATGCGGCGAACACCACCGTTGAATGCATCAATCGCGCGGTCTTACGAGATGTTCTCCGTGGAGTTCTTGATGATGGACCACCTTTGGATGTAAGAGCGCAGCGATTCGCCAGATCTTTGCTGGCAGCATCTCAGTTCTTCGATTGAGGCGGGGCGTTTGTACGTGCCCTTAAAGTTGCGCACGAAGCTGTAGACTAGATCATCCCAACTGCGAATGGATCCACATGGGAGGTTATTGAGCCATGCCCGGGCGACGCCCTACAGCTGTAGCTGCAAGCATTGCATGGCAGTACTTCGACTGCCTCCATGTAGCCTGACGGAGGAGATGTGATCCTCCAGCCAGATCTTCGGGTCCTGCAGACCATCAAATTTCGGGTTCTCCGATGGGAGTTTAAACCCTTTAGGCATTCGCTTTTGCCTGATGGATCTGCTGAAGCATTATGCGCCATAGAGCTCCCCATCTTCCTCTTCCGAATCAGTCGACCGAGCATGTCGTGCCCTTGACTTGTCGATCTTAGGCTGCGTGAGTTCGTCATGTGCATTGTAGTCACGATCATGTCGCCGTGAGCGGCGGCGTCGAGACAGGTCATGACTGTCATCGCTGGACGAGGGCGAGGAGTAGCGCTTTGCTAGTGCTTTGCCCTTTTTTGGGTCTGGTACCGGTTCCTTGTCGAGGGTGGCCTCGATTAGCCCCAGGCCCGCGATCGTAGATTGGTGCATGGCCGTTCGGGGATCTCTAGCTGGCGGCTGGTTATTGAGGAGGTACATGGTGGCTGCTGTTACCGCAGCCTGCGGTGTCCTGGGAACCATGTTGCCTCTCGTGTCTACCATCATAGAACCGAAGTCGAGGACTTTCGCGGCATCTATGCGCTCTTGTTCGATGAGGTGAGCCATCCGCGACTGCCTCTTCTTGGCGAGGTACTCGTTGCCTCTTGAGGAGGATCCTCCGTAGGAGGAGAGCCCAGCGCGACGAAGGCTTGATTCGTTTGCTGCCTTTTTACGCACCTCAAGTTTTGCGATTGCTTGTTTTTGGCGCTTGAACTCCTCTTTTAGGAGCCAGTGGTAGCCCATCAGCAGTTCCTGCGGGGACTCGAAGGGTGGAGGTACACCTCGTAGGGCTTCGCGGCAGCGATCCCACTCTTGCTCATTGAGCCTGATCACGACGCGTTCACCGGTTTGCTCGTTGATCATGCTAGGAGGTTCGGCTGCTCCTCTGTTGCCACCATTACCGCCGTTGCCACCATTGCCACCGTTGCCGGTGTTGGGTGGGTCGGTGCCGTTGCTGGTGTTACCACTGTTGCCGCGATTGGGTGGATCGGTGCCGTTGCCGGTGTTGCCACCGTTATCGCAATTGGCGGAGGTGTCACCCGTGTTGATGACGGCGCACATGAAGTGATTAGGGAAGCTGTTGCTTCCACAACTTTCAGATCCGAAACCGTAGGTTCCATCTTCAGTGGCCAGATCGCTTAGATCAGAGTCGCGACTGCTGTCGCTGACCGTGTTCTCGACTGCCACTGGAGCGTTGAGCTCGCTGAGGGTGCCAATCGATGGAGGGAACCATGATGCCGGGGAAATCGCCGGTGTTGTCGGCTGATTAGGCATGCGAAGGAGTCGAAAGTTACAATGGTGCACAGATGTAATCTGGCGAAGGTTGTGGAAACTAGGGTTGCGCGTGCTCCTCGCTGCCCCCTCCTAGCCTTTATGTAGATAGGCTAGGTCTCGGGTAGCAGGTCAAGTTGGTTACAAGTTAGGGTTTTCCCCTTCAAACTATCTATCTTTAGCTTTTTCTTGATCTTCAAGCAATCGAGAGTCCGGAGGTTACTCGAGTCCTTCCATCTGGGCCTTGGCGACACCGTGGGCCTATACGTATTTGGACCGTATATACCAAGCTCGAGTACCTGTAGGGTATACCCATGTCAGTATGCCTAAGGAACTGCTAGGTATAGTCATGGATTGGTGTTTTTCTGGACTCATTGCATGTTTAAGCTTGTGTTCATGTGTAGTCTAGGTCCTGATATGTGCGACCATGAGATCTGTAGGACATGACCCACGATGAGTTCAGCCAGGCCCTCATGGATTCTCATGAGACCTTTGTCGCTGAGACCCAATCCCAGCTCTCGCCTCTGAGGCTCAGCTGTCCTCAGCGCACAGAGATCTTGTATGTGCCTCCGATGACCGGGTACACGGTGGAGCAGATTGCAGAGCAAGATGCCAAGATCATGACCAAGAAGAAAGCCAAGCCTGGCAAAGCCCACACTACAAGCCAGTGCAAGGGGGTGAAGGGCACCATGAAGTGGGAACCGTTCCTCTTGGCGCTCGTGCTCAACCAGATGTGTGAGATCATCAAGAGCAACGCCAGGATGGAGAAAGGGTTCAAAGAAGTGCACCTGAACACTGTTTCCCACAAGGTGTTTGAGTTCCATGGCATCAAGATGTCCTCCCAACAGGTGTACAACCACCTGCATAAGTGTAGGACAAGGTGGATCCATGTCTCCAAGGTCAGAGACCTTAGCAGAGCTAGCTGGGACGAGGAGACCTGCACCATCATCTTGGGGGACGCCCATTATAGGGGACACATCTCGGTATTAACTAATTTCAAGTAACATCTCTATGATTCCGAACACTAACCTTGCTAACCTCCCTGCAATTCCCTGTCTCAGGATCACCCCTAGGATGCTGAGTATCTGAACAAGCCTGTCACCATCTATAGGCAGATGGAGGCCATCTTCTCCTTCGGCCTTGCCACTAGCAGGTTTGCAATGGGCTCTAGTGAGCCTCTTGGCGAACGAAGCCCTGAATACATACAGACCTAGGAGTCGGAGATAGTGGTACTTGATGACGAGGCCAAGCCCGATGCTGCCACAGGTTCTGGTGGCTTCGATCCTTGCAAGAAGAGGAAGAGGTCGCTACTGGGGAGGAGGACGACATCGCCATCACGTGCATGACCAAGGCTATGAAAGCGGTGGAGACCGCCATCACCACTACTGCCCCTCCTGATGTGCACCCTGTAGGGGTTCGTGCATGAAAACAATAAATTTTCTCTATGCCCAGAACCCTAGTTGCCAGGACCTATCTATTAGTAATGCAGTAACGGGAGGGGATTTTCATGAACTTAGCCTTGAAGACCGAAAAGCGTTGTCAATGCTCGGGAGAACGTGGTTGATGTAGACGGACCGAAGCCAACCTCAAGGTCATGATGAAGTCCCAACAGCTCCTGTGGCTCTGAAGACTCCTAGTGCCCCAAGTGTTGCACCTCGCAGGGAGTTACACACATCCGGTGCTCGGCGATGGCTCCCGCTCCTCCGATCTAGCAACAGTTGCAGACGTAGAGCTCCTGGATCTAAATCCCGCAGCGTGACAGTGCTCCGCGGTGAAGAAGACTCCTGCTCGCGCAATCCGGACTTGGGACCACGGTCACGAGAGAGAGAGAATCAATTGGAGGTCTCCCCAAAATAGAGGGAACCTTTTATTGATTTTTGTGTATTTTATTTTGCCGAAATACCTCTCTTTATATAGGGGAAAAACCCCCATTAGCTTAGCCATGTGGGGCTAAACAAGGGATAGTGGAGAGAGGGGGGCTTGGCCACCGCTGGCTAGGGCCCAAGTGCACCCCACGCAGGGTGCCTTGGCCCAGCCGGCCACCCCCTCCTCCTTCCTCCCTTCGGTCTTTCCCTCATGGGCCCTTTTCCCTCCAGATTTGTCCCAATTAGGTATTTGACCCTTTTTAATTCTTTTTCTTTTATTGAATAAATATAATTGAATGATTAAATCAATATTCAACATTCACTTACATATTATTCAATCCCCATTGATATGGAACTCATTCCCTCTCATTCCAGACATCCTCTAGACTTACCGAAACTCTTCCAGTTTTCTCTCTTCTCGTTTCTTTGGTGATTCTACTGATCCTGGAACTCTCTTTGAGCATCATCAATCCCTTAAGCGTGATACCCCATGGTTCGGGAACACTTCAGACATGGTCAGGACCCTCCCGCACCAATGATCAACAGCGGGACCTAGATGGCCATGTGACCCCTGTGCATTCCACAAAATCTTTCGTCGTTTGAACCATGAATATCGTGTCGTATTCCTTTTGTCTCTCGATACTTGCATTGTTTGAGATCTGATCAATGACATCACCATGTCATGTTCAATCTCATTACCAACAAATGCTACTTGACTCGTTCTGACAAGTGATATCTGATACCTTTGATCCAGATTACGGATGTAGTATAGCTTATTTTTCCCTAGTAGACCTAGGTTATCGAATCCTTGGGAAGCAGATGCATAGTGAAGTTACTTTAACGGACCTTCGGGAGTTTTAGAATTCCTTTTGTGTTTTTACCGGACCAATAGTTTGCGTCTTTTTGTTGTTGTTGATGATGGAGAGAGAGGGCCTAGGGCGTTCGGGTTCACCTGTAGCTGTGCAAAACATATGATGGGAATAAAAGATAAAGATAAAGTATGCATGTAATTGTTAGAGCAAGATAAATTATATGTGGGAAGTGAATCCATAATTGCTATTGCCTCCGCAACCACTTATAGCAATAACCTACTAGTCTCATCCATAGAAGAAAGAGAACTAATGATTTGCATAGTGATGTCATTGTTAATCCCAAGTAAATCCCTCACATATAGCCGTACTACCCCTTCTGTCAACTGGGTTCCCAACCTGCAGATTAATCATTACTCATACTCCCTATACCTAGCTCAACCCTCGGGGTCTTGTGTACCTAACAAGTCCTTGGATTGAGGCAAGACAAGATACAATAATCATCATGTCATACAAACTAATACATGATCCCATCTATGATAAATAACATGCACAAACGCTACATGGCTAGGCCGAAGCCCTTAGGCCAAGGAGAATTACTCACACATAGAGATGAGATCAACAATCACAAACATTGTAATGAAAATCATGAGATTTATAGCAATAGTCTTACAATGTCGCTAATCGAAGAAGAGATCTACTATTACAAGTGGTGGAATATGGCTATGGAGATGGAGAAGGGTTTTGAGATCTGGAGGCGGCTAGCTTGGTTGAGAGCTGTCGGGGGTCTAGAGCTGGCGAGGGTCTGTTTTCTCTTCGCCCGAGGATTCTTTATATAGGGGTCCCTTCATGAAAGTTGTTCTCGTTGACCTAACGGTGGCGGCGCCAACTATACGACCGGAACTATACGGCCGGAATTTTGCTCCGGTCGTATAGTTGGTCGTTAAAGCCTTTGCCTCCGCTTCACGGCTCCTGGTTTCTTCTAGTTGTTGGAAATATCGTATCTTTGACTTTAATGTAGTGATTCCCATCTTCAAACGACATTATCTACGCAAAAAAAATATAAAAGAAAGGATTGCATACCCCTTTAAATATTAGGCATTAGTGGCAGGGTTCAGAGAGATGTTTCATCAAAAATATGAATAATATCCAGTTTAAATGTGGACATGGATGGCTATATTTCAGAGCCATCAATATCCCCATGATAAAATCACACGCTATGCAGCTATTGGATACAACTTCTTCGAGTGGGCCCTCGAGTATCTTATCCGTCACGCGGATGGACAAATCCGCTCTTGATGCATATTGCGTAAACTGTTCCTCCGAATACCAGAACACACCTTTCTGATCACCGTTTCACCGAGTGATGTTTGATGCTATTAAAGTACCCTCGGGTAGCAGTGATTGCTACGGCCTCACGGTCTAAGAAATAGTACACTAAGTCTAATCTAATCATCGTAACATGAACATCGTGACATGATCGGGTCACGATGCTTAGGTTGGGTATAGCTCATCATCTCATTCTCATAATGCGGTGACTCCATTGTTAACTGGCATAAATGCCACATGGTCAGGAAACCTTGATCATCTGTTAACCATTGAACCAGTGACTAGAGCTTCATCGGGAACTCTTGGTTGTTTATATGCCACACGTGTGTATTGACGTTTCCTTTCAATATAGTTATAGCATGATATAAAACTTAATCATAAACTTTATGAAATAATATAATAATCCTTATTACTATTTGTCTCTAGGGCATATTTCCAACAGTCTCCCACTTGCACTAGAGTACAAATAAACTATCTGCATTTGTTCCTAATCATTGGCACCATATATCCCGGCACCTTTGATCATGCTTGCTCATGGAAGAGGTTGAGTCTTGGGTCTATACTTTACATTCCCAAATCCTTTGCAACTTACTAATGTCACCTTGATTGACATTAATACTTTATCATCTCATGATAACATCTTTGCATATGCATCGTAGTTATGGCAGCAGAATGAGGTTGGTTTCCATGATCCTATAGTGACTTTAGATCAGCCACTTCAAGCTTTCTCATGGGCACTATGCCCTAGACACACCCTCTGCGTAAAGACGAACTAGTCCCACCATAACAGTATGCATCACTTTAGATGGTACCCTTATCTATTATTATAAATGTATCCATCGAAACACTAGTGCATCTTGTGCAATTTTTGATGTTTTATCACCTCGCTTCCTACTTGACTTTAGTCGGTATTATTGATACCGGAGTTTCCAAACTACTAAGGTTAACATATTCCCTTATAACATAACCTTTTATGCTTTAAGATATGTTATCCTTAATGGATTTGGTAACATGTCTACAGTTCTCAATTATACACCACAAACAAACTTGGCTCAATGTTCCATCATTCGAGCTTAATCACTTTTCAAATGCTCCTTCTCCGATCACATATTATGTTAAGTTGTCATCATGGTTTTTCAAGATAGAACCTATGTCTCAACATAGTGGATGACGATCATCCTTTTCTTTCTTTCAACCATTGATGTTTAACTTAATGCTATTCCTAATTTGAGTTGACCAAGGACAAGTCCTTAATAAATTCCTATTCCGAAACTCTTTTCAGAATCTCTTTTAGGAATACAACATAATATCATAATATATTTACTATCAACTTCTAATCCCTATAAATTATTATTTATTAGTACTTGCGCTTTTATTCTTAATGTGTGTTACACACCCTTAAGAATCAATCTTTAAGATCCCACTTAAAATATGTTCCCAACATATTTGAGTCCGAAACTTATATTGCTCCCACTCAAAATATGTTCCCGACATATTTGAGTCTGAGATTTATGTCGCTCCCACTCAAAAATATGTCATTCACATATTGTTTTAGGAAGACTTTCACAGCTCCCACTCAATTTCATGCAAATTGCATATCCAATCACTATTTTGAATACCTTCAAAATCCTTTGATCAATTATCACACTAAGAGTTTTATTATGAGATGCTAGTACTTTACTAGTATTAAATCCACTAGACTTTCAGCACTTCTGAATCAAATTCATTTGAATTTGTCTAATACATTATTCATGAAAAATCATTCCTTTATCATTCACCTTTTCCATCATGACTTTCTAGTCATTTGGAAAATTCAAGTAACCCATTACTTGTTAAGATTCAGCAATAAATTGCTTTCTAATCTTAAGTGAATTTTTGCATCTAGGATTTCTCATAAGTTTAGTTTACCATTATTTCCTTAGTAATTTGTAGGTATGATTCTGGTAATATGACAAGCGATTCACAAATGTCTCCATACAAGATGTGGGTACATTTTGAATCCTATTTCATGTAGTGAAAACACTAGTGGAGAAAACACAATGATCACTATCATTGATTCTTTCCTTTATGAAGAGAATCGTTCAAGAATTCTTTCTGTTGCCATTCTCAACACTCTGATGCAGGGTTTTGAATCCTCATTGTGTTTTTCACTATCTTCCATAAGCTTCATAGTCGAGAACTCAAACTTTCTTGAAAATGCATAAAAATTCAAGCAACGCTAGTTTTGCCTTTTCTTTTGGTTCTAGCAATGGATTTCGTATTCAATGTTTCCAATGAATACTCTACAAGGACTTATTCGCTATTGTTTTGGTTATATCGAAAACTCGAAAACTTTCACGATGATCCATACAAGATATGGTGTCGATCTCACAAATTCATATGTTTCACTATATATTCTAATTGAGCGTTTACTATTTCTAACTAATGGCCTTCACACTTACACTACAACGATTTATTTGGCACCATCTATTCACCCATTTGATAATTAATATATCATATTGTGATGCTTTGCATTTTGACATTTCAAACGCATTGCATTTCATAATTTCTTTATGCCAATCTTATAATGTCAAATTTTATTACTGCGATCAAATCATAGTAATTAATTCTCTTTTATCTTAAATACCCTTGGATGATGAAATATTTTGATCATATCAAATTGTTTCATGCTCATGTTTCCTTTGGTAAACCGTTTTACATAATTTAAACAATCATATAATGATAATCACCATTTGTTGAAATACAATACATCGAATATGCATTCTCTTTCAACATTTCATCAAACACTTCGTATTCATGCAATATGTGACAAGAAATCAAATGTCTTTCACATATTATTAACATAATTTTGAATTTGAACAATGGTTTCATTCAGAAATAAATATATCACTAAGTTGGGTATTTTCAAGGCATTTTTCATTATTTTACAAATTTTCATGCATTATCAATTAGTTTCATAACTAGGATAATTCACACATAATGGAACAACATGTGAACGCAAATAGAAATCATTCAAAAAAGTAGAACAATTGTTTGTTACAAACTCATATGAATAACCGTCTCACGAAGTGTGAAACACACTAAAGAAGTTCACAATCTATCGATTACAATAATCATCCAAAAATGATAAACTAAAAGTTAAATGTCGAGGGAGAGTGTCGTTGGCCATCATCATCATGCTCGCCATCAACACGCAACGTCACCTCCTCTCCAGCAAGCAGCTCTCATATAGAAGGACCTGTTTTCACCAAAACAGAATAAGTATCAAATACTTCAATACTGCAATATGTGTTTGCAAGATTATAACATTTATAAAACTTTATATCAAATATATACCTTTGTCATTGATGACCTCTCCAGCAATGGGTTCAACCTTCACATTCTTGAGATGTGATATGAACCTGTGAAAATCCTGTGTTTCCGCATCGCCTCTCATGATGCAAGTCCTAGCATGTGCTTGGTAGCTTGGTGGCAGCGATCACAACACAACGCCATTTGCAAAAGAGCTCGTCAACCACTTATCCAGGAAGTATGCAAGCCTCATGTACGCATCATGCATGCACTCTAAGTGGTCGCCAAGGGAAGAGTTCTCCTCCATCTTTATGGAGAGGAAATATCCCATCAACTCATGCTCCCATATGCACACTTGTTCCATGAAATGTGATCTAAGTTGTTCCATAACCGAACGAGGGTCAAGGTATCCACGATTGTCCACACCTCATCAACCATTCTGAAGCGCATTGTAACTGATATGAAGGTGGACATCTCACGATGGTAATAGCGGCCTTCCCGCTGCTCTGGGGTCTCATAGGTACTGGGCTGCTCAAAATCCATCTTGTCGAGTATATAGAGCGACCACATCATTCTCGCTAAGGAGAACATGGAGATGCGCAACCCACATAGAAAAGTTGGATCCATCTAGTTTGAGCTTCTCTCCATCTAACCAATCGTCAGCAGGGAAGGTAGCATTGGGGAGAGCCATTTTCTACATTTATAATTGCAAAAATGAATTTAGACTATGTTTATAACTATATGAGTTAAAACAATAACTCCACTAAAGACTCCTATCCCCATAAGGGTTTTAGTGATTACACGATCCCTATTCACTACACCGCCCCCGATCGTCACGGCCGGCAACATAGTTGCAAAGGTGGATGCCTAAACGTCGATCACATCATTCATGCAACTCGTGCTCGATCTTTCGACCATCCGTGTTCCAAGGCCATGTCTACACATGATAGGCTCGCCAACTCAACCTTAGTGTATTCTCCGTGCGACATGGCTTACACCCACTATATGCGAACATAGGTGTGTTTGACACCCGATCGTCACGACATTCCTCATACTGAAGAACTTTCTTGGTGGTGCACTGAATGGAATATGCCCTGAGAGGCAATAATAAAGTTGTTATTATCGTATTCCAAGTATATGATAGATGTTTATTTTGCATGCTATAAAAGTATTGATTGGAAACGTTAATACATGTGTGTTTAATAAACAAATAAAGGGTTCCTAGTTATGCCTCTCTTATAAACTAGCTCACTGATTAACAAGATGATCAAAGTTTCTTGATCAAGGACATTGGATGTTGTTAATAACGAGGTCACAACATTTGTGAAATGATGTGATGAACATTCATCCAAATTATAGCAATACGATCAAAGTCATTGTGTTTAAATTGCTATAACATCTTATAAAGTAATTCTAGTCCTTAGACCATGAGATCATGTTAATCACTAACACACTAGAAGAGTAACTTGATAACATCAAACATCACACCGTAATAGGGTGACTATAAAGGTGGGTTCAGATACTCCGAAGGTGTTATGTAGAGGCTCATGGATCAAAAGTGGAATTTGTCCATCCTGATGATGGATAGATATACTCTAGGCCCACTCGGTGATATCACATTATTTAGCTTGCAAGCAAGTGATGTGATCACTAGAACGTTATATCACGGGAACAAGAAAAGAGTGCATGTCGGTAACAATATCAAACTAGGTATGGAGATACCGATGATCGAATCTTGGACATGTAATATATCGAGAGACAAAGGGATTGAGTTACATGTGTAAAAGGTTCTCACGATCACAGAAGTCATTGTTGAATGTGTGGGAGTCAATATGGATCTCTAGGTCCCGCTACTGATTATTGATCGGAGAAGGGTCTCGATCATGTCTACATTATTCGCGAACCGTAGGGTGACACACTTAAGGGACACCGACACCATTTAGAGAAAGTATGTTCTAGAGAAAAGAATTGCAAAGCGCTGGAATTATTTCAATAGACACCCGAATTGTTTCGGGTGAAATTGCAGAAACAGGTTCTGCATGTGATCTTGAAATGTTGCAGGGGGTTTTATGTGAATGTTTGTTAATTAAAGTAATTAACAAAATTCTGAATAAAATAAATAAAATATTTTTATTAAATGTGAGTTGTATTAAATTTGGTGGAAATTTAATGCATTTTGAGTGGAGAAAATGGAGGGCCAAATTTATGTGAGTGGAGCTTCCACCACATGAATGAGGAAGAGGTGGGGGCATCCACCATGGCCGCCGGCCATGGGGAGGGGCTGTCCCCTCTCCCTCCTTCTCACTCACACCTCGTCATGAAGGATCTCTCTCCTCCTCTAGAATGATTACCCCATGGTCTCGGATTAGCGAGTACATGTTCCCGGTGGCTTTTTGTCTAGAAGGAGTTGCTGCTTCCGCTGCATCACTGGAGCGAGGATGCGGAGGTTGTTTGGTAGATCGGACGTGTGCACGAGCACGGATGCGCTACTGATTTGCGGCGCTAGGACTTCCTCTCGATCTTGAGATCGGGAAGCGAACAACTACATCATCCATGAGTCCAACATTGTTATACTTAGTCGGTTTTCAAGGGTATGCTATCTATGGATGTATATCCACCCGTTGCTTGTATCTAGAAGATAGATCTTTGAGCTTAGTAGTTCTCACCATAGAAATTTTTTGTTTTCTATGTTGTGAACCCAATAGTGGTATCAGAGCCTGATCTATGCGTAGATGCTTCGCACGGGTAGAACACATAAGAGTATGTGGGCGGTGATGATCATGTTATTGCATATTATATTTATTTTGGATATTGGTGGCATAGTGGGATGAAGCGACTGATACATTGCAAATGTATCTATAATTTTTGATGTTCCATGCTTAGTTTTATCCACTTTCTTGTGTTTTGTCCCAACTTTGGAGTACTTTTATTATGATTTCTTGGAACTAACCTATTAATAAGACCCATAGTGCCAGTTGCCTGTTTTCTGTTGTTTTTGGTTCCAGAAAAGTCAGAAAATGCATATTCTCGGAATTGGATGGGACAAAAGCCAAAGTGCCTATTTTTTCAGAAGGGATCAAGTGCCACAATATGAGACGGAGAAGGGCTGGGGGCCGGCCACACCACACAGCCACGCTGCCAGGCTGGTGCAGTGGTCCCGACCGCACCCCTCGGCCTCTCCTTTCGCCTATAAGTTGCCCTCGGGACAAAAACCCTAGGGACCCGATCAAAAAAATCCACGAAAGAGTCTGTAGCCGCTGCCATCTCCATCCCTAGATCGGGGGGATCTGAAACTCTTCTCGGCACCACTGAGGAGAGGAATTCACCACAGGCCTTCTTCATCACCCTGCAAGCCTCAGGTGTGATGCGTGAGTAGTTCATCCTTGGACTACGGATCCATGTAGTAGCTAGATGGCTGGTTTCTCCTCCTTTGTGCTTTCATGTTTAGATCTTGTGAGCTCCGTTCATGATCAAGATCATCTATTTGTAATCCACACATGTTGTGTTTCGGGGATCCGATGGATATTGAGATGCTATTTCAGATTGATTATTGATTCTATCATGTCTTTGTTATTTGAGATCTTGCATGCTTTCTGTTGTTAGTAGATATCTTGGCCAAGTAGATGCTAGCAACTCCAAGAGTTAGTATTTATGCTCGATAGTGGGTTCATGCCTCCGTAACTGGGAAGTGATAGAAATCTCTAAGGTACTAGATGTGCTGTTGCTACTAGGGAGAAAACAACGATCCTTTGTTCATAGAACAATTGTATTGTTTACTTTACACGCAGTTCGTAAAGCAATAATCTGTTGGTTGCAACTTAATACTGGAGGGGGTTCGGATGATAACCTGAAGGTGGATTATTAGTCATAGATGCAGTTGGATGGCGGTCTGTGTATTATGTTGTAATGCCCAATCAAGTCTCAGAGGAGTCAAGATGATTAGTATATGCATGTATTGCTTTCTCGGTGTTTGTCAATTGCCCCACTGTAATTTGTTCACCCAGCATGTTATGTTTCTAAGGAGAGCCACCTCTAGTGGACTATGGATCCCGGTCCTTTTCCTTACATACAATCTATAATCTTTTACTGCTTTGTGTTTACTTTCTGCAAACTTTTACTTCTTTCCATTCGATACGTTTAATCCTTTGTTTTCTACAAAACACGATGAGATTGACAACCTCATCGCAAGTTGGGGACAAAGTTCTGTGGTTGTGTTGTGCAGGTCTCCGCATTGCTACTAGCACCGGTAGTGCGCCCTGCCAAAGCTCAGCTAGTAACACCTTTTAGGTGTTTCCTTGCTCCTACTGGTTCGATTAAACCTTGGTTTCATAACTGAGGGAAACTTGCGGCTGTGCTCATCATACCTTCCTCTTGGGGTTCCCAACGAGCTCTACATCAACACCACACACCAAGCACTTTTCTGGGCGCCGTGTATTGAGCCATCAAGTGATTTTCTGGTGCCGTTGCCAGGGAACGAAGAAGAAGAAACTCCCACGTCAACTACACGCCAGCAGCGATTTTCTGGCGTCGTTGCCGGGGAGTCAAGGACATCTTCACAAGGGGAGTCCCTCATAACCAATCTCTTTACTTTGTTGTTTTTGTTTTGCTTAGTTTCTTTTTGCTTTGTTTTCTTGTTTTGTTCTTCAAAAAACACAAAAAAATTAGTTTTACTTCTTTGCTTTCTTATTTGAAAACCCAAAAAAATGACTACTCTTGAAAACACTAAGTTGTGTGATTTCACTAGCACCAACAACAATGATTTTATGAGCACTCCCATTGCTCCACCTGTGGCTGAAAATACTTTCTTTGAGATAAAACCTGCTTTGCTCAACCTTGTTATGAGAGAACAATTTTCTGGTATTGGTAATGAAGATGCTGCTTCCCATCTAAATAACTTTGTTGAACTTTGTGAGATGCAAAAGCATAGGGATATAGATGGTGATATTATTAAGCTGAAATTGTTTCCTTTCTCTTTGAGAGGAAACGCTAAAGAATGGTTGAATTCCTTAACTAGGAATAGTATTGATTCTTGGACTAAGTGCAAAGATGCTTTTATTGGAAAATACTATCCTCATGCTAAGATTATATCCATGAGAAGTGAAATAATGAAGTTTAAACAAATTGATAATGAGCATGTTGCTCAAGCTTGGGAAAGAATGAAATCTTTGGTCAAGAATTGTCCCACTCATGGACTGACTGCTTGGATGATCATCCAAACTTTTTATGCAAGATTGAACTATTCTTCAAGGAACCTATTGGATTCAGCTGCTGGAGGTACCTTTATGACCATCACTTTGGGTGCTGCAACAAAACTATTGGACAATATGATTGTTAATTATTCTGAATGGCATACTGAGAGAGCTCCACAAGGTAAGAAGGTAAATTCTGTTGAAGAAACCTCCTCCTTGAGTGATAAGATTGATATAATTATGTCTATGCTTGTTAATGGGAAAGCTCATATTGATCCAAATAATGTTCCTTTAGCCTATTTGGTTGCTCAAGAAGAGCAAGTTGATGTGAACTTCATAAGAAGGAACAATTTTGGTAACAACAATTATAAGCCATATACTCCCAACAATGGTAATGCTTATTGAAATCCTTACAACAATAATAAGAGTGCTCCCTCTGAACTTGAAGTTATGCTTAAAGAGTTTATTAGTAAACAAACTGCTTTCAATAAAACTATTGAGGAAAAACTCTCTAATGTTGAAAGAAATATAGCATCTTTGGCTGAAGCTCAATCTACTTTGAATAAAATGGCTGCTAAACCTGAAACTAATGAGAATCCCTTTGCAGCTACTAATGCTATACAAGTAAGAATTGATGAAAATGTTAGACTATTAGCTGAATTACATGCTAAGTGGGAAAGAGAAGATGAAATTGCTAGAAACATTAGTGTTTCTACTCTTACCACCACTAGTGTTGAGGCTAGTAATAGTTCTACTACTTTAGATGATAAAGTTGATTTTGATCTTGATGGTTGCAACATCTCTAAAGTTATTAAGTTCCTACAAAAGCTTGCTAAAAGTCCTAATGCTAGTGCTATGAACATGGCTTTTACAACACACATTACTGATGCTCTCATAAAGATTAAAGAAGAAAAGATGAAACATAAAGCTTCTATTCCTATAAATCAAGAAGATGGTTGGGAACCCATCATTAATATGAAAGTGAATGACTTTGATTTCAAAGCTTTGTGTGATCTTGATAGTAGTGTTTCTATTATGCCTAGAAGGATTTATGATATGCTTGTTTTGCCTCCTCTTGAAGATTGTTATTTGAATGTCCCACTTGATGCTAATGCTAAAAAGAAACTCATGGGGAGTCTTAATGATGTCCTTATTATGGTTAATGATTCCTATGTCCCCGTTGATTTCTATGTTTTGGATGTTGAATACAATGCTTCTTGTCCTATTACTTTGGGAAGACTTTTTCTTAGAACTGTTGGTGCCATCATTGATATGAAAGAAGGCACCATTAAATATCAACTCCCACTCAAGAAAGGTATAGAACACTTCCCTAAAAAGAGAGAAAATATTTCTTCTGCTTCTCCTATGAAAACAAAATTTGGTCTTAATGCTTCTTCATTTGAGAACACTTGATTCTTTCTTTGCTTCTTATGCCTAACTTAAAGGCGTTAAAGAAAAGTACTTGTTGGAAGATAACCCAAGAGTTTTAGATGAGTCTTGGAAGTTATTACCTCTATAATAACTTCTCCTTATACTTTTTTTTGCTTTTTATGCCAAGAGTAACCTCTAATGAGAGTGAAGTAATGATTGGGAAAGTTGCTGTCCCGAAACAGATTTCTGTGCTTCACCGTAAAAATTCCTGAGAGAGCTCTGTATGTCGGATTGAGCTGTAATGTTTTGTGCTTCTGCCCCAGGTTGTTATTTAACTTTCTATAGTTCAACACTTTTTGATTTGAGCAAAAGAAGGTCTTCAAAAAAATTCGTCTTTACCTGCTGGTCTGTTTCGACAGATTTCTGCCATTTTCTGTATTTGCTTCTTGTTGGTTCCTTTTTGAGTTCTTTTGGGAAATTGAGCTTTTTGAGGGAAGTGATACAGTATCTAGTGTTCTAATGGAAGTTTATTTGGTGTTAGAACTGAACCTTAAGACTTATTTATCTTGAGTGCACTAATGTTGCTAATAAAGATTGTGTGAAGTTTTGTATGCAGGAAAAAATTTCAGGTGTATGGAAGGAATGAGTAATGAGATGAAGGATGGACTAAATCTCAAGCTTGGGGATTCCACACATGTCACCCCAAGAAATATCCAAGAAGTACAAGCGTCAAAGCTTGGTGATGCCCAAGGCATCCCCCTCTTCATCAATAAAAATCCCAGGTTTCTTCCAAACGCTTCATTTTTATTGTTTCATGCACAGTTGTGTTGTTCTTGGAGCATCTTATTTTTCGTTTTTGTTTTGGTTTTTTGTTTTCTTGCTTTTCTTAGTTTGTTGAATAAATTAGTTGGACCCCCTCTTTCATACATTGGTTTTCAAATAGTTTGGTTTGGTTTGGAAAAGAGTAGGAAAGTTCATGCTTATGTGGTAAAAAGAGCTTGTTTTTGACTGTGGCCTATGCTCTGTCATGCCATGCTTGATATTGTTTTGGCTTTATGCTTAGTATTCTTTGCTTTAGCATGACTTGTTATAAACAATTGATATTGCTTAATATGCCTTGGATGAATCATGCGTTGTTTTATCATATTAAAGCATAGTATAGTGGTATTCTCCTTTGATGCTTTATTTGGGTTGACTTGGCGCATGCTCACACCATGTTATGACTATCTCAAGTCACCATAAGCCCTTGTGATCCTTTAGTTTTCAACTTGTAGTATCACTTTATGCTTTGATCAATGATGTTTTGTCTCTCTGCATTATAATGGCCATTATTGCTCTCTTAGTTTGTCGCTCCCAGTCTTTTGCTAGCCTCCACAACCAAGTATGAGTTCCACTCATGCATCCAACTCCCTACACTAAGTTATTCCAAAGAGTCCACCATACCTACCTACTAGCTTATGCTATTCCAAGTATATTCATGCTTTTGTTTACCTTCCACTTGTTATGAGAAAACTAGTGATTAAAGCTCTCACGAACTTGATGGCACACTTTACTTTATTGCCTCTAATAAACTTGAACCATTGTGTCGTCTATGTTGTATATTCTTGCACTTATTTGTTGGGAATTAGCAGAACCATGCTTTCATGGGGAATACTTTCAACATTGCACTTGGTACTTGTACCTAGTTGATATCATGCTCTTTTGTATATGGATGTCGTCGATGTGAAATGAAAGGGGAGCTTGTAAGTCCATGGAGTTATGTATATGTGTTAGAGAAACGCCTGGGCCGCTGGTCTAGTCCATGCTGACATGGTGGAAACCTACAGCGTAACCATAATGAGCTGTCTATGAAGCATTCTTCTTATAAAAAAGAGTCCTATATTGAAAAAAAAGAGAAAATGAAAAATAGTGATACTATGAAAAGAGGAAAGAGAGAAAAAAGCACCATATTCCCATGGTAAATAAGAAGAATGCTGGGATGCTCGTTATCAGCTTGCCTTGTCATTTTGATATGGGGATTCTTCCGTATCATCGGGTAAGGGGTACCCCGTTGGCGGTTCTCAATGATACACATGTACTTACGATGACAAGAACTTACCGGTGACTAAACTTGAGTAGCATGAGGATCGACCCTCGTATACAAGGGACATGAGATTTCTGACTTATACTTCGTCAAGCATGTACACCATAGTTTGTTCACTTTAACCTTAATCACTTCAAGATGCTTATGATATGGGCAATGAGAGCTGAAAGCTTTAAGTATCATAATGTTTGGAAGCTCTTTATGAGACATGAATCCCTACTTCCTTTTTACAAAAGGCCTTTCTTCCACCATTATATTGAGTCTCCACCTTCTAACTTTATGCACCTACTTTGAGAGCATAGTGGCCATTCTTAGTTCTATGTGCATTGTCCCAAGACTAGTTGATTGATGCATAACTTGTTATTGCTTGTTTGAAACTATTGTATCTAGTCACTCTTATGAACTTTGAAGGTGTCCTATGCATTTATATTTGCTACTCTATTGAGGGACAAGCTGAATACTATTATGCTATGTTTTCTTTATGTGAAACAAACAAACGTCTTGCGAAGCATGTTATTCATGAATCTTTTGTTTGTGCCTTTTCATCTTGCATCATAGTTTCTTTGCTTATTGCTAGAACTTTGTCTTTCATGTTATGATTGAAGTACTATGATCCCAGCCTTGAATGTTTTGCAAATATTTTGATCAAGTCTTTGATGGTGCATGTCACCTCAAAAATTCTTTCTTTTTATCACTTACCTACTCGAGGACGAGCAGGAGTTAAGCTTGGGGATGTTGATACATTGCAAATGTATCTATAATTTTTGATGTCCTAGTTTTATCCACTTTCCTGTGTTTTGTCCCAACTTTGGAGTACTTTTATTATGATTTCTTGGAACTAACCTATTAACAAGAGCCACGATTGCCATTTTGTTTTTGTTGTTTTGGTTCTAGAAAAGTCAGAAAATGAATATTCTCGGAATTGGACGGGACAAAAGCCAAAGTGCCTATTTTGCTGGAAGGGAGCAAGTGCCAGAATACGAGACGGAGAAGGGCTGGGAGCCAGCCACACCACCTGGCCACGCGGCCAGGCCTGGCCCGCGCTAGGGGGTGGTCTGGCCGACCCCAGCACCCCCTCGGCCTCTCCTTCCACCTATAAGTTGCCCTTGGGACGAAAACCCTAGGGACCCATTCAAAAGAATCCACGAAAGAGTCTGTAGCCGCCGTCATCTCTATCCCTAGATCGGGGGGGATCTGAAGCTCTTCCCGGCACCCTGCCGGAGAGGGGAATTCACCCTGGAGGCCTTCTTCATCACCATGCAAGCCTCCGGTGTGATGCGTGAGTATTTCATCCTTGGACTACGGATCCATGTAGTAGCTAGATGGCTGGTTTCTCCTCCTTTGTGCTTTCATGTTTAGATCTTGTGAGCTCCGTTCATGATCAAGATCATCTATTTGTAATCCATACATGTTGTGTTTGCGGGGATCCGATGGATATCGAGATGCTATTTCAGATTGATTATTGATTCTATCATGTCTTTGTTATTTGAGATCTTGCATGCTTTCCGTTGTTAGTAGCTATCTTGGCCAAGTAGATGCTAGCAACTCCAAGAGTTAGTATTCATGCTCGATAGTGGGTTCATGCCTCAGTAACTGGGAAGTGATGAAATCTCTAAGGTACTAGATGTCTGTTGCTACTAGGAGAAAACAACAATCCTTTGTTCATAGAACAATTGTATTGTTTACTTTACGCAGTTAAGTAAAAGCAATAATCTGTTGCTTGCAACTTAATCTCGGAGGGGTTGGATGATAACTGAAGGTGGATTATTAGTCATAGATGCAGTTGGATGGCGGTCTATGTATTATGTTGTAATGCCCAATCAAGTCTTAGAGGAGTCAAGATGATTAGTATATGCATGTATTGCTTTCTCGGTGTTTGTCAATTGCCCCGCTGTAATTTGTTCACCCAGCATGTTATCTTTCTAAGGAGAGCCACCTCTACTGAACTATGGATCCCGGTCCTTTTCCTTACATACAATCTACAATCTTTTACTGCTTTGTGTTTACTTTCTGCAAACTTTTACTTCTTTCCATTCGATACGTTTAATCCTTTGTTTTTCGCAAAACACGGTGAGATTGACAACCTCATCGCAAGTTGGAGACAAAGTTCTGTGGTTGTGTTGTGCAGGTCTCCACGTTGCTACTAGCACCGGTAGTGCGCCCTGCCAAAGCTCAGCTAGTAACACCTTTGAGGTGTTTCCTTGCTCCTACTGGTTCGATTAAACCTTGGTTTCATAACTGAGGGAAACTTGCTGCTGTGCTCATCATACCTTCCTCTTGGGGTTCCCAACGAGCTCTACATCAACACCACGCACCAAGCACTTTTCTTGGTGCCGTGTATTGAGCCATCAGCGACCCGGACTAACTTTACATGTCCACGCACATGAGACTTGTTCCACGCTTGACATGCAACTAGTTTTGCATAAGTGGCTAGCAGGTGTCTGTCTCTCCTACTATAGTCAATATCTGATTTACAACGAGTTGTTAATAATTTGGTTATTATCGTTGGGGTTCCATCTTCATAGGTAAGAATGGTTCTATCTTCGAAAGCCCTCAGCCACGTAAAAACTTGCAATTGATAAATTAGAAGCATCTAGTTTACATCATTGCTGGGCTAGTGTCATGATATGGTAATGTTATAATTTTAAGTATAATTGATACTCGTGGAAATTATAGCATGCCCATCGTGTAAGTTCCATTGACCTTGGCCTTACACACAAAGCAATGATAAAGATCATACCACGATGCACATGATAGTGATCAAGTGCAAGAACCATATGATTTCACTTTACACATATGATGTTTGCATCTTATATTGCTTGTTTGGCATTTTAGTAGCATCATAAGATGATCCCTCATTTAGATATCAAGATAAAAATGTGTTCTTCCTTAAGTACACACTGTTTTATGTTTTGTCGCTTCAAGACATCACATAATGATCGGGTGTACTTGAATCCACATTCGTATAACGATTGTAAGACAGTTGAACACATGCGAGTACTAAGGTTCTTACTTGGCGAGCCTAGCATGTACAGACATGGCCTCGGAACACGGACCAAAAGGTTAAGCATGACTCATATAGTTGATATGATGCCCATATAGATGCTCGCCTTTGAAGCTACACCGACTCACGTGATGATCGGACTTGGTGTAGTGGATTGGTTCATGTAATCACCAAAAAGACACAAGGGATGTTGTTTTTGAGTGGGAGTTCAATTGTAATTTGGATTAGTTGAACTCAATCTATCATAAACTTAGTCTAAATAAACTTTACAAATTCTGTTGTAGATGGCACCACCTGCTTTTAATTTGAGGATAATCCTCACCGCTGCACAAAAGAAATATGTGCTAGAAACGTCGCTAGGCCCCCCACCAGCTCCTAATGCTCCTAATGAGGAAATGAATGTCCATTTGACTCGTCAGGAGGACCACAACTTAGTTCATTACGGCATACTGTATGGGCTAGAGCCAGAACTTCGAAAAGTGTTTCGAAAATGGCAATGCTTTTGATACCATGGGTGAATTGAAAATGATTTTCGATACCCATGCTTCAGTAGAGAGTTATAATGCTTCTGAAAAGTTCTTTAGCTGCATGATGGAAGAGAACAACTCCGTTAGTGATCATGTACTCAAAATGTCTGGGTACGCTGATAAGCTTGTGCTAGAAGCGTCGCTAGGCCCCCACCAGTTCCTGAAGCCCCTAACAAGGAAAAGAATGTCCATTTGACTCGTCAGGAGGACCACAACTTAGTTCATTACGGCATACTGTATGGGCTAGAGCCAGAACTTCGAAAGAGTTTCGAAAATGGCAATGCTTTTGATACCATGGGTGAATTGAAAATAATTTTTGATACCCATGCTGCAGTAGAGAGTTATAATGCTTCTGAAAAGTTCTTTAGCTGCATGATAGAAGAGAACAACTCCATTAGTGATCACGTACTCAAAATGTCTAGGTACGCCGATAAGCTTGTGTCCTTGGGAATAACGATTCCCATTGACTTAGGCATACATCATGTTCTCTAATCGCTGTGACCTAGCTACAAGAGCTTAGTGATGGACTATAATATGCAGGGAATGAAGAAGTCTCTCCTCGAGCTTCTATCAATGCTTAAGACTACAGAAGTAGAGATCATGAAAGAACATCAAGTGTTGATGATCAATAAGACCACTGTTTTCAAGAAAGAGAAGAAGGGTAAACAGAAGGGAAAGAAGGGCGGCAAATTTGTTACCGTGCCTGAAAAGAAATCCTAAGCTAGCCCTAAGTCTGATACCGAGTGCTATTATTGTAAGGGGACTGGCCATTGGAAGCGCAACTTCCCCAAGTATTTGGCGGACAAGAAAGCCGACAAGGAAAACAAAGGTATATGTGATATAAATGTTATTGATATGTACTTGACTAGTATTCACAGTAGCACCTGGGTATTTGATATTGGATCGGTTGCTAATATATGTAACTCGAATCAGGGGCTACGTAACAAGCGACCGCTAGCAAGGGGTGAGGTCAAGATGTGTGTCGACAATGGATCAAGAGTTGATATGATCGCCATCGGAATGCTACCTCTCCACCTACCATTGGGATTAGTGATAAATCTAAATAATTGTTATTTGGTGCCTGCACTGAGCATGAACATTGTATCCGGATCGTGTTCGATGCGAAGTGGTTATTCATTTAAATATGAAAACAATGGTTGTTCTATTTATATGAATAATATATTGTATGGTTATGCACCTGTGATGAATGGTTTATTTTTGTTGGATCTCGATAATAGTGTTACACATATTCATAATGTTGATGCTAAAAGGATTAAACTTGATAATGATATATTTGCATATATGTGGCACTACCGTCTAGGTCATATTGGCGTAAAACACATGAAGAAGCTCCATTCTGATGGACTTTTGGAATCACTTGATTTTGAATCATTTGATACGTGTGAGCCATGTCTTATGGGCAAGATGACTAGAACCCCATTTTCCGATACAATAGAGCGGGCAACAGATTTATTGGAAATCATACATACTGATGTATGTGGTCCAATGAGTGTGTCATCGCGAGGTGGATATTGTTATTTTGTTACTTGCACGGATGATTTCAGTAGATATGAGTATATCTACTTGATGAAACACAAGTATGAAACCTTTGAAAAGTTCAAGGAATTTCAGAGTGAAGTGGAAAATCATCGTAATAGAAAGATCAAATTTTTGCGATCTGATCATGGAGGAGAGCATCTAAGCTACGAGTTTAGAGCACACATGAGAGAGTGTGGAATAGTTTTGCAACTCACGCCCGCCGGAACACCACAACATAATGGTGTGTCAGAACATCGTAATCGTACTTTATTGGATATGGTTCGATCTATGATATCTCTGACTAACTTGCCACTGTCATTTTGGGGTTATGCATTGGAAACCGATGCATTCACTTTAAATAGGGCATCGTCTAAATCCGTTGAAATGACACCATATGAATTATGGTTTGGAAATAAACCTAAGCTATCATTTCTTAAAGTTTGGGGATGCGATGTTTATGCGAAGAAACTTCAGCAGGATAAACTCGAACCCAAAGCGGAAAAATGCGTCTTCATAGAATACCCTAAAGAAACAATTGGGTATACTTTCTATCATAGATCTGAGGGCAAGGTTTTTGTTGCCAAGAATGGATCCTTTCTTGAGAAGGAGTTTCTCGCTAAAGGTGTGAGTAGTCGGAAGTTAGAACTCGAAGAGGTTATTGAACCTTCTCTTCATGAAACGGCGAGTGACACATCATCGGAAGTTGTTCCGGAGTTGACTTCACCTAATGAGGAGAGGGCTAATGATAAGTATCATGAAACTCCGAAAGAGGACACTACCGAACCTCACAGCTTAGGCAGGACACGTGCAGCTCCTGAACTATACGAAAATCCTGTTATGAATTTCATGGTAGATGGAATTGATGACCCTGTAACATATGAAGAAGAAATGATGGGCCCGAATTCCAACAAATGGCTAGAAGCCATGCAATCCGAGATGGGATCCATGTATGAAAACCAGGTTTGGACCTTGGTGGACTTACCTCATGACCAAAAGGCCATTGAGAATAAGTGGATCTTCAAGAAGAAAACTGATGTTGATGGTAAGACCATCTATAAAGATCGACTTGTCTCAAAGGGGTTTCGACAAATTCAAGGAGTTTTATACGATGATACATTCTCTCCCGTAGTGATGCTAAAGTCAGTTAGGATTATGTTAGCAATTGCTGCATATTTCGATTATGAGATATGGCAGATGGATGTCAAAACTGCGTTCCTCAATGGTAATATTGAAGAAGAGTTGTATATGATACAACCAAAGGGTTTTTTCGATCCTAAGGATGCGGACAAGGTTTCCAAACTTCAGCTATCCATATATGGACTAAAGCAAGCATCCCGTAGTTGGAATCTCCGCTTTGATGAAGTGATCAAAGAGTTTGGATTTTTTCAAACTTATGGAGAGGCTTGTATTTACAAGAAAGTGAGTGGGAGCAATGTGGAATTTCTAATACTATATGTGGATGACATATTACTGATTGGAAATGATGTAGATCTTTTAAACAGTGTTAAAAGTTATCTAAATAGCAAATTTTCGACGAATGACCTTGGTGAAGCGTCCTACACATTAGGAATAAAGATCTATAGATATAGATCAAGACGCCTAATTGGGCTATCACAAAGTACATACCTTGATAATATTTTAAAGAAGTTTAAAATGGATGGAAGTAAGAGGGGGTTCTTACCTATGTTGCAAGGCAAGATATTGAGTAAGACTCAAAGTCCGGCTATGGCAAAAGATAGAGAGTAAATGGATAAGATCCCCTATGCCTCGGCCATAGGATCTATTATGTATGCCATGCTATGTACAAGACCGGATGTGGCACATGCTATCAGTTTGACTAGTAGGTACTAATCTGATCCAGGTGTGGAACACTAGATAGTGGTCAAGAATGTCCTTAAGTACTTGAGAAGGACTAAGGAAATGTTTCTTATGTACGGAGGTGAAGAATAGCTGGTCGCTAAGTGTTATATCGATGCTAGCTTTGACACCGATCCGGATGACTCTAAGTCTCAATCCAGATACGTATTTCTCATGAACAGAGCAGAAGTTACTTGGAGGAGCTCCAAACAACCTGTGGTAGCGGGATCAACAACGGAGGCGGAATATGTTGCTGCTTTAGAAGCGGCGCAGGAAGCACTTTGGATGAAGGATTTCATAGCGGAACTAGGTGTGGTTCCTAGTGCATTAGACCCAATGGTGATCTATTGTGACAACAATGGAGCCATAGCCAACTCCAAGGAACCAAGGTCACACAAGAATTCCAAGCATATTAAGCGTCGGTTTCACTCCATCCGCGAGCATGTCAAAGATGGAGATATAAAGATTTGGAAAGTACATACAAATCTGAATGTAGCAGATCCGTTGACTAAAGTTCTCCCTAAGGAAAAACATGATCAGCACTAGAACTCCATGGGTGTGAGATTTATCACTATGTAACTAGATTATTATCTCTAGTGCAAGTGGGAGACTGAAGGGAATATGTCCTCAGAGGCAATAATAAAGTTATGATTATCGTATTCCAAGTATATGGTAGATGTTTATTTTGCATGCTATAATTGTACTGATTGGAAAAGTTAATACATGTGTGTTTAATAAACAAATAAACGATTCCTAGTTATGCCTCTCTTATAAACTAGCTCGATGATTAACAAGATGATCAAAGTTTCCTAATCATGGACATTGGATGTTGTTAATAACAAGGTCACAACATTTGTGAAATGATGTGATGAACATTGATCCGAAGTATAGAAATACGATCAAAGTCATTGTGTTTAAATTGCTATAACATCTTACGAAGTAATTCTAGTCCTTAGACCATGAGATCTTGTCAATTACTAACACACTAGAAGAGTAACTTGATAACATCTAATGTCACACTGTAACAGGGTGACTATAAAGGTGGGTTCAGATACTCCAAAGGTGTTATGTAGAGGCTCATGGATCAATAGTGGAATTTGTCCATCCCGATGAAGGATATATATACTCTGGTCCCTCTCGGTGATATCACATTAGTTAGCTTGCAAGTAAGTGATGTGATCACTAGAATGTTATATCACGGGAACGAGAAAAGAGTTCATGTCGGTAACAAGATCAAACTAGGTATGGAGATACCTATGATCAAATCTTGGACATGTAATATATCGCGAGACAAAGGGATTGAGTTACATGCGTAAAAGGTTCTCACGATCAAAGAAGTCATCGTTGAATGTGTGTGAGTCAGTATGGATCTCCAGGTCCCGCTAATGATTATTGATCGGAGAAGGGTCTCGATCTTGTCTGCATTATTCGTGAACCGTAGGGTGACACACTTAAGTGATACCAACACCATTTAGAGAAAATATGTTCCAGAGAAAAGAATTGCAAAGCGCTGGAATTATTTCAATAGACACCGAAATTGTTTCAGGTGAAATTGCAAAAACTGGTTCTGCATGTGATATTGAAATGTTGCAGGGGGTTTTATGTGAATGTTTTTAATTAAAGTAATTAACAAAATAAATAAAAGAGTTTTATTAAATGAGAGTTGTATTAATTTTGGTGGAAATTTAATGCATTTTGAGTGGGATTTTGAGTGGAGAAAATGGAGGGCCAAATTTATTTGAGTGGAGCTTCCACCACATGAATGAGGAAGAGGTGGGGGCACCCACCATGGCCACCAGCCATGTGGCGGGGCTGCCCCCTCACGCTATAAAAGGCCCCCTCTTCCTCCGTCTCACTCACACCTCCTCGTGAAGGATCTCTCTCCCCCTCTAGAATTATTCCCCCATGGTCTCAGATTAGCGAGATACATGTTCCAGGTGGCTTTTCGTGTGGAAGGAGTTCCTGCTTCTGCTGCATCTCTGGAGCGAGGAGGCGGAGGTTGTTCGGTGGACCGGACGTGTGTGCGAGCACGGATGCGCTGCTGATTTGCTGCGCTAGGACTTCCTCTCAATCTTGAGATCGGCAAGCGAACGACTACATCATCCACGATTCCAACCTCGTTACATTTTGTCGGTTTTCCAGGGTATGTTCTCTATGGATGTATATCCACCCTTTGCTTGTATCAAGTAGATAGATCTTGGCGCTTAGTAGTTCCCATCGTAGGAATTTTTTTGTTTTCTATGCTGCGAACCCAACATGAACACTAAGGGAGAACACTTCCATTGGTATTTTAAATAGGGATCATCTTCTTAGGCTACCATCGAGTATCTAATACTAGCACACAATAGGACACACAAACAATAAACATTGAATGTAAGAGTGATGCGATATGGTCCTTCTCGCTGTAATCTCCATCCCGCGCCTCTAGATTCTAGTGCCAAGGTTCCGGTGCCGTAGGCACAAGGATACCGGTGCCCTCCGGCGTGGTAGTCTGTCACCTCCGTGACTGTCCACTACTACTTAGCAACATAAAGTAAGTACTTTACCTTTTCCACAACCATATCACATCACAACGCCCCCTGCAAAACAAAGTTAGACACCTCTACTTTATCTTTGCATGTTTTACATGGCTGATAGGGCTTTCGCACAAGAACCATTCTTACCTACCAACTTTCACCACAACACTAATCAAGTAGTTGTCTATACTACACCCCTTTCAGGGCCCTCCGCTGCAAACAGCATACCAACTAATGTGAGAGAGACAGACACCCCCCAAAGCTACTTTATACGGTACAAGTCATATGTCAAGCGTGGACCAGTCTCGTGAATGAATGTGTAGAGTCAGTTGGGGCCGCTTCATCAAGCATTGTTGTGGTATACACAAGTACATGTGGGAGGGTAACAACTAAAATATGAACGTCCACACGCTACATCTCATGTGTTCTACCCATACTAGCAATACTACACATAGATCTAGCTCTGATACCACTGTAGGGGTTCGCGCATGAAAACAATAAATTTTTCCCTACACCAAGAACCCCAATTGCCAGGACCTATCTATTAGTAATGCAGTAACGGGAGGGGCTTTTCCAAACTTACCCTTGAAGACCTAAAAGCATTGTCAACGCTCGGGAGAGCGTGGTTGATGTAGACGAACCAAAGTTGACCTAAAGGTCGTGTTGAAGTCCCGACAGCTCATGTGGCTCCAACGACTCCTAGTGCCCCAAGTGTTGCTCCTCATAGGGAGTTACACACATCCGGTGCCTGGGGATGACTCCCGCTCCTCTCATCCAACAGAAGTTGCGGAAGTAGAGCTCCTAGATCTGAATCCCACAGCGTGATGGCGCTCCGCGGTGAAGAAGACTCCTGCTCGCGCGATCCGGACTTGGGACCACAGTCATGGGGGGGAGAGAGAATCAATTGGAGGTCTCCCCAAAATATAGGGAACCTTTTATTGATTATTGTGTATTTTAGTTTGCCAAAATACCTCTCTTTATATAGGGGAAAAACCTCCCCATAGCTAACTAGCTTAGCCATATGGGACTAAACAAGGGAGAGGGGAGAGGAGGGGCTTGGCCGCCGCCGGCTAGGGCCCAAGTGGGCCCCATGTGGGGTGCCTTGGCCTAGGCGGCCACCCACTCCTCCTTCCTCCCTTCGGTCTTTCCCACATGGGCCCTTTTCCCTCCGGATTTGGCCCAATTAGGTCTTTGACCCTTTTTAATTCCTTTTCTTTTATTGAATAAATATAATTGAATGATTAAATCGATATGCAACATTCTCTTACATATTATTCAATCCCCATTGATGTGGAACTCATTCTCTCTCATTCCGGACATCCTCCGGACTTACCGAAACCGTTCCTAAAACACTCTCTGAGCATCATCAAGCCCTTAAGCGTGATACCTCACAGTTCGGGACCACTCCAGACATGGTCGGGACCCTCCTGCACCAATGACCAACATAGGGACCTGGATGGCCATGTGACCCCAATGCATTCCACGAAATCTTTCGTCATTTGAACCATGAACGTCGTGGCGTATTCCTTTTGTCTCTCGATACTTGCATTGCCCGAGATCTGATCAATGACATTATCATGTCGTGCTCAATCTCGTTACCAACAAATGCTACTTGACTCATTCCGACAAGTGATATCCCCGTGATCAAATCACACGTTGCGCAACTATTGGATACAACTTCTCTGAGTGGGCCCTCGAGTATCTTTTCTGTCATGCGGATGGACAAATCCCGCTCTTGACGCATATTGTCTCAATTGTTCCTCCGAATACCTGAACACACCTTTATGATCACCGTGTCACCGAGTGATGTTTGATGCTATCAAAGTACCCTCGGGTAACAATGATTGATATGGCCTCACGGTCTAAGAAATAGTACACTATGTCTATTCTAATCATTGTAACTTGAACTTCGTGACATGATCGGGTCACGATGCTTAGGTTGGGTATAGATCATCATCTCATTCTCATAATGAGGTGACTCCATTGTCAACTAGCATAAATGCCACATGATCAGGAATCCTTGATCATCTTTGACTAATGACCCAGTGACTAGAGCTTCACCGGGAACTCCTGGGTTTTTATATATCACACGTGTATTGACGTTTCCTTTCAATACAGTTATAACATGATATAAAACTTAATCATAAACTTTATGAAATATGAAAATAATCCTTATTACTATTTGTGTCTAGGGCATAATTCCAACACACCCAGCTCTATACGACGCCGTCATGGCCGCCAAAGGATACAACCCTGAGGCTTTGATGGTGGCGCTCAGCCACCTCTTCGACAACAGGGCTATGGGCAACGGCTTTGTTCAGATGGCGGATGACCACAGGGATCTCTGACTCAGGACCTTCCTGGACAAGCACTACTATGTGTAGTGCTTGCTCCCTGATCATGGAGATGGTGGCGGTAGTGCATGCATGATGAAGAAGATGTTGTATATTTTGAAATAGCTAGGGACTTGATGAAAACTTATGCCTTTTTATTGTGAGGTGGTATATACTATCCCCTCACACGATAGAGAACTTATGTGGTGGTAGGATTGCACCCTTTTTGATGTGGTGGTAGGATGACACCATAGATGTTGGTGGTGATCGGTTGGATCACACTAACTTGGTAGGTTGGAACTGCTGATGCTTCTGCCCATATGATCATGCATGCTTAACTAGTTTATGTTTATTGCCCTGTGTTTGTGAATTTGATATGCCTACTTCAGTTGTGATCCTTATGTGTTGCATATGTGTTATGTCTGATAGAAATACAACTGGTACGTGGTGTACTACGGCAAGAAGCCGGAAATCTACAAGACATGAGAGGAGTGCAACCAACAAGTGACGGGTTACCAGCGCAACCTCCATAAGGGGTTTAAGACTCTAGAGCAGGCACAAAAAGTCTACTCTGAGTTCTTAGCAGAGCATCCACAGAAGGCACAACCGTCACAAAATATGAAGATCAATTTCACTCTACCGCCATCAATTCATCATCAAGTTCATCCACACGAGAAGTTTCCACCTATATGGGGTGCAAGTATGAACAAAGACACCATCATCGTCAGCGTGACCATGTGGATTATCCACTACCAGTTGTTCTGATTCATGTTGATCAATCATGTAAGATCTTAAACTCCGATGACTAGTTGCTAAGCTCACCATTTTGCCATGCGAGGTAACCACATCGGGCCGGATGCGGGCTCCCAAACGTGCAACTTTGCACAACCAGAGCCCAATCTGGAAAACCAAACAAAGTGGTCATATGCAATCTCCTAGTGGGGAAACGAGAATACAAACAACCAAATAAACAACCCATCCTGACCCGAGGGCAATCTCCCCCATGCAGCACCCAGCGGGCCAAGTGACAAAAAGAAAAAATTGCGCCGTGAGTGACCAAACACGCCCTAAGTCTCTTATTTTACTTGCTCTTATATGAGTGCATGCATGTGGCGGTGTAGCCGATGCATGCATGGCAAGTGCTGGCCTAAGCTTAAAATTAATTCGTGACAAATTTGTATTATCTGAAAACCTAGACTTGGTCAAAAGCTAAAACTAGGCCGGCACGAAATTACATCCTCCAAATAATACTGTAGACATTTGGCAGAGTCCGAAGCCCAAATTAGTTGTTGCATTGTATGACACGTCCAACTTTCTTAGTCACTGAACTTTCTGATCCACGAAAGGCGAAGCCCCACCCACCCACCCACCCACCAATTCTCCCTGTGTGTGGAGAGAAACGACATCCATGTAAGTCTCCGGAGGAAACTCTGCATGTCAGCTAAGTCCTTGCATGGCTTCCCACCTTGTACTTCTCCTTCTGGCCGTCGTCGTTGCCTTCCTCTTCGGCGCGGCAGTTTGTCAGGGCGGCGAGCTCCTGCCGCCGTACGTTCGCGTGGAGGTACTCGACAATAGGCAACTACACCGACGGCAGCCAGTTCAAGAAGAACCTTGACGAGCTCCTCCGCACCATCACCGGAGCCGCTGCAAGATCCGGCTGGTTCAACACCAGCACCGTTGGGACGGGCGGCGACCAGGTTTTCGGCCTCATCATGTGCTACGCCGATCGCAACGCCACGGAGTGCCTGGACTGCCTCGCCCGGGCGCCGGAATCGGCAATGACTCTGTGCCTGGGCAGCCGGAACGTGAGCGTCAACTACGACGCCTGCCTGCTGCGCTACTCGGACACGCGCTTCTTCGCGGCGGCGGCCGACCTCACCTACAACGCCGATCTCGACTCCATCTTCTTCATAGAACCGCCACCGGACGCCACGGACGTCGAAACCATGATCCCCGTGAGGTCGCGACTGATGAAAGAGCTCGTGGATAAGGCCGGAGACCTGCCTGAGCGGTTCTACAACTACAGCCTGCCACACACGGACACGGTGCTGGGCACGGACGTGATGAGCGGGCTGGCGCAGTGCACGCGGGACCTGGCGCCAGCTCGGTGCGATCAAAATCACCAGGCTACCGGCAACGCTGGCCAAGCCGCCTGTATCCATGCTCTAGTTATCTCGTCCCAGAGTAATAAAGTTGGAGGCTCTCGCAACCCATAAAATGAAAAATGAGTGATCTATCGTAATCGACCAGAGCTTGCGATCGAGCTGTATCGGTATGTTGCTTCTGCGTCCTTCATTGTTATGATCTTGTTGGTCTGGATCCTTGTACGGAGATGGCGAAACCAAGCTAAAATCAATGAGAAAGATATGCTCCCGGACGATTTGTTGAGCATGGAAGATGACTTTGAGAAGGGGACTGGGCCAAAGCGATTTCGATACAAGGACTTGTCCATGGCAACGGACAACTTCTCCAATGACAAGAAGCTCGGGGAAGGCGGCTTCGGCTCGGTGTAGAGAGGATTCCTCAGGGAATCCAACCTTGAGGTTGCTATCAAGAGAGTGTCCAAGGGCTCAAAGCAGGGGAAGAAGGAGTATGTCTCTGAGGTGAGGATCATAAGCCGGCTACGGCACCGGAATCTCGTGCAGCTCATCGGCTGGTGTCATGGTGGAGGGGAGCTGCTCCTCGTCTATGAGCTCATGCCAAATGGAAGTCTTGACAGTCATCTATACAATTCTGAAAACATACTACCGTGGACAGTAAGGTGAACATTCATCTCCCCTGCATCCCAAGGTCTTTGTTTCCACAAGCGATTCCTATTAATTTCGCTTCACTCATTCTTCATAAAGGTACGAGGTTATGCTCGGAATAGGATCGGCACTTGTTTACTTGCATCAGGAATGGGAGCAGTGTGTTCTGCACCGGGACATCAAGCCAAGCAATATGATGCTAGACTCATCATTCAACGCTAAGCTCGGCGACTTTGGGTTGGCGAGGCTCTTCAACCATGGACAAGGACCATACACTACAGGCCTTGCTGGAACTATGGGCTACATGGATCCTGAGTGCGTGGTCACTGGCAGAACCAGTGTCGAGTCCGATGTCTACAGCTTTGGTGTTGCCCTCCTAGAGATCGTCTGTGGCAGGCGGCTCGCGGTGTCCCGGGAAGAACCCGAGGACGTAATCCATCTTGTGCAATGGGTCTGGGATTTATGGGAAGGTGGAAGGACCCTTGACGCTGTCGATGCACGGCTCGATAAAGTGTTCCACAACCGCGAGATGGAATGTGCAATCATCGTTGGGCTATGGTGTGCGCACCCAGACCGTAGCCTGAGACCATCCATTAAGCAGGCGGTGAATGTGCTACAGTTTGAGGCACCGTTGCCATGTCTTCCATCAAAGATGGTAGTTAAAACCTTCAAGCCAGAATTCTATACTCTTATTTATGCATCTCAACTATCAGGAGGCCGCTGATATTACTTGAAAAAATCGAATATTTTTTCTTATGACATTCATAGGGTAGATTACTTTCAAGCTTTTTCATACCAATGAACAGTTGTACCATTGGTGATATATTTAAAAGTTTTGTGTAGTGTAGTGCGGAGCTCCAGATCCGGTACCATGCATCTTCTTGGGATATGATCCTCTTGTGGTTGTGAGGACATGACCATTTGAAACATTTTAGGTAGCCTAAAGAGTTGCATAAGAGCACAGACTATTAGGGTTATGACTCGGTGGCAATTTTGATCTTTGCACATGATGGGAGGAGAATGTTAAGCCTACCATCCAGTCACCAATAGGTGGAGTGTCAAAAATATTAGGTTAGTGTCCATTATAAATGAGAATGAAAACAAAAAGAGAAGGGATGAGAGAAAGTTGAAGAAAGAGCTTGAGGATCAAGCAATAGGTGTTTCCCATAAGTTTTGGAAGTCCAAATCTCCTGTCTTGCCTCCTTCAAGTTACAATTTCACCATATTTCATGAGATTGTTTCAATCCCTATCTGTTGTGCCATAAATTGTATTGTTACAGTCCAAGATTTGTGATATATTGATGCCCACTAGAGAAAAACTTGTTGTAACCCACCATTGGTAATAGTGGAAAAATATTTGGTGGCTTCGACCCATCATTTTTCTCTCGAGTTTTCCACATAAAATGTTGGTGTCCATTTGTGGTTATTTGCTGCTACAATTCTAAGAATTTCTTTCCTAGGTGAGACAATGTCTCAACATGAGTGTGAACTTTTCTCGCACGAAGAGAGACCTCCTTAGCCTGGGTGCGATGATGGAAGTGTGGTGTTCCTACATATGTGGCCTTCTATGACGAGCAATGATTGGTGAATTGGTACACAAGTGGTGTCGAAGTTATCAATTATTTTGCCGTATAATTGTTTTATCTAGTATGCCCTTATCTCTTATCAGGAGGAAATTAGTGTTAAGTTTTCCCAAAAAAGTGGTATCCGAGCAAGTTTCTCATAAAGTTGCTTCGCCAATTATCTGACTGTTGCTAGAGTTGCTGCTCACAATGGCTCTGAAAGAAGGTGCCATCACAAGTGGTATGATAAAACTAGAGTCTTCCAATTACTCAGAAAAGGCATGATTGAAGACATGTTTATTGTAAGGATTTGTATAGGAAAACTATGAAGGATTTGTAAGGACTTGAAAGCTTGAGTACCGAGATGGAATCAATGTGATTAAATTCTTTCAATGCCAAATAAATAAACTTATATCCATGAAAATCAACTTTGAGGATGATGTAGAAGCATTTCTGCTACTGAGTTCCATGCCTGGTAGGTTGAAAAAGGTTGTTGAGTCGGTTTTCAAATCTGTATGTGAAACTGGCTTTGGAGACACTCAAAATAGCAATCTAAATGAAGAAGCTGGATAGAAGGAAAAGAATGATGCCTCTTCTTTTAGTGTATATGTGGTTCAATCATATGGTAAGAATGAGAACAATGAACATTGTCAAGCCAATTTTGGAAGGCGAAGAGAAAACCAAGAGATCGAAGTCCAAATAGAGAAAATAAATTACCCGATTTCATTAAAGAAAGCCAAATTATAAAAAGAATGAGTGTATGACATAAAAAATAGATCTTGCAAAGGAAAAATATGCAAAGAAAATCAAGGAAAAGGGTTAGAATGTTTCTGCCATGACTTAACAAGTTGAGGATTATCTAGTCATTGAAGAGAAAGAATGTTATAGTGACGTTTGTTATAATGACATGAATTGAGTTGTTGATTCAGGTGCATAATGTATCCAACAAGAGTTTCAACTATTTTTAGCCCAAGCCACACTAGGAAAAAGGTAGAATTTAGCCAGTACTAGAATGAACACTTGTGTATCATTCCAAGAAAGGTGTCACATGTATCTATTCTAAACCAAGCAAATCATACACAGAAATTTTGCAAGTAAACTTGCAGAAAGTTATTTAATCATTTTTCTAATTATTTTGATGCGTACATCTTAACATTCTATGTGCTCACAAAGTCGTTTCACGGAAAACCAATATGTTTTATGTAAGGTATGAAAAAGACAAAGAAATGTCTCGTTACCCGCATTTTTTAAGCGCCAATTTTTTTGCTTTTTATACACGACACAAAACATATCCGTTTTCCGTGAAATGAATTTTTGAGCACATAGAATGTCAAAATGTACCGCCAAATTTTTTGTTGATTTTTTTTAATATTTTAACTTGTGTTAAAATTTAATTCAAAAACTAGGAGCATATGCCCCCGGGAGCCAAAACGCCTCGTCCCATTTCATTTCTCCCTTATAAATTTGTATTTTTTGATAAAATCAAGTAAACATCTTTACTTAATAAGATCAAGTAACATTTTACTTTTAAATCTTAAATGTAACTTAATATGGGATTTCATGACTCTTTACTCATTTCTCGTACTTATATCCATCATCGCATCTTCGTAGTTCGTAGGTATGTCTTATTCTATTAAGATGACAAGTGAATCACCAATATAGTTCCACAACAATGGCATAATGTATTCTTTAATCCTACTTTTTTTAGTAAAAGTATTAGCTAAAACGTTAGGATCATTATCATCAGATTCTCCTCTATTTGTAGAGTTTAGTTCCTGGAACATATTCTGTTGCGCTACTTGACATTTGAAGGTAAGGTCAAATACCTTGTTTTGAGCTTTCACTTTCTTCCATGAACACTTTTATCGAGCAACTCTTTCTCAAGAAAACAATGTGTTAGGCAACAACATGTTTGCCCTTTTTGTCTTAGTTGTGGAAGATGTACTCATAATTTCCTAAGAATACACTAGAAAGATTTATTTTTTTACAATTTCAAATTATCTCATAACTCAAAATTCTAGAACTCGAACATGCCATAACTCAAATGGTGTTGTTCCCATGAATCTTATATGGTTCCTTATTTCTAAAATGAGTGTTTGTTGTTTAATCTATAAATCTAACTATTAACGGTAACCCGGTAAGAGATAATTTCTAGACCATATAGAATCTAATACAATATGATTATAATATTTAGACATGCCAACATTTGAATCGTCCAAACATCACAATTTGTGAAAACATCATTCACAAGTCCTTATGCGAAAACTTAACTCAAATACTTGTCACTTTAATCTCTTGTGAATTTAATCCTACTTCATTCTGAAATTCTTTGAACATATGAAAAGGTATCATTAAGTAAATACACATATTCACTTAAATTCACAATCAAGCTTAACGAAATAATGGTATTCACTAATTTGCTGAATTATAATCATCATGCATGATATTCAACAATTCAATCCACAAACTGTTTTACCAGAACGTAGATTTTTAGTATCTCACCAACTTAGGCATGGTTTGCATAAGTCAAGAGATCAAGTATCTAAGACCTCATGTTTCATCAGAATGAAACTACCAATATGACTTAAACAATAACGTTACCCGAAGGTGATGTCATTATTAAGTTTGAAATTCTTTCGGCATTCTAATTATTTATAAATGCTTATACAATTACCATCTAGATAAAGACAAGAACAACACATTCATAACCGTAATGTGACCATAAAAGATATTATTCATAAATATTATTACAACTAGCTTGTCATAAACTTATATGAATAATTGTCTCGCAAAAAGCAAGATAGACTAATAAAGTTCACATACTGATGGCGATTACAAACTTTATTCAAATCCACTAATCCAAGTGATAAACATCGAGGGAGAATGTCATCAACCATTAACCATTTTTCTTGCCTATCAACATGCCATTCTATCCTCATCTCTTACACCATCTCTTAATCATAAGGTCATGTTTTCATAAAATAGAACAAGCATCAAATACTTAGTAAACTACATAAGTGTTTGTAGGAAAAACATTTATAACTTGTATATCAAATATATACCTGCTTCATTGATGACATCCCCTGCAATGGGTTCTACTGATGTAGTTCTTAACTTAACCATGAACTCACGAAAGGCATATTATATTCCTTCCATGATGTATCCCCTAATGACATGTTTGTAGCTACGAGGAAGTGAATGCAACACCCCATCTATCGCAAATTTGTGCATCAAACCAGTAGCCCATGATATCCACAAGGCACTCATGAATCTCTTCCATGACATCCAAGTGGGTCTCAAAGAAAGTGTTTTCTTACATTTTGGTTGAAATAAACTCTTTCATGTACTCATACTTCATGATCCAGACTTATGCTAAAAACATCTTCTTCAGTCCATCGAACATACTATATGCTTCGATTTCGTGAAAGTGTACCCATAGGCTAGACTCCATTGCATGAATTTTGATGTACTTGACAGGCACGAAAGTGTCACGATGAGCTTGATAATAGACATCATCTTTCTCACCCACGAAGTCTTTGAGGAAATATCATAATTGTTCTCATAGAACATAGAAAAGATTGTTCTTAGTAAGGACATCCCTCAAGTGCTGGTACCAGTTGGTGAAGTTTGACCCATCTACCTTAAGTTTATCACCATTCAATAACATACTAAAGATGTCCTAAATGTTGGGAATCGCCATGGTCAACAAGGGTACTTGCAAAGACTTTTGACTATGTTCATAATACGAGTTCAAATTATAATCAAATTATTCAATGTGCTCCTACTAAAACTATAATCTCTAAGATAGTTTTAGTGATTACACGATCCTAATTAACTACGACCCCCGATCGTCACGGCCAACGATATAGTTGCAAAGGTAGACTATGCAGTGTCGATCACATATTTCATGTGACTCATGCTCGATCTTTCAATCTCTCGTGTTTTGAGGCCATGTCCATACATGCAGGCTCGCCAATTTAACCTAAGTGTATTTTTTGTGCAACATGGCTTACACCCATCGTAAGCGTACATTGATATGTCTAATACCCAATCATCACGGCGTGCTTCATAACGAAGAAATTTCTTAGTGATGCACACTAAGGGAGAACACATTTATTGGTATTAATTGAAGGGATCATCTTATAAATGATACCGTCGAGTATCTAATACTAGCAAACAATAAGATGCGTAAAGGATTAACATCACATGCATTTATATTGATATGATATGGTTCTTCTTTGAGCGCCTTGATCTCCATCGAGCGCTCCGGCATGATCTCCATCTTGCCCACCGGTACGGTGCCAAGTCCATGCCACCACCAGTTGGCCGTCCATCAACACGATGACTATTAGTACTACTTATCAATAAAAAAGTAAACTACTTTACCTAAACCACGACCATAACCATATCACATCAAGTTCCCCTGGACACGTCGATTGAAATGCAACCCGAGAAGGAGGCTTCATAGGGCTCTGCCGAGACGATGTTGTAGGACCCAGCCGCGCTCCCGCCTTCAGGACCAGCCTAGGAGGGATGCCATGAGACAGGAGTCAGGTGGACATGACGGGTCCCTGCATCAATCTGTAGGCATTAGGCAACACGCGGTGCCAAAGTAGGATGGCGAAGACACATCACAAGTGTTGGCCTGCCGCGTGGCAAGGCACACACCACCGCGTGTTGATTGACCCATGTGGTGTCTCCTTTCTATATAAAAGGAGGCCTAGGTCGAGATGAGGAAGGGGATAAAAGGCTTTGGTACTAGAGAACCTTCCCGAGAGAAGGAACCCCTTGTAACCCTGTGATAATTAAATAGTAGATAGTTGCAGGACGTAGGGATCCGCTTACTATGCGGACCTGAACCTGGGTAAAAACACTATGTCTCTCTATGATTGTGTTTGTCTAGCTCGCTGATCGAGCTCGCCGGATGTTGCACCCATGTTCGAACAACAAAGGGGGACTCATACCCCTGGTGTCGAAAACCAAGACCCGGCACTAGGCACTGTCTCATTATCCTCTTCGGCACCCCGGCAAGGCAGTCCAGGCACTCGGTGGCATTGTGGTCAGCATATCACATGATGAGGCCAAATACCTGGTCGCTGATAGTCCCCACGGTGCTGGTGTTGATCCATCCGGATCTTGCAGCAGCTCTGAAGATGGTGAGGACGAGCTCGTCAAGGTTCTTCATGAACTTGTTGCCATCGACATAGTTGCCTATTGTGGGACCACTATAGGAACACGTCAAGGTGCCGATGGCCAAAATGTACAACTCCTACAACATTTAGTCGGGGCCATCGACATACGGCAAGACCCGAGATAGTCCACGACCCGGGCCATCTGCCCAGGTAATCCATCGACGTCGACCGAACTAGGCTTACGGCAAACATCAGCGTACATATGTCGTCGGCATCGACCCAGACCCGTGGCCCCAAAGGTCTCCACCGTGACAGCGAAGCAACGAATTTATGTGTACACTGACGGTTCAATCGTTGGCCTAGGTGAAAGACATATGCCGCCAGTATTTGTTCTCTTAATTTTCGTGTGAGCATTTATTCATTACTCCCGATTATTTTAATGTGGTTATTTTTTCTCTTCATTTTTATGTGAGCATTTATTTATTACCCTCGATTTTATTAATGCGGTTACTTTTTTCCACTAATTGCAGGGCTTCATATCCTCCCAATAGCTGTCTCTACCCATATAAAATGATGTCGTGAATCTTGTCTCTTACAACTATTTGGTTGCTAGACCCGTGGGTCCCTCGAATTAGGGTTTCGCTGGAAAGGACCGCATGAGCGTCAGAATAGCACAAAAACCTGTGTGTGTCCCTAGCATACATGCACAAGTGTGTTGGAATGTCCATATATACAGTACCTAGCTTCCGGGTGTGACCGTTTACTGTTGCATGTGATAACACTTAAAAAATTGTTGTACCTGTAGGAGGAAACTCCCACAATGGGTCAAACAAAGGGAAACCGGTGGACCTTGGTTTTCCATGTAGGTATGGCCTAAAAATTCTAAACCAACAGTAAAGTACATTGGTCAACCTTCGTATGGAGAAAGCTAGGGGCTAGACCCACGGGGCCCTCAGATTAGGGTTTTGCTAGAAAAGGACCGGCTGAGCGCCGGAATGCCATGAAAACCTGTGTGTAGCCCTACCATACATTCACAAGTGTGGCGGAATGTCCATATATGCAGTACCTAGCTCCCGGGTGTGACTTTCTATGATTTCATGCGATAACACTTAAAGAAGTGCTGGACCTGTAGGAGGAAACTCCCGCAATGGGTCAAATGGAGGGAAATCGGTGGAACCATGGGCGCAACCTTGGTTTTCCATGTAGGTTTAAACCAACAGTAAAGTACATTGGTCAACCGTCATGCGGAGAAATCTAGGGCTAGACCTGTGGGGCCCTTAGATTAGGGTTTCGCTGGAAAAGGACCTCCAGAGCGCCACGAAAACCTGCATGTTACTAGTGGAGACAGGGCCTCTTGTCCCGGTTCTTAAGGGGATTTAGTCCTGGTTACCCAACCGGGACACGGAAATCGGGACTAAAGCCCCACCCCTTTAGTATCGGTTGTGCTACGAACCGGGACTAAAGGGGATCCACGTGGCTATTGTCTGAGTGAGGGGGAGGACCATTCATCCCGGTTTGTATTACAAACAAGGATCAATGTTTCTCTGCCGAGGTAACATTTTGGGCATTTTTTGTGCCACGACAGAGAATTCATTTTGTTTATTTCCCATTTATTTATTTCCTTTTATTTTGTGTTTTGCACTCAGCAACGAAGGAATCATTATATTACACAACATCTCCCGATTATATTACATAGCAAGTGTCGAACATATTACATACGGTACACGAGTTTCATGCAAATATACAATATAATGTCTTTTACTATATGTCGTCCCTATTCCACTATCAGCATCTCCCGATAGTATTCTCCTTTTGTATCTAGGACCTCTGCGTCTAAGAATCCCGCAATTTCCTCTTGAATTGCTCTTGCACGATCCTTTGGTAGAAGATTGTCTCGCATCTGTTTGGTTTAATTTAAAGGAGTCAACATATATGAATGAAACTAATTAATAAACACAATTGATGGTAATAAAATAAAATTGTGAATATTGTTTACGTACTTGAAGTTGTTCTAAATTTCTGCCCGTCTCACAGGTCGTCTGACGAATGAACTCGCAAACATAGCAGTCACATAAATTATTTCTGTCTTCCTGCCTCAGGCACTTTACGAGAACATAGTTCAGTCAAAATAATAATCAAGCATGATAATGGTATCGAAACTAGAATCAAAGAGATGCGCAGATCTAGCTAGTAGTACTTACATCTAGTGGTTCAAATGTAAGCTCCTCTTTCCAGGCACCCTTAACCTTGTTGGTGAACTGTTTCCAAGTGTTGTACGGTAAAGAAAATGAATAAAAGGAGTTATTCATTACTTGATATGAGGAAATGAATGAAAGTTGCCGATATAGTGTCATAATGATTGAAATTACCGCTGGAGCATTTCCTGCATGTTCGCCCACTTCGCAAGGAGTTTACATTTCGAGTCCATGACTTGTACTACTCCTTTGTCAGGTTGAATGATTAGCAGAATATAGTGGAAGTTGTGCATGCATAACTCATCAATTAGACACTTAACATCAAGTAAGTGAAATAGAATCACTACAAGAAAAGTTTCCTTCCGCAACGACTTGGGCCGACGGTCGTCGTAGAAGGCGCGTCTTCTGCGACGAAATTCTTTGCTCGGTCGTGGCCGATGAAAAACTTTTTATTCCGGTTTCGCGGCCCTCTACTACGACAGAACCGCTAAAAACATGGAGGAAGCTCGACTGGCGCGTGGCAGAAGCAGGATTTTTGTTTCCTCGCGCGATGTTTACTCGCTGAAGTCTTTTGAGGTGTGTGGGTCCTAGACGTCAGTGTCTCTAGCGGACCATATTTTTCAGTCGTGTCTCCCTAATTTGAACTCGATAACGTTGCTCGATGCGTCTGCCGTTTAGTCAGGTTGCTAGGTCCCACATGTCAGCCTCTTATTAGAAGAATCATGTGTATGATGATTTTTTTCCTTTGCTCGCGCTACCCTGTTCCGAAGTTGATAGCGCTGCTCGATGCATCTACCGTTTGATCAACCTCCTGGGACCCACATATGATCCTCTCATTAGAAGAAATGTGTGTATGATGGAATTTTTTCCTTCGCTAGCACTACCCTGTTCTGAAGTTGATAGCGATGCTCAACGCATCTAACGTTTAACCAACCTCCTGAGCCCACATGTCAGCCTCTCATTAGAAGAAACGTGTGTATGATGGATTTTTTCCCTTCGCTCGCGCTACCCTATTCCGAACTTGATAACGTTGTTCGGTGCATCCACCTTTTAATCATGCTGCTGGGCTCCACATATCATCCTCTCATTAGAAGAAACGTGTGTATGATAGATTTTTTACCCTCCGTCGAACCTTTGTGTTCTGAACTTGATAGTGTTGCTCGCTGTATCAGCCGTTTATTCAGGCTGGTAGGTCCCTTATGTCAGCCTCACATTAGAAGAATCGTGGATATGATGGATTTTTTTCTTCTCTAACGCTACCATATTCCGAACTAGATAGCGTTGCTCGCTGAATCTGCCGTTTGCTCACGCTGTTGGGTCCCCCATTTCAGCCTCTCATTACAATAAACTTTTGTATGCTAAACTTTTTTCTCGCTCGCTCCTCCATGTTTTGAACTAGCAACATTGCTCGATGCAGCATCTGTATAAGGCCGCGCTGCTGGGTCCCACATATCAGCCTCTCTGTAAATGAAACATGCGTATGATGGACTTTTTTTGGCCATGTCCGCTGTTTTGACCTTGGCAACTTGCTGGGTCCCAGATGTCAACCACCTCCATGCAGGAAACATGTCTATGCTGGGTCCCAGCTAGCAGCCTCTATTTGAAAGAAACGTGTGTATGTTGGACTATTTTTGCGGGTTCCAAATGTCAGTCTCAGAGTACAAAAAATGCTCATAAAGACCGAATTTAAAAGATTCTAGGGCGGATGCCATATTCGTCATGGCTTATATTCCATGGGCTCAGTCCTAAATTGAATGGTCTATGGTTGGTGGCCACAAGACCACAAAAAGGCCAAATTAGAAGGTATTGGGCTATGCTTGGGGCTGATAGGCTAATTTCATGGGCTATGCTTGGGCCTGCTGGGTCCGACATGTCAGCTTCTCTATAAGTGCAACATGTCTATGATGGACTTTTTTCAGCCGCATCCGCTGTTTTCACTGTGGCAGTCGTGTATGGTCTTAATGTCAGCCTCTCTAGCATGTTCTGGCTTGTGGGTCCCTGATGCAGCCTTGTATGTTCTGTTTGGTGGGTCCCCGGTGCAAGCCTCTCTATACAAGTATTTAAACTTGTTTTCGAACCCACCCTCAAACCAAACTCCAGGGACGCTGCATGCTGGTGGGTCCGTGATGTCAGCCTCTCAGTAATACGATATTGCTAGAAGAAAAAATATAAACCCAAGATACGATTCGAACAAAAGACCTTCAAATCAAATAAAGGTAAACTGAGTGCGTTGCCATTACAACAAAGATATTTATAGAATAAATATCATTAAACTTTTATTAGCACTACAATTCATGTATTAGTGTTCTTAAAAATATTTTTTGTGTCTATGTTTATCTCTTTTAAAATATAAAAGGGCAGCGGTCCTGGCATCTCAATTTATAAAATGTCACATAATGGAGTATTTTCTTAAAAACATGGGTAGGCAGATTTTTTTTATTTTGAGAGGTGGGGCAATGCCCAAAAGGCCGAATTAAAAAGAGTTTGGCTATTCTACATAGGCTACTCTACGTGGGTTATACTCTGTAGGCTATGCTCCATGGGCTTCATTCTCAAATTTTACTAGGTTGTTCCCAGCAGTCCCCAAACCCCTAAAAGGCCGAATTAATATGTTCTCGGTTATGCTCCATGGGCTCATTTCTCAAATTTCACTGGGCTGTGGTCAGCAGTCCCCTGACCCCAAAAAGACCGAATAAAAATGTTCTGGGCTAAAGAGGGGCCGAATGAGCTACAAGATTTCTTCTCTTGGTTAATAAAAATTGCATTGTGATGTGCTCGGCCGGATTCGAAACAAAGACCTTAGAGAGGGAGGGGAAAATACTACCATGCCAGAAGGCACCGGTACCCTGGTGCCTACAACGCCAGAACCCTGGCGCCGGAATCCGGAGGCGCGAGATGGAGATCACATCATGAAGGACCATATCGCATCACATTTACATTCAATGTTTATTGTTTGTACATATAATTGTGTGCTAGTATTAGATACTCGACGGTAGCCTAATAAGATGATCTGTAATAAAAATACCAACAAAAGTGTTCTCCCTTAGTGTGCACCACCAAGAAAGTTCTTCGGTATGAGGTAGGCCGTGACGATCGGGTTGTACACATATCTACGTTCGCATACAGTGGGTGTAAGCCATGTTGCACAGCGAATACACTAAGGTTGAGTTAGTGAGCCTATCATGTGTAGACAAGGCCACGGAACACGGATGGTCAAAAGATCAAGCACAAGTCGCATGAATGATGTGATCAACGTTTAGGCGTCCACCTTTGCAACTATGTCGCCGGCCGTGACGATCGGGGGCGGCGTAGTGAATAGGGATCATGTAATCGCTAAAACCCTTCTAGGGATAGGAGTTTTTAGTAGAGTTATTAATTAACTCATTTAATTATAAACTTAGTCTAAATTCCTTTTGTGATTATAAATGTAGAAAATGGTTCTCCCCGATGTTACCTTCCCCGTTGACGATTGGTTAGAAGGAGAGAAGCTCAAACTAGATGGATCGAACTTTTCTATGTGGGTTGCACGTCTCCATGTTCTCCTATGCCAGAGCAGTGGGATTACCGTTGTTGCCGTCGTGTCATGTCCACTTTCATATCAGTGACGATGTGCTTCAAAATGGTTGATGAGTTGTGGCTGATTGTGGTTAGCATTAACCCTCGAATGTTTATGGTATAGCTTAGATCACATTTTGTGGAACAAGTGCGCATATGGGAGCATGAGGTGATGGGAGATTTCCTCTCCATAAAGATGGAGGAGGACTCTTCACTTGACGACCATTTGCAGCGCATACATAATGCGTACATGAGTCTTGCATACTTCCTGGACAACTGGTTCACGAGCTCTTTTGTAATAGGCGTGTTGCTTCGGTCGCTGCCACCAAGCTACCAAGTACACGCCATGACTTGCATCATGAGAGGTGATGGGGAAACATAATACTAGTGGTGTATCCGCTACTCCATGAGAACATATTTTCCCTACTGCAGTTCCAATATCTTTTACATACGCTTTACTTACTTTCTATATTTAGTTACTTTGCTTTACTTTATTATTGCTCTTATACCCAAGACGCAAAAACACATTTTTACACAATACTCACATTTTATCTTGGTACTTAGAACTCTATCTAGCATTTCTATCGCAATAACTAGTTCAAGAATTATTAGACTTCAGACTCCTGCTCCCTGTGGGATCGATATATTTATTTCAAAACTAGCTACAAACGATCTGTGCACTTGCAGTCATCAAGCTATTTTATGGCGCCGTTGCCGGGGAGCTAAGCGTTGTAGGTCTTTTAGTTTTTGCTTATTTATTTTTGTCTTGCTAAATTTTGTTTTGAGTTACAGGTTTCCACCAACTTGATGGAGTTTGAGCATATGACTAGTGCTAACCCACTCAACCACTTTGGGAAGCCCTATGATATTTATAAAATAGGTAACTCCAATGAGAAGACAAGAGGGTTTGAAATAAATCCTCTACTACTCAGTATTCTACATAAGAAGCAATTTACTAGAGATGAAGAAGATCCTGATCCATGATGTCTACGCACTTCTATTCTTGTAGACAGTTGTTGGGCCTCCAAGTGCAGAGGTTTGTAGAACAGCAGCAAGTTTTCCCTTAACTGGATTACCCAAGGTTTATCGAACTCAGGGAGGAAGTGGTCAAAGGTATTCCCTCTCAAGCAATCTTGCAATCAAGATACAAGAAGTCTCTTGTGTCCCCCAACACACCCAATACACTTGTCAGGTGTATAGGTGCACTAGTTCGGCGAAGAGATAGTGAAATACAAGTGGTATGGATAATTATAAGTGGTAGCATTGCATGAAAATAGCTTGATGGCGTGGAAGAGACTAAAGGCAAACTAAAATAAAGATGGAAGCAAGCAAACATGTAACAGATCTAGTTGCAAACGGTGTATCAATGCTTAGAAACAAGGCCTAGGGATCATACTTTCACTAGTGAAAACTCTCATATAAATATCTTCTCTTTATGATACTACTCTTAACTACTCTCTGGTTGGACACTCTAATCATTGGTAGGGCTATAACAACACTCCTCAAAGTTCGCTTTCCGCATCTAGATAACCCCACACTATCACCTTGAGCACTAGATGGTTCCAACAAACACCACAATTTCATAGAGACATCCAACTCCAAATATAACTCATAACAAGTATTTGTAATCTCTAGCCTAAGTGCCACCATGGTGTGCACACTGTCAACTTCACACACATGGGGAGAGCAGAGATCTAATAAAGCACTTGAGTAGCAAGGTAGATCTACTTGATTACAAAGCTCATGATCACAATATGATCATGCATAGAGAGAGATATGAACACATAGCTATCGGTAGAGCCCTTAGACTCGAGGAAGAACTACTCCCTCATCATCATGGGAATCAGCAATGGTGATGGAGATGGTGGTGGAGATCGATGGAGATGGCTTCGGGGGCACTTCCCCATCCCAGCAGGGTGCCGGAACAGAGACTATATGCCCCCCGAATCTCCCCTTCGGTGGCGGCGGCACTGCGGAACTTTTCGTGGCTGTAGGCTTGACTATTTAGGGTTTTTGCATCGGGAGGAATCTTATAGGCGAAGAGGCAAGGTCGGTGGGAGTCCAGGGGGCCCACACATGCCCTGGCGCGGCCAGAGGGGCCCTGATACATTGCAAATGTATCTATAATTATTGATGTTCCACGCTTAGTTTTATCCACTTTCTTGTGTTTTGTTCCAACTTTGGAGTACTTTTCATATGATTTCTTGGACTAACCTATTAACAAGAGCCATAGTGCCAGCTGCCTGTTTTCTGCTGTTTTTGGTTCCAGGAAAGTCAAAAAATGAATATTCTTGGAATTGGACGGGACAAAAGCCAAAGTGCCTATTTTTCCGGAAGGGATCAAGTGCCAGAATACGAGATGGAGAGGGGCAGGGGCCACCACACCACACTGGCTGGCCAGGCTGCCAGCGCCCGGTGGTGTGGTGGCTCCAGCACCCTCTCTCCTTAGCCTATAAGTTGCCCTCGGGCGAAAACCCTAAGTACCCGATTAAAAATCCATGAAAGAGTGCAGCCGTCATCTCCATCCCTAGATCGGGAGGATCAAGCTCTTCCGGGCACCACCCAGGAGGGGAATTCACCCCAAAGGCCTTCTTAATCACCATGCAAGCCTCCTGTGTGATGCGTGAGTAGTTCATCCTTGGACTACGGATCAATGTAGTAGCTAGATGGCTGGTTTCTCCTCCTTTGTGCTTTCATGTTTAGATCTTGTGAGCTCCGTTCATGATCAAGATCATCTATTTGTAATTCATACATGTTGTGTTTGCGGGGATCCGATGGATATTGAGATGCTATTTCAGATTGATTATTGATTCTATCATGTCTTTGTTATTTGAGATCTTGCATGCTTTCCGTTGTTAGTAGCTATCTTGGCCAAGTAGATGCTAGCAACTCCAAGAGTTAGTATTTATGCTCGCTAGTGGGTTCATGCCTCTGGTAATTTGGGGAAGTGACATAAATCTCTAAGGTACTAGTTGTGTTGTTGCTACTAGGGAGAAAACAACAATCCTTTGTTCATAGAACAATTGTATTGTTTACTTTACACGAAGTTCGTAAAGCAATATTTTGTTGCTTGCAACTTCATACTGGAGGGGGTTCGGATGATAACCTGAAGGTGGATTATTAGTCATAGATGTAGTTGGATGGCGGTCTATGTATTATGTTGTAATGCCCAATCAAGTCTCAAAGGAGTCAAGATGATTAGTATATGCATGTATTGCTTTCTCGGTGTTTCTCAATTGCCCCGCTGTAATTTGTTCACCCAGCATGTTATCTATCTAAGAAGAGCCACCTCTAGTGAACTATGGATCCCGGTCCTTTACTTTACATAGAATCTAAAATCTTTTACTGCTTTATGTTTACTCTCTACAAACTTTTACTTCTTTCCATTCGATACGTTTAATCCTTTGTTTTCCACAAAACACGGTGAGATTGACAACCTCATCGCAAGTTGGGGACAAAGTTCTGTGGTTGTGTTGTGCAGGTCTCCATGTTGCTACTAGCACCGGTAGTGCGCCTTGCCAAATCTCAGCTAGTAACACCTTTGGGGTGTTTCCTTGCTCCTACTGGTTCGATTAAACCTTGGTCTCATAACTAAGGGAAAACTTGCTGCTGTGCTCATCATACCTTCCTCTTGGGGTTCCCAACGAGCTCTACATCAACCACGAGCCAGCAAAGATTTTTCTGGCGCCGTGTCCGGAGAGTCAAGGACATCTTCACAAGGGGAGTCCCTCATAACTAATCTCTTTATTTTGTTGTTTTTGTTTTGCTTATCTTCTTTTTGCTTTGTTTGCTTGTTTTGTTCTTCAAAAAACACACAAAAATTGGTTTTACTAGTTTGCTTTCTTTTCAAAAACACAAAAAATTAAGTCTCCTTTAGTAGTCACCTCTCCCTTAGCTCACCATGTTGAACCCTACTTTCACCCTAAAAGACATTCCAATTGGTAGTGGTTCTATAATTGGGAAAGATAACATTGAAGAATTCTTTAATCATGTTAGTAAGCATGAAGATACTGAGGATAGATCCCTTGTAGAACTTGCTCCAAACTATGAGATTGCTGCAGCTTCTTTAATTCACATGTTAGAAGCTAGGTTTGTTAACCTCAACCCCTTAATGCAAGTAATGTTTCTTAAGCTTAAAGAAATTGAAGACCCCGAAAAGAGGGATTTTATTCTAGAAACTTTTTTAAGGAGTTCTATGATGTTGCCAAAGAAGATAGAAAAGTTTTTGAACGTTTCAATATGCTAGGCTCATGTGTAGATGTGGTTGGTATACGAGAAAATATGAACAAAACCGAACCTAATGGGGAGGAACCTAAGATACCAATACCCTTCAAACTAGTAGTAATGCATGATGTCGTAGAAAAGAATCTTGATTGGATTGTTCCTGCAAACCCTTTTGATGAGAGTAGTGAACCTAAGAGCATTGAGAGAGGATCCTCTAGAACTTACTTGGATGATATACCTTGCCTTGTTGAAAATATTTCTGGTATTGATCTTAATGCTTCTTCATTTGAGAACACTTGATTCTTTCTTTGCTTCTTATGCCTAACTTAAAGGCGTTAAAGAAAAGTACTTGTTGGGAGACGAGTCTTGGAAGTTATTACCTCTGTAATAACCTCTCCTTATCCTTTTTATTTGCTTTTTGTGCCAAGAGTAACCTCTAATGAGAGTGAAGTAATGATTGGGAAAGTTGCTGTCCCGAAACAGATTTCTGTGCTTCACCGTAAAAATTCCTGAGAGAGCACTGTACGTCGGATTGAGATGTAATGTTTTGTGCTTCTGCCCCAGGTTGTTATCTAACTTCCTTTAGTTCAACACTTTTTGATTTGAGCAACAGAAGGTCATCGAAAAAATTCGTCTTTACCTGCTGGTCTGTTTTGACAGATTTCTGCCATTTTCTGCATTTGCTTCTTGTTGGTTCCTTCTTGAGTTCTTTTGGGGAATTGAGCTTTTTGAGGGAAGTGCTACAGTATCTAGTGTTCTAATGGAAGTTTATTTGGTGTTAGAACTGAACCTTGAGAATTATTTATCTTGAGTGCACTAATGTTGCTAATAAAGATTGTGTGAAGTTTTGTATGAAGGAAAAATTTCAGGTATATGGAAGGAATGAGTAATGAGATGAAGGATGGACTAAAGCTCAAGCTTGGGGATGCCACGCGTGTCACCCCAAGAAATATCCAAAGCGAAGTCAAAGCTTAGGGATGCCCAAGGCATCCCCTTCTGCATCAATAAAAATTCCAGGTTTCTTCCAAACACTTCATTTTTATTGTTTCATGCAAAGTTGTGTTTTTCTTGGAGTGTCTTCTTTTTCGTTTTCTATTTGGTTTTTAGTTTGCTTGGTTTGCTTAGTTTTCTACATAAATTGGTTCGACCCCCTCTTTCACACTTTGGTTTGCGAATAGTTTGGTTTGGTTTGGAAAAGAGTAGGAAAGTTCATGCTTATGTGGTAAAAAGAGCTCGTTTTTTACTGGGGCCTATGCTTTGTCATGCCATGCTTGATATTGTTTTGGCTTTATGCTTAGTATTCTTTGCTGTAGCATGACTTGTTATAAAAAATTGAGATTGCTTAATGTGCCTTGGATGAATCATGCGTTGTTTTAGCATATTAAAGCATAGTATAGTGGTATTCTCCTTTGATGCTTTATTTGAGTTGACTTGGCACATGCTCACACCATGTTATGACTATCTCAAGTCACCATAGCCTTTATGATCCTTTAGTTTTCAACTTGTAGTATCGCTTTATGCTTTGATCAAAGATGTTTTGTCGCTTTGCATGATTATGGCCATTATTGCTCTCTTAGTTTGTCGCTCCTAGTCTTTTGCTAGCCTCCACCACCAAGTATGAGTTCCACTCATGCATCCAAATCCCTAAACCAAGTTATTCCAAAGAGTCCACCATACCTACCTACTAGCTTATGCTATTCCAAGTATATTCATGCTTTTGTTTACCTTCCACTTGTTATGAGAAAACTAGTGATTAAAGCTCTCACGAACTTGATGGCACACTTTACTTTACTTGCCCTTAATAAACTTGAACCAATGTGTCTTCTATGTTGTATATGCTTGCACTTATTTGTTGGGAATTAGCAGAACCATGCTTTCATGGGGAACGCTTTCAACATTGCACTTGGTACTTGTACCTAGTTGATATCATGCTCTTTTGTATATGGATGTAAATCGATTGTGAAATGAAAGGGGAGCTTGTAAGTCCATGGAGTTATGTATATGTGTTAGAGAAACGCCAGGGCCGCTGGTCTAATCCATGCTGACATGGTGGAAACCTGCAGCATAACCATAATGAGCTGTCTATGATGCATTCTTCTTATAAAAAAAGAGTCCTATATTGAGAAAAGAGAAAAAGAAAAAAAAGATACTATGAAAAGAGGAAAGAGAGAAAAAAGCACTATATTCCCATGGTAAATAAGAAGAATGTTGAGATGCTCGTTGTCTGCTTGCCTTGTCATTTTGATATGGGGATTCTTCTGTATCATCGGGCAAGGGGTACCCTGTTGGCGGTTCTCAATGAAACACATGTACTTACAATGACAAGAACTTACTGGTGACTAAACTTGAGTAGCATGAGGAGCGGCCCTCGCATACAAGGGACATGAGATTTCTGACTTATACTTCGTAAAGCATGTACACCATAGTTTGTTCACTTTAACCTTAATCACTTCAAGATGCTTATGATAGGGGCAATGAGAGCTGAAAGCTATAAGTACCATAATTTTTGGAAGCTCTTTATGAGACTTGAATCCCTACATCCTTTTATACAAAAGGCCTTTCTTCCACCATTATATTGAGTCTCCACCTTCTATCTTTATGCACCTACTTTGAGAGCATAGTGGCCATTCTTAGTTCTATGTCCATTGTCCCAAGACTAGTTGATTGACGCGTAACTTGTTATTGCTTGTTTGAAACTATTGTATCTAGTCACTCTTATGAACTTTGAAAGTGTCCTATGCATTTATATTTGCTACTCTATTGAGGGACAAGCTGAATACTTTTATGCTATGTTTTCTTTATGTGAAATAAACAAACGTCTTGCAAAGCATTGTTATTCATGAATCTTTTGTTTGTGCCTTTTCATGTTGCATCATAGTTTCTTTGCTTATTGCTAGAACTTTGTCTTTCATGTTATGATTGAAGTACTATGATCCCAGCTGTGAGTGTTTTACAAATACTTTGATCAAGTCTTTGATGGTGCATGTCACCTCAAAAATTATTTCTTTTTATCACTTACCTACTCGAGGACGAGCAGGAGTTAAGCTTGGGGATGTTGATACATTGCAAATGTATCTATAATTTTTGATGTTCCATGCTTAGTTTTATCCACTTTCTTGTGTTTTGTTCCAACTTTGGAGTACTTTTCATATGATTTCTTGGACTAAGCTATTAACAAGAGCCACAGTGCCAGCTGCCTGTTTTCTGCTGTTTTTGGTTCCAGGAAAGGCAGAAAATGAATATTCTCGGAATTGGACGGGACAAAAGCCAAAGTGCCTATTTTTCCGGAAGGGATCAAGTGCGATCACGAGGCGAGGGCTAGGGGCCGGCCACACCACCTGGCCGCGCGGCCAGGCCTGGCCCGCACCAGGGGGTGGTGTGGTGGCTCCCGGCACCCCCACGGCCTCTCCTTCCGCCTATAAGTTGCCCTCAGGACGAAAACCCTAAGTACCTGATCAAAAATCCATGAAAGAGTCTGTAGCCCCCGTCATCTCCACCCCTAGATCGGGAGGGATCTGAAGCTCTTCCTGGCACCCAGCCGGAGAGGGGAATTCACCCTGGAGGCCTTCTTCATCACCATGCAAGCCTCCGGTGTGATGCATGAGTAGTTCATCCTTGGACTACGGATTCATGTAGTAGCTAGATGGCTGGTTTCTCCTCCTTTGTGCTTTCATGTTTAGATCTTGTGAGCTCCGTTCATGATCAAGATCATCTATTTGTAATTCATACATGTTGTGTTTGCGGGGATCCGATGGATATTGAGATGCTATTTCAGATTGATTATTGATTATATCATGTCTTTGTTATTTGAGATCTTGCATGCTTTCCGTTGTTAGTAGCTATCTTGGCCAAGTAGATGCTAGCAACTCCAAGAGTTAGTATTTATGCTCGATAGTGGGTTCATGCCTCTGGTAATCTGGGGAAGTGACAGAAATCTCTAAGGTACTAGATGTGTTGTTGCTACTTGGGAGAAAACAACAATCCTTTGTTCTAGAACAATTGTATTGTTTACTTTACACGCAGTTCGTAAAGCAATAATCTGTTGCTTGCAACTTAATACTAGAGGGGATTCGGATGATAACCTGAAGGTGGATTAATAGTCATAGATGCAGTTGGATGGCGGTCTATGTATTATGTTGTAATGCCCAATCAAGTCTCAAAGGAGTCAAGATGATTAGTATATGCATGTATTGCTTTCTCGGTGTTTCTCAATTGCCCCGCTGTAATTTGTTCACCCAGCATGTTATCTATCTAAGAAGAGCCACCTCTAGTGAACTATGGATCCCGGTCCTTTACTTTACATAGAATCTAAAATCTTTTACTGCTTTGTGTTTACTTTCTACAAACTTTTACTTCTTTCCATTCGATACGTTTAATCCTTTGTTTTCCACAAAACACGGTGAGATTGACAACCTCATCGCAAGTTGGGGACAAAGTTCTGTGGTTGTGTTGTGCAGGTCTCCATGTTGCTACTAGCACCGGTAGTGCGCCTTGCCAAAGCTCAGCTAGTAACACCTTTGGGGTGTTTCCTTGCTCCTACTGGTTCGATTAAACCTTGGTCTCATAACTAAGGGAACACTTGCTGCTGTGCTCATCATACCTTCCTCTTGGGGTTCCCAACGAGCTCTACATCAACCATGAGCCAGCAGACCCGCGCCCAGGGGTGGTTTGGCCACCCTGTGGCCCCTCTCCGTCTCGTCTTCTGGCTCCGTGAGTCTTCCGGTAAAATATCGACTTTGGCTTTGTCCGGTCCAATTCCGAGAATATTGATTTTCCGACTTTCCTGGAACCAAAAATAGCAGAAAATAGGCAACTGGCACTGTGGCATCTTGTTAATAGGTTAGTCCAAGAAAGTGTATGAAAAGTACTCCAAAGTTGGAACAAAGCATAAGAAAGTAGATAAAACCAAGCATGGAACATCAAAAATTATAGATACGTTAGCAGCGTATCAAATCATATGAGCACATTGCATGTTTTAAAGATATATGTGGCACTTTTCTATTGACGGGATATACCACTGATGAGGTAAGGGTTAAACTTTTTAGTCAAACTTTGACAAGTACAGCTCTCTCATGGTATATATCTCTACCCCCTGAAGCCACTACTACTTGGGATAATTTAGCCTGCGAATTTCTATCAAAATATTATCCATTATCAAAACCTTTTGGAATCAGGCGTCTTATAATGACTTGGAAGAATTGTTCTAATGAAGGACTAGTAAAAGCTTATATTAGATTTGAAAATTTACTATGACTATGTACTCATCATGATTTGCCTGAATGGTATTTCTTACATATCTTTTATGGCGGTTTAATTGAACCTAATAAAGTTGAACTAAACTCTTTCACGGAAGGAGCCTTTATGAATCTTCCTATACCTAAAGCTTGGACTTTACTTAATAGAATTCGTGATCATAGAGTTTCATGGAATTTTGGTCTAGGAAGTGAAGGAGGCGTAGAAATAGAGCATGATTGTATTCATGACTATAATAAAAAAGGCCATGTTAATGAATTATCTAAGGAACTCTATCTGGATTCAGATCATGTGTTGCAAGTTGTTAAAGCTTTTACAGAACATATTAAAGCTCCAAAGGAGGGTCCAGTCAAGTATGATCCACCACCCTAACCATAAAATAAAAGAGAAGACAAAGCAACACTTGCCTCTGAAGAACCAATATATGAAGTGCCTTTCCCTAACACTGGACGAAAGCATATTTTTGAATACGAACATGTCAAGGCAATACAGGAAAAGAAGGAAGAGGAAAGCATGCCAGAAGTTGTGGAACATCTAAAGGAAACCAAAGATGAAGAGGTAACCAAGGAAGCAATTATGGCTATGTACTCACACTGTAACATAATTGAACTTGATGTAGAGACTTCCATATTGGATGAAGGTAAAACAAAGGTAAAAGATGTGGGTAAGCCTATTCTTCCCTGCATATTTAAAGAAACCTCTCATTACGGTTTATGTGATCTTGGCACCGAAGTTAATGTTATATATTATGATTTCTACCTAGAAATAAAAGAAGAAATAGAACCAGCTACATTTGAAAATACTAATATAACAATTATGTTAGCCAATAAAAACCTTAGAATTCCAATGGGAGTAGTTGACAATGCAACTGTTACAATTCGCAACAAAAAAATTCCTATCGATTTTGCAGTTGTTGATATGCCAGCTAACACTCTTTGCCCTATTATATTTGGAAGAACCTTTTTGGGTGATATAGGTGCCTATGTTAATTTCAAGAAGGAGATTGTGTCTCTTAAGCTTGGGGGAACGGAAAATAAATTCCATTTTTCCAAATTTAAAGACAGACCTCCACAAATACAAGAAGAAGAGGAAGAGAGAACTATTGAGGAAATGGCGGCTCTTTTCTTTGGTAATCAAGAAGAAGAAATAAATGAAGATCCAAATTATGAAGAAATAGTTATGGAGGAAAAGTCCCTAGAAGAACTAGAAGATGAATTCGATTCACTTCCTATTTTGGGACCTCCAACTGATGAGGCTTTTGAAGAGCTAGAAAAGAGAGGGGACGAGGAATTACCACCCCCAGAGTTGAACACTCTACCAGATAATCTCAGATACAGGTTTTTAGATGATACCAATAAATTCCCTATTATTAGTGCTAAACATTCAGGAGAAGAAGAAGAATAAGAACTCATGAGGATACTTAAGGAGCATCGCCAAGCCTTTGGGTACTCAATGGATGACTTGAAGGGCATTAGTACCATGATAGCCATCCATTGAATATTCATGGAAGAAGGTGCAAAACCAGTTGCAGAATTTAATAGAAGATTGAAGCCTGAAATGAAAGAAGTGGTAAGAAAAGAAATTGTACCCCTACTGGACACAGGTATAATTTATCCTGTCAAAGAGAGTGATTGGGTAAGTCTTGTTCACTGTGTCCCTAAAAAGGGCGGTTTTACTGTTGTTCCTAATGAAAACAATGAACTAATACCTACTAAGACTATTGTTGGGAAGATGCCTCAGAGAAAATCCCAATTATTGTTGTTATTTTCCCACCAATATAGACCTCTATATATAGGTGAAAAGGGAGGACTCCCTTCCCTAAAGTCCCGGGGTGGAACTAAAGGAAAAAGGAGGAGAGGAGGCTGGATGGCTGGGCTTGAGGCGGTGCAGCCGGGTGGGCCACCGTGCGCAAGACCGACAATTGCAGATAGCAGCAACAGCTTGGCCGAGTGGGCCTCGCCCTGGCGGTTAGCCAGCACATAGCGCTGCGCTCACCATGGGTCGGCCTTCTAGCACCCACCCGCCATCCCGCCTACCTGCACCCGAGTGGGCCGCGGAGGCCCGCTAGCGATAGCTAGTTAGCTCCTACCCGCTTGCCTGCTGGCCAGCGCTCGCTGGTGCCCGCTCACATGGGTGATGAGTGCATATTTGCATCATGTTTTACATTATTATTTTGCATTGTAGATGTAGGATTTTGGTATTTTACGGTGCTCGCGCGCACATTTTATGTCTGTTTTCACCAAGATCAGGATAGATGATGGATCCAATGGATACAATTATTGAAGCAGTTGTACTATGGACAAAAGGAGTCTCAAACAACATAAATCGCTTATTTGAGAAATATTAATAATACCAGAAGAAAACCATAAGCGAACAAAGGAGGCAGAGAGCCCAACGACTAACTATACAGCGGGAGCAACTCTTCCGCCCGTATAGTTGGCGCCGCCTCCGCCTCGTCAAATAGTTTCACCCGATGCAATTGGTTCAGGGAGACGACATACATAACACCCAGAAATCGCAGAAACCTCACCTCCAGAAGGCATCTGGATGGAGGAACTCATCCACAAGGGATCCATCTTTTCCCTGCACAGATCCGGGAGGCTAAGGCATCGATCTTCATCATCCACCGCTGCATCACCACCATCTCCATCCATCCCATCTACATCTTGTCTAGATCTTGTTGTAATTCCTATACTCGTTGTGGATTTATACAAGTACTATTCATCTATGATTGTTTCCATTATCATTGCCATGATGTTGATTGCCTCCATGTCTGAGTAGATCATTAGTTCTTGGGGAGATGGAGAAACCCTACGATGAGATTGAAATAAGATAAAGTCTATTATGATATTCATCGCTGTGACCATGTGTTAGATTCCCTACATCTTGATGTTGAGAGAGGTTGACCTCTCAATATTTGCCTCTCGTGGGGACTTGATGGAGGGAACTACTTGTTGGTATACGGAGGCGTGCTAGCACTTACAGTGACTAAGCTGTTGGCACTCCTTATGTATCAACTTGTGAAATCGAGGAAACTCACGGAACACTATCCATGTCATGGAATACGTCCTACGGGATTACGTCCCTTAATAGCGCAGTAATTCGATTGATGTCGATTGCTGACTGCTCTGGTTATGAGGATGATGTGAGCAGCGGTTGTTGCCTATTCGTCCATATACGGAGTTCCTCCCACACATACATAGTTGATAATGTTCATGACGATAATCTTTATCTTAGATATATCCTTCCAAAAGTATCGCGGCGGCGATGTTTATCTCAACTCTCGCAGTCGAGAACCGCGGAGAGCCACGCGCTGATGCTTATCGAGACGCCTCGATGGATCGATATCAGCTGCAAAATATCTAGTTTCAGTTGAGCTAAACCAATCCACTAGACCGGCCGTATGCACGTATGCAGTGCGCTACAGCTGTGTTTCGGCCGGGCCGGACTGTACGTAACTCTTGGTATTTTAGCTTGTATAACCTGCAAAACACCCTAATTAATTAAGTTAATTATAGCTGCCTTTATTTGGTGTTGCCTAGAAGCTCGTGCATGGAACGTTTGGATGATCGATGGAATTAGTAGCTTCATGCATGCAGGCGTCGAATCAATCATCCGACGAGCAAAAGCCTACACTATAATTAGTGGTGAGCTCTATAAGCGAAGTGTATCTGGGGTCTTTTAGCGCTATGTATCTCTGGAAGAAGGAGTGGAAATCTTACGAGAAATCCACAAAGGCGAGTGTGGTCACCACGCTGCAGCCAAATCTTTAGTGGCAAAAGCTTTCCGACATGGTTTTTTCTGGCTTACAGCCAAGGCAGATGCCGAACGGCTGGTCAAGACGTGCAAGGGCTACCAAAAATACGCCAAACAAGCTCACATTCCGGCTGATCAGCTGCGAACAATACCTATAACATGGCCTTTTGCGGTATGGGGGCTTGACATGGTAGGACCGTTTAAATGGGATCCAAGTGGATTTAATCACCTCTTAGTGATGGTGGATAAATTCACCAAATGGATTAAGGCTAAACCCATCACTAGTTCTGATGGAGCAACAGCCAGAAGATTTGTTGAGGATGTTATAATCCGATACGGCTATTCACATAGCATTATCACGTACAACAGGAGTAATTTCTCTATGGGAGAGCTTACCAATTTCTGCAACAAACAAAATATCCGGCTTGACATTGCGTCGGTCGCACATCCGCAGGCTAATGGAAAAGTCGAAAGAGCAAATGGTTTAATCCTACAAGGCCTAAAACCGAGACTCGAAGCACCACTAAGGCGTGATGTGGGAGCTTGGGTAGAGGAATTACCCTCTGTAATATGGAGCTTGCGAACAACTCCGAACAGGTCAACCGGATACACACCTTTCTTCTTGGTCTATGGTGCTGAAGCAGTTCTTCCTAGTGATTTGACTCATACTTCTCCTAGAGTTGCCGCATATATCGAAGAGGATGCCGAGACTTCTCGACAAAATGATCTCGACTTAGTCGAAGAAGTTCGCGTCATTGCTGAGATGAGATCAACAGCCTATCAGCAGAAGTTACGCAAGTATCATATCCAGAGAGTCAGAAACCGGTCTTTCAATAAGGGTGATTTGGTTCTCCAGCTTGTACAACAAAGAAAGCACAAACTTTCCCTAGTATGGGAAGGGCCTTTTTTAGTTAGTCGAGTATTGCACAATGGTTCTTACTATCTAACTGATATACGGCCAGTCAAAGAAAGACCTGCTACTAAGAAAAGAAAGAGAGCTGGAGGCAGTACAAACCCGGAAGAATTAGACAGACCATGGAATATTGCTCAGCTACGTCCCTTTTATTCTTAGTTTATCCTTGTTTGTAATCATATATGTGTACATGTCTAATAAGAAATAAAGTATTGGTTGCCTAAATTTTTTTCTGAGAAGTTTTTTACCATCTTATTTCCGAATGATCATGTCACAGTCGAAAATCCCAGAATACTTGAAAGTACTTTATGCTCATGTTTGTTCTGGTTTAGATTTCCGATTCTAAAATTGCTACCTTTGGGTATAAATTTAAATTTTATAGTCTATGCTTTGGTTATTTGTCTGATTGCTGGATGCGGGCATTTTCCGAGTAGTGAATTGTTGGTACTAGAAGCCGGCTTTGTTTCCGAGTTTAAACTGGTTTAGCAATTCAGCTCCGTTGCTCGACAAAGTTTTCGTGCTAAAGGTTGGCTGGCTCATGAAAGGGATGAGGCAGAAAGCCAGATAAACGATAAGTGCAGACAAAAAAACAAGTGCTTATGTAAACATTCCAGGCACGAAAATTATAAAGCCAAAAGTGCTGAATAGATAAAATAAAAACTTAGCACTAGCAAAAGTATCATACTACTTATTTACAGACCCAAATTGTTTTCAGAATAACACATTTATTCTTTCTGATGCTCGATGCAGAAGAGGAAGAAGGAGCTGCCGGCTCACTAGAGACATCAGCCTCGCCTCGATATCTTTCCGAGACGTTCAAATCCGAGATGGTTTGATCGTCTCTGGAAGCTTCACCAGTTTCTTCGGCGGGCAGAGGTGGCGTCTCTACGTGAGTGAAGAAGGGGGTATCGTAGCTGGTCAAGTTAGCTACGTGGCACCCATATCCGGCACAAGAGTCCATAATGGCTTTGATGTCCTGCTCCTGACCGTCTTCATCCACTTTACAGTACCCTCTGGTTACTTGCCAAATTTCCATGTTTCCATGGTGGCTCATAACCATGGTGAGAGCGTTCTGCGCTGCGGTCCATGTGTAGGACATATTCCAGTCCTGGATACGCTGGGGCATCTCCTTGGCCTTGTCTCGCACTTCAAATCCGGACATGCTATGCATGTCCGGAACCTTGAGAACTTCGCCAATATCCTCAATGGATTGGCGGAAGGCATGCAGCAAATCACCGACTTGTGTAAGCCGACTGGTGTGAGATTCGGCAGAGGCTTAGTCCAGTAAATTCAGAGGACCTGCGCATGTAATGCAATGGGGTTAATAAAATAAATCCGGACTCCAAAGAGTTGGAAGATATAGAAAAGTCAGAAAGAGGGTAATATACCGAAGATGACATTGTCGACTTTGGTCTTCTCCTCCAAAAGACTCTGGAGTTCAGCCCGGAGTGCTTCGGTGATATCCTTCTCTCTGAATAATTCATTACTGATATCCGAGATTTTCTTATCCTAGAGCGCAATCTTATGATCACGCTCCTCGGTGGCCATGGAGGAGGATTCGAGAACTTGAGCAATGCTCTTCTCATGATCCGCCTTAAGCTTATCTAGCTCTTGGCGGAGGTCCTTGTTTTCCACCAGCAGGGTTCTCAGATTCTCAGCCTCCTCAATCATAGCACAGGACTGCTTTACTAGTGTTGAAGTCAAAAGAACAACAATTGACCAAAAATTCAACTATGAAATAAAAGACAAGGTTTGAGTTCTGAAATGTTTACCTTCAGCCTCATCCCTGGATACTTTCAGTTGAGCATTTTCAAGTCGAAGAGCTTTGATCTCTCCCCGCTTGTTACAGATATTCTTCAATAATTTCTAGTTATATGAATTAACTTTCGGTAAGTCAGAATACCCAGAGTCAGAAGTCTACTAAAGACTCGGGCTAATATTTTTTACTAATATCAGCACGAGCCTTGGGGGCTACACTAGTTCATTCTTTGCCATCCTAAGGAAGCATAAATCCAGATTTGTCTATCAAATTTCATGCTTGGGGGCTAGAGGATATGATATGAAATAAAGTAAAACGTGAGTTGGAATTCCGACTTACATGTTGTTCATGAGTGAGTTTGCTCAAGATCATCTTCACTTCTGTAGTAACCTTCTCGGCGAGAGTGAGCGGGATCAATGGTGGAGTCGGAAGCTCGCCAGTTCTCAGCCTCTCGTCGTGAAGGCAGACTTGTTCGAGAAGTTCAGAGTACTTGATGTCCTCTGCTTCTTCTTCGGCAGAAATATTCCGTCTCTCTAGGCATTGCCGGGCCAGCCGTTGGATCTCCTCCGTAGATTTCCGAGAAAGGCCAAGTTTGGCAAGACCCGGATTGCTGAGGAGATTGTCTACAAAGACATCTGCCGAGGGATCATTACCCAAAGAGGGTTCACCCTTATCAAAACCTGAGTCACCCATGGTGACGTCAGTCTGCGACCCAAGGATCACTGGCTCTGATGATTGAGCTGGATCTTCTACAACGGTCAGAGATGGAGTAATCTCCGTCACTGCAGAAGGCTGAGGGGCAGAAGTCGGAAGAGCCACGGCAGGAAAAGCCAAGTTTAGATTCGGTTGACGCAGGGGCTTTGAAGTAACTCCCTTCCCTTTGCCCTTGGTGAGTTGTTTAGCTCCGAGAAGGTAATAGAACAAAAGAGCATTAGTTCATATCACATTTCAGGAATGTGAAGGTTGAACCCATTGCTAGGAGAGGTCATCTATGACAAAGGTATATATTTGATATACAGTTTTATAAATGTTATAATCTTGCAAACGCTTGTTGCAGTGTTAACATAATTGATACTTATTCTGTTTTGGTGAAAACAGGTCCTTCTGCATGAGAGTTCCTTGCTAGAGAGGAGGTGACGTTACGTGTTGATGGCGAGCATGATGATGATGGCTAACGACACTCTCCCTCGACATTTATCACTTAGTTTATAGTTTTTGGATGATTATTGTAATCGATGGATTGTGAACTTCTTTAATGTGTCTCACATTTCGTGAGATGGTTATTTATATGAGTTTGTAACAAACAGCTGTTCCACTTTTATAAATAATTTCTATTTGCGTTCATATCTTGTTCGATTATCTATGAATTATCCTGGTTATGAAACTAATGCATGAACATTTGAAAAATATTGAAAAATTCCTTGAAAATACCCAACTTAATGATATATTCATTTTGAATGAAACCATTGTTTAAATTCATAGTTATGTTGATAATATGTGAAACTCATTTGATTTCTTGTCACATATGAATCATGCCTAAGTTCGGCAAGGTAAATTAAACACCGTGTATTGCATGAATACAAAGTGTTTGATTAATTGTTAAAAGAGAATGCATATTTGATGTATTGTATTTCAACAAAATGGTGATTATTATTATGTGATTGTTTCAATTTTGTAAATAGGTTTACCAAAGGAACATGAGCATGAAACTATTTGATATGATCAAAGATTTCATTATTATGGGTATTAAAGATAAAAGAGAATTTAATTTCTATGATTTGATCAATAGTAATGAAATTCGACGTTATAAGATTGGCATAAGGACTTGCGAAATGTAATGCATTTTGATACGTCAAAGTGCAAAGCATCACAATGTGATATTTAATATCAAGTGGGTATATAGATAGTGCCAAATAAATTGTTGTAGTGTAAGTGTAAAGACCATTCTCCCTTGTAGCAACAACACATCTAGTACCTTAGAGATTTCTGCCACTTCCCCAGATTACTAGAGGCATGAACCCACTATCGAGCATAAATACTCCCTCTTGGAGTTGCTAGCATCTACTCGGCCAAGATATCTACTAACAACGGAGAGCATGCAAGATCACAAATAAAAAAGACATGATAGAATCAATAATCAATCTAAAATAGCATCTCAATATCCATCGGATCCCCGCAAACATAACATGTAGGATTACAAATAGATGATCTTGATCATGAACGGAGCTCACAAGATCTAAACATGATAGCACAAAGGAGGAGAACGAACCATCTAGCTACTACATGGACCCGTCCAAGGATGAACTACTCACGCATCACACCGGAGGCTTTCATGGTGATGAAGAAAACCTCTAGGGTGAATTCTCCCCTCCGGTAGGGTGCAGGGAAGAGCTTCAGATCCCTCTTGATCTAGGGATGGAGATGATGGCGGCTACAGAATCTTTCGTGGAATTTTGATCGGGTACTTAGGGTTTCTGTATCGGAGGCATCTTATAGGCGAAAGGGGAGGCCGAGGGGGTTCCCTAGGCGGCCACACCACCCCCTAGCACAGGCTAGGCCTGGCCACGCGGCCAGGTGGTGTGGGAGGCCCCTGGCCCCTCTCCGTCTCGTATTCTGGCTCCGTGTCCCCCTCGGTGAAATATTGACTTTGGCTTTTGTCCCGTCCAATTCCGAGAATATTCATTTTCTAACTTTCCTGGAACCAAAAACAGCAGAAAACAGGCAGCTGGCACTGTGGCATCTTATTAATAGTTTAGTCCAAGAAAGTGTATAAAAAGTACTCCAAAGTGTGGACAAAACATAAGAAAGTGGATATAAACCAAGCATGGAACATCAAAAATATAGATACGTTTGCAACATATCAACATCCCCAAGCTTAACTCCTGCTCGTCCTCGAGTAGGTAAGTGATAAAAAGAAATAATAATTTTTGAGTGACATGCACCATCATAAACTTGATCAAAGTATTTTTAAAGCATTGACAGTTGGGATCATAGTACTTCAACATAGCATGAAAGATAAAGTTCTAACAATAAGACATATCAACTATATTGTAACATGAAAGGATACAAAGAAGATCATGAATAACAATGCATTGAAAGACGTTTGTTTGTTTCACATATAGAAAACATAGCATAGTGGCATTTAGCTTGTCCCTCATGGAGTAGCAAAACATAAATGCATAGGACACCTTCAAAGTTCATAAGGGTGACTAGATACAAATAGTTCAAGAACAAGCAATATCAAAGTTATGCATCAATCAACAAGTCTTGGGACAATGCACATTAAACTAAGAATGGCCACTATGCTCTCTCAATAGGTGCATAAATATAGAAGATGGAGACTCAACATAAAAGTAAAATAAAGGCCTTCATAGAAGTAAGTAGGGATTCAAGTTTCATAAAGAGCTTCCAAAAATTATGGTACTTATTAGCTTTCAGCTCTCATTACCCCTATCATAAGCATCTTGAAGTGATTAAGGTTAAAGTGAACAAACTATGGAGTATATGCTTGACAAAGTATAAGTTCAAAATCTCATGTCCCTTGAATATGAGGGTCGCTCCTCATGCTACTAAAGTTTAGTTACCGGTAAGTTCTTGTCATAGTAAGTACATGTGTATCATACAGAACCACCAACGGGGTACCCCTTGCCCGATGAGACGGAAGAATCCCCATATCAAAATGACAAGGCAAGCAGACAACGAGCATCTCAGCAATCTTCTTATTTACCATGGGAAAATGGTGCTTTTTTCTCTCTTTCCTCTTTTCTCATCTCCTTTTTTTCTCAATATCTATCTTTTTTTATAAGAAGAATGCTTCATAGATTGCTCATTATGGTTACGCTGCAGATTTCCACCATGATTATGCATGGATTAGACCGGTGGCCCAGGCGTTTCTCTAATACACATACATAACTCCATGGACTTACAATCTCCCCTTTCATTTCACACCGACGACATCAAAATACAAAAGGGCATGATATCAACTAGGTACAAAGTACAAGTGCAATGTTGAAAGCGTTCCCCATGACAGCATGGTTCTGCTAATCCCCAACATATAAGTGCAAGCATATACAACATAGACGACACAATGGTTCAAGTTTATTAAGGGCAAGAAAATTAAAGTGTGTCATCAAGTTTGTGAGAGCTTTAATCAGTAGTTTTATCATAACAAGTTTAATTCGGAAGGTAGAATATACTTGGAATAGAAAATGCTAATAGGTAGGTATGGTGGACTCTTTGGAATAACTTGGTTTTATTTGGAGTTGGATGCATGAGTGGAACTCATACTTGGTTATGGAGGCTAGCAAAAGACTGGGAGGGACCAACTAAGAGAGCAATAATGGCCATAATCATGCAAAGCGACAAAACATCATTAATTAAAGCATAAAGTGATATTACCAGTCGAAAACTAAAGGATCATAAAGGCATCATTAATTAAAGCATAAAGTGATATTACCAGTCGAAAACTAAAGGATCATAAAGGCTATGGTGACTTGGGATAGTCATAACAAGGTGTGAGCATGCGCCAAGTCAACCCAAATAAAGCATCAAAGGAGAATACCACAATACTATGCTTTAATATGCTAAAACAACGCATGATTCTTTCAAGGCACATGAAGCAATCTCAGTTGTTTATAACATGTCATGATACAACAATAATCACTAAGCATAAAGCCAAAACAATATCAGGCATGACATGACAAAGCATAGGCCACAGTCAAAAACAAGCTCCTTTTACCACTTAAGCATGAACTTTCCTACTCTTTTCCAATCCAAACCAAACTTATTTGAAAACTGATGTATGAAAGAGGGGGTCCAACCAATTTATTCAAGCAAACTAAGCAAACCAAGCAAATGAAAACCAAAAACGAAAAATGAAGTGTTTGGAAGGAACCTGAGATTTTTATTGATGAAGAAGGGGATGCCTTGGGCATCCACAAGCTTTGACGCTTGTACTTCTGGGATATTTCTTGGGGTGACACGCGTGGCATCCCCAAGCTTGAGCTTTAGTCCATTCTTCATCTCATTACATCACTTTTTCCATACACCTAAAATTTTCCTTCATACAAAACTTCACACAAACTTCATTAGCAACATTAGTGCACTCAAGATAATAAGTCTTTGGGTTCAGTTTCAACACCAATAAAACTTCCATTAAAACACAAGATACTGTAGCACTTCCCTCAAAAATCTCAATTCCCCAAAGAGAACTCAAAAAGGAATCAACAAGAAGCAAATGCAAATAATGGCAGAAATCTGTCAAAACAGACTAGCAGGTAAAACCCAATTTTTTCAAAGACCTTCGGTTGCTCAAATTGAAAAGTGTTGAGCTAACGAAAGTTATATAACAACCTGGGGCAGAAGCACAAAAATTCAGTCCTCAAAACGACGTACAGGGATTTGACAGGAATTTTTATAGTGAAGCACAAAAATCTGTTTCGGGACAACAACTTTCCCAAGCATTACTTCTCTATCATTAGAGGTTACTCTTGGCACAAAAAGCAAATAAAAAGGATAAGGAGCGGTTATTACAGAGGTAATAACTTCCAAGACTAATCTAAAACTTTTGGGTTATCTCCCAATAAGTACTTTTCTTTAACGCCTTTAAGTTAGGCATAAGAAGCAAGAAAAACAATCATTTGTTCTGAAACAAAGAAGCATTAAGAGCAAATTTTGTTTTCATAGGAGAAGCAAAAGGATTCTTCTCTCTCTTCTTAGGGAAGTGTTCTATACCTTTCTTTATTGGGAGTTGATATTTAATGGTGCCTTCTTTCATATCAACAATGGCACCAACAATTCTAAGAAAAGGTCTTCCCAAAGTAATAGGACAAGAAGCATTGCATTCAACATCCAAAACATAGAAATCAACGGGGACATAGGCATTGTTAACCATAATAAGAACATCATTAATACTCCCCATGAGTTTCTTTTTAGAATTATCATTAAGTGGGACATTTAAATAACAATCTTCCAATGGTGGCAAATCAAGCATATCATAAATCCTTCTAGGCATAATAGAAACACTACTATCAAGATCACATAAAGCTTTGAAATCAAAATCATTCACTTTCATATTAATGATGTGTTCCTAACCATCTTCTAGTTTCATAGGAATAGAAGCTTTATGTTTCATCTTTTCTTCTTTAATTTTTATGAGAGCATCAGTAACTTGTTTTGTAAAGGCCATATTCATAGCACTAGCATTGGGACTTTTAGCAAGCTTTTGTAGGAACTTAATTACTTCAGAGATATTGCAACCATCAAAGATAAAAATCATAATTATCATCTAAAGTAGTAGAGCTAACGTTTCCCATATTTTGAAGAATTTCAACATTTTTATTAGAAAAGGTTCCATTAGGTTTACTAGCTTCAACATTAGTGGTAGTGATAGTCGAAACACTAATATTTCTAGCAGTTTCATCTTTTATTTCCCACTTAGCATGCAATTCAGCTAATAGTCTAACATTTTCATCAATTCTAACTTGTATGGCATTAGTAGCAGCAAAGGGATTTTCAATAGTTTCAGGTTTAGCAGTCATTTTATTAAAAGAAGATTGTGCTTCAGCCAATGATGCTATATTTCTTTCAGCATTAAAGAGTTTTTCCTTAATAGTTTTATTGGAAGCAGTTTGTTTACTAATAAAATCTTTAAGCATAACTTCAAGTTCAGAGGGTGGACTCCTATTATTGTTGTAGGAATTTCCATAAGCATTACCATTGTTAGGAGGATAAGGCCTATAATTGTTATTACCAAAAATATTCCTGTAGGCATTGTTGCTAAAATTATTATTTCTTATAAAGTTCACATCAACTTTCTCTTCTTGAGCAACCAAAGAGGCTAAGGGAACATGATTTGGATCAATATGAGCTTTCCCATTAACAAGCATAGACATAATAACATCAATTTTATCACTCAAGCAGGAGGTTTCCTCAACAGAATTTACCTTCTTATCTTGTGGAGCTCTCTCAGTATACCATTCAGAATAGTTAACCATCATATTATCCATAAGATTTGTTGCAGCACCCAAAGTGATGGTCATAAAGGTACCTCTAGCAGCAGAATCCAGTAGATTTCTTGAAGAATAATTCAATCTTGCATAAAAGGTTTGGATAATCATCCAAGCAGTCAGTCCATGAGTGGGACAATTCTTTACTAACGATTTCATTCTTTCCCAACCATGAGCTTATTCCAAAGTGCATATTTTGCTCTATCGCTAACATATCTAAGTCCCAGCTCCTTTGGCCAATTCCATTCATGAATGGCGATCGGGATGTTGTCCCTAACAATAACTCCGCATTGCTTTATAAATTTTCCCCTAACATCAGCGGGAGCCTTCATTTTGTCATCTTTAGCGACTTTTATGATCCTGTACCTTTCATGGTCTCCCAACTTTGTGGCTGGGCAGCGTTTCTTCCTTGCAGAAGATTTGCTTGATCCGGAGGGCTAAAAGTAGAAAGAGCGTTAATATATGTATATAGACAGCATAGGCTTAATTAATTAATATATATGCACCTCTCCGGAGTTTGTAATATTTAATGTTCGACCAGAGCCGTCGGCTTCTCCCTCACTAAAGCTGTATCTTCAGTCGAGCTCTGGATCTCCCTCACCGGAGTTGTTTAGATACAGCAAGGTGACATCGACATCTCCTCCCTCACGGATCATATCCTGGAGCGCCATTTCCTTTTCTTCGTCTCTTGGTTGTCATCAGATTGATGACAAGTATGCCATGAGGGGGTCCTCGGGGCATGTGGAAGAGAGGGGTGTGAGATGTACGGTATTCCGGGACAGCGAGCACACAAGTTTACCAAGGTTCGAATCCGCCGGCTTTGGATGGATCCTACTCCTGCTAGCAATCTAGTAATACGGCAGAGCCGAAATATGGGTTACAAGGGTTTCACCTGTGCGAGTTGAGATTGTAGGCTATTGTGAGCGTGCCCTAAAGGCTCTCCCTAGGATGTCTTATATAGATATCCGGCCTAGGGTTTATAGGAGAGATCTATCCAGCTATGACTAAGAGTCGGTTACAGAGTATATCTTGAACTACAAGTAACACTATGGGCCTATGTCGGTAAGTCTTCTAGGCCTTCCCATAGTCGGACTGGACTCCGTCTCTTCTCCCTGAATGGGCCGCCCGTGAAGCAAAGCTCTAACCCGAAGTGGGCCACCCTGGTCAGTGAGGCATAGTGAGATACCCGGAAAGTATATCCACAACAGCAGCCCCCGGAAGCCTCCATGATCCAAAGTCGGATTTCATCATCGTCTAGCTTGATCCGGCTTGCAGAATCATGAAGGGTTCCTGAAACTTCAAAAAGAAAAGATACGATCCGGGTCTCAAAATTGAGTCGGACCTATAGATACGTTATTCGGATTTCCAGCTTGAAACTCAAACTTAGCCGGAACTTGGTCTCTGACGTAACCTGACACTAGTCATGGTCAAGTCACGTCACTGACAGACATTTCCTGTCAGCATGACCGTTGGTGGGTCCGCCTTTCATGGAACCGAGGCGCCGTTTCAATGCATGCGTGGAGATCGAGGCGGCGTAATCATCACGTGGGGGTTACCCAGTTCTTTCCACGACGCGTGGTGCATTCACTATAGTGTTTACAAGAATCTTGACACGGCTAGAGGATATAAGTGGTGAGGATCCTTTTCCCCATCTTCTTCACCAACACTTGTGCCGTTTCCTTTTCCCCTACGCATCCCCACGAACCCAGAGCTCCTCTGCTCCCTATAAACCTCCAGCGTCGCTCATCCAAAGTCACCGGCATACAGGAGAAATGGCTTCAGCATCATCCTCCGGCACGGCGGCGATAGTAGCGACGGCAGCAGCGGCGGAGAAGGAGAGCAACCGCGGGATATGGATCCCGTGCATCCTCGACGATGCCAAGCTCCGCATCGTGGAAGAGGAAGGGCTCCTCCGCACCGGCAACTGGCAGAGCGGCTTCGGCGAAACCATCCCCAACCCTCACGACGGCGAGCGAGTACACTTCGGCACTCACCTTGACAGAGGTTTGAGCTTCCCCCCCCCCCACAGATTTCTTTTCTGAGGTTATAGATCACTACGGAGTTCAACTCCATCATCTTCCCCAAACTCTCTCTTAGAGATGAGCGCGTACGCATCTTTGTACGAGGGGTATATCGTCATTAGGCCGAGCCTTACTCTTTTACGGTTTTATTTCCATGTCCGGAGAAATTCCATCAATGCCGGTAATCCTTATATTACTGGTACTATTAGTTTTTCTGTTAGAAGAGAGCGCGTCTATCCTCGGATTATGGCCAGTGAGTCGGTCAAACAATCGCCGTCCACTTTTTTCTATCACAAGGATATTCCCGCTCCCGACAAAGCTACTGCTTTGCTGGCTTTTGTCGATGGTGCCTCCACACCCCAAGAGTCTTGGGACACAGATGCGTCGGCTCTCAGTGACGATGTGCTTCTTGCCAAGAGGCGGATCGAGTTTTTGATGAAGCACAAGGGCTTGAAAGGGTCCAACTTAGTTCACTGCTGGGTGGCACGCCGGATCCAACCTCTTCAACATCATGGAGATCCTTTGTTCATAGAACAATCATATTGTTTACTTTACACTCAATGCGTAATGCAATTATCTGTTGCTTGCAACTTAATACTGGAGGGGGTTCGGATGATAACCTGAAGGTGGATTATTAGTCATAGATGCAGTTGGATTACGGTCTATGTATAATGTTGTAATGCCCAATCAAATCTCATAGGAGTCAATATGATTAGTATATGCATGTATGCTTTCTCGATGTTTGTCAATTGCCCCGCTGTAATTTGTTCACCTAACATGTCATCTATCTTAAGGAGAATCACCACTAGTGAACTATGGACCCCGGTCCTTTCTTTTACAATCAATCTACAACTGTTTACTATTTTCTGTTTACTTTTTGCAAGATATTACTTTCTTCCACACAATACATTTAATCCTTTGTTTTCAGCAATAACCGGTTAGTTTGACAACCTCACTGTAAGTTGGGGGCAAAGTTTTGTGGTTGTGTTGTGCAGGAATTCCAAGTTGGAAACAACACCTTGGAGGTGTTTCCTTGCTCGTACTAGTTCGATAACCTTGGTTTCATAACTAAGCAACACTTGCTGTTGTGCTCATCATACCTTCCTCTTGGGGTTTGATACATTGCAAATGTATCTATAATTTTTGATGTTCCATGCTTAGTTTTATCCACTTTCTTGTGTTTTGTTCCAACTTTGGAGTATTTTTCATATGATTTCTTGGACTAACCTATTGACAAGAGCCACAGTGCCAGCTGCCTGTTTTCTGTTGTTTTTGGTTCCAGGAAAGTCAGAAAATGAATATTCTCGAAATTGGACGGGACAAAAGCCAAAGTGCCTATTTTTCGGAAGGGATCAAGTGCCACAATACGAGACGGAGAGGGCGGGGGGGCCACACCACACCGGGCGGCCAGAGGCCACGCTGGCTAGGCTCACGCCAGGGGGTGGTGTGGTGGCTCCCGGCACCCCTTCGGCCTCTCCTTCCACCTATATATTTCCCAAGGACGAAAACCCTAAGTACCCGATCAAAAATCCACGAAAGAGTCTATAGCCGTCGTCATCTCCATCCCTAGATCGGGAGGGATCTGAAGCTCTTCCCGGCACCCTGCCAGAGAGAGGAATTCACCCTGGAGGCCTTCTTCATCACCATGTAAGCCTCTGGTGTGATGCGTGAGTAGTTCATCCTTGGACTACGGATCCATGTAGTAGCTAGATGGCTGGTTTCTCCTCCTTTGTGCTTTCATGTTTAGATCTTGTGAGCTCCGTTCATGATCAAGATCATCTTTTTGTAATCCATACATGTTGTGTTTGCGGGAATCCGATGGATATTGAGATGCTATTTCAGATTGATTATTGATTCTATCATGTCTTTGTTATTTGAGATCTTGCATGCTTTCCGTTAGTAGCTATCTTGGCCAAGTAGATGCTAGCAACTCCAAGAGTTAGTATTTATGCTTGATAGTGGGTTCATGCCTCTAGTAACCTGGGGAAGTGACAGAAATCTCTAAGGTACTAGATGTGCTCTTGCTACTAGGGAGAAAACAACAATCCTTTGTTCATAGAACAATCATATTGTTTACTTTACACGCAGTTCATAAAGCAATAATCTGTTGCTTGCAACTTAATACCGGAGGGGGTTCGGATGATAACCTGAAGGTGGATTATTAGTCATAGATACAGTTGGATGGCGATCTATGTATTATGTTGTAATGCCCAATCAAGTCTCAAAGGAGTCAAGATGATTAGTATATGCATGTATTGCTTTCTCAGTGTTTGTCAATTGCCCCGCTGTAATTTGTTTACCCAGCATGTTATCTATCTAAGGAGAGCCACCTCTAGTGAACTATGGATCCCGATCCTTGTCTTTTACATACAATCTACAACTGTTTACTGCTTTGTGTTTACTTTCTACAAACTTTTACTTCTTTCCATTCGATACGTTTAATCCTTTGTTTTCCGCAAAACACAGTGATATTGACAACCTCATCGCAAGTTGGGGACAAAGTTCTGTGGTTGTGTTGTGCAGGTCTCCACGTTGCTACTAGCACCGGTAGTGCGCCCTGCCAAAGCTCAGCTAGTAACACCTTTGAGGTGTTTCCTTGCTCCTACTGGTTCGATTAAACCTTGGTTTCATAACTGAGGGAAACTTGCTGCTATGCTCATCATACCTTCCTCTTGGGGTTCCCAACGAGCTCTACATCAACCACGCACTAGCACTTTTCTAGGTGCCGTGCATTGAGCCATCAAGCATTTTTCTGGCGCCGTTGCCGGGGAGTCAAGGACATCTTCACAAGGGGAGTCCCTCATAACCAATCTATTTAGTTTGTTGTTTTTGTTTTGCTTAGTTTTCTTTTTGCTTTGTTTGCTTGTTTTGTTCTTCAAAAACCCAAAAAAATAGTTTTGCTAGTTTGCTTTCTTATTTGAAAACCCAAAAAAAATGACTTCTCTTGAAAACACTAAGTTGTGTGACTTCACTAGCACCAACAACAATGATTTTATGGGCACACCTATTGCTCCACCTATGGCTGAAAATACTTTCTTTGAGATAAAACCTACTTTGCCCAATCTTGTTATGAGAGAACAATTTTCTGGTATTGGTAATGAAGATGCTGCTTCCCATCTAAATAACTTTGTTGAACTTTGTGAGATGCAAAAGCATAGGGATATAGATGGTGATATTATTAAGCTGAAATTGTTTCCTTTCTCTTTGAGAGGAAAAGCTAAGGAGTGGTTGAATTCCTTAACTAAGAATAATATTGATTCTTGGACTAAGTGCAAAGATGCTTTTATTGGAAAATACTATCCTCCTGCTAAGATTATATCCATGAGAAGTGAAATAATGAAGTTTAAACAACTTGATAATGATCATGTTGCTCAAGCTTGGGAAAGAATGAAATCTTTGGTAAAAAATTGTCCCACTCATGGACTGACTGCTTGGATGATCATCCAAACTTTTTATGCAGGATTGAACTATTCTTCAAGGAACCTATTGGATTCAGCTGCTGGAGGTACCTTTATGACCATCACTTTGGGTGCTACAACAAAACTTTTGGAAAATATGATGGTTAATTATTCTGAATGGCATACTGAGAGAGCTCCACAAGGTAAGAAGGTAAATTCTGTTGAGGAAACCTCCTCCTTGAGTGATAAGATTGATATTATTATGTCTATGCTTGTTAATGGGAAGGCCCATATTGATCCAAATAATGTTCCTTTAGCCTCTTTGGTTGCTCAAGAAGAGCAACTTGATGTGAACTTCATAAGAAATAACAACTTTGGCAACAATGCTTATGGTAATAATTCTTATAGGAACAACTTTGGTAACAACAATTATAAGCCATATCCTCCCAACAATGGTAATGCTTATGGAAATTCTTACAACAATAATAAGAGTGCTCCCTCTGAACTTGAAGTTATGCTTAAATAGTTTATTAGTAAACAAACTGCTTTCAATAAAACTATAGAGGAAAAACTCTCTAATGCTGAAAGAAATATAGCATCTTTGGCTGAAGCTCAATCTACTTTGAATAAAATGGCTGCTAAACCTGAAACTAATGAGAATCCCTTTGCATCTACTAATGCTATACAAGTAAGAATTGATGAAAATGTTTGATTATTAGCTGAATTACATGCTAAGTGGGAAAGAGAAGATGAAATTGCTAGAAACATTAGTGTTTCTACTATCACCACCACTAGTGTTGAGGCTAGTAATAGTTCTACTACTTTAGATGATAAAGTTGATTTTGATCTTGATGGTTGCAGCATCTCTGAAGTTATTAAGTTCCTACAAAAGCTTGCTAAAAGTCCTAATGCTAGTGCTATGAACATGGCCTTTACAAAACACATTACTGATGCTCTCATAAAGATTAAAGAAGAAAAGATGAAACATAAAGCTTCTGTTCCTATAAAACAAGAAGATGGTTGGGAACCCATCATTAATATGAAAGTGAATGACTTTGGTTTCAAAGCTTTATGTGATCTTGATAGTAGTGTTTCTATTATGCCTAGAAGGATTTATGATATGCTTGATTTGCCTCCTCTTGAAGATTGTTATTTGAATGTCCCACTTAATGATAATGCTAAAAAGAAACTCATGGGGAGTCTTAATGATGTTATTATTATGGTTAACAATTCCTATGTCCCCGTTGATTTCTATGTTTTGGATGTTGAATACAATGCTTCTTGTCCTATTACTTTGGGAAGACCCTTTCTTATAACTGTTGGTGCCATCATTGATATGAAAGAAGGCACCATTAAATATCAACTCCCACTTAAGAAAGGTATAGAACACTTCCCTAAAAAGAGAGAAAAGGTTTCTTTTGCTTCTCCTATGAAAAAAAAATTTGGTCTTAATGCTTCTTCATTTGAGAACACTTGATTCTTTCTTTGGTTCTTATGCCTAACTTAAAGGCGTTAAAGAAAAGTACTTGTTGGTAGATAACCCAAGAGTTTTAGATGAGTCTTGGAAGTTATTACCTCTGTAATAACCTCTCCTTATCATTTTTATTTGCTTTTTGTACCAAGAGTAACCTCTAATGAGAGTGAAGTAATGATTGGGAAAGTTGCTGTCCCAAAACAGATTTTTGTGCTTTACCGTAAAAATTCGTGAGACAGCTCTGTATGTCTGATTGAGCTGTAATTTTTTTGCTTCTGCCCCAGGTTGTTATCTAACTTTCGTTAGTACAACACCTTTTGATTTGATTAACAAAAGCTCTTTGAAAAAATTTGTCTTTACCTGCTCGTCTGTTTTGACAGATTTCTGCCATTTTCTGCATTTGCTTCTTGTGGGTTCCTTTTTGAGTTCTTTTAGGGAATTGAGATTTTTTAAGGAAGTGCTACAGTAGCTAGTGTTCTAATGGAAGTTTATTTGGTGTTAGAACTGAACCTTGAGACTTATTTATCTTAAGTGCACTAATGTTGCTAATAAAGATTGTGTGAAGTTTTGTATGAAGGAAAAATTTCAGGTGTATGGAAGGAATGAGTAATGATATGAAGGATGGACTAAAGCTCAAGCTTGGGGATGCCACGCGTTTCACCCCAAGAAATATCCAAGAAATACAAGCGTCAAAGCTTGGGGATGCCCAAGGCATCCCCTTCTTCATAAATAAAAATTCCAGGTTTCTTCCAAACGCTTCATTTTTATTGTTTCATGCACAATTGTGTTTTTCTTGGAGCGTCTTCTTTTTTGTTTTTGTTTTGGTTTTTTAGTTTTCTTTTGTTTGCTTAGTTTTCTGAATAAATTGGTTGGACCCCCTCTTTCATACATTGGTTTGCATTTAGTTTGGTTTGGTTTCGAAAAGAGTAGGAAAGTTCATACTTATGTGGTAAAAAGAGCTCATTTTTTACTGTGGCATGTGCTTTGTCATGCCATGCTTGATATTGTTGTGGCTTTATGCTTAGTATTCTTTGCTGTAGCATGACTTGTTATAAACAATTGAGATTGCTTAATGTGCCTTGGATGAATCATGCGTTGTTTTAGCATATTAAAGCATAGTATAGTGGTATTCTCCTTTGATGCTTTATTTGGGTTGACTTGGCGCATGCTCACACCATGTTATGACTATCTCAAGTCACCATAGCCTTTATGATCCTTTAGTTTTCAACTTTTAGTATCACTTTATGCTTTGATCAATGATGTTTTGTCGCTCTGCATGATTATGGCCATTATTGCTCTCTTAGTTTGTCGCTCCCAGTCTTTTGCTAGCCTCCACCACCAAGTATGAGTTCCACTCATGCATCCAACTCTCTAAACCAAGTTATTCCAAAGAGTCCACCATACCTACCTACTAGCTTATGCTATTCCAAGTATATTCATGCTTTTGTTTACCTTCCACTTGTTATGAGAAAACTAGTGATTAAAGCTCTCAGGAACTTGATGGCACACTTTACTTTTTGCCTCTAATAAACTTGAACCATTGGGTCCTTCTTTGTTGCGTATATGCTTGTGCTTTATAAGTTGAAATTAGCAGAACCATGTTTCATGGGGAACGCTTTCAACATTGCACTTGTACTTTGTACCCCGTTGATATCATGTTCTTTTGCTTACGGATCCCGGCGGTGTGAAATAAAAGTGGAACTTGTAAGATCATGGAGTTTGTATGTGTTTAGAGAAACGCTGGCCGCTAGCCTAAGCCATGCCTAATCATGGTGGAAACTTGCAGCATCACCATAATGAGCACTCTATGAAGCATCCTCAATAAAAACCTATGCAAATAGCAAATAAAAAGATCGCTGAGATGCTCATTGTCTGCTTGCCTTGTCATTTTGATTATGGGAAAGCTCACGTATCATGTGCAAGGGGTACCCCGTTGGCGGTTCTTAATGATACACATATACTTACAATGACAAGAGCTTACTCGTGACTGAAGTTGAGTAGCATGAGGATCGGTCTTCGTAAGTAAGGGGCATGAGATTTCGGTTTATAACTTGTCAAGCATATCCTCTTAGTTGTGTCACTTTAACCTTAATCACCTTCAAGATGCTTATGATAGGGGCAATGAGAGCTAAAAACTATAAGTACCATAATGTTTGGCAGCTCTTTATGAGACTTGAATCCCTACTTTCTTTTACAAAAGGCTTTTCTTCCACCATTACATTGAGTCTCCACCTTCTATCTTTATGCACTTACTTTGAGAGCATAGTGGCCATTCTTAGTTCTATGTGCATTGTCCCAAGACTAGTTGATTGATGCATAACTTGTTATTGCTTGTTTGAAACTATTGTATCTAGTCACTCTTATGAACTTTGAAGGTGTCCTATGCATTTATATTTGCTACTCTATTGAGGGACAAGCTGAATACTAGTATGCTATGTTTTCTTTATGCGAAACAAACAAACGTCTTGCAAAGCATTGTTATTCATGAATCTTTTGTTTGTGCCTTTTCATGTTGCATCATAGTTAGTTTGCTTATTGCTAGAACTTTGTCTTTCATGTTATGATTGAAGTACTATGATCCCAGCTTTGAATGTTTTGTAAATACTTTGATCAAGTCTTTGATGGTGCATGTCACCTTAAAAATTCTTTCTTTTTATCACTTACCTACTCGAGGACGAGCAGGAGTTAAGCTTGGGGATGTTGATACATTGCAAATGTATCTATAATTTTTGATGTTCCATGCTTAGTTTTATCCACTTTCTTGTGTTTTGTTCCAACTTTGGAGTACTTTTCATATGATTTCTTGGACTAACCTATTGACAAGAGCCACAGTGCCAGCTGCCTGTTTTCTGCTGTTTTTGGTTCCAGGAAAGTCAGAAAATGAATATTCTCGGAATTGGACGGGACAAAAGCCAAAGTGCCTATTTTTCCGGAAGGGATCAAGTGCCAGAATACGAGACGGAGAGGGGCCAAGGGCCGGCCACACCACCTGGCCGTGCGGCCAGGCCTGGCTCACGCCAGGGGGTGGTGTGGTGGCTCCCGGCAACCCCTCGGCCTCTCCTTCCGCCTATATATTGCCCTCGGGACGAAAACCCTAAGTACCCGATCAAAAATCCACGAAAGAGTCTGTAGCCGCCGTCATCTCCATCTCTAGATCGAGAGGGATCTGAAGCTCTTCCTGGCACCCCGCCGGAGAGAGAAGTTCATCCTGGAGGCCATCTTCATCACCATGCAAGCCTCCGGTGTGATGCGTGAGTAGTTCATCCTTGGACTACGGATCAATGTAGTAGCTAGATGGCTGGTTTCTCCTCCTTTGTGCTTTCATGTTTAGATCTTGTGAGCTCCGTTCATGATCAAGATCATCTTTTTGTAATCCATACATGTTGTGTTTGCGGGGATCCGATGGATATTGAGATGCTATTTCAGATTGATTATTGATTCTATCATGTCTTTGTTATTTGAGATCATGCATGCTTTCCGTTGTTAGTAGCTATCTTGGCCAAGTAGATGCTAGCAACTCCAAGAGTTAGTATTTATGCTCGATAGTGGGTTCATGCCTCTGATAATCTGGGGAAGTGACAGAAATCTCTAAGGTACTAGATGTGCTGTTGCTACTAGGGAGAAAACAACAATCATTTGTTCAAAGAACAATCGTATGTTTACTTAAACGCAGTTCGTAAAGCAATAATCTGTTGCTTGCAACTTAATACTGGAGGGGGTTCGGATGATAACCTGAAGGAGGATTATTAGTCATAGATGCAGTTGGATGGTGGTCCATGTATTATGTTGTAATGCCCAATCAAGTCTCAAAGGAGTCAATATGATTAGTATATGCATGTATTGCTTTCTCGGTATTTGTCAATTGCCCCACTGTAATTTGTTTACCCAGCATGTTATCTATCTAAGGAGACCCACCTCTAGTGAACTATGGATCCCGGTCCTTGTCTTTTACATACAATCTACAACTGTTTACTGCTTTGTATTTACTTTCTGCAAACTTTTACCTGTTTCCATTCTATAGGTTTAATCCTTTGTTTTTCGCAAAACACGGTGAGATTGACAACCTTATCGTAAGTTGGGGACAAAGTTCTGTGGTTGTGTTGTGCAGGTCTCCACGTTGCTACTAGCACCGGTAGTGCGCCCTGCCAAAGCTCAGCTAGTAACACCTTTGAGGTGTTTCCTTGCTCCTACTGGTTCAATTGAACCTTGGTTTCATAACTGAGGGAAACTTGCTGTTGTGCTCATCATAACTGAGGAAAACTTGTTGTACGTTTTCAGGTCCTTGGTCGCTTATGAGGCCCACCAATATTCTGACCTGCCACTTACGGTCTTTTACTGTTTATTGGGCCCATTTACTGGCAAGCATATTTGTGTATTCTATAACTATGGCGCAATTCTGGTTTTAAACAGTCCGTTAATATTTTGGCCCGCTAATGGTCGCGCTAGGATCACCCTATTACATCAACAGATATTTTTTGAAATTTATTATAAACCAGAATTTCAACAAAAACAAGATGAAGCATTACAGAGACATCGCCAGACATGGGTTAGAATAGGGTTCTTGCTACGGAGCCTACATTCCCATACAAGTAACAACTGACATATCATGACAGCTGTAGAAAAGATTATCAACTAAACGGTCCGTCAAATCTTGTCGATCTTTCAGTACATGTATATGTTCACGTGTAATCATGATTATTCCATCTATTTGCTCTATTTTTTTGTTCAGTTAAATCAATTGCTTTGAGTGCAGTTGTAACACCTCTTTCTGCTGAAAAAACTGAAAATGTGGGCCGATACAAGCAATAATCATTGTCACTAATGCTTTGTGAAATGATCTCAATACTTAACGTAAGATTCCTCTCTTCTGCCCCCATAGCTTCATGTGCAGCACAGCGTACCAGGTAACTAGCGGCCATCTTATATGTAAAATAATTCTAATTTATCATTGGTCAGGAACAATCATGATGTGCCTTGTACATCTCTTTCCGAAATAGTAGGATCTGTCGATGTCCTAGACCGATGCGTACATGTTGCATTATCACAGCTACTCTGGAACAAACACTACAGGTTATTTGCATGTTGAAGCTAAAACATATTAAGTTAGAGCAGAAAAGCATGTGAAAAAACACCATGTTTGTTATCAAAGAATTTCAAAATTTGCATTGTCCAAATATAACAAATCAAGCCATAAACATATGTGTCTCATGCATACTCACTAAACTAGTGTGGCAATAAATGTAGGGAATCAACCAACCACACATGTGTCACGCATTGCTGCGCATTGCCAGAACGCTATGAAGGTGGCGCGGAGAAGCGTGTCTATTCATCTTGTACATTATAAATGGGAATTATTAAGAGGAAATCAGAAATACAAAATCTCAAACTTGTTAGCCTCTAACGGTAATTAGCAGATGCCATGTTTTTATTTTTTGGGGGTAAACAGATGATAAATAACTCAAGACCTCAAGTACGGAGTACCAAGTTCTAGAAAAAATACGCGCTGAAGCCGAATACAGCGTTGTGGGAGAAGGATGTGGCGGCGGCGCCATGGATTCTGGATCGATCGTGCAGGCACAGGCGCCGGGCGACGATTCAATGCCACGATTGTTGTTGGGCTGCAGCCAGGGGAGCCATTGATGGACCGAAGGGGCCGAGGCGCTGAGCTACACGAGAATAGTACAGAACAAGGCATATCAGCTCCCTTCCCTAGCTGGGCCTGACCCGGGCTTCAGCCTGTCTAGCCCGGAACTTGGGTCCGCCTCTGTCCATATGTGTACAACCAAATCATCCCGTAGCTGTTGATTCACTACCGGGTCTCAGATCTCCTGACGCATAGCTATGAATGAAGCCAATGATGGCGGCATCGGGTGATCAGGTTCTGCAAGGGGTCCTTGTCTGTAGTATGTCTCGTCTTGCTCCACCAAATTCACTGGGTCCTTTCTCTTATCTCATTGATCATGTTGTGCAAAATCACACAACAGTTTATCACTTCCCACATCTGATCTTTCGACTAGATCATAGTAGGGAACCAAACAACTACAAACCTCTATTGAAACACACTAAATGCCCGCTCCATATCCTTCCTGCAAGCTTCCTATTCCTTGGCAAACTGAGAATGCTTGGGGAGCATCAGGCTTGAGATAGTCTTCACAAATGTTGTCCACCTAGGATAGATGCCATCTGTAAGATAGTATCTCTTATTGTAGTGGTGTCCATTGATCTCAAAGTCCACAGGAGGAGCATGACCCTCAACAAGTTTGACAAAGACATTTGAGGACTGGAGGATGTTGATGTCATTATTCGATCTTGCCATGACAAAAAAGAAGTGCCAAATCCAAAGATCGTGTGCAGCAACTGCCTCGAGTATCACAGTGCAACATCCTTTGTGGCCTTTGTACATTCCTTGCAAAGCAAATAGACAGTTCTTCTAGTGCCAATGCATGCAGTCGATGCTTCAGAGCATTCCAGGAAATACTCTACTTTCATTAACTGCGAGGATCCGAGCAGTGTCTTCAAAATTGGGAGTTCTCAAGTACCGTGGCCCAAACACTGCAATCACTTCCCTGCACGGCCTGTACAAGCAATCAATGGCAGTGGACTCGGCCATGCGGAGATATTCATCGGCATTGTCACCCGGAGCTCCGTATGCCAGCAACCTCATCGCCACTATGCACTTCTGCAGTGATAAAAACCCTACCATGCTAGTGCAGTCCTTCTTGCATACAAAATAGGGGTCGAACTCCTGGATGACATGCACGATGTTAAGGAAGAGTTCCGGCTCATCCTGAAACGGCACCGAAACACGGCCTCTTCATGCAACGACTCGTCGGCGAAGTAGTCGGCGTACAACAAGCAGTACCCCTCGACTCGCTGCCTGGCTTTGCATTTCCGATGACCCTTTGCCGAGCATCCATGCTTTGGCGCTGCAGTCTGCGTGTACAACCAGGCCAAGGAGGCGAGGATATGCATGTGCTCTTCATCTTCGGCGGCTACGGTGGGAACATCTCCTTGTCGTCGGAGTAAGTGGCCGAACGGGCAAAACGCCGAACACTTCACGAGCAAGGTGGCGGGAGCTCGGGACGAAGCCGAGTTGCAGCGAAGTTGGGATGGCGAAATGAGGCCTAGGCAGAGGGGAAAGGATGCGACGGAGGTGGCAGACCTATCTACAGGTGATGTTTTGTCTTTGCGTGGTGGGACCTCGCCGGCGATGACATGGTGGCGATGAAAGCTCCCTGCCACGGGACAGCCGAGTCAGGGTGGGAATGGGGTTGTCTCGCCGACAGGGTTGGCCCACCCGTCTTTCGCTGCATCCGGCGTTCCCAGGCGGTTCCCAGCATCCTGGGTTCGGCCTAGGAACGCCAGATAAAAGTTGGACCAAAATCCGGACGAATTCGGTGTCTTGGAAACGCGACTGGGTAAAATTTCGTACGGACGAAAAAATCTTCCTGGGAACACCTTCCTAGAACCCGAGTGAAGATGCTCTTAGAGCCTGTCACGTGACACTTTTTACTACGTGGAGAGAAAAACATTAAAATATTAGGGGAGTGGGCTAGATTTCACCTCTATGTGTGCTCATAGTCAAATGCAATAAATATAGAAAAAGATAGAGAAACCGTTGTACTATAAAACAGGAGACTACCAATAGCCATGTTATAGCTAACACTATTATATGAGTGACTCTGACAGTAGATAATATGAATATCATATAGCCATCCATCGACTGTACTATTTTTTAGAGCAACCAGCAGGAGCACTGCCTTTTCTATTAGAAGAGAATTGACTGGTTTGTAAAGGCGGTTGGAACTGATACAAACGTATATACACACGGGTACGGCTAAAAGGGGAACCGAACCAAAAAATACCCTAAGCGGCACAATTTTTAGGAAAAATGGCAAAACCAAGACGAGGTCACGCGACCTAGCTCAACTATCATGTTCGAGGTTTCATGGATTAACAACCAATGTTATGGCCAGAATCATAGTATATTTGTGATAATATGTTCATATTATATACACATGTGTATCTTGTAGTGGTGAACAATGTTGCCGGAGGAAATTTTCCTTTTCGTCGCATAAAAAAGACATTTTATATATTCCAAGTGCCAAACACGGGGTGTTTTATGAAACAACAACCAAATGAAAGTTGAAAAATGGTACAACCCTGTTTTTGAAAAATACTAGACCATATTTAAAATACAATGTTCCAACTGGGGTATCTAAAATCTTTCCGTCCACCCCTCATGTAAAAGACAAATGCATGCCGAATCGGCAGGAAGTGGGTCTGATTTGAACTACAGGTACATGATTTGGTTCTCATGTTTTTTCAAAAAAATCCTTTTTAGATTCATAATATGCTATTTTACCAGAGATCCAATGCAAGTTAAGTGAGGCTCATCCCCTAGCTAAGAATCTTCATCCCCGCCATTTTGACCATAGTTTGTAATGGGCATAAGAAATTCAAAAATAATCCGAACAATGTAAACCTACACGTTGCATCATTTTATGTGACATAGTTATAAGGAAAAATATCAAACTTGATATATTAATTGCATCTTAAAAAAACCTTCTCAGAAATGCGCTACCATGTTCTAGGTTTCATAGCTTTCGGGCCAAGTGACAAATGTTATAGCTTGAATCATAGTATAGTTTATGATAATATGCACATATTATGCACACATGTGTATCTTGAAATGGTGAACAATGTTGTCGGAGGAATTTTTCCTTTTCATCGCACAAAAAAGACATTTTCCATTTTCCGAGTGCCAAAAATAGAGTGGTATGTAAAGCAACCACCAAATAAAAGTTGCAAAATGGTAAGACCCTATTTTCAAAAATATTAGACCACATTTAATAGACAATGTCTCAACTGGGTATCTAAAAGTTTTCTGTCCACCCCTCATAAAAGAGACAAATGTTTGTCGAATCAGTAGGAAGTGTGTCCGATTTAAACTATAGGTACATGATAGTTTAATCATAATTTCTTGCAAAAATCATTTTTAGATTCACAATATGTTATTTCATCATAGATTCAATCATAGTTTCATAAGGTGCCACCCCTAGTTAAGCACCTTCATGCTCGTTGTTTTGATCGCAATTTAAAATGGGCATAAAAATTCAAAAATGATTAAAACAATGTAAAACATTCGTGTTGCATCATTTTACGTGACATAGTATCCGAGAAAATAACAAAATTAGTGAATCGAATGTGGATGGAAAAATGTGAATACAATCTATTTTATGTGATAAAAAATTAACAAACTTATTTTATGTGATAAAAAATAACAAACTTATTTTATGTGATAAAGAACCTAAATACAACTTAGGGAATGGAATGTGGATGGAAAAAACTAGAAAAGAAGCTAGGCCGATGGCCTGGCCATCGGTGTAGACATGATGGTGTCGTGCCTCCGTTAGCCACGGGCTCGCCAGGTACACGTCGATAGAAGAAACACCGATGGCCTTTTCTACGTCCACGATGGCTCTCAGCCTAGTAGACGATACACCGACGGCTTTTATACGCCAATGGTGGCCCTCGACCTAGCGAACGATACGCTGACGGCTTTTATAGGCGACGGTTTTCTACTGGTTGTGGGCCTCTCTAGAGCTACGTCGACGGCCTTGACTTCTGGCCATCGGCGTAGCAAATGCCATCAGCCTAGCACTCCATTCCCATAGTGAAGAAAAATAAGCAACTTAGAGCCTGTCACGTGGACTTTTTACTATGTGTAGGAGATAAACATTAAAATATTAGGGGAGTGGGCTAGAGCTCACCTCTATGCGTGCTCATAGTCAAATACAATAAATATAGAAAAAGATAGAGAAAAAGTTGTAGTATAAAATAAGAAACTAATAGCCAAGTTATAGCCAACACTATTATATGAGTGACTCTAGATGGGACCGTTGATAATATGACAATTTCATATAGCCATCCACCGGCTATACAATTATTTTAGAGCAACCAGCGGGAGCACTGCCTTTGAAGAGAATTTGCCTGTTTGGAAGGGAAACCATCCGAAACTCGATACAGACGCATATACACGGGTCCAGTTAAAAGGGGAACCGGACCAAAAAATACCCCATGTGGCACAATTTTCAGGAAAAACCGACAAAACCAAGACGAGGCCACGTGACCTAGCTCAACTAGTTCTGGAGCACCACCGACAGACACCACCACAACGGCAATAGAGCCGTCGTGCTGGCAACCACACCGGTCCCGAGACCACGCGCACTCCTGACCGACAAAGCATCAACCCAAAAAAAGCAAGCCCTAGTACCTAGCGGAGCACCAAACATCCAAAGTCATCGCCCGCAAGAGGGAAACGATGGTGGCGCCGCCGATGCCCGCTCCAGCAGAAACTAGAGCTCAGGTTTTCACCCGGAGAGTCTGAGACCCGAAACGACGAGGGAGGTGAAGGAGCTCCTCAACGATGCCTCCAACAAGGGGAGCGATGTCCACGGACGTCGAGATCACCAACATCAACCTAGGTCGATGCAGTGCTTTCGCACGGAGTTCACCAAACCTGAAGCCGAATAAGCCTATCCACCAAGGCAAAGAAGCCATGCCCGCCTTGCAGTGCACCGCCGCCACCACCTCTTTCTGCAAGAAACCCACCTGGGCACCTTATCCCACAGTGCCCCATGCCACGACCGCTGTACCGGGGCCACCGCCCCGACATCCACTCCGCAGACAACCGAAGTCGTCGCCGAACACCATCCGCTGCCACCACCCAACCACCACTAGGCCACCAAACTGGGAGGTGGAGAACTCGCGTAGCCAGCTTCAGAAGCACCGCACCACGTGGAGAAGACTGGAACAGAGACTACGACTCCGCCCAGCACCTCGTTGGTCGGAGAACCACCCCTTCCTGAACAAGGGGACGGAAGTAGCAGCCCCAACACCTCCAAGCCCGGCCGCCACGCCGCCCACACAGCCGCGCCAGCCGCCACTGCCGCTCCCTAGGGTCGTCGCCCCAACAACCCCCTCCACCATGGCACAATAGCGTCGTCGAGGCAGAGTAGACCCGTGGCCTCCGAATCCCATATGGGCCCAGATCGGGCCCGCCGTGCCACCTCCGCGCCGGCACAGCGACGCAGCCCGCTGAGTCCCCCAGTCGACACGCCGACAAAGCTGCTGGAGGAGATGAAGATGGAGCCGTCGGGCAGAAGCTCCTCCATCGCAGGATCCCCCTAGCCACCTTTGGCAGCGGGGGCTGCCGCCACCGCGGCGTGGCCGGCGGCAGTGGCAGAGGAGAGGAGATGGCGGGGTGAGGGGCAGGGAGTGGCACGACAGGGACCGGCTACCGTATTGAACCTGATGTAAGAGAGCAACCTGCCAAAATTTCCTACATCATCATTATTGTATCGCCTTTGGCTGGTCATCAAATGACGCATAACAATGATCGCCCCACCACCAGAGTCAGCTGGCAAATCCACCCACATGTGATAGAAAGCATTAGTGGCAGGGCAAGGAGATATCCTTAGAGTGTGATTGCGCCGCGCTCTCCGCAGATGGTAATCTATTATGAAACAAAGCAATTTTGGAGCAAATTCACTTGATCCAATCTAGAGGGGGAGAGCATAGTGAAGCAGCTCACTCAACTAACTGCATGCAGTGTGTTGTCGACCAGCGGTGAGAAAGAGAGAGAGATAAAGCCACATTCGGCACAACAAAGCAAGCTTTGCTCACTACTTCACAGCCACAGTCACAACCATTGTTTTGTCTCAAGGACACAACGAAGAACTCATTGAGCTTGTCAAATCCCAAACAAATCCACCAGATAGCTTACCAAATCAACCATCAAATCACCACATAATGGTGACATAAGGAGGGGGTGGTGTAGGAGGATAGAAAGGACAAGTACAAGGTCACATAAGCAAGGAGGAGTAGAACCAGAACCTGGGGAGTGCAAAACAGGTTCCAGGAAGTGATCAAGTCACCAAGATCAAGCCAACAACATCAAGCAACAACACAACATCACCAACAAGCAAGTTGTGTGGTGAGTCTATACAAAACCATCACATGTCTAATCTTATTTAAGCATGTGTTGTTTCATATGAGATCTTCTCAGGAAAACACCAAGTGGGGTGTATCCATCACAGAAGAAATAAAGCATAACCAAACAATCAATCTTTGCAAGCCACACCAAGATCTCAGCCTGTGCATCACTGATCTTGGATAATAACACATGTTTCTACATCCAAATATACAGCAGCCTTAAGTGAATATTTCTGGGCACATATTATAATAGTAGCACCTCAGAAACTATTTCATCTTAAGGATCTATATTAAACAGCATGAGCTGTCAAGTCAGTTTCTCAAAGATCTATAAGAATCATTGTTTTACACTTAATATCAAGGCACATCTGTGAGGATCAGCAGGTAAAAACGGTGAAACTTGCCCCTCTCTACTTGGCTTATGATGTGGCACTGAAGTTATTTACTTGAAAAGAACAGATACTGCATATTGGTGAAACTTGCCTCTTTTAATTACTCAATGATGTAATATGAATAATGCACTTCATTGTTCACCACTGAGAGTAAAAATAATCAACTAACCTTTTATTTCTATTTGAGTTTTTTATCTTATTTTGCAGGAACAAAATATGGATTGTCAAGACTTAGTATATGAGTAGATAGGTAGTATAGATTCTGGTTGTAACCTTCTTTTATTATTTTTTAAAATAATCTTGTAATCATATTCCTCTGATTTAATAAAGTTTCATTTTATTGGAATTCCCTTGCTGTAGAGTGTGCTATTATTTCTGTTATCATTCTTACTTTGTATTATTATTAAGGAATAAAGAAAATAAATAAGAATTCATTTCTTATTTGAGTTTCCTTCTCTTAAATCATTGTTGTTGGTGCTAGTGAAGTCACACAACTTAGTGTTTTCAACAGTAGTCATTTTTCGTGTTTTTAATAAAGAAAGCAAACTAGAACAAGTAATTTTTTGTGCTTTTCATAAAGAAACAAGCAAAAAAGCAAAAAATAAACTAAGTAAAACAAAAAAAGTAAAGAGATTGGCTACGAGGGACTCCCCTTGTGAAGATGTCCTTGACTCCCTGACAACGGCGCCAGAAAAGTGCTTCATGGCTCAAGATGGCTCGAGCTCGTTGGGGAACCCCAAGAGGAAGGTATGATGAGCACAGCAGCAAGTTTTCCTTAGTTATGAAACCAATGTTATCGAACCAGTAGGAGCAAGGAAACACCTCCAAGGTGTTGTTTCCAACTTGGAATTCCTGCACAACACAACCACAAAATTTGGCCCCCAACTTACAGTGAGGTTGTCAATCTCACCGGTTTGCTGAAAACAAAGGATTAAACGTATTATGTGGAAAAAAGTGATAGCTTGCAGAAAGTAAACAGTTGTAGATTGATTGTAAAAGAAAGGATCGGGGTCCATAGTTCACTAGTGGCGAGTCTCCTTAAGATAGATGACATGTTGGGTGAACAAATTACAGCGGGACAATTGAAAAACATCGAGAAAGCATACATGCGTATACTAATCATCTTGACTCCTATGAGATTTGATTGGGCATTACAACGTTATACATAGACCATAATCCAACTGCATCTATGACTAATAATCCACCTTCAGGTTATCATCCGAACCCCCTCCAGTATTAAGTTGCAAGTAACAGATAATTGCATTATGCATTGCGTGTAAAGTAAACAATACGATTGTTCTATAAACAAAGGATTGCTATTTTCTCCCTAGTAGCAACAACACATCTAGTACCTTAGAGATTTCTGTCACTTCCCTAGATTACTAGAGGCATGAACCCACTATCGAGCATAAATACTCCCTCTTGTAGTTGCTAGCATCTACTCAGCCAAGATATCTACTAACAACGGAGAGCATGCAAGATCACAAATAACAAAGACATGATAGAATCAATAATCAATCTGAAATAGCATCTCAATATCCATCAGATCCCCGCAAACACAACATGTAGGATTACAAATAAATGATCTTGATCATGAATAGAGCTCACAAGATCTAAACATGATAGCAGAAAGGAGGAGAACCAACCATCTAGCTACTATATGGACCCGTAGTCCAAGGATGAACTACTCACGCATCACACCGGAGGCTTGCATGGTGATGAAGAAGGCCTCCAGGGTGAATTCTCCCCTTCGGTAGGGTGCCGGGAAGAGCTTCAGATCCCTCCCGATCTAGGGATGGAGATGACGGCGGCTATAGACTCTTTCGTGGAAATTTGATTGGGTACTTAGGGTTTATATATTGGAGGCATCTTATAGGCGAAAGGGGAGGCTGAGAGGGTGCTCTAGGCGGCCACACCACCCCCTGGCGCGGGCCAGACCTGGCTGCACGGCCAGGTGGTGTGAGCGGCCCCTGGCCCCTCTCTGTCTCGTATTCTGGCTCCGTTTCCCCCTCGGTGAAATATTGACTCTGGCTTTTATCCCGTCCAATTCCGAGAATATTCATTTTCTAACTGTCCTGGAACCAAAAACAGCAGAAAACAGGCAGTTGGCACTATGGCATCTTGTTAATAGGTTAGTCCAAGAAAGTGTATAAAAAGTACTCCAAAGTGTGGACAAAACATAAGAAAGTGGATATAAACCAAGCATGGAAGAACATAAAAAAATTATAGATACGTTTGCAATGTATCAAGAGTTCATACGGATCATGATGATTTAAAAGAACTCCTTGAGAGGAAAGAATATAAGCTAAGATTGATCTGTTGGATTCTTTCACTACAAGAATTTCAGTTGCAGATTATGCAGAGGCAAGAAATAAATATGTTAGATGCAGTGTCCATGTTTGCCCATTTCTGTTGGATTCTTTCACTACAAGCTAAGACACTAATCTTATTGAGTGGAACTTTAGTCCTGGTGATTTTCATCTACGGGAATTATTTGATGAACTAAAGTCAATTCCTCCAAAAGAGAAGGAGTCCTTGTTGTGGGAGGAACTTTTCATCCCCGATTAAGCAAGTGGTAAGTGCAAGGTAAGTGTCTTACCCAAATAAGTGATTTATTTTCACAATTTTTACTATTGAAAATTCTGTTTTCGAATTTCTTATGTTTTTCTGAAGTTTTTAGAGGGGTTTTACCAACTATACGACCGGAGCTATACGGCCGGAAAAGGGGCTCCCGCCGTATAGTTGGTCGTTAAACTCTTTGTATCATCTTTGTGAAATTGTTTTTGATATCTGAGCCTATACGGTCGCAACTATACGACCGGAGCAAAAATTCCGGCTGTATAGTTGGTCGTTGAACTCTCAGATAGTTTTGCTTTTTGGTGTCTGTATCTATACGGTTGCAACTATACAACCGGAACAAAAAGTCCGGCCGTATAGTTGGTCATTAAACTCCCAAACACTTTTGATTTTTTGGTGTTTGAAACTACACGGTCACAACTATATGACCGGAACAAAAATTCCGTCCGTATAGTTGGTCGTTAAACTCTCAGACACTTTTCATTCGATCTTTCTTTTATTCATCTAAAAAACTTTATTGTATGTTCCGAGTCGTGATTTAATTGACCTGGACTCGAGATATTTGGAAATATCTGAAGGGAATATGCCCGAGAGGCAATAATAAAGTGGTTATTATCTTATTCCATGTTTATGATAAATGTTTATTTTGCATGCTATAATTGTATTAATTGGAAACGTTAATACATGTGTGTTTAATAAACAAAATACAAAGTTCCTAGTACTGCCTCTCATATAAACTAGCTTGTTGATTAACAAGATGATCAAGGTTTCCTGATCATGGACATTAGATGTTGTTAATAACGAGGTCACAACATTGGTGGAATGATGTGATTGAACATTCATCCGAAGTATAGCATTGCGATCAGAGTCATTATGTTTATATTGCTATAACATCAAATGAAGTAATCTTAGTCCTTAGATCATGAGATCATGTTAATTGCTAACACCAGAAGAGTATCTTGATAACATCAAATGTCACACCGTAACAGGGTGACTATAAAGGTGGGTTCAGTGCTACAAAGGTGTTATGTTGAGGCTCATAGATCAAGAGTGGGATTTGTCCATCACGATGACGGATAGATATACTCTGGTCCCTCTCGGTGATATCTCATTGAAATAGCTTGCAAGCAAGTGATGTGATGACTAGAATGTTATATCACGGGAACGAGAAAAGAGTGCATGTCGGTAACAAGATCAAACTAGGTATTTGGATGCCAATGATCGAATCTTGGACATGTAATATATTGCGAGACAAAGGGATTTAGTTACAACGTTAAAGGTTCACACGATCACAAGAGTCATCATTGAATATGTGGGAGTTAGTACGGATCTCCAGGTCCCGCTGCTGATTATTGATCGGAGAGGGGTCTCGATCATGTCTGCATTATTCGTGAACCATAGGGTGACACACTTAAGGGATACCGACACCATTTGGAGCAAATATGTTTTAGATAAAGATTTAAGAAAGCGCTTGAATTATTTCAATAGACACCGAAACTGTTTTAGGTGAAATTGCTGAAATTGGTTCTGCATGTAATATTGAAATGTTGCAGGGGTTTTATGTGAATGTTTGTTAATTAAAGTAATTAACAAAATTCTGAATAAAATTAATAAAAGTGTTTTATTAAATGAGAGAGCATTAAATTTGGAGAAATTTAATGCATTTAAAGTGGAGACTTTAAAAGAGAATGTGAAGGGGCATTTTAATGTGGAGGGGGTTACCACCACATGAATGGGGGAGGTGAAGGGACACCCTCCCCTCCTCCTATAAAAGGCCCCTCTCTCACTCCTTCTTCCTCACACCTCCTCGTGAAGGATCTCTCTTCCCCTCTAGTTATTCCCCATGGTCTCGGATTAGCGAGATATATGTTCCCGGTGGCTTTATCTAGAAAGGAGTTGCTGCTTCCGCTACTTTGCTGGAGCGAGGGACGGAGATTGTCGGGGTACCGGACATGTGTGCGATCACGGATGCACCGCTGCTTTGCGGTGCTGGACTTGGTGGTGCTGGACTTGCTAGAGCTGGATCTGATGGACGTGCTGGAGCTGGACCTGCTGGAGTTCATCACGATCTTGAGATCGGCAAGTGTACGACTACATCATCCATGAGTTCCAACTTGTTAACAAAGCTTTGTTGTCTTCGAGGGTAAGTTATCTATGGATGTATATCCACACGTTGCTTGTATCTAGTAGATAGATCTTGGATATAGTTCCCATTGTAGGAAATTTTTTGTTTTCTATGCTGCGAACCCAACAGTGGTATCAGAGCCTGATCTATGCGTAGGTGCTTTGCATGGGTAGTACACATATGTTTATATGTGGGCGATGATTTTTTGAGGATGAACAGTGAGCAAAAGCCCACTGCAATTTTTATATTAAATTATAAGGAGTGTACAATTATATTTACAAAGGTCTAACTAACAAAAGAAAAGGAAAGACCGGACCAACCTTACACATATTTACACATATGTGGGTAATGATGGTTATGTTATTGCATCTTCTATGTATTTTTGATATTGGTGGCATAGTGGGATGAAGCGGCCCGGACCAACCTTACATGTCATCGCACATGAGACCGGTTCCACGACTGACATGCAACTAGTTTTGCATAAGTGGCTGGCGGGTGTCTGTCTCACCTACTATAGTCAATATCTGATTTACAACGAGTTGCTAATAACTTAGTTATCATCGTTGTGGTTCCATGTTCGTAGGTAAGAACGGTTCTATCTCCGAAAGCCCTAAGCCACATAAAACTTGTTGGGTCCGCAGCATAGAAAACAAAAAATTTCCTACGATGAGAACTATACGCCAAGATCTATCTACTAGATACAGAGCAACGGGTGGACATACATCCATGGAGAACTTACCCTCGAAGACAACGAGTTTTGTTAACAAGTAGGAACTCGTGGTTGATGTAGTCGTACGCTTGCCGATCTCAAGATCATGTGGAAGTCCGAGCGCCACAAATCAGCAGCGCATCCGTCCTCGCACACATGTTCAAGCCACCGGACAACCTCCACCTCCTCGCTCCAGCGAATCAGAGGAAGTAGCAACTCCTTCCAGACGCAAGGCCACCAGGAACATGTATCTCGCTAATCCGAGACCATGGGGGAATATCTAGAGGGGGAGAGAGATCCTTCACGAGGAGGTGTAGTTTGTGAGAGGGGAGAGGGGGGCTTTATATAGGAGGGAGGGAGACCCCTCCCCTCCCATAGCCGGTGCATGAGGTGGGGGACTCCTCCCCTCCTTCATTCATGTGGTGAACCTCCACTCACATAAACATGGCCTCCACCCAAAATCCCACTCACATGTATTTAATTTCCACCAAATTAAATGCAACTCTCAATTAATAAAACTCTTTTATTTATTTTATTCAGAATTTTGTTAATTACTTTAATTAACAAACATTCACATAAAACCCCTTGCAACATTTCAATATCACATGCAGAACCACTTTCTGCAATTTCACCCGAACCAATTCCTGTTTCTATCGAAACATTTCCTGCGCTTTGCAAACCTTTTGTCTGGAACATATGTTCTCCTAAATGGTGTCCGACAACCCTTAAGTGTGTCACCCTATGGTTCGTGAATAATGCAGACATGATTGAGACTCCTCTCAGATCAATAATCAGAAGCGGGACCTGGAGATACATATTGACTCCTGCATATTCAACGATGAGTTCTGTGATTGTGAGAACCTTTAACGTCAGCAATTTAATCCCTTTGTCTCATGATATAATACATGTCCAAGATTCGATCATCGGTATCCAAATACCTAGTTTGATCTCGTTACCGACATGCACTCTTTTCTCGTTCCCGTGATATAACATTCTAGTGATCACATCACTTGCTTGCAAGCTATCTTAATGTGATATCACCGAGAGGGCCCAGAGTATATCTATCCGTCATCAAGATTGACAAATTCCACTCTTGATCCATGAGCCTCAACATAACACCTTCATAGCACTGAACCCACCTTTATGGTCACCCTGTTACGGTGTGACGTTTGATGTTATCAAGATACTCTTCCGGTGTTAGCAATTAACATGATCGCATGGTCTAAGGACTAAGACTACTTTGTATGATGTTATAGCAATATAAACATAATGACTTGATCGTAATGCTATACTTTGGATGAATGTTCATCACATCATTTCACAAATGCTGTGACCTTGTTATTAACAACATCCAATGTCCATGATCAGGAAACCTTGATCATCTTGTTAATCAACAAGCTAGTCTATAAGAGAGGCATAACTAGGAACCCTTTTTGTTAATTAAACACACATGTATTGATGTTTCCTATCAATACAATTATAGCATGCAAAATAAACATCTATCATATACAAGGAATACATAATAACAACTTTATTATTGCCTCTGTGGCATATTTCCTTCAGTCTCCCACTTGCACTAGAGACAATAATCTAGTTTATATAGTGATAAATCTAACACCCATGGAGTTCTGGTGTTGATCATGTTTTGCCCTAGGGAGTACTTTAGTCAACGGATCTGCTACATTCAGGTCCGTGTGCACTTTACAAATCTTTATATCTCCATCCTTGACATGCTCGCGGATGGAGTGAAACCGGCTCTTAATATGCTTGGAATTCTTGTGAGACCTTCGTTCCTTGGCGTTGTCTATGGCACCATTACTGTCACAATAGATCACCATTGGGTCCAATGAACTAGGAACCACACCTAGTTCCGTTATGAACTCGTTCATCCAAACCGCTTCCTGCGCCGCTTCTGAAGCAGCAACATATTCCGCCTCCGTCGTTGATCTAGCCACCACTGGTTGTTTGGAGCTCCTCCAACTAACTGCTGCTCTGTTCAAGATAAATACGTATCCGGATTGAGACTTAGAGTCATCCGGATCAGTGTCAAAGCTAGCATCGACATAACACTTAGCGACTAGCTCTTCTTCACCTCCGTATACAAGAAACATATCCTTAGTTCTTCTCAAGTACTTAAGGATATTCTTGACCGCTATCCAGTGTTCCGAACCTGGATCAGATTGGTACCTACTAGTCAAACTAATAGCATGTGCCACATCTGGTCTTGTACATAGCATGGCATACATTATAGAGCCTATGGCTGAGGCATAGGGGATCTTATCCATTATCTCTCTTTCTTCCGCCGTAGCCGGACTTTGAGTCTTACTCAATGTCTTGCCTTGCAACATAGGTAAGTACCCCTTCTTACTTCCGTCCATATTAAACTTCTTTAATATCTTATCAAGGTATGTACTCTATGATAGCCCAATTAGGCGTCTTGATCTATCTCTATAGATTTTAATGCCTAATATATATGAAGCTTCACCAAGGTCCTTCATCGAAAATTTGCTGTTTAGATAACTTTTAACACTGTTTAAAAGATCTATATCATTTCCAATCAATAATATGTCATCCACATATAATATCAGAAATGCCACATTGCTCCCACTCACTTTCTTGTAAATACAAGCCTCTCCATAAGTTTGGACAAATCCAAACTCTTTGATCACCTCATCAAAGCGGAGATTCCAACTTCGGGATGCTTGCTTCAGTCCATAGATGGATCGCTGAAGTTTGCACACCTTATCAGCATCCTTAGGATCGACAAAACCCTTAGGTTGTATCATATACAACTCTTCTTCAATATTACCATTGAGGAACGTAGTTTTGACATCCATCTGCCATATTTCATAATCGAAATATGCAGCAATTGCTAACATAATCCTAACCGACTTAAGCATCGCTACGAGAGAGAATGTCTCATCGTAGTCAACTCCTTGAATTTGTCAAAACCCCTTTGCAACAAGTCGAGCCTTATAGATGGTTACATTACCATCAGCATCAGTTTTTCTTTTGAAAATCCATTTATTCTCAACGGCCTTTCGATCGTGAGGTAAGTCCACCAAGGTTCAAACCTGGTTTTCGTACATGGATTCCATCTCGGATTTCATGGCTTCTAGCCATTTGTTGGAATTAGGGCTCATCATTGCTTCTTCATACGTCGCAGGGTCATCTATTTCATCAATCATGAAATTCATAACAGGATTGCCGTACAGTTCAGGAGTTGCACGTGTCCTGCTTGACCTACGAGGTTCGGTAGTGTCCTCTTTCGGAGTTTCATGATCAATATCATTAGCTCTCTCTTCATTAGGTAAAGTCAACTCCGAAACAACTTCCGGTGTTGCGCTACTCGCCATTTCATGAAGAGAAGGTTCAATAACCTCTTGAGTTCTACCGACTACTCACACCTTTCGCGAGAAACTCCTTCTCAAGAAAGGATCCATTCTTGGCAACAAAGACCTTGCCCTCGGATCTGTGATAGAAGGTATACCCAATCATTTCCTTAGGGTATCCTATGAAGACGCATTTTTCCGCTTTGGGTTCGAGTTTATCCGGTTGAAGTTTCTTCACATAAACATCGCATCCCCAAACTTTAAGAATGACACTTAGGTTTGTTTCCAAACCATAATTCATACGGTCTTTTCAACGGATTTAGATGGTGCCCTATTTAAAGTGAATGCAGCGGTTTCCAAAGCATAACCCCAAAATGACTGGCAAGTCAGTCAGAGACATCATAGATCGAACCATATCCAATAAAGTACGACACGACGCTCGACACACCATTACGTTGTGGTGTTCGCAGCGTGAGTTGTGAAACTATTCCATCTTTCATATGTGCTAAACTCGTAACTAAGATACTCTCCTCCATGGTCGGACCGCAGAAATTTGATCTTTCGGTTATGATGATTTTCCACTTTATTCTGAAATTCTTTGAACTTTTCAAAGGTTTCAGACTTATGTTTCATCAAATAGATATACCCATATCTACTCAAATCATCCGTGAAAGTAACAAAATAACGATATCCACCTCCCGCCGACACACTCATTGGTCCACACACATCAATATGTATGATTTCCAATAGATCTGTCGCCCGTTCCATTGAACCGGAAAACGGCGTTCTAGTCATCTTGCCCATAAGGCATGGCTCACATGTATCAAATGATTCAAAATCAAGTGATTCCAAAAGTCCATCAGAATGGAGTTTCTTCATGCGTTTAACGCCAATATGACCTAGACGGCAGTGCCACATATATGCAGATATATCATTATCAAGTTTAATCCTTTTAGCATCAACATTATGAATATGTGTAATACTACTATCGAGATCCAACAGAAATAAACCATTCAACACAGGTGCATGACCATAAAAGATATTATTCATATAAATCAAACAACCATTGTTTTCAGACTTAAACGAATAACCACTTTGCATCAAACACGATCCGGATACAATGTTCATGCTCAGTGCAGGCACCAAATAACAATTATTCAGGTTTATAACTAATCCCGACGGCATATGGAGAGGCAGCGTTCTGACGGCGATCACATCAACTCTTGATCCATTGCCGACCCGCATCGTGACCTCATCCCTTGCTAGTTGTCGCTTGTTCCGTAGCCCCTGAACCAAGTTACATATATTAGCAACCGATCCCGTATCAAATACCCAGGTGCTACTGCGAGTACTAGTCAAGTACACATCAATAACATGTATATCACATATACCTTTGTTTGCCTTGCCTTCTTGTCCGCCAAATACTTGGGCGATTATGCCCAATGGCCAGTCCCCTTGCAATAGTAGCACTCGGTGTCAGACTTAGGGCCAGCTCGGGGTTTCTTTTCAGGCGCGGCAACAGATTTGCTGCCCTTCTTTCCCTTCTGCTTGCCTTTCTTGTCCTTCTTGAAACCGGTGGTCTTATTGATCATCAACACTTGATGTTCTTTCCTAATCTCCACTTCTGCAGTCTTAAGCATTGATAGAAGCTCGGGAAGAGACTTCTTCATGCCCTGCATATTATAGTTCATCACGAAGCTCTTGTAGCTAGGTGGCAGAGATTGGAGAACAGGATGTATGCCTAAGTCAATGGGAATCGTTATTCCCAAGGACACAAGCTTATCGGCACCGGACATTTTGAGTACGTGCTCACTAACGGAGCTGTTCTCTTCCATCATGCAGCTAAAGAACTTTTCAGAAGCATTATAACTCTCTACGGCAGCATGGGTATCAAAAATCATTTTCAATTCTCCCATGATATCAAAGGCATTGCCATTTTCGAAACATTTTCGAAGTTCTGGCTCTAGCCCATATAGTATGCCGCAATGAACTAAGTTGTGGTCCTCCTGATGAGTTATATAGACGTTCTTTTCCTCGTTAGGGGCATGAGGAGCTGGTGGGGGGCCTAGCGGCGCCTCTAGCACATATTGCTTTTGTGCAGCAGTGAGGAGAATCCTCAAATTCATAGCCTAGTTGGTGAAGTTGCTACCATTCGCAGCAAGCTTCTCTTTCTCCATGAACACATTGAAACTAAAAGCAGGTGGTGCCATCTACAACAAAATTTGTAAAGTTTATTTAGACTAAGTTTATGATAGATTGAGTTCAACTAATCCAAATTACTAATGAACTCCCGCTCAAAAACGACATCCCTCGTGTCCTTTTGGTGATTACATGAACCAAATCCACTATACCAAGTCTGATCATCACGTGTGTCGGTGTAGCTTCAAAGGCGAGCATCTATATGGGCATCATATCAACTATATGACTCATGCTTAACCAAGATTGCATGATAGATACTCTTACAACACACCTAATGTGTAAGTTCCATAGACCTTGGTCTTACACACAAAGGAATGATAGAGATCATACCATGATGCATATGATAGAGATCAAATGCATGGACCATATCATCTCACTTTACACATTAGATGTTTGCATCTTATATTGCTAGTTTGGCGTTTTAGTAGCATTTTAAGATGATCCCTCATTTAGATATCAAGATAAAAATGTGTTCTTCCTTAAGTATGCACCATTCTATGGATCGTGTTTCGAGACATCACGTGATGATCGGGTGTACTCGACTCTACGCTTTCATACAACTGGTGTAAGACAGTTTTACACACGCTAGTACTAAGGTTCTTACTTGGCGAGCCTAGCATGTACAGACATGGCCTCGGAACACGGACCGAACGGTTAAGCATGAGTCATATAGTTGATATGATGCCCATATTGATGCTCGCCTTTGAAGCTACACCGACTCACGTGATGATCGGACTTGGTGTAGTGGATTTGGATCATGTAATCACCAAAAATGCACGAGGGATGTTGTTTTTGAGTGGGAGTTCATTTCTAATTTGGATTAGTCGAACTCAATTTTTCATAAACTAAATCGAAGCGAATTTGCATAATTTGTTGTAGTCATTGGCATATGTTTACTACCTTACGCTTAGTTTTAATTGAGATAATAGAACTATATAATTCTGGATATTTACTTTACGAACTGGTATCGTATTGTTTTGAATGTCAATTTAAAGATTAGAAGTCCTTTTGCAAACTTTCAGCAAACTCTATTTACTCTATGAAGTTTAATAAGTAGTATTAAATGAAGAGTAAGAATTCCAATGTTAATATCTTAATTATCATGTTTGCCTCCATGATTATTGATATTCAAAAGTTGTTTTAATATCAAGATTATATAGGAGCTGAAAATTGTTTCAGAAACCATCATGTGTGAAAGATATTGTGATATCTAAAACAATGATTTTGGTTGCATTATGATAGAGTATAATTTAGAAAAATACATGTTCTCATATTTTATGAGAATTTGTGAAGGATGGAGATGCTAAGCATCCGGATCTCCCAAAAAGGTTTTGGGAACTAACATTATACTTGCGATTCTTCCTTACAGGCTATAGTAGCTTGATCATGAAAGTTGTCAGGATAAGGATTACTACACTAATAGATTACTAAAGAATGGATTTTTTGAAAGAACACCAAACATTTGATGATGGTGATCCACTTCAAAGTGCAAGTCCAAAGGTATTAGTATTTGACTATATGCACTTTTGTACTATGTGTCGAATGACACCACTATTGATGTTGATAGATTCTTTTAAAAGAAAAGGAATTGTTGAAAGAGAATATATAAAATATTTGGCAGAAAAGAAAAGGTTAGAGATGTCCAACTTAGGTATATAGAATATATACATGTTATGGATGTATTCCTTGCTTGTTAAACAATGTGGTTCTGAGGTATTGGATACCGGTACTAGATACCGAATTGGTTGGTGTGAAAAGTGTCATACAGAACAACACAATTCATGAACTGCAACGGCCTAAGTAATTGGCAAGAAAATAAGTGATGATGTTCATCGAAAACAAATAAAGTGTTATTGTGTTTTTCGTTGTCGTCAAACCTAGCCATCAAGATTTGTTTTAATAATTGTTATTTTGTTCCGGCATTACGAGAACAATGGTTGCTCAAATAATTACCGTATTCCATAAAGGATGCATGAACTTTTACAAGTCTAGTGGGAGAAATCACATCTATAAACACTATTGCTAAAATGTCGCAAGACAAATGATTGAAAGATCACTTATGAAGTGACATTGCTGTTTAAATTATATTGGAAAGAAAACATGAAGAAACTCCATGTTGATGAATTTTTGGAGTCTTTGATTTTGATCAACTAACGCTTGTGAGACTTTCCTTGAGATAATTGAAACTCCGTCCATAGGCCAAAGAGGAATGGGTGACTAACTTATCGGATATTATACATATTGATGTATATAGTCCATTATATGTAGCCATATGCGATGGATCCTTTTGCTTCATATGCTTTCTCCAGAAATTTGAGTGAATATATCTATATATTTACTTAATAAGGAAGAAGTATGAAACATTTGAAAATTGTTCAAAGTCTTTCAAGATGAAGTGAAAAATCATTGTAACAAGAAAATAAAAGAGTTTATGATTTGATCATAAAGGAAGATATTTGAGTTAAATGTTTAGCAAAACACTTAAGATTTGAGGAATTGTTCCATGATTTGTGTTTCCCGATAAACCATAGGAGTATGGCATATTCAAGAGAAGAAATCAAACCATGTTTGACATGGTAAGATCAAAGGTGTCATTTATAAATCTGCCATTATGTTTTAAGGATTGAAGCTCTAGAGACTACCGCTTTTACACTGAAAAGAGCACCATCATGATCCGTTGAAATGACACCATATAAGTTATGGTTTGGGATAAAACCCAAATTGTCTTTTCTTAAATTTTGGTATGCTATGCATAAGTAAAACGTTTACAACCAAAGTCGGATAAGCACGTCTTTGTAGGTTATCCCAAAGAATTTGTTGGGAATTTCTCCATAACACCGAGGACAAAAGAGTTTGTTACTTGGAATGTCAAGTTTCTTAAGAAGGATTTTTTCGCGAAAAGTTAAGTGGGAGGACAATAGAACTTTGATAAGGTTGTTGAACCTTAGCTATATATGCTAAGTAGCGCAGCGCCGGAAAGTGTCCCGGTGGCGGCCACAATGCTCATGGATCCCGTGATTACAAAGGTTGTGATCTCGGAGATTAGAGTTCCTATTGAACTATGTGGGTCGGTGAGAATCAAATAGTGTGATTTGATAAGCAGGTCGTTATTGTTTTGACAATGATGAACCGACTACATGCAAAGAAGCGATGATGGGCCCTGACTCCATAAAATGACTAGAAGTCATAGAATCCGTGATAGTATCCATACACGAGAAATCAAGTTTCTGAACTTGGAAGACCCTCCGGAAAGGCGTGAAGCCTATCGGTCGTGTTTGGATCTATAAAGAATTAGACATGGATGTTTAACATCTATGAAATAGTCGACATGTCGGAGAGAAGTTTACGGCAATGTTCAAGGAGTTGACTATGACAAGATTTGATCTTTCATAGCGATATTTAGTCTTGACGGATTAATGTAGCAACCACTACATATAATTTGGTATATGGTAGTTGAATAAAAAAACAAGGTTCTTCTAATAGAATGGTTACCTAGGACGTATACATGACACGGTCCGAAGGGTTTTGTTAATTTGAAGGATGCTAAAAGGGCATGCAAACTTCAATAGTTGAAGTGAGCATAGTGGAGTTGGAATCTTCACCATGATGAAAAATGTTAAAGGAGTTTAATTTCATAGGAGATGATGAAGATGCTTGCATTTGCAAGAAATTAAGTGGGAGCGCTGAGACAAATTTCCAATACATTATGCAGAGTACATATTGTTGATTGGAAATGATGTATCTTTTATTGACACAAGTTAAGAATTTCATTAAAATAGGATTTCGATGAAAGACTTGGGCAAAACCGGAATATTTGGCATCAATGTATATATGGATAGATTGAGGCACTAATATGGTTATGCCAGACGTACATATATGAGATATTGAAAGGGTTCAATATGGAAACAACAAGAAAGGTTCTTGCTGCATGGAAATGATTGTATCAAGATTCAAGTGTTTCAACACTTGGTGAGTAAAATCACATGAATATTTTGATCAATTATACTGTGATATGTATATATCCAAATATGTCCTATGCCCTAAATGTTATGAGCACATACCAGAATGATTCATAAGATGATCATTGGATGATAGTAAAGATATTCTTATGAGCTTTGGAAGAACTAAGAATATATCATGTATAAGTGACAAATAGTTAAAGGTAGTTCATTGTAAAGTGTTACAATGATACTAGTTTTGTCAGAAGATACAAATTAAATTTATCTCAATTTAGATTATGGGTGGCATAATGTAATGGAAAGGATGTTCCATGATGGATTTGGATAAGTTCCAAAGTTGAAACATTGTGACGGATACTACAACAAAAGGCTAAGTATATGACTGCTATAGTGGCAGCAAAGGAGGGCATTTGTGTTAAGTAGTTTGTTATCAAACTAGGTGTGGTTCAAAGTGGGCTAATACTATCAAGATATATTGTATGACAATAATATCAACATATTTTAACCCAAACGAATTAAAGGTCTCACCAAAGGACAAAATTTATACAATGCCATCTCATTTGAGAATGAGTGATGCGTAGAGACGCAAAGACATGCAAATACACACAGAACTGAAACTGTTAGATCCGGAGATTATGTTAACCACTAGCAATCGCGTATATGCAACACCAGAAAGCCATAGGTGTTCAATACGCAAAGTTTTTCAAACTAGATTATTGACTCTAGTGCAAGTGGGAGACTGAAGGGAATATGCCCGAGAGGCAATAATAAAGTGGTTATTATCTTATTCCATGTTTATGATAAATGTTTATTTTACATGCTATAATTTTATTAATTGGAAACGTTAATACATGTGTGTTTAATAAACAAAATACAAAGTTCCTAGTACTGCCTCATATATAAACTAGCTTGTTGATTAACAAGATGATCAAGGTTTCCGGATCATGGACATTGGATGTTGTTAATAACGAGGTCACAACATTGGTGGAATGATGTGATGAACATTCATCCGAAGTATAGCATTACGATCAGAGTCATTATGTTTATATTGCTATAACATCATACGAAATAATCTTAGTCCTTAGACCATGAGATCATGTTAATTGCTAACACCGGAAGAGTATCTTGATAACATCAAACGTCACACCATAACATGGATTATGTTGAAGCTCGTGGATTAAGAGTGGGATTTGTCCATCCCGATGACAGATAGATATACTCTGGGCCCTCTCGGTGATATCACATTGAAATAGCTTGCAAGCAAGTGATGTGATCACTAGAATGTTATATCACGGGAACAAGAAAAGAGTGCATGTCGGTAACAAGATCAAACTAGGTATTTGGATGCCAATGATCGAATCTCGGACATGTAATATATCGCGAGACAAAGGTATTTAGTTACAACGTTAAAGGTTCACACGATCACAAGAGTCATCGTTGAGGGTCCCTCTGCTAATTATTGATCGGAGAGGGGTCTCGATCATGTCTGCATTATTCGCGAACCGTAGGGTGACACAATTAAGGGATACCGACACCATTTGGAGCAAATATGTTTCAGATAAAGATTTAAGAAAGCGCTGGAATTATTTCAATAGACACCAAAACTGTTTCGGGTGAAATTGCTGAAATTGGTTCTGCATGTAATATTGAAATGTTGTAGGGGGTTTTATGTGAATGTTTGTTAATTAAAGTAATTAAAAAAATTCTGAATAAAATTAATAAAAGAGTTTTATTAAATGAGAGAGCATTAAATTTGGAGAAATTTAATGCATTTAAAGTGGAGACTTTAAAAGAGAATGTGAAGGGGCATTTTAATGTGGAGGGGGTTACCACCACATGAATGGGGGAGGTGAAGGGACACCATCCCCTCCTCCTATAAAAGGCCCCCCTCTCATTCCTTCCTCACACCTCCTCGTGAAGGATCTCTCTCCCCCTCTAGCTATTCCCCATGGTCTCGGATTAGTGAGATACATGTTCCTGATGGCTTTATCTGGAAAGGAGTTGCTGCTTCCGCTGCTTTGCTGGAGCGAGGGACGGAGGTTGTCGGGGTACCGGACATGTGTGCGATCATGGATGCACCGCTGCTTTGCGGTGCTGGACTTGCTGGACCTAGATCTGATGGACGTGCTGGAGCCGGACCTGCTAGACTTCATCACGATCTTGAGATCGGCAAGTGTACGACTACATCATCCACGAGTTCGAACTCGTTAACAAGGCTTTGTTGTCTTCGAGGGTAAGTTCTCTATGGATGTATATTCACCCGTTGCTTGTATCTAGTAGATAGATCTTGGCGTATAGTTCCCATCATAGGAATTTTTTTGTTTTCTATGCTGCGAACCCAACAATATCTGCTCGGAACCAACTATACGGCCGGACCTATACGGGCTACGCCCGTATAGTTGGTCATTACGCGGCAGGACACTTCCAAATCCGTGATTTCTTTCCCAGTTTTGTTTGGATTCTTTCTTGGACGACAATTTGGTGTTTCTCGCGAGTTTTACTGACCTCTGACCCCTCTTATATACTGCCATTGTCTCTCTCTCTAATCATAATCTACAGAAACCAATCTACCTCTTATTTTCGCGAGAGGGCTCTCAGCCAAGGGATAGAAGTCAAGAAGAAGGGATCCCATGGAGATCGGGAGCAATAGCGACCAAGGCAAGGAGATCAAGACCATCCCTATAGAGTTACTCGACGCCTACCATGGGTGTCGGAAGAGGGATTTGAAGACCCAAGAGGTGAAGATTGAGGAATTGGGCAAACAGAAGCCAGGGACACCCAAACACCTTCGATTGCTGCGACTTTATCTTGATAAACTTGATGAAGATATCAAGCGGACAACCGAAGTGGGTTTTGCCATGAGTCTTAAGGCACTACAAACACTCCAAGATAACAATAAGTTCTTTAAAGAACAAGTAAAAGTGATGGAGAGGAACAATCTTTTCTACAAGCTGCGTGTTAAGGAATTAGAAGTTTCAATAAATCCCTTCGCCTCAGGCTGGCCCGTGGGGAGAAGATACCACGTGCCATGGCGCCACAGTGGTCTACAACAATCACGGTATCAAATAATTGCAAGGGGTTATTTGATCCTGCATGGCTTGATTTCAAGCTTGGGGGGATCTTTAAGACCTTGTAATCTATCTTATGAATTTTATTATTATTCTTGCATTAGTTCAAACTAGAAATAAAGTTTGCATCATTAGAATTCCCTTCAGGAATAGTCGATCCCTTTTATGAAATTCCGAGTTTATTATTATATATGGAGCAATATTAGTTTGTGTTTGCTTTATTGATATATGAAAGGCTTGAGTATGATTTTCCTTGCACTTGATGATAGCAATAGGAGTCTTCCACACCATTGGTATTAATGGAACACATAAACATAATTTGGTCAATATGCTATAAGTCTACGGTTTGATTCATAAAGAAAAATTATCTATACAATTAAGTTGAAAATGAAAACCTTGACTAAAGGAAAATGAAAGTGCTATCCAAATAGAGTGAGAACAGGTCGTGGTAGAATCTCAAGTCATAAGAATGCTTCATATACAATTGGAATTTAATAATTGAGATTGTTGAACTTTGAATTCCTACATAAGGTGGAATATATGGCTAGCTCCTTTACACTGCACTTAAAACAAAAGTGTGAGCATATATGCAAAAGAGAATAAAAAGAAGAAAAAAAAGAGCGAATGTGCAAAGAGCAAATAGGCATGCACCACTGTATTGTAGTATGACAAAGAGACACTTTTGAGATTTTGAATCCCAAGTGAATACGTTGATCGTCCTAAAACACTTGGGACTACCTCATTAACTCATTCGGTTGAACCGGATTCTTTTACATTATGTTGAGATTCTTCTTTTATGAACTATTGATAACTATGGTGTGGAAGCCTTCCAATACTATTCAGATGGTTCGAGTAAGGTACTATTCATGAATTTATTCCCCTGTATCGTACATGATAAACACATGCTGCAATTGCCTCATTTATTTTATCGACTCAGCTTCATGAATATGAGGATCACATCCATTAAGCTAAAAACTTGCTCGGGACAAGCAAAAGTCTAAGCTTGGGGAAGATGATGAGTACATATTTGCATCATGTTTTACATTATTATTTTGCATTGTAGATGTAGGATTTGGGTATTTCATGGCAATCGCACGCGCATTTTCTGTTTGTTTTCACCAGGATCAGGACAGATGATGGATCCAATGGATACAATTATTGAAGCAGTTGTACTATTGAGAAAAGGAGTCAAAACAACGTAAATGCTTATTTGAGAAATATTAATAATACCAGAAGAAAACCAGAAGCGAACAAAGGAGGTAGAGAGCCCAACGACCAACTATACGGCGGGAGCAACTCTTTCGCTCGTATAGCTCCGGTCGTATAGTTGGTGCCGCCTCCACCTCGTCAAATAGTTTCACCCCGTGTAATTGGTTCGGGGAGATGACATACATAACACCTAGAAATCACAGAAATCTCACCTCCGGAAGGCATCTGGAGGGGGAACTCATCCACAAGGGATCCATCTTTGCCCTGTGTAGATCCGGGAGGCTAAGGCATCGATCTTCATCATCCACCGCTACATCACCACCATCTCCATCCATCCCATCTATGTCTTGTCTAGATCTTTTTGTAATTCCTATACTCGTTGTGGATTTATACAAGTACTATTTATCTATGATTGTTTCCATTATCATTGCCATGATGTTGATTGCCTCCATGTCTGAGTAGATCATTAGTTCTTGGGAGATGGAGAAACCCTAGTATGAGATTGAAATAAGATAAAGTCTATTATGATATTCATCGCTGTGACCATGTGTTAGATTCTCTACATCTTGATGTTGAGAGAAGTCGACCTCTCAATATTTGCCTCTCATGAGGACTTAATGGAGGGAACTACTTGTTGGTAGACGGAGGCATGCTAGCACTTACAGTGACTATAAATCTGTTGGCACTCCTTACGTATCAACTTGGGAAATCTAGAAAACTCATGGAACACTATCCATGCCATGGGATACGTCCTACAGGATTACGTCCCTTAATAGCGCAGTAATTCAATTGATGTCGATTGCTAATTGTTGTGGTTATGAGGATGATGTGAGCAACGGTTGTTGCCTATACATCCACATACGGAGTTCCTTCCACACATACATAGTTGAGAATGTTCATGATGATAATCTTTATCTTATATATTTACAATACTAGTGGTGTATCTGCTACTCCCTGAGAACGCTTTTTCCCTGTTGGAGTTCCAATCTCTTTTACATACGCGATACTTACTTTCTGTATTAAGTTACTTTGCTTTACTTTATTATTGCTCTTATACCCAAAACCCCAAAACACCTTTTTACACAATACTCGCATTTTATCTTGTTACTTAGAACTTTATCTAGCATTTCTATCGCAATAACTATTTCAAGAATTATTAGACTTCAAACTCCTGCTCCCTATGGGATCGATATCTTTATTTTGAAACTAGCTACAAACAATCTATGCACTTGCAGTCATCAATGGGTCGTCTAGCTGGTGAGGTCCAACATGGCGGCGGTTGTTTCTTCCCTCCGAGGTAGCTTCCCTCTAGGACCTTTCCCTCTGGGTATTTGGCCCAATATAGGAAGTTTCCCCTTTAATATTAATTTTATATATTTATTTAATATATATTAATTCACAATTAACATATGTAAATGTATATTATAAATCTCTATTAATCTGAAACACCTTTCGGCTTCTTTCCTTCTCCGAACTACTTCTGATCGTCTTCAAAACTATTCCAGCATTCTCTCTTTCATACTTCATTGATTCTGTTCAACTAAAACATCTACAAATATCATCGTACCCTTAAGTGTGTTACCCCTACGGTTTGGGAACATCACAGACCTGATCGAGACTTCTCTCGGATCAATGATCAATAGTGGGACCGGGATGCCCATATTGACTCATGTCCACTCCACGATGTATATTGTCGTTTGAACCATAAACGTCGAGTCTAAATCCCTTTATTACTTCGATACATCACTTTTCCAAGATATGATCATCAGTATCTACATACCTTATTCAATATCGTTATTGACAAGTGCATTTTTACTCATTCCATGATATTCCATCTCCTTGACCTAGTCACATGTTGCGCAACATTTATGGATGTAATATCACTGAGTGGGCCTAGTGTATCTTCCTGTCACACAGCCAAACAAATCCCGATCTTGATGCATAGGCCTGAACTATCCCTCTTGAATACCAAACATACATCTTTATAATCACCCAGTTATGATCATGACGTTTGATGTAGTCAAAGCAGGCTCGGGTGATAGAGATTAATATGCTCTCATGGTCAAAGAACTAGGATACTTCATTTCTAACTATTGCAACGATGAACATGCAATTATGATCGTTCTGCAATACTTATATTGGGTAATGTCCATCACATTATTCACTAATAATATGACTTCATATCTAGTCGGTATAAATGCACCATGATCAGTAAACCTTATTAGCTATCCAGTGAAATAGTTAAATAGAGGCTACTAGGGACTCTAGTTTATTTTAATTTCACACGTGTATCAATGTTTCCGCTTGATACAATTATAGCATGATATAAAACTATTATGAACTAATTAAGATATGATAATAAACGCCCTTTATGATTTGCCTCTAGGGCATATATCCTTCATGGATTGCCCAAGAAGATAGTTTCAAACATAGGATATGTATTTACATTAGCATTTTGGAAGCAACTACTCGGAGCATTAGGATCAAAGTTAGATTTTAGTACATGTTATCATCCAGACACCGGAGGACAGACTAAAAGAACAAATCAGATCTTAGAGGATATTCTTAGGGCATGTGTGTTAGATTTTGGAGGTTCGTGGGAAGAACATCTATCTTTGGTAGAGTTTTCCTACAAAAACAGTTATCAAAACATCTTAAAGGAAGCACCATTTGAATTACTTTATGAATGAATATGCAAATCACCAATATGTTAGTATGTAGTTGGAGGAAACACGGAGTTTGAGCCATATTTTAAAAAAGAGAATAAGGATATCATTAGGGATTGTTTGAAGATAGAACAAAGTCGACAGAAAATCTATGCATATGATAAAATAAGAACATGGGAACCTCAAGTAGGGTAGATGGTGTACCTTAAAGTTAGTCTGATGAAGGGAGTGAAAAGATTTGGAGTGAAAGGTAAATTGAGTGCAAGATATATCGGACCTTTCAAGATTCTCAGTCAAAACAGATCCATGACTTTTGCATTAGAGCTACCGGAGGAGTTAACACAAGATCATAATGTTTTGCATGTGTCACAACTCTGTAAATGTTTAATAGCACTAGAAGAGTCCATTACTCAAAAGGATCTAGAATTACAAGCATATTTGACCTATGTCGAGAAACCATCTAGAATACTAGAAGAGAATTGGAAAAGATTGAGAAACAAAGCAATCAAGTTTTGTAAAGTGAAGTAGGATAATCACCCCGAGTGAGAAGCTACCTAGGAGAAGGAAGAAGACCTAAGATAAGATTATCCAGAATTCTTCAGGTACACTAAGTTACAACTTCGGGACGGACTTTTTGTTAAGGAGGGAAGACTGTAATGATGTAACATCATAGCATGTAGGACTAAACGAAGCCGAGATTTAATGATTTTGTGCATCTACATGCATTCATCTAAAAAATTGGGTAATTTTTTCGCAAACTAAAACCCTAGAATGATTAGAGTCTCTCTTGCTTCGATGGATTAGAAATTAACGATCTCAGCGAGTGCGATAGATATTGACATGATCTTTAGGTATTCTTTGTGTTTTGGAAGGGTAGGATTCAAACTTGCTTTTGAATTTCCAATTTGAATTCAAAATTGAATTTAGTATAATCAGATGTTATACTAGGAAATGAGTTTGATTATTGGATAATATTATATGACATTATAATAACAAATACGCAACAAAAGAATAAGTGGAATTATATTCTGTAATTCAATTTTATAAAACAAGTAAATTGAAATAACTAAATAAAAAGAAACGAGTACAATAATGATATAAAAGAAGTCTTTATTATTAATATATACATATAGTATTACATTATTCTTTAAAATAAAAGAATAAAATTAAATAACAATTAAGCAAATGAAATAATTAAATAGAAAATCAAAATGGAAAAGTAATTACAATAATGAAATAAAAAGAACTCTTAATCATAATATGAATGTATATATTACATTATCTTTAAAAGTTAATAAAAGAATAAAAACAAATACAAAAGTGATAAAGAAAAAGCCTAAACTATTTTACTATTAAATCTAATCTTCTTATGTTCTCATTCTTGTGTTTGTTTCCTGCAAAAAGACAAAATAAAGTAAAGAGAGAAAAAGTGAGGGGTTAGTTTATTTTGATTATTCTTAGTATTAATAGTGTAATGAAGTGGTACTGTTCATCATTGAGCTCATTTAGTAAATGGGCAAGTTTCAGCAGTAGCATCTATTCTTATAATGGAATGTGCCTCAAACCAACATCACTAGCATAGGGGCAAGTTTCACCAAATCAGTAAACGGTAGAAGGTAAAACATCAGGAAAATATCACAAGGTTTTACTTGGTCTCATCCTTAAGACAGACATGGAAAACTGAACCCACGGGACCCACTTTCAAGCAGCACACACAACACATGAAGTTGTGTTCTATCAACAAAGCAAAGCAACATCAGGTGGTATATAGAGAAGGAAGAAACCAGCTGTAGCTCAGCTATTAGATACATTGTATTCACCATAACACCAATAACACCACCATATAATGCCACCAAGATCACCACCACACCATAAACCCGTGGTTTCTTGAAAATACATCCAAGAGCTAGGAGGAGAGGAGTTCCACATGGAAGGTAGTAGCCCAAGAGGAACTGGCCAACAGTTCAATGAGGAGAGTTAGGAGGAGAGGAGTTCCACATGGAAGGTAGTAGCCCAGGAGGAACTGGCCAACAGTTCAATGATAAGAACAAGCAAGATTATCAGGATCAACATCAAAATTAGCTAGGAGTATAAGGTCATCCACAAGGAACAAGAAATTCAGAAACCAGGTGAACAAGCTACAAGGGAACAAGACAGAGAAGTTACAAGTACAACCAACCAAGATTCAAGGTTGATCCAGTGCATAGTATATTTATTTTGGATCATTTATAGTAGAGAGAGTACAAGAGGGGTCTGTAGAACCATAGTGATGTTGTTAGACAGCATCCATATCTATCCAGGATCAAACATATTAAACACACAAACACCATTGTAGGACTAAGTCATGTGTGGTGGTCACTAGCAGTTAACAAGAAGCAAATTAGCAACCACTAGTAAGAACATGGTTATTTTATCCTATCACAATAAAGATACAAGCTAGGAAGTATATGCTTGACCTATAGATTTATTCCTTACATCTATACGATCACATGATCCTTAGAAACCCAATAAGACTCCATTAGGATTAACTCACAATAAGTATAACAAAAATAAATCACTTAATTGCTTGCACTTGGTCAAGCTATTGATCTAGCACACTTATGTGATGCTAACAAATGGCTTCAACAAGCATTCCTTTGTGCATATTCTAGCACTTCACATACAATACTGTACACTAAACCTACACATTAGTTGAAATATAATATGTGGTTACCTAAATCCAAACTTGATTAGAAATCATATATGTACATGAGCATATGGAAAGTGTCATACCAGATTGCTCAATCAAGAAATTCACTAGCACTATTCCGAAGAATGCATATATATATGTATATATTGTAGTACCTCATATAGACTTGACCACTAGATGAAAACAACAAATCATCAAAATGGGATAAACCCAAGATTAATGCAACACTATCAGTAACCATAAGAGAATTACCAAGGGAGCATTAGGGAGTTACTACTAGGCCAGAGTGGGGAGAAACCTAATTAGAGTTTGAACCCTAGAGGCACAAAGAGATCATGAGACAAAAGAGAGAGTAGGGAGTATACTTACTCATAGTCCTAGGTAAACCCTAAGAAGAGGAAGCAGAGGTGGCCGGCAGCCACAGCGTGATGATACGATGGGCACTAGGGGAACCAGCACCGCACCGCGCCCTACCAGAAATGCTGAGGTAGAATCACCACAGTGAGGTCACCAGGAGCAGGGCATCAGGGTTTTGCAGCCATGGTGTCGTCCCATTGGCACTAATGATGAAGATGAGAGGATTCTAGTGCGTAGGTGAAGCAGCAACAAAGTCGTACCACACCACCAGCACCTCACCACTGTACCACTAAGTCAACACCACTATAGGACAACCGAGGTTGCGGTCGAGCACCACTGTCTCGCTGGTGTTTGATAAAAAAAGGGAACTAGGGTTTCGGGTTCGATCTCGTGCGCGTGAGAGAGACATAGACGAATCGAGCGGGATTGGAAGAACAAGCAAAGAGCAATGGTTTTTAGCCACATGCAGTAGCGACCGGAGCTAGCCAGAGCAAAGAGGCGACGTTGGCGGTGATGCCAGGATTGCGAGAGAGAGGAGAGTTGAGACTCGCGGAAGGTGAGAGTGAGGTCTGTGTCGGTCACACCTATAACATCCCAAAACTTCAATCCAAGCTTATCAATATCTAAATCATCAAAATTAGGGTTAACAAAAACTTTTCCAAATTTAAAATGAAAGCATTCATGTGTATGTGCATTTAAAATAGGATTGTTTTGAATTGCCATGGTTCTGTGATTCTTTGGTTGTAAAATGTTTCTTAGGTGATTTAAACATCATCTACATCATTCCCAAACTTTTACCAAAGAAAATCAAATAAAAAACAATTAAAAAGGAGGAATGGTCATTTTGGCCATTTTAATCAACTACACTACTTTGAGTGTTCCTAGCACTCATTTCTTAACAGAAACAATTCATGATCTTTGCACCCCTTGCTAGTACACATAATGAGGTACCAAGGCCCACCTTTTGATCTGCTAAAAACATTCTTTTGCTTATTTTAAATGGCATGTGAAAATTGAATCCAATGCATATGCATAGATCACCCCTATTTCAAAAACCATCTATTTGGGCTCCACTTTCAAAACCCTTGCAACCAGAGACTACCTAGCACTAGTGGAGAACACCCAAAAATTTTGAAACCAAAATTCAAAAGTTTTTCTCTTTCGGCCATTCTATCAAACACCTTGTGGACAAGATCAAAGTGGCCTAACTATTACTATTTTGGGCTTGATCTTGTCTAGCAATTTGAAGTGCTTTGATCACCCTTGTCTCCCTCAAGCCTAACCAGACCAACACCAACACCTCCTCTACCTCCTAGCTGCACTGCAAGGCCATGCCGAGCCACCCCTCACCGGCCGACCATGCACTCGCAGAAGCAGACCGCTTCCCCCTCTCTCGCCATGTCTACAAGCTAGCTAGTGGTCCACCGCCACCGTCCAACCAGCCCCAGCCCAGAGACAGAGCAGAAGCCAGAACATGCCCGGGAGCTGGTCGACCATCATGCCGACGCTGCCAGAGCGCCCCTGTCCCACAGCACAAACCGCCCCTTGACCGCAGCCCGCACCTACCGCTCCGCCATGACATAGGGAACACCCCAGACACCCCCGCTGGCCGCCCAACTCACCCCAGCCACCGCTCATCGTTGAACCCGCCGCCTCTGCCGCCCAGAGCGCGTGACGCTCCCGACCAGCACAGAGCCCGCCTTGCCACGCCTTTAAGCCTCAGTGCACCGCCAGGAGACAGGCCACCGCCCCCTGCCTCGAGCCACTCTGCTAGCCCCCTGTGCCGCCCTCGCCGGAGTCGCCTGCCGACACCGTTCAGTCTCACCGTCGGGCCTATATAAGCCGGCCTCCCCAGCATCATTTCTCCACACCCACTCACTCCACACCTCTCACTGATCCTTTCCCCTCTCTCGCCGAAGCCAAACAAGCTATGCCTCGCCAGAATTGGAGCCGGAGCCGCCGCAGCAAGAGGAGAAGGGCGCCTGCGATTTAGGGCACCCCAAGCTCCGCCGCAACCGCGCCTCGCCTTGCCGTCATCTTCCAGATCATTTGCCCACCTCACCTACCTCGCTGGAGCCCTGGTACATTCCCGATAGACCCTCACCGAGCCGCTAGGGCAAACTCTCGTCGACGACCTGTTCGTCGTCGACGACGACCCTCAGCCGTAGATCCCACTTCTAATCCTACGGTCCACAGCGCGTGTACCGTTTCGCGTGTTAAGAGCCACTGACAAGTGGGACCCCCCTGTCAGCTGAGCCCCGCGCCGCAGAGTGCCACTGGGCCCGCCCATGTTCTTTCCCGCGCTAGCCCAACCGTTCAAATTTGGTTTTTTCTTTTTAAGTTGAATCTAGTTTCTGTCCACTAGTTTAAAATTCAATTCTGGGAGTTTTACAAATCCAAATTGCAGAAACCAATTTTGCCTGAAAGGTATTGAGATGATCTATCCAAGCCCGTTGGATTTAATTCAATTAGAGTTATAGATCTCTCCTAATAAAAATAACAAAACAGAAGTATTTGCAACTTGCAACATTTTTATAAAATCAACCAAGTTAGCTTTTGAGTTGATTCCAACTCTCAAAAATCACAATTCATCAAATCTATCTAAATATGTAATAATATTAAGGTTTACATGCAGTGACTTTGGACTAGTACCAAAATAATGCTATATAGGCATTTCTAGTCACTTTAAATAATTAAATAATCAACTTAAACCAAAGTAATTATGATCCAACCTTTAAATCCCATTCCCACATGTTATAATATGTGGTGATGACATGTGTCAACATGATCCCATATTTTAAGTGGTGAATATTAAATCTTAGTTAATTTTTCAATGAGTAGAAATTACTTTTCTAAATTAAAAAGAATGAAACTAGCAATTTAACTTGTGATGCTTGTGATGATAATAGATCATCAAAGGTGTGTCTTAGAATGCTAATTAGACTAGTTAAGTATTGTTTGGTGATTGTGTGTTCCGTATGTATTTATAGACGATAGTACCGACCAAGTCTACGAGGAGGAGGAGTTCTACCAAGAAGAAGAAGAAGAAGAAAACTTCAACCACTGCACCAACCAAGGCAAGCCACCATTAGCAATGCATGCTAACACTTGCAAGTATAATGATTAGCAAGCTAGGATTAAAATATATGGTTTAGCAGGATGCTTTAGGCATGGTTTGATCAAACCCCTTTTAACTATTAGTACCTCAAGTCTTTGTTTACAAGTTTTACCTCCCTTAGTTTACACCAAGTTCTTTACTTGTTTGAAGATAGCATAAAGAGTATAAAACTTGACCTGTTTAGAAACCTTTAGATGTCATTCTATGGCATGAGATTAAACCCATCACTTCCACCTTAGTGAACACTCTTAACTTAGTAGTTTAGAGTAGATCAAAAACTTGAGTCACTTTAGATGGGAACACTTGGTGAAAATGAATTGTGAAAACCTTGGAATGATGAGTCATTCTATTGAGATGTTTTGACATGTGTTGAGAAACACAAATGGTTTATGATGATGAAAATGATGAGGCATGAGCCTTAACCCTTTTATAAAACTAATGGTTGGATTCGGATGCGATACCATTCCAAATTTACCGTACAACCACACTACCTGAATTGGGTAAGGCTTAGCCGGAAGTTTATATGCATTAGTATTAGTTCCCTCCCGGGAGAGGTTTGAGCTGAGGCTACCTCTCAATGTTGTCCACCTATGCAATGCCCAAGATGCCAGATGGTCATGGTTGGGAGGCCATGCTCATAGGAGAGGTGCTTATACAAGGGTGTGTAAAGGGAAGGTTATGTTTGATTATCTGCATACTAAGTATGATGATTCAGGGTTATCCCTGACAGATGTATCGAATCTTGTGGTGAAAGTGTACCACCTCTGCCGAGTGTCAAACTATTCGAATAGCCACGTCCGCGGTTATGGACAGTTGGAATGGCCATACTGTTTCGTTGTCAGATGTTTTCAAAATGACTTATGAAATGAATGATGAATCTTGACTTGACCACAACAGGGTTGTGTTTATGACAATAGCTTCCCAACATAAGTGATTCTAGAACTTTAGTTTATCTTTCTTTGCTTCAGAACTCAGCTTAGGTTTCAAACTTAACTTTATAGTTAAACTTAGATTTAGCACTTTAACTTAGCACTATAGTACTTATTAATAGTAGTTTGCGAGTACTTAAAGAGTACTCATGGCTTTTGTCCCTGGCTATTCTCATGGCCAGACTATGAAGGAGACTATCAAGAGAATGGCCATCGGGACGGCTATGATAACTAGGACTATCTGCCTTCGTCAGCATTGCCTGTGCCCCTGAAGATGGACCCCACCGCTATGCTTATCTTTTGTTTACGCTGCTTGTTGTATTAAAGATTGGATCATGAGATCCTTATTTGTGTAAGACCTTATGTATTGTTTGTAATGGATGATGTACTGTGATATCCAATCCATTATGTCTCGCAAAAATGGTAATCCTGGGATTGCGAGGTATGGCATAACGGCCATCTGGGATTAAAAATCCGGGTGTTGACAAGTTGGTATCAGAGCCATCCTGACCATAGGAGACCCTAGTTAGAATGGACGTCCAAACAAAAACTTAGTTTCAAAACCAAAGTGAGTATTTATGAAAAACTATTTCCTCTCTTATCCTTCTGAACTCATTCTTTCTCAAAAATTCATGTTCCTCAAAATTCTTACATTACTAATTAAAATTTGACACACTTGATCACTTCACTAACTTCCTCATCCTTAATTCTTGTAGATGGAGATTCAGTTCAGCAAGTTCTACCAGTTGGGAAACGGAGGTCAGCTGATCTTCGAGAGGGATCTAGATTCACTGTCGGAGTTAGTGGGACACCCACATCCGGAGTTTCTTGGATCTCAACTTCCAGGACCCCCAGGAGGAGACCTACAGTGGCTAGTCACCGGAGATCTTAGAGGAAGCATTGAAGCACCAACTTCCGGGAGAATTCAGTTCTCTGTGAGAGAGAACAACTGGCTAGATGGATTAGCCAGGGCAATGCATGAAGCTCTCGCACGTCTATGTGCCCTCAGCGTCAACAAGATCCAACGAACCCGTTTTGCCCACTATGCAAGACGTGAATTCATGGGAATGCCGATGGAGATGCCAAGTCACCCAGAGTTGAGGCGTCAAGTGGAGAATCTTGACTTCTTGCTGCACGATAGACAGTAGGAACTGGACAATGCCTGAGAGTTAGCCAACCAGAACCGTGCCATTGCCGACCAGAAGGCCCAGACTTTCGCACTGCTCGTCCAAGATCGCCAGTCTCTTTGCCGCCAGCATGCAAAGAAGGATCGCACCATTGCCCGTCTTTGCAAGAAGGTGGCCGACCTCGAGAAAATCATCAAGGAGCAGGAAGCTCAGCTTGCCGCCAAGGAAGAAGAAGATGAGGGTGAAGACATCTAGGGAGACATGGATTCTTACCTCAGCAACGATGATGAATTTCTGGAGGAGGATGTCGTGGAATTCTACACTGATGATGAGGACTCCGACTTCATCGATGATGAGTAGATGCACTAGAGCACGATCGTTGCATGAGTTGTATCGGCCCCACTGTATCATAGCTTGCAGAATGGTTCTTCAAACCATCTGCTTTCCTTTGTTTGTTGCGGTGTGTGTTGTATCGTGTGCTTGCTTGCATGAATGAAAATGAAGTTAGTTGAAAACCTGAGTCTAACTCAAAGTTTTAGCTTTGAAAACCCCAAAACCATGAACCTTAGAATTTCCCTCTTACCCCTATATCTATCTCAATCTTCAGATGACTCGTGGAAACCAAGGAGGGAGCAACTCATCGCAAGACCCAATGCTGCAGATCTTGTAGAATCTCATCGCAGACCGTGAAGCAAGCAGGGCAGAGCGCCAAGCCAACTTAGCAACACTTCAACAGATCGCCTAGATGGCCCTCAACAACCAAGGGCATGGAAATCAGGATCACCATGGATCCAAACTCAAAAAATTTCAGAATACCAATCCCCCAATCTTCAACCAATCTGAAAACCCATTAGATGCTGACGACTGGTTACAGACCATGGAAAACAACCTCGAAGTGGCAGGAGTTGATGAAAATGAGAAAGTTCTCTTTGCCACCCACTATCTGGCGGGAGATGCAAGAGCTTGGTGGAATAGTATCCGCAATATGAACATGGTCAAGTGATGACATGGGAAGCATTCAAAGTCAAGTTCAGCCGCGCCCACGTGCCACAAGGTCTAGTCAACAGAATGAGAGATGAGTTCTGCAAATTGAAGCAAGGAAGAATGACTATAGTGGAGTACCATGACAGATTCCTGTCACTTGCCAGATATGCACCTGATGAGATCAACACGGAGGCCAAGAAGAAGGAGAGATTCTTGAACGGACCGCATGATGAGATGTAGACTGTCCTCATCAACATCCGTTTCCAGGATCTCGAAGAGCTAGTCGACTCTGCCATTCAGATGGAAGGGAAGATTAACCAGACAAATGACAACCGCAAGCGTCGTATGATGCAGCAGTCTGGATCACAAGAGTGCCCCAACCCTTCACCAGGATATGCACCAAGGAACAACCGACCCCCAAATTCTCGCCCGAGCTACCCCAACCGTAGCGGAGGCAATGTGAAGTCCAGAGGAAACAATCACAACTCCGGTAATGCCAACAATTTCAACCGTGCACCTCCCAAGAACCACAACAACAACAACAACAACACCGCACCCAGAACTGGCAGCAATGTTATGCCTGTCGCAGTCAAGGACAAGTCCCAGATCACTTGTTTCGAGTGTGGAGTGAAGGGTCACTACTCCAATGAGTCTCCCAAGAAGACAGCAGCCAATGCCAATGTGAATGCCCCAGCTTAGCAGCAGCGTCGTGTTCAACCAGGAAGGAGATTTTCCCCAGGGAACCCTCACAACCGCAATGGCCGTCTCTTCCACATGAACGCAGAAGAAGCCCAGGAAGCGCGAGATGTAGTGCTGGGTATGTTTTCTGTCAACTCAGTTTTAGCAAGAGTATTGTTTGATTCTGGAGCATCGCATTCATTTGTCAGCGAAGAATTTGCATGCACTAGTAAGATTCGTCCAACCAACCTAAAGCATGTCATGATAGTTCAAATCCTCGGTTCAACAACCAAAGCTAGAAAAATTTGCAAAGTTGTACCTATCAGAATACATGGAATAGATTTTTATGCCAACCTAATTGTACTTGGAACCAAAGGATTGGAAGTAGTACTAGGTATGGACTGGATGTCAAGGCATAAAGGATTGATAGACTGTGCTAAGAAAGCCATCACCATGACCAGTAGTTCCGGAGTCACAGTAGAGCATATCTCTGAAACCTTACCCCGTCAATTCAAGTGCAACAAGAGTGTAGCCCTGCCCACCATAGACCAAGTCAGAGTAGTCTGTGAATACCCCGACGTATTCCCAGATGAATTGCCAGGTATGCCCCGGATAGGGATATTGAGTTCATTATCAAACTAATCCCGAACCGGACCTATAGCCCAGAGACCCTATAGCATGAACCCTCGAGTTAGTGGGCGAAGAAGCAGTTGGATGCCATGTTAGAGAAAGGCCTGATTCAACCAAGTGCATCGCCATGGAGATCACCACTGTTATTCATCGACAAGAAAGATGGAGGCAACCGTCTGTGTACAGATTACAGAAAGTTGAATGATGTCACCATCAAGAACAAATACCCCTTGCCAAAGATATAGGATCTATTTGATCAGTTGACCAGAGCTCAGGTATTCTCAAAGATTGATCTTAGGACTGGTTATCACCAACTTAAGATTCGTGCAACGGATATTCCGAAGACCGCCTTTACTACTCGCTATGGTTTATACGAGTATACGGTTATGTCTTTTGGATTAACCAATGCCTCTGCTTATTTCATGAATCTCATGAATAAGATCTTTATGAATTTCCTAGATAAGTTTGTAATTGTGTTTATCGACGACATCCTTATCTACTCCAAGTCAGAAGAAGAGCATGAGCAACATCTGAGAGTTATCCTAGAAACCCTGAGAGAGCATCAGTTATATGCCAAGTTCAGCAAGTGTGAGTTTTGGCTGAAAGAAGTCGGATTCCTAGGACATATTGTGTCTGCCGGAGGAGTCTCTGTTGATCCCGCCAAGATCAAAGATTTCGAAGAATGGGAAGCCCCAACCACTCAAACCCAAGTCCGTGCATTTCTTGGATTAGTGGGATACTACCGCAAGTTCGTAGAAGGATTCTCGAGTATCGCCCGACCCATGACCCAATTGTTGAAGAAGGACAAGAAGTTTGAATGGACTGACAAGTGTGAAGCCAGTTTTCAGGAGCTGAAGAAGAGGTTGATATCAGCCCCAATTTTGGTCATGCCAGACATCAAGAAGCCGTTTGATGTGTATTGTGATGCATCCAATATTGGTCTAGGATGTGTATTGATGCAAGAAGGCAAAGTTATCGCGTATCTGTCTCGACCACTGAAGCAGCATGAGTAGAACTATCTGACCCATGATCTTGAGCTAGCAGCTGTGGTTCTAGCATTGAAGACATGGTGTCATTATCTGATGGGTAATCGCTGTGAGATTTACTTAGATCATAAGAGCTTGAAGTATATCTTCACTCAGAAGGAGCTGAATATGAGACAAAGGAGATGGATAGAGTTAATCAAGGATTATGACCTTGACATTCACTATCACCCCGGCAAAGCAATGTGGTAGAGGATTGCCGTGTAGGCTTAACACCATGATCAAGGAGAAGCAACCAAGTTTGTATGAGGAGTTGGAGCAGTTCAGGACTGAATTAGTTAGCAAAGGAATCTTAGCTAGCATTGAACTTCAACCCACTTTGATTAGCCAAATCAAGGAAGCCCAGAAGGGGAATGAAAGTATCGACGGAATCAAACATCCTATTGGTACAGGAAAGGTACCTGGATTCACTGAAGACGAAGAAGGAGTACTGTGGTACAAAGGACGTATCTGTGTGCCAGCAGATTCGGCGCTGAAGGAAGTTATCATGAAGGAAGCTCATGATACTCTTTATTCTATCCACCCCGGAGGAACAAAGATGTATCAGGATTTGAAAGAGCAGTTTTGGTGGCACAAGATGAAGAGAGAGATCGGAAGCTACATCGCCAAATGTGACATCTGTCAAAGAGTCAAAGCAGAGCATCAGAGACCTGCAGGACTGTTGCAACCATTGCAGATACCAGAATGGAAATGGGATTCCGTCGGAATGGACTTTATCACCGGTTTACCTACTTCCAGTAGGGGAAATGACTCAATCTAGGTCATAGTTGATAGACTGTCCAAGGTAGCTCACTTCATACCTGTCAAGACAACCTACCAGAGTGCAAAACTAGCAGAGCTGTATATTGCTAGGATTGTTAGTCTGCATGGAACCCCCAAGACCATCGTATCAGATCGAGGAACCCAGTTTACCTCAAGATTTTGGCAAAAAGTCCAAGAAGGATTAGGAACCAAGTTGAACTTCAGCATAGCGTATCACCCGCAAACAGATGGACAGAGTGAGAGAGTCAACCAGATCCTAGAGGATATGCTTAGAGCTTATGTGTTGGAATATGGATCAAAATGGGAAGAATGCCTGCCTTTCGCAGAATTCTCATATAACAACAGTTATCAAGCTAGTTTACAAATGGCACCATTTGAATTCCTATACGGAAGAAAGTGTCGTACCCCTTTGAATTGGTCGCAAGTAGGAGAGAGTCAGATCTTTGGACCCGACATTCTCCGTGAAGCAGAAGAGAAAGTTCACAAAGTCTGTGAGCACCTCAAGACCGCCCAATCCGCATGTAAGAGTTATGCTTGATAATGAAGGAGAGACCTGACTTTCAATGTCGGAGATTTTGTATATCTCAAGGTTTCACCATTGAAGGGAACTCAACACTTTAGTCTGAAGGGAAAGTTAGCCCCCAGATATATCGGACCTTTCAAGATTTTGAACCGTCGAGGAGAAGTATCGTATCAACTGGAACTGCTGGAAGAGATGTCAGCCATCCACAATGTGTTCCATATCTCGTTACTTCGCAAATGTCTGGAAGTGCCCGAGAAGACTGAAGTTTTCAAGAACATCGATCACAGAGCTGTGGAAATCAACAATGACTTGACCTACAGAGAAGTACCCATCCGTATATTAGAAGAAGCCTACAGAACCACCAGAACCAGGAGCATCAAGTTTCTCAAGATTCAGTGGAGCAACCATACAGAGGAGGAAGCCACTTGGGAGCGCGAATATTACATTAAGACAGAGTTCCTAGATCTCTTTAGTTCCTAGTTTTCTTTGTAAATCTCGGGATGAGATTTTGTTTAAGGAGGGAAGGTTTGTAACATCCCAAAACTTCAATACAAGCTTATCAAGATCTAAATCATCAAAATTAGGGTTAACAAAAACTTTTCCAAATTTAAAATGAACGCATTCATGTGTATGTGCATTTAAAATAGGGATTGTTTTGAATTGCCATGGTTCTGTGATTCTTTGGTTGTAACATGTTTCTTAGGTGATTTAAACATCATCTACATCATTCCCAAACTTTTACCAAAGAAAATCAAATCAAAAACAATTAAAAAGGAGGAATGGTCATTTTGGCCATTTTAATCCACTACACTACTTTGAGTGTTCCTAGCACTCATTTCTTAACAGAAACAATTCATGATCTTTGCACCCCTTTCTAGTACACATATTGAGGTACCAAGGCCCACCTTTTGATCTGCTAAAAAATTCTTTTGCTTATTTTAAATGGCATGTGAAAATTGAATCCAATGCATATGCATAGATCACCCCTATTTCAAAAACCATCTATTTGAGCTCCACTTTCAAAACCCTTGCAACCAGAGACTACCTAGCACTAGTGGAGAACACCCAAAAATTTTGAAACCAAAATTCAAAAGTTTTTCTCTTTTAGCCATTCTATCAAACACCTTGTGGACAAGATCAAAGTGGCCTAACTATTACTATTTTGGGCTTGATCTTGTCTAGCAATTTGAAGTGCTTTGATCACCCTTATCTCCCTCAAGCCTAACCAGACCAACACCAACACCTCCTCTACCTCCTAGCTGCACTGCAAGGCCATGCCGAGCCACCCCTCGCTGGCCGACCATGCACTCGCAGCAGCAGACCGCTTCCCCTCTCTCGCCATGTCTACAAGCTAGCCAGTGGTCCACCGCCACCGTCCAACTAGCCCCAGCCCAGAGACAGAGAGCAAAACGGCCAGGAACCGCCGCGCCCGGAGCTAGTCGACCATGCCGACGCCGCCTGCAGAGCGCGCCCTGTCCCCGCGTGCACAAACCGCCGCTTGACCACAGCCAGCGCCTACCGCTCTGCCATGACCTAGGGAACACCCCAGACACCCCCGCTGGCCGCCCAACTCAACCCAGCCACCGCTCGCCGTCGAACCCTCCACCACTGCCGCCCAGAGCGCGTGACGCTCCCGACCAGCACAGAGCCGGCCTTGCCGCGCCTTTAAGCCTCAGTGCACCGCTAGGAGACAGGCCACCGCCCCCTACCTCGATCCACGCTGCTAGCCCCCTGTGCCGCCCTCGCCGGAGTCGCCTGCCCACACCGTTCGGTCTCACTGTCGGGCCTATATAAGCCGGCCTCCCCGACATCATTTCTCCACACCCACTCACTCCACACCTCTCACTGATCCTTTCCCCTCTCTCGCCGAAGCCAATCAAGCTCTGCCTCACCGGAATTGGAGCCGGAGCCACCGCAGCAGGAGGAGAAGGGCGCCTGCGATTTAGGCACCCCAAGCTTCGCCACAACCGCGCCTCGCCTCGCCGTCGTCTTCCGGCTCGTTTTCCCACCTCACCTACCTCACTGGAGCCCTGGTACGTCCCCGGTAGACCCCCACCGAGCCGCTAGGGCAAACTCTCGCCGGCGGCCTGTTCTAATCCTACGGTCCACAGCGCGCGTAACGTTTCGCGTGTTAAGAGCCACTGACAAGTCGGACCCCCTGTCAGCTGAGCCCCACGCCACGGAGCGCCACTGGGCCGGCCCATGTTCTTTCCCGTGCTAGCCCAACCGTTCAAATTTGGTTTTTCTTTTTAAGTTGAATCTAGTTTCTGTCCACTAGTTTAAAATTCAATTCTGGGAGTTTTACAAATCCAAATTGCATGAAACCAATTTTGCCTGAAAGGTATTGAGATGATCTATCCAAGCCCGTTGGATTTAACTCAATGAGAGTTATATATCTCTCCTAATAAAAATAACAAAACAGAAGTATTTGCAACTTGCAACATTTTTATAAAATCAACCATGTTAGCTTTTGAGTTGATTCCAACTCTCAAAAATCACAATTCATCAAATCTATCTAAATATGTAATAATATTAAGGTTTACATGCAGTTACTTTGGACTAGTACCAAAATAATGCTATATAGGCATTTCTAGTCACTTTAAATAATTAAATAATAAACTTAAACCAAAGTATTATGATCCAACCTTTAAATCCCATTCCCACATGTTATAATATGTGGTGATGACATGTGTCAACATGATCCCATATTTTAAGTGGTAAATATTAAATCTTAGTTAATTTTTCAATGAGTAGAAATTACTTTTCTAAATTAAAAAGAATGAAACTAGTAATTTAACTTGTGATGCTTGTGATGATAATAGATCATCAAAGGTGTGTCTTAGAATGCTAATTAGACTAGTTAAGTATTGTTTGGTGATTGTGTGTTAAAATGCGTATTTATAGGCGATAAATGACCAAGTCTACGAGGAGGAGGAGTTCTACCAAGAAGAAGAAGAAGAAGAAAACTTCAACCACTACACCAACCAAGGAAAGCCACCATTAGCAATGCAAGCTAACACTTGCAAGTATAATGCTTAGCAAGCTAGGATTAAACTAGATGGTTTAGTAGGATGCTTTAGGCATGCTTTGATCACACCCCTTTTAACTATTAGTACCTCAAGTCTTTGTTTACAAGTTTTACCTCCCTTAGTTTACACCAAGTTCTTTACTTGTTTGAAGGTAGCATAAAGAGTATAAAACTTGACCTATTTAGAAACCTTTAAATGTCATTCTATGGCATGAGATTGAACCCATCACTTCCACCTTAGTGAACACTCTTAACTTAGTAGTTTAGAGTAGATCAAAAACTTGAGTCACTTTAGATGGGAACACTTGGTGAAAATGAATTGTGAAAACCTTGGAATGATGAGTCATTCTATTGAGATGTTTTGACATGTGTTGAGAAACACGAATGGTTTATGATGATGAAAATGATGAGGCATGAGCCTTAACCCTTTTATAAAACTGATGGTTGGATTCGGATGCGATACCATTCCAAATTTACCGTACAACCACACTACCTGAATTGGGTAAGGCTTAGCCGGAAGTTTATATGCATTAGTATTAGTTCCCTCGCGGGAGAGGTTTGAGCTGAGGCTACCTCTCAATGTTGTCCACCTATGCAGTGCGCAAGCTGACAGATGGTCATGGTTGGGAGGCCATGCTCATAGGAGAGGTTTTTATACTAGGGTGTGTAAAGGGAAGGTTATGTTTGATTATCTGCATACTAAGTATGATGATTCAGGGTTATCCCTGACAGATGTATCGAATCTTGTGGTGAAAGTGTACCACCTCTACAGAGTGTCAAACTATTCGAATAGCCGAGTCCGCGGTTATGGACAGTTGGAATGGCCATACTGTTTCATTGTCAGATGTTTTCAAAATGACTTATGAAATGAATGATCAATCTTGACTTGACCACAACAGGGTTGTGTTTATGACAATAGCTTCCCAACTTAAGTGATTATAGAACTTTAGTTTATCTTTCTTTGCTTCAGAACTCATCTTAGGTTTCAAACTTAACTTTATAGTTAAACTTAGATTTAGCACTTTAACTTAGCACTATAGTACCTGTTAAAAGTAGTTTGCAAGTACTTAAAGAGTACTCATGGCTTTTTTCCCTGGCTATTCTCATGGCCAGACTATGAAGGAGACTATCAAGAGAATGGCCATCAGGACGGCTATGATAACTAGGACTATCTGCCTTCGTCAGCATTGCTTGTGCCCCTGAAGATGGACCCCACCGCTACGCTTATCTTTTATTTCCGCTGCTTGTTGTATTAAAGATTGGATCATGAGATCCTTATTTGTGTAAGACCTTATGTATGGTTTGTAATGGATGATGTACTGTGATATCCAATCCGTTATGTCTCGCAAAAATGGTAATCCTGCGATTGCGAGGTATGGCATAACTGGCATCTAGGATTAAAAATCCGGGTGTTGACAACACCTGACCTAGTGGACCGGACCATATGGTCTAGTCATACCCGGTGGGGCTAGGCTGTGGGACAGACCCAAGTTTTAGAAGATGGATATAAAATAAATTGGAAATAGAATAATAAATTACCACAATACCCTCTAAGCATTTTAAGCCCTAGAAAAATGTAGGAAAAACCTAAAAATGCATATGATATATCAAAATGTTCACAAAAATAATATCTACCTAGGAAAAATAAAATGTTGCTTGTTTGAGTTAAATAAAATGTAACTAAATATTAACACCATTAAATCTCTTAATAAAATATAGCAAAACAAGGAAAAGTTCTAAAAACAGATAAAAAACAATTTTGTGTATAAGAATAAACCTAATATTTTAGAAAAAAAATGCTAAATATAAGATTTCAAGTCATTTTAGGATTTATGGAAGTAAGTGTTATAATTGGCTTTATAAATCCATTCTTCTATTAAAATAAAAGAGATATATTCTCTCTTATCGTTTATAAATCAATATAAATTCTTGTTAGCTTTAATTAACTACTTGGGAATTATTGAAACATAGAATGTAATTATTCAAAGATAAAACATGGAGGACTCATATAAAGTCCTTAGTTTGTCCAAATATTTCAAACCATAACAAATTTTTAGATCATCTATTTATGGTATGATCCATAAGATAAATCTTGTCTCTAGTATTATTATATCGAACTAAGTCTTGCACTTATCGCTCACTTACCTTGGAAGTGGATGATCTCACATCTTTGATCATGCTCAGGAAAACCCTGAAGCTTGGTAATGCTTTAGACACATTATGTCTTAAATTCATTAATGCTTTTATAGTTAACTATGGTCTAATCAATCAACAAGAAACATGTTAACTCTAGAATGTTACAACCTTATCAATATCAATAAGTTATACTCTAATAATATTTAGCATTAATTAACTTCTTATAAGGAACATTTTCTTCAAAAGTTATTATTTTTGCTACTTCAAACTAAACACTATGATATTTCGTTTAAGTCATAACAACTAAAAACATGAACTTTTATAATAGTTACATGATACCAATCAACCTTAATATTGTATTACTATTATGTTTCACCTTTTATGCCTTGTATGTTAATTTTAAAGTCTTTGTAATTATACTCGCTTGTGAAGTAAATTTGAAGATAAATCAAATCTTAAAGAAATCATCTAAGTGCAACTCACTTATAATGTGGGCATTTACTTCGGGGGTTTTACAAAATGCATCTCATTACTTATGCATAACATCATATTGCTTCTTTAAACACTGTCCTTACCCGCCAATGATGGTATTTTGTAGAACCCAAGGTCCAAGGTCAATTCTAAACACTCGATGACAATACTTTGCTATATCTAGGCAAGTTCACACTTGCTCATGTCCTTTGGTAATTTTCTATCAAGTATTTGCAAACTATTGTTGTCATCACCAGTATTTCAAAAAGGATGGAAGAAAATACTATTTCCTTAATAATATGACTTAATGGTTATCGACCCGAGTGGTGCTAACCTAGTATGGCGGGAAAATGGAACCAAGGTATGGTTTGTGGATTGGTGTAGGTTCCATTTGCATAGGAAAGTATCATCTAGGAATTAATAACAAATGTCGCCATCGTAGATTACGTGTTAACCATGAGATTATATGGGCTCTAGGAAAGTCATCTGGATCTTCTTCCTCTCATATATAAACTTTTATCGGAGCAGTGATCCTACATTTAGGCACGTGCAAGGGTAGGAACCATCAAATCCCCGATACTAGATGTCGACGATGGATTTATCTCTTCATGAATGTAAACGGGCTTTGCCGTTGTCCCGAGCTAGCAAAAGGGTGGGCATACGGGGTCGCGAAAAAGGGCAGTGATCGGTTTGGATCAATTACTGGGCCTGACACCATAGGAATTGTGGACGGGTAAGCTGCCGGGATGTGCAACAAGGAATTTGTCTCTCATGGGTAAAGAAATGCACCTCTCCAGAGTGTATAAAAGTGTGGCATGTTACTCCCTGTTCTGGGAAGGAGTTTCGAACGCTGTAGGAAAGGAACTCCACGAAGTTCTAATAAACCTGAGAAGACTAACGGACATAGCTTTTCAGAATAAAAGCAACCTTTGAATAAATGTTTACAAAAACCTGCATAACCTGTGACCTTTGGTCTATGGTTGTAGATAGTGCATCAAACACTTCTTTTAGTGAACTTGCTGAGTACGCTAGTACTCAACCATACCTTCTTAACCCATGCAAGATTCTGAATACAATGAAGACTAGGAAGAGAAAACAATCTATTCAGTTGAATACCAAAAAAAATCTACTATGAGGAGCCAGAGATATCCAGAAGAGTCGAAGGAATCAACTACGGAAGCATCTATGGAATTGAGGCTGAAGAATTAGAAGTGTAGATGTGTTAGAATATATAGTAGACTAGTGTATCTTATATCCCTATCTTATAAGAGTTAGTCTCATACTATACTAAGGTTTAGTTTGCTTCTTTAAAGTTGTTCTTAGATTTGTACGATCTTGTATAGAGTCATTGAGATTCCTCTATGGACCTAGGAGGATCTCGAAGTCATCGTGTAATTTCTGGTTGTAATAATATTGTATGTTTGTGGAACCTCTTTATTTCTGTTGTACCACTCTGAGGGCTGTAATATTTGCGGAATGGTAATCCGTGAGTGTTATGTCAACGATTATAGTGTACTATATCATGTAGTGGTATACTGGGTCACCGCAAATGACCTAGAATTTAGGACCAAGTCTGGGGTAGAAATAGGAACATGTGCATCTACATGCATGCATTTCAAAAATTAGGGGAATTTTTTCGCGTTTTAGTTTAAAACCCTAGAGGATAAGAGTTTATCTCATCATGATGACTTAGGGGTTAGGTCATAAGGTGAGTGCGATAAAATTTTACATGATCTTTGTGGATTTCTTTACTTTGGGGGAGTAATTTGAATTTGAGTGTTTTATAATGAACATTTGAATTCAAACAAAAGTAAACAAGCATAAATTAAAATAAAGTAACTTTATTACCTAGGAATAATACGTATTCCATATTATTCAAACAAACGCAACATATGATTATAATAAGAATAAATGTAATACAATAGTAAGAAAATAAATAATATATATTACAAAGTAAATGATACATTATCTTTAAAAATTCAGAATAATAAGAAATTTACAAAAATGTAAAGATAAAGACACTAAAAGTAATCCTAAACTCATATGTTCTTGAAAAATAATAAGACTAAAAAACAGTTGCTCTCGGCCTGGCAGCAAAGTGCATTGCTATGATCATCACTGAGCACTTGATAAAAAGGGGCCAAGTTATAAATATGTTCTTATGAGAATATATCCTAAATTAAAATTTCATTGTCTAAGGGGCAGGTTTCACCATTGATAGTAATAAGGAAGAATTTAAAGATCAGAAAATCACAAGTTTTCACTTGATCTCGTCTAGAAGGTGGAAAATATTTCAAATTTGGTAACCTGAACCAGGGGCCACATGCACGGATCCTAAACAAGCCAACACACTGTCGTGTGTCATCACAATAGTAAAAGCATCCTAAAGATAAGAGAAAGTCACCAGCCGTAACAATGTTAAGAGCTACACCATTTCTCACATCTTACCACCATATCAAGAACACACCACCATGATCTCTTATCTAGGATTCAAGATAAATCAGTACCAAGTGCAGAAGGCTAAGACCAACGGCTAGGAGGAGCAGACAAAGGATCAATTAGATAGGCAGTAACCACCACAAGATCAAGTAGTAGCACAAGCGCATCCACAACAGCACAAGATAAACATATGTCTACACACGATATGGTATGTGGGTTGGTGGAGGTTCCATTTGCATGGGAATGTATCATCTATGATTTAATAACCAATGCCATAGTGATTCCAAGCATCATATATTACGTGCCAACCATAAGATCTAGAATGGGATGAGAATGTCGCCTAGATCTTATTCCTTTCGCATGTTGATGGATGACCATAGCATAAGTTGTAGGTCTGTGGGACTACATGCATATGGGTGGGACCTCATAATGTTCCATGATATTAGTGTCTATAATGGTCTGCAAGGGGATACTGGAGGTATGTCTACCCGAAGGGGGAGTATCAGGGGTAGATTTGCTTGGAGAGAAGGGTGGGCATGCGGGGTCGTTGAGAAGGGCAAAGAATGGCTTGGATCATTGACTAGGCCCCACACCCAAGAGAGTGTGGATGGAAAGGTGCACCCGGTTGTGCAACAAAGCTTTGATCTCTGATGGGTAAAGAAACACACCTTTGTAGAGTATATAAACTTGTGACATGTTACTCCTTGTTCCAGTGACATGTTACTCCTTGTTCCGGGATGGAACTAGGATTACGGCAGGAAAGGATCTCCTAGAATCTCTATTGAACCTGTGAAGGCTGGCGGACATAGTTTTCTTAAATAAAAGAAACCTTTTAAAGATATGTTTACGAAAACTACATTAAGCCTACGACCTATGGTTTGTAGCTATAGTTAGTGCATCAAACTTATCACTATTCAAAAATGAATTGTTGGGTAATGTTGTTACTCACCCTTTCCTTTGATCATTTCTTAGACTCTGAAGAATAGGAGAAGGCTACAGTGAATTCTACTGAAGGTCAAGATGATGTATTCTATGAGGAGTTAGATCTCTCCGGAGGAGTGGAGGGTGTAGACTACATTATCCGATTTGGAGCTAAAGCAGAGGAGTCGGAGTAGTTGTCGGTTGAGGTAGTAGTATCTCGGTTGAGTTGAGCAACATAAAACCTTAATAAATAAGTTGTTGAGCTCCCAATGTTTAAATTAGTTTGCTTCTTATCGTTCTTAAGTTGTAACCGCACTATGTCAAGTTTCTCAGGTGATGACTGCAAGTGCACGGATCAATTGTAGCTAGTTTCGAAGTAAACGTATCGAACCCACATAGAGCTATTGGTAAAGGTCTTTATGCCCCTCGTTCCTATCTACCAAAGAATACTTGTAAGTTTCCTTTGATCTCAAGTAAAAGGGTGTTTGAAAGGTTTTTGGTTGTTTGCAAAAAAGTAATAAAAACGAGTAAAAGAAAGCAAGTAACAAGGTCGTGCAAAGGCGTGGTTGAATTCAATAGGGATAAAATATTCTTGAGGTTGTAGGATACACCACTAGCATGATATTATTATTAATTAAGATAACATACTTCTTGTGTCATGATATATGTGGAGAGAGCTCCATAATAAGATGTTCACTACAAGGCTCGTAGGAAGCCACTTTGTTGAGCCAAGAGTGAGGTCACCTCTGAATAAGCACTATGATGTTTGAGAGAAATCACCCACACAACCCACCGCAATTAAGGGTTTCCCCATGGATATCGTAATTAGCTTAGGGAGTCCCTCTTTATCCTCCTTTGACTGTGTAGTTCACAAGCTGACGCCTATCTGCCACGAAGCTATTCCGAGCATGATCCCAAACACGTCCAAAGAATTTCTGCCTCCCTTTAGTCCCAAAGGCAAATGATATGTGGTCAACTACACATACCATCTAAAGAGAGAGATCAAACACAAATCATAAGTCTATCATAGACCAGCCAGTCATACAGACACACGAATATATCATCTTTATTGCAAGTTCATAATAGTTCTAGGGTTTCTCCATCTCCCCAAGAACAAAGGAACTACTCACACATGGAAGCAATCAATAACATCATCATAATCAAATGGATGGATAAAAGTATGGAGGTAGATCTAATGCAAATCACAATCGAATCTAGAATTACAACAAGATCTAATAAATGAGAGGTGGGGATAGAGATGGTGATGGAGATGCAGTGGTTGACGGTGAAGGGATTATGCGATGTCCTCCAATGATCCGTGAAGTAGAAGGGATTTTCCCCCAGCCAAGTTCCTCCTTCAGATCCCTTTCAGACATGTTTTTTTGTGGTTTCTGGTGGTTGTGAATGTCGGATCTATCCTCCGTCTTCGCCAAGAGAAAGTATTTGACGAGGAGAATGCGCTGCCATGCAGTACAGGCGGATGGTACGGGCAGACTCCGCCTGTACCACTGGTCGTTAAAGCTGCTGGAGCCTTCCCCTCATTTGGTTTTCCCCCAGGTGCGAAGGCAAATTCATAAAATGACTTGTATCACTTAAAATATCATATTATATCATAATATGATAGTTCCAATTGATATATCTATAGAGGACTTAATGATTCAGGATCCTGCCGAAACAAGGACAAAAAGATGCGTGCCAACGCAGTGAAATACAAATATTGCTACTCTATTTATGCAAAAATGAAAGGTAAATATGCTTCAATTTTGGACTCATCATCAGGTATCCTCGAGTGAGGAAGACCTCGTTGTGAACAACACTTTTGGTTTGTAATAATAATCTTGTATGCTATGTGGACCAGCGATGTTTTGTTGTACAACTCTGAGAGATGTAATATTTGTGGAACGGGGCTTCCGAAAGTATTATGTTTACGACTTGCGTACTACAACATGCAGTGGTATGTTGGGTCACCGCAATTTGGTTGTGTACATGTCCATCATCGTCTTCCACCCTGAGTCACAGACCCTAACCATTGCTACCACCGAGGGATTTCCTCGTCTATGTGTTAGTTGTCACTCGTACCATCATCCACTCCAACAAGTGCCAATAGCCTCAGGGTTGTTCATAATCTGGCCATACTTGATGATGTGATGTTGTCAATGGCACTGATGTTCTCAATGTTAGCTTTGATTTCTCCTTCGAAGACGATGAAATCGAGTAGCATTTCCAATGCACCCCAGAGACACACCTTCTCCAAACATGGCATTGTCTAGAAAAGTCACATTAATAACATTTTCCTATAATTTCTGATATAGAAGTCACATTAAAAACATTTTTCCTATAATGTTTTATATAGTAAACATGGGTAAGAAGTGTTAAATTTTGTATAGTTTGCATATTTGGATCTTCCAAATAAGAAATAGGATTTAATAATCCCTATAAATCAGTTTTGGTGATTTTAAATGCATATAAACATTTATCTAAACAAAGTGTTTATTTATAAAATCATATATTAGTGGAAATTATATTTCCTAAATCATTATAAGTATTTCATTTTATTGAAATTTTCTTTGAATTGTAGGAAAGGATTTGACATGTATACAAAGTATAACCATTTTCCTACTACTCGATAAGTTAAAAGAGTTTAGAATTTTATAAATTAGTTTGATCCGAATTCAAGCCATCTCTCCTCCCTCAACTGAATTTGGCTTGCGGATCTCCCTCTCTTTTCCTTTTCTTTCTTTTTAATTTTTCTTGGGATATTAATTAATTGTTGACTTGGCCCATGTTCTCCTCTTTGTCCTAGCTGATCGGACTTGTCCATCCTAGCAGTCTTCTTCTTCACGTGAGATCGAACAAAAACAAAAAGCTACTCCCTATATTAAATCAGCGGCACTTTAATGTAGAAACTTCGATGACGATGACACAGAGATGACTGAAAACGACATGGAAGGGATCTAGGAACCATCACATGTAGTGGAAGATTGGAGGAATGTGACTAGATTTATATAGGTTTGTATGCGTACAAATGCATACACCTAGGGTATGATTGGTAGGCTGGGCTGATTTTTTAGCTCCCAGGGAAAGGCCTTAGGGACCATGGCCACGTAGAAACGAAGCTAGAGCCACGTTGTGGACTTTGTTTTGTTGCTCACATGAAAGTTGCCTACATTTCTTGAGCATCTTTTACCCTTTGTTAGGTGCACTACATGCATGACTCTTTTCTAGGTTGCTGCAAGTAGAATACGTTTGGTTACATACATGAGTCGGATGTGGTTACCTTATTCATAGTGTGGTGAGCTACCATTCCATTCTACGCTCATGCTACATTCCTACTCTGCCTTTAGCAAAAGAGGACGATAAGTTTATCCTATATCCTACCACTAGGATATAAATTAGATATCACTCATCACATATCTACTTGATCTTATTCAACTTATTCTTGTTATCCTCACCATCATTGAGCACATCAAATAGCATATGCTCGGTCTTCTTATTTTCCTCTTTCATCCCCCTCTTTCCCCGATCCCATTTCTTCTGTCTGGCGTTCAATATGTCTGCCTAGGATTTATGTACTTGCTTAAGCTTATCCACTTCATTCTGCATTAGTTGAGTAGCCTTGTCATCAATTCGTGACAAGTTGTTCTCTGTGACCCTTCTCTCAGTTTTATCCTTGAATTTATTCACATCAACCAAGAGACTTCAATACTTCGTGTCAATCTTGTTCTTCTTATCAGCAAGGTCCTTCACTAGCTTAGCATTCTAAATGCTCTCTTCAATTCTTGCAATGGTGTTGTTTCATGCATTCACAGTCTTCCTAATGCATTTTAGCAGTCTGTGGCCGTTCTTTATCCAACCAAGCCACAAACTTTTGTGGCCTCATGCATATCAAAATATCGTGGACATGTGTATTGGATGAGCTGGTGACTGTTAAATCAGAAGATTCAGGTTGAGATAGCGAGTTATACTTACATCCTGCATAGAACCGAGGTAGAACATGCGGCCAGTGTTGGTTCCTTCAATTGCAATGCACTTCAGAGGCTCAAGCTTATGGACACGGCATACATGGGTGACAATCTACTTCTACGCCACAAAACACAAGGTCTTCGATGTAGTCTAGAGCATAGTACTCGTCCGTGAGTGCCTAACACATAAGAATTTCCTCAAAATTGGCTCGAATCGAGGTCAAAATCCCCAATCGAAAGCTAACCCCAGCTATCGAAATGAATTGGGAAAAATGAAACTTACCCTTACCAACATTGCGGTCAAGCTCTCAGCATCGTTCCGCTCGGCATGGCCCCTACAGATTCGCCACCAGGATATTACCCGTTGGGAGGTTACCGACCGTTAGATTTGCCGCCGCCGGGAGAAGAGACCTCGAAGCGAGCAATGGTGGTTTGGCATTTCGAGGTGAGCGAAGAGGATAGAAATAAGGGGGTATTTCTTCAGGAGGCGACCGAAAAAATTCTGCCTCCTTTTTCGCTGCAACGCGGGAGATCGCCCATCTCTATGATCGCAGTAGCTCGTGCAGCTACCGGCAGAAGTTGGCTCTCGGGAGGCAGCTGATAGGATGGCTCTGGAAAAACGGCTGAATCGGTTGTTGTCCCTGGCCTGGCTGACCGCTGATTTGACGCTCGCGCTAGCCACAAGGTGGGCATCGCATTGGCACCAATTGGCCCGTTTTTGCATCCAGCGGGTGTGTTTTCAAGTGGTGCGGAGGCCCCTATAGTCTATAGATGAGTACATATACAAACGGCCGTACGATGTTTTAGCAGGGTTGTATGTATGACTTGATAATCCAACAATGACATCCATGCTCTTAATTATGAAGGGTATTGAGCGATGTGAACCGTTGTTGTTATTAAGTTAGGAGAGGAGGTGTATCGCAGCATAAGTCTTTTCCTACTTAAAAGAGTTACCATCGTGCTTAGACATGTATGTATAAACTTATATACCGAATTCTTTTTGCAAAGAATATTTGGTATTCGACGCATACCCATGAATACTTCTAATCCGCCCCTGATTTGTCAAGGAATGTCATCGGCCTCCTGTTAGTTCAGACGAAGATACGATTGTATGAAATCCCGGCTTGAAGGTTGTGATAGATATCTTTGGCGTAAGACTTGGCAGGGGCGCCTCAAACTGCAATACATTCATCGCCTTCTTAATGGAGGGTCTCATGCTGCGGTCAGGGTGCGCACACCAGAGCCCAACAATGATCACACACTCCATCTCACGGTCGTCGAAATTTTTATTGAGCCGCACATCGGCAACGTCAAGGGTACTTCCACCTGCCCATGAATCCCAAACCCATTGAAAAAGATGGATTACATCACCGGTTCCTTCCTGAGACACTGCAGGCCGCCTGCCACATACGATCTCTAGGAGAGCAACACCAAAGCTGTAGACATCGGACTCAACACTGGTTCTACCGGTGATCATACACTGAGGATCCATGTAGCCCATAGTTCCAGCAAGACCGGTAATGTACGGTCCTTGTCCATGGTTTACAAGCCTCGCCAACCCAAAGTCGCCGAGCTTAGCGTTGAATGATGCATCTAGCATTATATTGCTTGGTTTGATGTCCCTGTGCAGAACACATTGTTCCCAATCTTGATGCAGGTACACAAGTACAGAGCCTAGTCCGAGTATAACCTGGTACCTACAAGAAAAGTGAGTGCCACGAAGTTAATAGGGATCTATCACTTTGTGGAAACAAGATCAAAAGCAAAGTGTTAGTTTGGGAAGGAAGGAAGGAGGTGAATGCTTACCTGACTGTCCACGGTAGTATGTTTTCAGAATTGTATAGATGAGTGTCAAGACTTCCGTTTGGCATCAGCTCATAGACGAGGAGCAGCTCTCCGCCACCGTGACACCAGCCGATGAGCTGCACGAGATTCCGGTGCCGAAGCCGGCTTATGATCCTCACCTCAGAGGCGTACTCCTTCTTGCCCTGCTTTGAGCCCTTGGACACTCTCTTCATAGCAACCTCAAGGTTGGATTCCCTGAGGAATCCTCTGTACACCGAGCCGAAGCCACCTTCCCCGAGCTTCTTGTCGTCGGAGAAGTTGTCCGTTGCCATGGACAAGTCCTTGTATCGAAATCGTTTTGGCCCAGTCCCCTTCTCGAAGTCATCTTCCATGCTAAACAAATCGTCCGGGAGCATATCTTTCTCATAGATTGTAGCCTTGTTTGGTCATCGCCGTACAAGGATCCAGATCAACAAGATCATAACGATAAAGGACGCAGAACCGACATACACTTCGATCGCAAGCCCTGATTTAGCTGGGATTAGGATCGACCGATTATTATTTTGCAAGACATGCGAGAGCCTCCACCTTTAGTATGCAACGAGAGACTTGAGACAGGGATTATAGCTAAGAAGACTTACTTCCTGTTCCTGGCGTTGGAGACGTGGACGGCCGGAGCGCAGGTACAGGCGGCTTGGCCAGCGTCGCCGGTTCAGGCGGCATGACTGTTGGCGTTGCCGGTTCCGGCGGCGCGGTGATCTTCATCGCACCGAGCTGGTACCTGAGGTAGCAGCTGTACCCCTTGATGCCACCTGCGCTGTTGTTCGGGAACAGTTTCAACAACAATCGAGCGTAGTGGGAGATACACCGGTTGCACTCGCTGGGAGCCAGGTCCCGCGTGCACTGTGCCAGCCCGGCGATCACGTCCGTGCCCAGCCGGGTGTCCGTGTATGGCAGGCTGTAATTGTAGAGCCGGCCAGGCAGGTCTCCGGCCTTGTCCACCAGCTCTTCCATCAGTTGCGACCTCAAGGCGATCATGGTTTCGACGTCCGTGGCGTAGGGGTACACTGGTTGTATGACGAAGTCAGGGCCGCGGGTATCGGCGCCGTAGGTCAAGTTGGCGGCGGCTGCGAAGAAGCGAGTGTCGGAGTAGCGGAGCAGGCAGGCGTCGTAGTTGACGCTCACGTTCCGGCTGCCCGGGCACAGTGTCATTATCCTCTCCGGTGCCCCGGCGACGCAGTCCAGGCACTCGGTGGCGTTGCGGTCGGCGTAGCACATGATCAGGCCGAATACCTGGTCGCCGCCCGTCCCGACCGAGCTGGTGTTGAACCAGCCGGATCTTGCAGCGGCTCCGGTGATGGTGCGGAGGAGCTCGTCAAGGTTCTTCTTGAACTGGCTTCCGTGGGCGTAGTTGCCTGTTGTGGAACACTCGGACGTGAACGACGGAAAGAGCAGGCTGCCATGGCAAACTGCCGCACCCCAGAGCAAGGCAACGACGACGTCGAGGAGGAGAAGTACAAGGTGGGAAGCCGCCATGCAAGGAGTTCGCTAAGCTAAGATAGGGAAGGTACAATTCTCCCTCTTATTTGGCTATTCTCTCTAACAAGACCCGGCGAGTGCCGATCGAGTATGCACACTCGATTGGGGTTAAAAATTGTGTGCTATCCCATGCCAAATGTCAATTATTCCGAGGATGTAATTGCGGGCCGGCCTGGTTTTTTATTTTGACCAAGTCCACATTTTCGGAAAATACAAATTTTTGGTACACGTTTCAGTTTTATACTTAGCGAGCAACCTGTTTTTCATTGTCGGATGCAATTTGAGAGTATGGATAAGGCCAGAACTTCCCATGGATGCATCCGCTACTCTTGTAGAAAGATATATCAACATGTCAAAAATTCTTACATCATCATTACTTCATCGCCTTTGACATGTCAAAAACGCGCACCGCCCCTCACACCGTTTTACCGCCCATCAAATTACGCATCCCCAACCGTCAGAGTCAGCTTGCAAATCCACCTGCTTGTGATTCAGAACATTAGTGATAGGCGAGGAAGAGAGATCTTAGCACTAGGAGCGACCGTGGTTTTCGTACTTTTTTTTTGACAAAAAAGTAGGAAAGGCCCCTACTATGTCATTTTATAATTTTTTTTGAAACAACAGATGTACATGGTGGACAATGAAGTCCAAGTATGTTGCTTTCAAAGTGTCAAGCCATTATTGCATGTCTTCCTTTAAACTAGGCCTGGCTCTATTCATGATAAGAGAAAATGCTCCTTTAAAGAAAGCTAAACATCTTGAAATGGAAAGAATGTTATCCGTGAATATGTAGCTATTTCTTTGGTCCCATTGGCTCCAACATCATGAAGATTTCCATAAAGAAATTGATACTATATCTATTACTTGCATCTTGGATCATTTGGTGGATGCTCATATTAGTATTCCATTCCATGCCCAATGCCCACCGGAACCTTTGGTTGAAACTACACTTGAAGAAGTGGTGGTGTAGAGTTTCCTGGGGACAAGTGTCACATAATATGCAAGCTTGAAATTATACATAGAAGTTTTTTCTGGTCATCAAGTCCTTTATATTTAGTCTTCTGTTCAGTAGGAGCTAGGCGAAGAACTTCTATCGTGGCAGGTTACATATTTCCATATGTCCAGAATGGATTTAGGTGTTGGATGGTTCCCAATCATTGCTCTGTATACTTTCTTAGTGCTGAAATAATCACCCCACGGGAAGCTCCATGTGTCTTGTTCTGAAGTGGGGTTTATGTCTCTTACCTCCTCAAGTAAGGAATTAAATACTTCAAGGGCAACAATGGAGAGTGGGAGTTGGAAGAGATCATAGAAATTGCTGCTAGCGGCACTGATAGCCTTTTCCATAGTTAAATTCTCTTTATGGAAAAAAGAGTACACATGAGGATATTTGCCCTCCAATGAAATATTATTCCACAAGTCTTTCTATAAAAGCATTGCTTTCCATTACCAATAATGCAGTTTGCCATTCCTCTGTAAATATCAACAGTAGACATACAATCTTTCCACTAGAATGACCCAATTTGATTCATTGCATGAGCAGCTGAATTGCCATGATAATATGCCTACCAAATAAGGTTGACCCAGGGGATAACATAGTTATTATAGAACTTTTGTACATTTTTCATCATGAGGGCCTGATTTTGAACTCTAAGATTCAATATTCCCAATCCACCTTGTTCGTTTGGTCTCGAAACCATATCCCATTTGGCCAGGCATTTTCATTGTTTGGTAATATTTTTACCAGCCCATAAGAATTGCCTACCTCCTTTCTCAAAGTGGATTAAGATGGCCATGGGAACCTTAAAGGAACACATAGCATGAATAGGCATAGAGTTTAGAACAGAGTTCAAAAGAGTCAATCTCCTAGTGTAGGACATTAGTGATGACAGACCAGATATTTTTCTATCAAATTTGGAGACTAGGGGCATCCGATCATCCACAGATGGCCCAGTAATACCAAGTGGGAGACCCAAATATGTGAATGGTAGGCTTTCCAATTTGCAACCAAATTCAGAGGAAATGCGAGTGGCTTGATCAGCTTGTACATTAATGGGAACTAGAGTGGATTTGTCATTATTTACTTTTAGACCAGTAACATCAATGAATTACTTTAGTCTGATCTTGAGATTAGCTAGTTGTGTGTGATCAGCTGGCATGATGAGCAAGGTGTCATCAACATAGTGAAGAATGGGATATTTCTATCCATAGTTCGCATCCATGGGAAGTTTTATCTCATCTCTATACCAAGCATCATTTAGAATATCTTGAAGAAGTTCTGTAGTGCACACAAACAGTAGGGGTGATAGGGGATCCTCTTGTCTCACACCTCTTTTGCAATTGATTTTCTTCCCTGGACACCATTCAGAAGTACAGAAGTGGAAGCAGAATATAGAATAGCGCTAACGAGTGAAATCTATTTGGGCCCAAATCCTTTGGCTTTTAGCATACTAATAATATCATTGTATTCAATCTTGTCAAATGCTTTCTCATAATCAATCTTCAGAATAACAATGCAATTTTTTGATAAGTGACACAAGTGCAGGTACTCAAATGCCCAACAAGATAGTCATGGATATTTTTTCCTTTAATGAAACCATATTGTTTTTTGTGAAGAATGGAGATAATATCTTTTTGCAGTCTATTGGCCATAATCTTGCTAATGAATTTAAGTAGAAGGCTGACTAGAGAGATAGGTCTATAGTCATTCATAGGTTTTGAATCATTGGTTTTTGGTATGATAGTAATAAAGGCTATATTGAAAGCTTCCATGTTGATATTTCCTTCATAGTGATTGTTGACCAACCTGATAAAATCCTCTTTAATGATAGACCAACACTTTTTAATGAATTGCCCATTAAATCCATCTAGTCAAGGGGCCTTATCACATTGAATTTACTTAATAATAGAATCAATTTCCTCCATTGTGAATGGATCATCAAGATGCAGTAGACCATGAGATTGTACTAGACTGTCAAGATCAATATTCATGATAGGGTTCTCACTCACACCCAGTATGAATCTATAAGAATGCCAGATGGCAGCAACCTTTTGATCATGGTCAGTGACAATCAGATCATTATCTAATTTGATAGAAGTAATAAAATTTCTCATATAGTTCTGAGTGGCCACATCATGATTTTTTTTGAATTCTCATCACCTAATTTAGCCCATTTGATTTTTTCACAGCTTTTTTAGTAAATTTCTTTGGCTCCTAATAGCTTATGGGTGTGCTCCTGTAATATCCTTTTGAAGTTTTTCTCATGAAGTGCAAGTTGTCTCTGGTTTTCAATGCTATCAAGGAGTGCCATCACATAAGTGCAGTTACTAATAATCAGGTTAAGGTTGGAGAGTTTCTTACTCCATTTTTTAGACCTGCTCTGAGATATTTAAATTTGGAATTAATTGACATAGAAGCATCATTGTTGAAGGGAGCATTTTGCTAGTGTGATTTGGTAGTGTCATTGAACCCCTCAAATTCCAGCCAGAAGTTCTCAGATTTGAATAATTGTGCTTTGGGAATAGATGTTCCCACTTTGATACAAATAGGTACATGATCAGAACCAAGCCAGTGGTGTATCCACAGTGTGAGGGATGGAAATAGTCCATTGGGACAGGTAAAAATCCAGTCTAGTTTTTCAAGGAGGGGAGTATCTTGCATATTGCTCCATGTAAAATATCTACCTTTGATAGGAATTTTAACCAGGTCATGTAAAAGAAGTCTTTGTACTTCTGCAGTAATAAATCACTCATATGCGTTGCTTTTTGTACAAGGGGAGGTGTCTCAAAGGACCCAAGAGGTGTAAATTATTTTATCTTCACCGAGTACATTTTATAAGGACTCTGAAAGAAAAGTAAAAGTACAACATGACCCCTAGACAATTGCACAAAGGACATTGAAACCAGAACAGAAAAAGCAACCAAGCCCGTGGTCCTCTCCACTGGAGAGAGCCTCCATTTCCGGCCTCCTTGACACTATTGGGGGTGTACCACATGGCGGTGAGAAGACGCTGATTCCAACGAGAAGCTCTAAGGAGGTTCTCCGCTCTGGAGGTTGTGAAGAGCGTCATCTATGCGTTTGGATGGATCGCCCATTCAGCCAAAGATCACAGAGGCAAGCATGGACACCGTGTGGTTCGCTTGACATTGCAGCAGGAATCAGTCCCACAACCTTACATATGTAGAGGTCAAACCGCTGCTTCGCCTCCTCCCCTTGCCTCTATGACTGGCCAGACGATGTCCACCACATAGTACCCCCACATCTCTAAGTTTCCACAAGTCATGATTTTATTGAAGGACACATCATCTTTTCCCTTCACACCTTGCTCCGACTAGAGAAGCATAAATGCATAGAGAGATCACTACAAAAATACCCCATACCCTGCGAATTTTTGGGGCAGTACAAGCGAAAATTGCCTGCAATAGTTGGATGCACGGCGTATGAGGGTTCATGACGGATATCAAGGGTGCCACAAATATTTATGCCGTGGTATTACCGATATCGACACTAAATTTTGCCACTGTAGGTGGTAGGCAAGTGCGATGCTGTTGATTGTCGTGGTTGATTGGGCCTGGTGACAAGGATTATACATGACCTACACAGTGGACCTGATGAGGGGAGGATAGCTACTACTCCTGATATTTTGCCACCTCCTTATGTTCTAAAGCTTGGACAATTCTACTTTGAAGTGCCTCCTAAAGATGAGGTGAAGCCCAACTTTCAGACACCTCCAATGATGTTTCATGTTGGCCAAAGAGATGCGTCTGAAGATATTTAGTTGTTTTCTTTTCATTAAGTTTGGTTCAGGTTTCTATTTTCTGTTTTGATTTTATTTGTGTGTGATGGTTTTGGGCCTGTCCAAATCTAGTGTGTTTGGTCATTTGGGCTTTTAGTTTGGCATGGGGCCTAGCCCAGCCAAAGTAGCATTGGAGTCACCCTATAAAGGGTTCCTGGCAGCCATCAATGTAATTTAGACTTGTTATTTTTGCGCTAAAAGTGACATCAGAAAAGTCCCAATGTTTGGGGGCCCATATCGTTGTGTTTGCTTGCTGATCTTCAAGGTCTGATGTTGTGCTATGCATGGGAGTTGATTTTGATCAGTTCCAACATGGGGAATTAAAGAGAGACCAGTTTGATCTATTTCAGATTGGGTTTTCTTTCTATCTTGTTGAATTCTATCGATCGTCGTGAAAGATCGGGCCTAAACCCTTTAGGATCACGTTGATCCGTATCATCTTGGTATCAGATTCGTCGGGTTTCTCACGGCGATTTTCTACCGAGATTTATCATCTGCTGATTTTTTTGTCACCGAGCTGATTTTTGATTGCCAAGACATTGGTTACATTAGAAGATAATTATGAGATCCTCCTCCTTGAGATTGCGGATCTATTTTTGAATTCACGCCTCTTCGACATAATCGATCTCATTTTGAATTCACGCAGTAAAGGTGTTCACATCGTGCTTCCTTGCCGAAGCCAAGGCAACGCTGCAGTGATCCCGATTGATCGATCCTCATAGTCATGCTCACATCCGATCAGGAAGAGTCCAGGAAGAAACCAATTTCCAGAAGTCTAGATCCGATCGCCAAGGTGGAGTAATAAAAAAAGGAACACCCATCGCTCTGTGCGCGCCTGGCCAGGCATGATTTTTACGATCGCTTCGTTCGCTCCATCCAGGAATCGCGGGATCCTCCTCGGCGTGCTGAACCACAGACGCTGATGCGGTCACGCAAGACCAGCCGCGCTCGCTCCGCGTGCTCCTGCTCGTGGGATTGCCTGTCCGCTCGCCTAATTCCCTTAGCAGGCCAGCACAAGTGCGTGGTACCAACTCGCCACGCCCACACGACCATCGCGATCGGTCAGCAATCGCTCGCTCGCACCATGCGCGTCGCATTACCACAGACGGGTCTGCACCTAGGCGTCATCCTGCAGCGGGTGTGAACCTAGCCGTGTGCCGGCAATTTTCTGAGTCTGAATTTTGCTGAAGATGGGTAGTGCTGAAAATTCTACTGTTGTGGCTGCTATAGCCTCGAAACCTAAGGAGGTTGCTCTTCCAGTCTATGTAGATGATCTTCCTAACAATGTCCGTGCTGGTTTTGACACCACATGCGTTTACATCAAAGACTGTACGGATGCTTTGGAGGAGAAGTTGAACATAAAATTGAAGGCCATCACTTCTAGGCTCAATGCATTGATGGATACCCTCATTAATCCGTCAGTGAGAGCTGAGCCCCCTCATGCTGCTCCATTACGGGATGCGCCACCACCAAGAGATGGATATTTTGACGCTCGTGATCGTCGTCCCATGGCACCAGCACATGGAGGCGTCTCTGCTGATCTCGAAGACGATGCTGCATATACACCACAAAAGCACCACGTTGAGGCTCGTCTTGTAGCCGCTTTTGGTCGTGTTTTGCCTGCTGACCACCGAGATCGTATTGGTCATGTTGCACATGTTCCATTGGATGATGGTCTTAGACGTGTTAAAATTTCCATACCACCATTATCTGGCGCGGGCAGTCCTAAGGATTATTTGGAGTGGGAGATGCATCGTGAGTCATATTTTTGCAACCCACCATTATACCGAGAAGAAGAAGCTTCAACTTGCTGCTATCGAGTTATCCGGTTATGTACTGATTTGGTGGAGCCAAATGTTGTGTATGCCAAATCGCCCAACGTCGTGGAGGGGAATGACAGAACTCATGCCACGTCGCTTTGTTCCTGAACATTATAAGAGAGACATGCACAGTAAAGTGCAGCAGCTCACTCAAGGTACTAAATACATGGATGAGTATTATAAAGAGATGGAGTTGTTGATGATACGTACAGAAACAAGGGAGGACCCGGAGGCCACAATGTCTCGGTTCTTTAATGGGCTGAATCTTGAGGTGCAGGATCATGTCGAGATGGTTACCTACTATGATCTTTAGAATCTAGTGCACCAGGCTGAGCGTGCGGATCAACAGATCAAACGACACCAAGCCGCAGTCCCTGCAAATTCATGGCGTGGTTCTAGTGCTAAGCTGACACCTTCTACATGTTCCCATCATGTTTCCTATACTGAGGTGCCAAAATCTGGAGTGTCGAAAGCTGCATCTAGTACAGAGTCCATGGTGCACATTGAGTGTTTTACTTGTGGAGACCGAGGACATATGAGGCATGATTGCCCTAATAAAAAAAGGGTGCTGCTCACACAAGATGGCCATTTTTCTGCTAGTGATGATGACAAGGTTGATGCTCCATCTAGTGATGAGTTTGAGAAACATGATAGCATTGATGTGTATCCTGAGGATGCTGCTCCTAATTGCACTAACTTAATGGTGCAACGTGCGCTAGAAGATCGCATAGAAGGGCAAGGACAGCGCTGGAATATTTTTCACACTCAATGCATAGTCAAGAACACCACTTGCAAGCTGATTATTGATGGTGGTAGCTACACCAATATTGTTAGCAAGAGCTTGGTGGATTCTCTTTCATTACCTACATCGAAACACCCGCAGCCACATTGTGTTGAGTGGTTGTATAATTCAGGGAAGCTAAAGGTAACAGATAAGGTGCGCCTGAAATTTTTAGTAGGTAATTATGAAGACACGGTGGTCTATGATGTGTTGTCTATGGAAGCATGTCATGTGCTGCTAGGATGACCGTGGCAATTTGATAAGCATTCCACTCATGAGGGAAGATCCAATGTTTATCCTTGTGGCATGAAGGAAAGCGTCATGTGTTGCAGCCTATGCTTGACAAGGATGTCAAAGTGGAAGTGCTTGTTGAGAAGAAGAAAGTCCAATACATTAAGGCGAAACCGAGGACGGTTTCCATTCAAGTTGGGAGGATGATGAGGGGAGTATAGCTACTACTCCTGATATTTTTCCACCTCCTTATGTTCTAAAGCTTGGACAATTCTGCTTTGAAGTGCCTCCTAAAGATGAGGTGAAGCCCAACTTTCGGACACCTTGATACGTTGCAAGCGTATCTATAATTTTTTATGTTCCATGCTTGGTTTATATCTACTTTCTTATGTTTTGTCCACACTTTGGAGTACTTTTACACATTTTCTGGAACTAACCTATTAACAAGATACCACAGTGCCAGTTGCCTATTTTCTGCTGCTTTTGGTTCCAGGAAAGTCAGAAAATGAATATTCTCGGAATTGGACAGGACAAAAGCCAAAGTCAATATTTTACCGGAAGACACATGGAGTCCGAAGGAGAGACGAAGGGGGGCCACAAGGCGGCCACACCACCCCTTGGCGCGGGCATCCCTAAGCCGCACCAGGGCATGGTGTGGGCCCCCTGGAGGGCCACCGACCTTGCCCCTTCGCCTATAAGAAGCCCCCGATGCAGAATCCCTAAATGGAACAGCCTCCAGCCACGAGAAATTCCGTAGCGCCGCCGCCACTGAAGAGGAGATTCGAGGGACAGAAGTCTCTGTTCTGGCACCCTGTCGGGACGGGGAAGTACCCCTGGAGCCATCTCCATCGATCTCCACCACCATCTCCATCGCTGTTGATGATTCCCATGATGATGAGGGAGTAGTTGTTCCTCGAGGCTAAGGGTTCTACCGGTAGCTATGTGTTCATCTCTCTCTCTATGCATGATCATATCGTGATCATGAGCTTTGTAATCAAGTAGATCTACCTTGCTACTCAAGTGCTTTAATAGATCTCTAGCTCTCCCCACGTGTGTGAAAGTGATAGCGTGCACACTATGGTGGCACTTAGGCTAGAGATTACAAATACTTGTTATGAGTTATATTTGGAGTTGGATGTCTCTATGAAATTTTGGTGTTTGTTGGAACTATCTAGAGCTCAAGGTGACAGTGTGGGGTTATCTAGATGGGGAAAGTGAACTTTGAGGAGTGTTGTTATAGCCCTACCATGGATTAGAGTGTCCAACTGGAGAGTAGTTCAGAGTAGTATCATAAAGAGAAGATATTTATATGAGAGTGTTCACTAGTGAAAGTATGATCCCTAGGCCTTGTTTCTAAGCATTGAAACACCGTTTGCAACTAAACATGTTACGTGTTTACTTGCTTCCATCTTTATTTCAGTTTGCCTTTAGTCTTTTCCACGCCATCAAGCTATTTTCTAGCACCGTTACTACTTATAATTATCTATACCACTTGTATTTCACTATCTCTTCGCCGAACTAGTGCACCTATACACCTGACAAGTGTATTGGGTGTGTTGGGGACAAAAGAGACTTCTTGTATCTTGATTGCAGGATTGCTTGAGAGGGAATTCCTTTGACCACTTCCTCCCTAAGTTCGATAAACCTTGGGTGATCCACTTAAGGGAAAACTTGCGGTTGTTCTACAAACCTCTGCACTTGGAGGCCCAACAACTGTCTACAAGAATAGAAGTGCGTAGACATCAAGCTATTTTCTGGCACCGTTGATGACCCACAAGTATAGGGGGTGTATCGCAGTATTTTTGAGGGAAGTGAAACCCAATTTATTGATTCGACACAAGGGGAGCCAAAGAATATTTATAAGCCTTAACAACTGAGTTGTCAATTCAGCTGCACCTGGAAACAATCTTGCTCACAACAGTTTATCAGTAGCAACAGTTTTATGGTAGTGATAGTAAAGTAATAGTAGAGTACTAGTAATAGCAAAAGTAAGACAGTAGTAATAGTAGCAGTAAACAGTAGGATTCGAGTGCGGTAGGCATATGGATGGATGGGCGGGCGTTGCATGGACAAGACAATTCACATGGCAAACAGACATAGGGCAATTGCAGAAGAGTAAGATAAAGCATCCTAGTACTAACCAATCATAGGCATGTGTTCCATATATAGTCATACGTGCTCGCAATGAGAACTTGCACAACATCTTTTGTCCTGCCAACCCGTTTGCAGTGGGGCCTCAAGGGAACTACTGGCAATTAAGGTGCTCCTTTTAATAGAGCACTGGAGCAAAGCATTAACACTCCATGAACACATGTGATCCTCACATCAAAGCCATTCCCTCCGGTTATCCCGATTGCTGTCACTTCGGGGCCATTGGTTCCGGACAATAACGTGTGTATACAACTTGCAGGTAAGACCAAAAACAATAGTATCATAATGAATCAATAACATGTTCAGATCTGAAAGCATGGCACTCGGGCCCTAGTGACAAGCATTAAGCATAACAAGTTGCAACAAAGTCAAATAGCACTAATAAAAGATAGTAGGCACCATGCCCTAACAATCCGATGCCATTACATGAACGACCTCATCCAATCCCTACCATACCCATAGCCTACAGCGGGGGATTACTCACTCATGGATGGGGGAAACATGGATGGTCGATGGATAAGCGATGGTGGCGATGATGGCGATGATCTCCTCCAATTCCGTCTGGCGGTGGTGCGAATGGAGTTCTGGTGCTGTTTCGCGGAATCTGGTGGTGGTGGCGGAGCAGAACTCCTTTTAGAAAAACGTTGAACCCCCTGAGTTTTTAGGTCGGAAGGTAACTTATAGGCGAAGAGGGAGACCGAGGCGGTGTCTGGGGCGGCCAGACCACCCCCTGGCGCGGCTAGGTGGTGTGGCCAGGCCCCAGCCCCACTCTGTCTCGTATTCTGGCTCCATGAGTCTTCTGGTGAAATAGGATTGTTGGCATATTTTCTAGGATTTTTCCTGATAGTTGATTTTCTGCACAAAAACTAGACACCAAGGCAATTCTGCTGAAAATAGCGTCAGTCCGTGTTAGTTGCATCCAAATCACACAAGTTTAGAGGAAAAACAATAGCAAAAGTGTTCGGGAAAGTAGATACGTTTTGGACGTATCAACTCCCCCAAGCTTAGCTTATTGCTTGTCCTCAAGCAATTCAGTTGAAAACTGAGTGCGATAAAAGAAACTTTCACGAACACATTTGCTTCATATGATGTATATATTCTCTACATGTGATCAACTACTTAGGCAATTCATAATAAATAGTATGCTACTGAGTTTACTTAATAGTCATTGCAAGCTATGAAGAGATTTCAACTCAAAAATAATAAGTAGCATGAAACATAAACATAAGCGACATTGCAGTGCTCATAACAAGGTATGATAGAGTGGTATCTCGCTTGCCTTTGATTGTGAATGCCAAGGCACCTCTGAAGTTCAGGTGAAGACTAGAAGTAAAGATATCAAAGATACAAGCATCAAAGTCATAACACAAATAATCAAGTTTTGAGAGAAGCACATTATACTAAGAATGATAACTATGCTCTCAAGAAAGTGCTCATAGAATGTGTAGAGACTCAACAAGGAAAACGAAAAAGGTTTTAAAAAGTTTGAAAGGCTTCCAAATGCTGAAAGTATGGTACTCGTTAGCTTTGAGCTCTCATTGCCCCTATCATAAGCATCTTTAAGTGGTTAAGGTTAAACTGACACAACTAAGAGGATATGCTTGACAAGTTATAAATCGAAGTCTCATGTCCCTTACTTACGAAGACCGATCCTCATGCTACTCAACTTCAGTCACGAGTAAGCTCTTGTCATTGTAAGTATATACGTATCATAGAGAACCGCCAAACAGGTACCCCTTGCACATGATACATGAGCTATCCCATGATCAAAATGACAAGGTAAGTAGCCAATGAGTATCTCAGCGATCTTTTTATTTACTATGTACATATATTTTTATTGAGGATGCTTCATAGAATGCTCATTATGGTTATGTTGCAAGTTTCTACCATGATTAGGCATGGCTTAGGCTAGCGGCCTAGGCGTTTCTCTAACATACATACGAACTCTATGATCTTACAAGTTCCACTTTTATTTCACACCGCTGGGATCCATAAGCAAAAGAACATGATATCAACGAGGTACTAGGTACCAGTGCAATGTTGAAAGCGTTCCCCATGATACATGGTTCTACTAACTTCAACTTATAAAGTGCAAGCATATATGCAACAAAGAAGGACACAATGGTTCAGGTTTATTAAGTGCAAGAAAATAAAGTGTGCCATCAAGTTCGTGAGAGCTTACTAACTAACCTTCTCATAACAAGCAAACATTTTATTCGGAAGAAAGCAAAGCATACTTAATATGCATGGAATAGAAAATGATGCTAATAGGTAGATATGGTGGACACTTTGGCAATATTGGTTTTGGGGAGTTGGATGCACGAGTAATGATATACTGAGCACAAGTGAAGGCTAGCAATAGAGAGGGCGCGACAAACGAGAGAGCAATAATTGTCATAATCATGCTTGCAACAAAACATGACTAATTATGGCATGAAAATGATTCAAGCCCCCTGAGGCAAAATAATTCATCGAGGCTTAACTGATTGTTTCAGTCATATGCATGCGTGAGCATGTGCCAAGTCAATTTAAGTGAAACATTCAGAGGAGGATACCACAGTGTCATACCAATTTATGAATAGAGCAATGCAAGTGAACATTCATATGACATGCTACAAACTATTAGCGAGCTGGAGCTAATCATAAGAAAGCAAGAACTACTAAGCATCCATAAATAACATACACCCTACATGAACAGACTAAGCATACCCACAATGATGAGTATATGTACAAAAATGAAAACAAATAGAGTTTGTTACCAGCCTCTTACCATACCTCAAGTTGTCATCAATCCTCATTATTGCCCTTCACTTGTGTGGCTTGAATAATAACATGAAAACCAAACTCCACTGAGGACTGCTGAACCCTGCAACAAACTCACAAAACCAAAGAAGAACAACAAATATTTTTGGTGTTTTTGATTTTTAAAACAAGAACCAAAAAGGCAGAACAAGCAAAGAAAACTCTTTTTGGGTTTTTCGAATAATTAAGACAAAGCCGAAAGGAAGAAGCAAACCAAGGCAAAAAGAAGAAGAAGCAAACAAGGAGAAACAACAGAAATAGTTTTGGTCTTTTTGTGTTTTAGAAAGCAAAAGCAAAGCAAGAACGAAAACTAAAAAAAGAATGAAAAACGGATATACAAAGTACCGACGAAACATGATATGGAGATGAGTGTGATGTCGGTGTACCTCCCCCCAAACTTAGGCTTTTGGCCTAAGTGGGTATCAATCCCAAGCTGGCCAAGACGAAGTGTCTCCATGGTACGACGAGGAGGTTCCCTCGTCCTGGTACGAGCTCAAAGAAGCTCCACCGTAGTGTGCAGAGTAGTCATAAGAAGGCACATCCTGCTGGTGCTGCCTATGGGAACCAAGCAAGCGGAGCTTCTAGTCCACCTCCTCCTTAGAGCGCGACCACGACCTCCTGTGAACACTGAACAAAGAAGATTGCGGCAAAGGAATCTCCCTTTCATCCCCGTCAGTAAACAACATCTTGTATACTAGATTGTCCATATCAGCATCAGCAGTGACGAAGTGATGTGTTTTCATGGCAGCAAGGTCAAGCCTTTGTGGTGCTAATATAGTATCATTTGGATCCACAGAAATCTCTAATGGATTGACCATACGTGAAGCGATGATGCCTCCATAAATAGGCCCCCTAGAAGCTAGGAGGCGAGCAATAAGAGAGCCAAGATTGTACCAAGTATCATTATTAAGCGCAGCAGCGAGGAAGGCTAAATGATAATTGGAGATATTACTCGTATTTTCCCTACCAAGAATGCTAGTAGCAAGATAATAGGCAAAGTATCTAAGAGCAGGGAGTTGGATGTTTCTTATCTTCCCGCGCTGAGCTACGCGGTCGTCGTCATTGGTCACACACCGATAGAGCTCCAACAAATCAGCGGGTCGCCCTTGAATCTTCTTTACGGTCCCTGTCATGCCTACACCTATAATACTGCAAAATCTTGCCAATGGCATGGTAAAGGGTAGATTATAAATTCTGAAAGAGACAGTTGACTGATAGGGGGTGTTAGTAAAAACGAAACTCTCAACAAAAGTTTTGGTGAGCATAGCGTTTTGCTCACTCTCATCTTGCATGTATGAGGTCAAACCAACCCTCTGAATCAGTAGCAAGAAATCATCAAGAATCCTTGCAGCCTGTAAGAAAGTAAAACAAGGAAAAGTAGATGGGTGAGCATCCCCATCATCTCCTTCATTACCAATGCGAGGTGCAATAAGATCTTCGTTGTATGATGGCCTAAACTGAGAGGCTGATCTTGAGGGCCTTGACCTCCTAGGTGTATCCCTCTCAAATATTTCTCCAAAGGTATGGTTGTTCATCTTTGATATTCTAAAATTTAATCATCAATTAAACAAGTGATTGCAAAGTGAATATATAATGAAGGGCACTACTCATATGGACTTGTAAGAGGCCTAAACATGCATCAAAACTATATCTCTAAGCATTGAACAAGCTTACAAGCACTCAAAACCAGTCACCTATAGCAGCAAAATACTCAAGATATAAATCACTAAACACAAATCTACTTGGACAAGCGGAGGAGTCACATACCGGAGAACAAATGCTCCAAATTTTAGCAGCAAAGATGGGATGAGCAAGGAGATCAAAAAATCAAGGGCAAGAACAGCAAGAACATGATTTTGAGCAATGAACTGGTGTTTTCTCGGGAGAGAGAAGACTGAGGCAAGTGAGAGAGTGAGTGGAGGGCCAGGGGCGGCCCACACCATGGCCAGGCGCACTCCTGGGCAGGCCGCGCCACCAAGTGGTGTGCCTGCCTGGTGGGCCCCCTGGTTCACTCTAGGCACTTCTCTGCCCCTTTTTCACATAAAAAATTAATATGAATTTTCTGGAATTTTTTGAGACACTTTATTTTTGAGCAATTTTCAGGTGTAGATGAATGATGTTTCTGCAGAAAAGTGATTTTGAAATGATGCAAAAGCAAAACAAAGCAAAAGCTACAGAAGTTCTAAGACACTCTAAAATGCAAGCAAGTAACAACAGAAAATTAAACTAAACGAAAGAAAAACTAAAATAGATAGAATAGAAGTAAGCGGAGATAATCATGGTGAAAACATTGTTTTGTTCTATAAAATCCTTTTGTTAACAAGGTTGATCAGGTCTTGTTACCAAAATAATTTCCTATGAAACAAAACTTTGTATTCCACTAATGATTATGTTACCTCAGCAATGGTCCCAATCATAATAGTTTCAAATTTTTGTCTTGGTATGGGACAATATATTTCTCCAACTTGAATGCCCTCAACATGTTCAATTGAATTTAAACCATAAGTCCTCTCAATCTTCTTGGGGAAATAGACAGTATGCTCCTTGTCATTAACATTGAAAGTCACCTTTCCTTGGTTACAATTAATAACAGCTCCTGTAGTGTTAAGAAAAGGTCTCCCAAGAATAATAGACATATTATCATCTTCACGCATTTCAAGCACAACAAAATCAGTTAATATCAAGAAATTATGAGCCACTTGAACAGGTACATTCCCACATATACCAACAGGAACAGTAGTAGATTTATCAGCCATTTGCAAAGATATATCGGTTGGTATTAGTTTTTCTAGTTGAAGTCTCTTGTAGAGAGAAAAAGGCATAACACTAACTCCTGCTCCCAAGTCACACAAAGCAGTTCTAACATAACTATTCTTAATAGAGCAAGGAATAGTTGGAATCCCTGGATCTCCAAGTTTCTTTGGAACCTTACCATTAAAGGAATAATTAGCAAGTAAAGTAGAAATTTCTTCATTAGGGATCTTCCTTTTATTAGAGACAATATCCTTCATATACTTTGAATAAGGAGGTAATTTAATAGCATCAGTCAAAGGAATTTGCAAGAATAAAGGTTTCATCCACTCACAAAACTTGTTGTAGTGTTCATCTTCCTTTGACTTGTGTTTCTTATCAGGGAAAGGCATAGGTTTTTTGACCCAAGGCTCTCTTTCATTACCATGTTTCTTAGCAACAAAATCTTCTTTAGTGTATTTAGTATTCTTAGTGTGCTTTTCAGGTTCTTCTTTGACTTTTTCTTTATCAGGAGCATCATTTTCCTCATTACCACTTTCAGTTTTAGCATCAGAGATAGATATACTATTAGGATCTATAGCAGGTTCAGGAGATTCTATAATAGTGTTATGTTTTTTTCCTTTTCTTAGGAGAAGTACCGCTATTTTCAACTTGTTGAGAATCCTGCTCAATTCTTTTAGGATGCCCCTCAGGATATAGAGGATCCTGGGTAGCAGCACCAATTCTAGTTCTAATTTCATAAGCAAGTTTTTCTTTAGAAGCATTAACTAGCAAGTCTTTTTGCACTTTAATAAGTTGATCTATTTGAGTTTGAACCATTTGAAAATGTTTAACAAGCATTTTAACATCATTAGAGATTAATTCCACAATATCCTTCAACTCAACAATAGCTCTAGAGTTTTCCATTAGATGATTTTGCACCCTTTTATTAAAATTATCTTGCTTAACAATAAAAATATCGAATTCCTCTAAGCATTAATCAGGAGGTTTATTGTAAGGAATATCACCTTCATAAAAGTGTTGGAGAGAGTGTACCTCAATAGTAGATGAGTGGGGGATAGGCTTACATAATTCTTCTATAGGAGGTAAATTTTTAACATCTACAGCTTTAATGCCCTTGTCCTTAAGACATTTCTTAGCTTCCTTCATCACTTCATCATTTAGTTCAATAACTCTCCTCTTCTTTGATGTTGGTATAGACACAGGAATAGTTGGTTCAGGTATAACTGGTTCAGGAGGAGTCCAATCTTCATAGTTCTTGCTTATTTTAGCCATTAATTCCTCGGCCTCTTTGGGAGTCCTGTTCCTGAAAACACAATCAGCACAACTATCCAGGTATGTCCTCGATTCTTCAGTTAGTCCATTATAAAATATATCAAGAAGCTCATTCTTAGGTAATGGACATCCAGCCTGTGCATGAATCAAAGCGCAAAACCTTGCCCATGATTCAGGCAATATCTCTCTTTCTCCTTGTTTAAAATCAAAAAGTTCCTGCAAAATAGCATGTCTAGCACTAGGAGGAAAATATTTCTGCAGGAAAGTACTAATCAAGCAATTAGGGCTATCAATAGATCTAGGAGGTAAATTATTAAACCAAGTTTTAGCTTCTCCTTTCAATGAAAAAGGGAAAATCTTAGCAACAAAGTAGGTGCCCATCTTAATATCATCAGAAAATAAACCACTCATAGTAGAAAGCTCATTCATATGTGCTACCGCACTCTCATTCTTAGTCCCACAAAAAGGTTCTTTCTCAACAATAACTATATAAGATAGATCAAGAGAGTTATCATAATCCTTATCTTTAATTTTTATGGGAGACGCAGCAAACTTAGCATTAGGAGACAATTTGGCTTTTATAGTACGCCTCTCAAGGAGACTCTTAGCAGCACTCCTATCATGGGTGTTTTGACATTCTTCAATAAATTCATTGGTCATCTCTATATAACCGTCTTCAATATCATAGCTTTCTGTAGACTCAGGTGAACTAACAGGTATGGTAGTGTCTTCATTAGGAGTTTCAGTATTTCCAGCTATAGTTCTAGCAATCGTAGCATCTAGGAAAGGACCTAATGAACCACTCTTATCAAGCATAGTAGAAGCAGCATCATAAGTATCAGAAGTTTCAGATTTAGCAGTAGTAGTGTGTGTAGCATGTGTATGTGGTGGTGTAACGAGCTTACTCATAACAGATGGTGAATCAAGAGCAATAGAGGTGTTTAGAACCGTACCTCTTCTTGTAGTGGATGGTAAAAGAGGAACCTTGCCATCACGAGACTTACCCATGATGGATGGATAGCAGCGAACAATAGTGATTCCAAGTGAACTTGATAAATAAAGCTATGTTCCCCGGCAACGGCGCTAGAAAATAGTCTTGATGACCCACAAGTATAGGGGGTGTATCGCAGTATTTTTGAGGGAAGTGAAACCCAATTTATTGATTCGACACAAGGGGAGCCAAAGAATATTTATCAGCCTTAACAACCGAGTTGTCAATTCAGCTGCATCTGGAAATAATCTTGCTCACAGCAGTTTATCAGTAGCAACAGTTTTATGGTAGTGATAGTAAAGTAACAGTAGAGTACTAGTAATAGCAAAAGTAAGACAGTAGTAATAGTAGCAGTAAACAGTAGGATTCGAGCACGGTAGGCATAGGGATGGATGGACGGGCGTTGCATGGACAAGACAATTCACATGGCAAACAGACATAGGGCAATTGCAGATAAGTAAGATAAAGCATCCAAGTACTAACCAATCATAGGCATGTGTTCCATATATAGTCATACGTGCTCGCAATGAGAACTTGCACAACATCTTTTGTCCTGCCAGCCCGTTTGCAGAGGGGCCTCAAGGGAACTACTGGCAATTAAGGTGCTCCTTTTAATAGAGCACCGTAGCAAAGCATTAACACTCCATGAACATATGTGATCCTCACATCAAAGCCATTCCCTCCAATTATCCCGATTGCTGGCACTTCGGGGCCATTGGTTCCGCACAATAACGTGTGTATACAACTTGCAGGTAAGACCAAAAACAATACTATCATAATGAATCAATAACATGTTTAGATCTGAAATCATGGCACTCGGGCCCTAGTGACAAGCATTAAGCATAACAAGTTGCAACAAAGTCAAATAGCACTAATAAAAGATACTAGGCACCATGCCCTAACAATCCAATGCCATTACATGAACGATCTCATCCAATCCCTACCATCCCCATAGCCTACAGCGGGGGATTACTCACTCATGGATGGGGGAAACATGGGTGGTCGATGGAGAAGCGATGGTGGCGATGATGGCGATGATCTCCTCCAATTCCCCGTCCTGGCAGGGTGCCAGAATGGAGTTTCTGGTGCTGTTTCGTGGAATCTAGTGGTGGCGGCGAACCGGAAATCCTTCTGGAAAAACGTCAAACCCCCTTGAGTTTTTAGGTCAGAAGGCAACTTATGGGCAAAGAGGGAGACCGAGGGGGTGTTTGGGGTGGCCAGACCACCCCTTGGCGCGGCCAGGCCCAGCCCGAGCGGCCAGGTGGTGTGGCCAGGCCCCAGCCCCACTCCGTCTCGTAGTTTGGCTCTGTGAGTCTTATGGTGAAATAGGATTTTGGCATATTTTCTAGGATTTTTCCTGATAGTTGATTTTCTGCACAAAAACTAGACAACAAGGCAATTCTGCTGAAAACAACGTTAGTCCGTTTCAGTTGCATCCAAATCACACATGTTTAGAGGAAAAACAATAGCAAAAGTGTTCGGGAAAGTAGATAGGTTTTGGACATATCAGCAGTTGCCGGGGATTGAAGAAGAAGAAGCTCCCACGTCAACCACGCGCCAGCAAGTATTTTCTGGCACCGTTGCCTGGGAGGTAAGGTAAAAGGTACTCACATCCTCCGGTGTGAGTGCTCGAAGTTATTTCCTTTAGATTCTGCAATTTTGTCTTTTTGTTTCTTGTTTTCACTAGTTAGGCTTAATGGAAAATAACAACAAAAAATAGAGAACTTTATAGTATTTATCTTGAGTTAGGACATGAAGTGTTTGAAGAGAAAATTAAAAAACCTATGGCACTTTATTTGCATGCTAATAGCAATGTTATTAGTATGAATTCTTTGGACACCATTATTGCTAATGCTATGGAAAAGTCTAAGCTTGGGGAAGCTAGTTTTTATGAAAATGATCTTTTTAGTTCCCCAGCTTTGGAAGATAGCTATTCTATTGCTTATGATGATACAAAACCTCCAATATATGATGATTACAATGATGAAGATGATATTTTAACTCCACCTACTATTGGGGAGAAAATTAATTATGATTACAATATGCCTCCAATATTTGATGATTATGGTGATGAGAATAATAATGATAGCTATTTTGTTGAATTTGCTCCCACTACAATTAATAAGAATGACTATACTTATATGGAGAGTAATAATTATTACATGCATGTGGCTCATGATAAGAATGTTTTATGAGATATTCATATTGTTAATTTTATTCATGATGCTACTGAAAGTTATTATGAGAGAGGGAAACATGGTTTTATGTATCTCAATAATATTAAGTTTCCCCTCTTTATGTTGAAAGTCTTGAAATTGCACTTGTTTTGCTTTCCTATGCTTGTTGCTTTGTGCTTTCATGACTTGTTTCTTTACAAGATTCCTATGCATAGGAAGTGGGTTAGACTTAAATGTGCTTTGAATTTTTTTCTTGATGCTCTCTTTTACTTCAATTCATATTTCTTATGTGAGTATCTTCTCAAACTATCATGCCTAACTTAAAGGCGTTAAAGAAAAGATCTTATTGGGAGATAACCCAAAAGTTTTAGATGAGTCTTGGAAGTTATTGCCTCTGTAATAACCGCTCCTTATCCTTTTTATTTTCTTTTTGTGCCAAGAGTAACCTCTAATGAGAGGGAAGTAATGCTTGGGAAAGTTGTTGTCCTGAAACAGATTTTTGTGCTTCACTATAAAAATTCGTGTAAAATCTCTGTACATTATTTTGAGTCGTGAAGTTTTGTGCTTCTGCCCCAGGTTGTTATCTAACTTTCGTTAGTTCAACACTTTTCGATTTGAGCAATAGAAGGTTTTCGAAAAAATTGGTTTTTACCTATTGGTCTGTTTTGACAGATTTCTGCCATTATTTGCATTTGCTTCTTGTTGAAAATTTGGTTATTTTTGGGGAATTGAGCTTTCTTTAAGGGAAGTGCTATAGTATCTTGTCTTTTAATGGAAGTTTTATTGGTGTTGATACTGAACCCAAAGACTTATTATCTGGAGTGCACTAATGTTGCTAATAAAGATTGTGTGAAGTTTTGTATGAAGGAAAAATTTCAGGTGTATGGAGAGAATGATGTAATGAGATGAAGAATGTACTAAAGCTCAAGTTTGGGGATGCCATGTGTGTCACCCCAAGAAATATCCAAGAAGTACAAGCGTCAAAGCTTGGGGATGCCCAAGGAATCCCCTTCTTCATCAATAAAAATCCCAGGTTTCTTCCAAACACTTCATTTTTATTGTTTCATGCACAGTTGTGTTGTTCTTGGAGCATCTTTGTTTTTGTTTTTGGTTTTCTTAGTTTGATTGAATAAATTGGTTGGACCCCCTCTTTCATACATTGGTTTTCAAATAGTTTGTTTTGGATTGGAAAGAGTAGGAAAGTTCATGCTTAAGTGGTAAAGAGAGCTTGTTTTTGACTGTGGCCTATGCTTTGTCATGTCATGCTTGATATTTTTTTGGCTTTATGCTTAGTGTTTTTTTTGTAGCATGACATGTTATAAACAATTGAGATTGTTTAATGTTCCTTGAAAGAATCATGCGTTGTTTTAGCATATAAAGCGTAGTATTGTGGTATTCTCCTTTGATGCTTTATTTGGGTTGACTTGGCGCATGCTCACACCATGTTATGACTATCCCAAGTAACCATAGCCTCTATGATCCTTTAGTTTTCGACTTGTAATATCACTTTATTCTTTAATTAATAATGTTTTGTCGCTTTGCATGATTATGGCCATTATTGCTCTCTTAGTTGGTCGCTCCCAGTCTTTTGCTAGCCTCCGCATGTACCAAGTATGAGTTCCACTCATGCATACAACTCCAAATAAAACCAAGTTATTCCAAAGAGTCCACCATACCTACCTATTAGCATTTGCTATTCCAAGTATATTCATGATTTTATCTACCTTCTGAATTAAATTTGTTATGTGAAAACTAGTGATTAAAGCTCTCACGAACTTGATGGCACACTTTACTTTCTTGCACTTAATAAACTTGAACCATTGTGTCCATCTTTGTTGCGTATATGCTTGTGCTTTATAAGTTGAAGTTAGCAGAACCATGTATCATGGGGAACGCTTTCAACATTGCACTTATTATTCTGTTGATATCATGATTCTTTTGCTTATGGATCCCGGCGGTGTGAAATAAAAGGGGAACTTGTAAGATCATGGAGTTTGTATGTGTGTTAGAGAAAGGCCTGGGCCGCTAGCCTAAGCCATGCCTAATCATGGTGGAAACTTGCAGCATAACCATAATGAGCACTCTATGAAGCATCCTCAATAAAAACCTATGCAAATAGCAAATAAAAAGATCGCTGAGATGCTCATTGTATGCTTGCCTTGTCATTTTGATTATGGGATAGCTCCTGTATCATGTGCAAGGGGTACCCCGTTGGTGGTTCTCTATGATACATATGTACTTACAATGACAAGAGCTTACTTATGACTGAAGTTGAGTAGCATGAGGTTCGGTACTCGTAAGTAAGGGGCATGAGATTTCAACTTATAACTTGTCAAGCATATCATCTTAGTTGTGTCACTTTAACCTTAATCACTTCAAGATGCTTATGATAGGGGCAATGAGAGCTGAAAGCTAATAAGTACCATAATTTTTGGAAGCTCTTTATGAGACTTGAATCCCTGCTTCCTTCTATGAAGGCCTTTCTTTTACTTTTATGTTTAGTCTCCATCTTCTATCTTTATGCACCTATTAAGAGAGCATAGTGGCCATTCTTAGTTTAATGTGCATTGTCCCAAGACTTATTGATTGATTCATAATGTTGATATTGCTTATTCTTGAACTATTTGTATCTAGTCACCCTTATGAACTTTGAAAGTGTCCTTTGCATTTATGTTTTGCTACTCCATGAGGCACAAGCTGAATGCCACTATGTTATGCTTTTTTATGTGAAACAAACAAATGTATTGCAAAACATTGTTATTCATGAATCTTTTGTTTGTGCCTTTTCATGTTGAATGCATAGTTACTATGTCTTATTGTTAGAACTTGATCTTTCATGCTCATGTTTAGAGTACTTTGATCCCAGCTTTCAATGCTTGCAAATGGTTTGATCTTGATTGTGATGGTGCATGTCACCTCAAAAATTATTCTTTCTTTTTATCACTTACCTACTCGAGGACGAGCAGGAGTTAAGCTTGGGGATGTTGATATGTTGTAAACGTATCTATAATTTTTGATGTTCCATGCTTGGTTTATATCTACTTTCTTATGTTTTGTCCACACTTCGGAGTACTTTTACACATTTTCTGGAACTAACCTATTAACAAGATGCCACAGTGCCAGTTGCCTATTTTCTGCTGTTTTAGGTTCCAGGAAAGTCAAAAAATGAATATTCTCGGAATTGGACGGGACAAAAGCCAAAGTCAATATTTTACCGGAAGACACATGGAGTCTGAAGGAAAGACGAAGGGGGCCACAGGGCAGCCACACCACCCCTTGGCACGGGCAGCCCTAGGCCGTGCCAGGGAATGGTGTGGGCCCCCCTGGCCGGCCACCGACCTTGCCCCTTCGCCTATAAGAAGCCCCTGATGCAGAAACCCTAAATGGAACAGCCTCCAGCCACGAAAAGTTCCACAGCGCCGGCGCCACCAAAGAGGAGATTCGGGGGACAGAAGTCTCTGTTCCAGCACCCTGTTGGGATGGGGAAGTGCCCCCGAAGCCATCTCCATCGATCTCCACCACCATCTCCATCGCTGTTGCTGATTCCCATGATGCTGAGGGAGTAGTTCTTCCTCGAGGCTAAGGGTTCTACCGGTAGCTATGTGTCCGTCTCTCTCTCTCTATGCATGATCATATCGTGATCATGTGCTTTGTAATCAAGTAGATCTACCTTGCTACTCAAGTGCTTTAATAGATATCTAGCTCTCCCCACGTGTGTGAAAGTGATAGCGTGCACACCATGGTGGCACTTAGGCTAGAGATTACAAATACTTGATATGAGTTATATTTGGAGTTGGATGTCTCTATGAAATTGTAGTGTTTGTTGGAACCATCTAGAGCTCAAGGTGACAGTGTGGGGTTATCTAGATGGGGAAAGCGAACTTTGAGGAGTGCTGTTATAGCCCTACCATGGATTAGAGTGTCCAACCGGAGAGTAGTTCAGAGTAGTATCATAAAGAGAAGATATTTATATGAGAGTGTTCACTAGTGAAAGTATGATCCCTATGCCTTGTTTCTAAGCATTGAAACACCGTTTGCAACTAGATCTGTTACATGTTTGCTTGCTTCCATCTTTATTTCAGTTTGCCTTTAGTCTCTTCCATGCCATCAAGCTACTTTCTGGCATCGTTACTACTTATAATTATCTATACCACTTGTATTTCACTATCTGTTCGCCGAACTAGTGCACCTATACACCTGACAAGTGTATTGGGTGTGTTGGGGACACAAGAGACTTCTTGTATCTTGATTGCAGGATTTCTTGAGAGGGAATACCTTTTACCACTTCCTCCCTGATTTAGATAAACCTTGGGTGATCCACTTAAGGGAAAACTTGTTGTTGTTCTACAAACCTCTGCACTTGGAGGCCCAACAACTGTCTACAAGAATAGAAGTGCATAGACATCAAGCTATTTTCTGGCACCGTTGTCGGGGATTGAAGAAGAAGAAGCTCCCACGTCAACCACGCGCTAGCACACCTCCAATGATGTTTCATGTTGGCCAAAGAGATGCGTCCGAAGATATTTAGTTGTTTTATTTTCATTAAGTTTGGTTGAGGTTTCTATTTTCTGTTTTGGTTTTATTTATGTGTGATGGTTTTGGGCCTGTCCAAAATCAAGTGTGTTTGGCCTTTTGGGCTTTTAGTTTGGCATGGGGCCTAGCCCAGCCAAAGTAGCGTTGGAGTCACCCTATAAAGGGTTCCTGGCAGCCGTCAATGTAATTTAGACTTGTTATTTTCGAGCTAAAAGAGACACCAGAAAAGTCCCAATGTTTGGGGGGTGCATATCGTTGTGTTTGCTTGCTGATCTTCAAGGTCTGATGTTGTGCTATGCGTGGGAGTTGATTTTGATCAGTTCCAACATGGGGAATTGAAGAGAGACCAATTTGATCTATTTCAGATTGGGTTCTCTTTCTATCTTCTTGAATTCTATCGATCGTCGTGAAAGATCGGGGCTAAACCCTTTCGGATCACGTTGATCCGTATCAGGATCCGCCTAGGCTGGCAGGTTAACCTCGTCCCACTGACCGCTGAGCCCCACGACGGAAGGCAAGAGTGGACCGGATAGTTATAAAGTATCTCTTATGTACTCTTCATCGTCTCCCTACTCCGATCCCTAGTTATCTTCACCCTCTCTTTGCATGAAAACTTTAGCCAGCGGCAGGGCAAATTCGACGAGAGCTAGGCGGCGCGCTATAGAGATAGGCTGCGAGATGGACGTAAGCCTTTTTCTGGATTTTAATTTTGATTTTGGTGGATATTTGGGGTCTCTTGATCGAGATTGATCTATGTTTTTACATTTGGAGGGAAATCTTGTTTCTTCATATTTCATCACCCATCCCGTAGATTCTAGCTGGATTACCTCCTGGTGCTATTAATGACGACCTACAATGGAAAAGGGTTGAGAAAGATACACAACATGTGTGTGTGCGGCCTTCCACCTCTTCATAGAGTTATGTATGACCATCGATGGACTAATCACACTAGCCACATGTTCCTTGGATGCGGTCAGGAGGTTCCTAACTGCAGTGCTATTATATGGGTTGATCCGGAGCACAAGTCTACGCACCTTCAGCGGATGTTGTGATGTCTCCAAAATCGAGTTAAACATAAGGAAGCGTTGCGCGAGTAATGAAAGGTGTTCAGATTGAGCAAATGAATATGAGGGCTCAATAAGAGGTGGCCAAGTTTCTCCGCGAGCAGAAGGAGGAATGCCATCAGCTCTCCTACGAGATGCTCAATGTCATTACCAGAAAGAGATAGATAGTTCAAACTTATAATGTGGAGGACCTGTCGGATGACGAAGCAGGCTCTGCTACCTCCTCTGAGTATATGGAGGAGGATTAGTTTGAACATGTTTTCTATAATTAAGTAGTAATTCGTGTGTTATTTTTCGGATTTGTATTGTACAATTATTATCTAAGTAAAAGTAATTTATTTCCTTTTGTTATTATTGTCTCCCTATCTAGTTTAATGGGCCAGAACAACCAAGCCCACCAAGCTTTAGATGTCAACCTTATCCAAAACAAATCGTCCAGCTTCAAATCTCACTATCACTCCCCACCTCTAGATCTTATTTTCACCCATCACCTCTCCGGTGGCCTCGACCGTGGCTGCGCGAACCTCTCTGGCGCCCTCAACCGCGGCTGCCCGAAACTCTCCAACACCCTCGACCATGGTTGCACGAACCGCTTTCGCACCCTCCCTGGTGCTTCCCTGGTGCTTTCGCACCCTCCAAAGTACATAGAAGATGCAATAACATGATCATCATCGCCCACATATAAACATATGTGTACTACCCGTGCTAAGCACCTACGCATAGATCAGGCTCTGATACCACTGTTGGGTCTGCAGCATAGAAAACAAAAAAATTCCTACGATGAGAACTATACGCCAAGATCTATCTACTAGATACAAAGCAACGGGTGGACATATATCCATGGAGAACTTACCCTTGTAGACAACAAGCTTTGTTAACGAGTAGGAACTCGTGGTTGATGTAGTCGTACACTTGCCGATCTCAAGATCGTGATGAAGTCCAGCAGTCCGGCCCAAGACGTCCATCAGATCCAGCTCCAGCACCACCAAGTCCAGCACAAAGCAGCGGTGCATCCGTGATCGCACACACGTCCACCCGACAACCTCCGTTCCTCGCTCCAGAAGCAGCGAAGCAACAACTCCTTTCCGAGATAAAGCCACCGGGAACATGTATCTCGCTAATCCGAGACCATGGGGAATAATACTAGGGGAGAGATCCTTCACAAGGAGGTGTGTGTGAAGTGAGGAGGGTGGCCTTTTATAGGAGGAGGGGTGCCTCCTTCATGTGGCATGCATGGAGGAGGTGTCTCTTCACCTCCTCCATTCATGTGGTGGTAACTCCCTCCACATAAATTTGCCCCTTCACATTCTCTTTTAAAGTCTCCACTTTAAATGCATTAAATTTCTCCAAATTTAATGCTCTCTCATTTAATAAAACTCTTTTATTATTTTTATTCAGAATTTTGTTAATTACTTTAAGTAACAAACATTCACATAAAACCCCCTGCAACATTTCAATATTACATGCAGAACCAATTTCAGCAATTTCACCCGAAACAGTTTTGGTGTCTATTGAAATAATTCCAGCGCTTTCTTAAATCTTTATCTGAAACATATTTTCTCCAAATGGTGTCGGTATCCCTTAAGTGTATCACCCTATGGTTCGCGAATAATGCAGACATGATCGAGACCCCTCTCAGATCAATAATCAGAAGCGGGACCTGGAGATCCATACTGACTCCTACACATTCAACGATGACTTTTGCGATCGTGAGAACCTTTAACGCTAGTAACTAAATCCCTTTGTCCCGCGATATATTACATGTCCGAGATTCGATCATCGGTATCTCCATACCTAGTTTGATCTCGTTACCGACATGCACTCTTTTCTCGTTCCCGTGATACAACATTCTAGTGATCACATCACTTGCTTGCAAGCTATTTCAATGTGATATCACCGAGAGGGCCCAGAGTATATCTATCCGTCATCGGGATAGACAAATCCCACTCTTGATCCATGAGCCTCAACATAACACCTTCGTAGCACTGAACCCACCTTTATAGCCACCTTGTTATGGTGTGACGTTTGATGTTATCAAGATACTCTTCCAGTGTTAGCAATTAACATGATCTCATGGTCTAAGGATAAAGATTACTTCGTATGATGTTATAGCAATATAAACATAATGACTTTGATCGTAATGCTATACTTCGGATGAATGTTCATCACATCATTTCACCAATGGTGTGACCTTGTTATTAACAACATCCAATGTCTATGATCAAGAAACCTTGATCATCTTGTTAATCAACAAGCTAGTCTATAAGAGAGGCATAACTAGGAACCCTTTTTGTTTATTAAACACACATGTATTGATGTTTCTGATCAATACAATTATAGCATGCAAAATAAACATTTATCATAAACATGGAATAAGATAATAACCACTTTATTATTGCCTCTCGGGCATATTCCCTTCAAGACATGCGTAAGAGGAGTGGTGGCTGGGTGGAATGCTCAACCCTATTTAGCTCGCCTCACTCTCTCTTATATAGGCATCCCTGGTGGGCTTCTACATTAGCAGCCTAAGCCTGGTCTAATTTGGATCCAGACATCATTAGGCTTCCAGCCCCTAAAGTGTGTGACCCTATAGATTCATACACGTATAGACATGACACGAGTACACTTACTCTGTCAATAGTTGGTAGCAGCCTCTAGCAAGACATGCCAACTCCCAAACGTATATAAAGATCATTCAAACGAACCATCACAAGGTAGAGTACATGTCTTTCACTTTACCCTACGATATTTGGTCTAGCTCCAAGCTGACCTCTCTTTCTCGATACTGTGATTCGGAATCCCTTTACTAGGCTAACTCTTAACCATATGTAGCACGGCCATGCATTTTTGGATCCGATCACTCGAGTGGCCCAGAGATATCTCTCTCAAGTAGAGAGGGGCAAATCCCATCTTGATTGACCGATGCCTTGCATGTATCAGGACAAACCTGAAAGCTACCTTTATAACTACCCAGTTACGGAGTAGTGTTTGATAGCCCCAAAGTAGGTCGATCCACATCTCAAGTACATGCGACAATCTCAGGTCTAAGGAAAAAACGTACTCGATGTGTAGAGAGAGCTGCAAGTATTATTGCCAGTCTCGAGTTGGGTCAGTCCAACCCCATGTTCATAACATGTATCCACATCATTGGTTTGACATCTCCATGTCTATGACTTGCAAAACATAGTCATCAACCAATCGATGTGCTAGTCTAATATTCACGTGTGTCCTCACATGAACTCCGACTAGGGATAACTATTAGATAACCATACAAGTAAAGAGTTTCACAAACAATTCACATAATTGCCAATCAATAAAAGTTGCCTGATATATGGATATTCAAGGAACATTATAAAAACTCATGGATACATATGAAATACAATCATCTCTATGATTGCCTCTAGGGCATATTTCCTTCAGTCTCCCACTTGCACTAGAGTCAATGCAGATAGCATCTAATACATATTGCTCTTGTGTGTGCTTCATGCGCAGGCTGCAAGAGTGGCTTTATCAAGGGATCAGCAACATTTGAGTCTGTATGTATTTTGCATAACATGACACTACCATCATCAATGAAACCACGAATCAGATGGTAACGCATGCGAATATGTTTGTTCTTCTGGTGTTGTCTAGGTTCCTTGGCTTATGCAATAGCACCATTATTGTCACAATAAACGTCCATGGGATTGGACGCGCCCTGAACCACACCAAGAGCGATCAGGAAATTCCTAATCTAAACAGCTTCCTTTGCAGCCTCCGAGGCAGCAATATATTCAGCTTCTGTTGAAGAGGAGGCCACTGTATATTTTTTGGAACTTTTCCAGCTCACAGCACCACCATTCATGACAAACACATAACCTGATTGCGATTTTGAGTCATCTGAGTCGTTAAGGTAACTCGCATCTATGTAACCCTTTACACTGAGTTCAACCTCACCTCCATAAACTAGGAACATATCCTTAGTCCTTCTCAAGTACTTAAGGATATTCTTTACCGCTGTCCAGTGACTCTCACCTGGATCAGCCTGGTATCTACTCGTAACACTTAGAGCATAAGAAACATCTGGGCGAGTACATGTCATTGCATACATGATGGATCCAATAGCCGAAGCATATGGAACCCTACTCATGCGCTCTCGCTCATCAGTGGTCGAAGGACACTGAGTCTTACCGAGTTTAATGCCATGAGACATGGGAAAGAACCCCTTCTTAGCCTCTTCCATGCTGAACCATTTCAACACTTTGTCAATGTATATACTCTAGCTTAATCCAATTAGCCTCCTTGATCTATCTCTATAGATCTTGATACCCAGAATATATGCTGCTTCTCCCAAGTCCTTCATAGAAAAACTATTTTTCAATGAGGTCTTCACAGACTCGAGCATAGGAATGTCATTTCCAATCAGTAATATGGCATCCACATATAAGATTATAAATACAAGTGATTTCCCATTTTCTTTCTTATACACACAAGGTTCTTGTTTGTTTTTGGTGAAGCTAAACTCCTTTACAACTTCATCAAATCAAATGTTCCAACTCTGAGATGCTTGCTTCAGCCCATAAATAGACTTTTGAAGTTTGCATACCTTTCTAGCATTGTTTGGATCGACAAAACCTTCGGGCTGCATCATATACACGTCCTCAGTAAGGATTCCATTTAAGAAAGCCGTCTTGATGTCCATCTGCCATATCTCATAGTCGAAATATGCAGCAATGGCTAGGATGATCCGTATGGATTTAAGCATCGCTACGGGCGAGAAAGTCTCGTCGTAGTCAACTCCTTGAACTTGTCGAAAACCTTTTGCAACAAGTCGAGCTTTATGGATGTGAACATTTCCATCCATATCAATCTTCTTATAGATCCATTTGCACTCGATGGCTTTACAACCATCAGGCAGGTCAACCAAGTTCCAAACTTGATTGTCTCCCATGGACTCTATCTCGGATCTTATGGCAATCTGCCATTTCTCAGAGTCTGGGTCCACCATCGGTTCTGCATAGGTCGCAGGCTCATCATTGTCTAACAATAATAATTCCCGTGCTTCGTGGAGCCTTGCCGACCTTCGTGGTTGTGGTGCTTCTATTGCCATGGGTTCCTCAACTTGTTCTGCTACAATAGCATCACTTGTAGAAACATCCTCGACTGGCTCATCTTGAACTTCTTCAAGTTGCACTAACCTTCTACTCGTTCCCTTTGTGAGAAATTCTTTCTCTAGCAAAACACCGCTACGAGCTACAAACACTTTGTCCTCTTCTCGGTTGTAGAAGTAATACCCTAAGGTTTACCTTGGGTATCCCACAAAAATGCATTTATCCGATTTAGGTGTTAGCTTGTCCGACTGAAGTCGCTTGACAAATGCATCACAACCCCAAATCTTTAGAAAAGACAAACTGGGATTCTTTCCAGTCCATGTCTCATATGGTGTCTTAACTACGGATTTGGACGGTACCCTGTTTAGTGTGAAAGCTGCTGTTTCTAGAGCGTAACCCCGAAATGATAATGGTAAATCCAACTGTCTCATCATCGAACGAACCATGTCTAACAAAGTTCGATTGCGCCGTTCGGAGACCCTGTTTCTTTGAGGCGTTCTGGGCGGTGTTAGCTGTGGAACAATTCCACAACTCTTAAGATGATTGCTAAATTCGTGACTCAAATATTCACCTCCACGATCAGATCGCAAGGCTTTTATTTTCTTGCCATGTTGATTCTCTACCTCACTCTGAAACTCTTTGAACTTTTCAAAAGTTTCAGACTTGTGCTTCATCAAGTAGACATAGTCATATCTACTGAAATCATCAGTGAAGGTAATGAAGTAGTGATATCCTCCTCTCGCTATTGTGCTCATTGGTCCACATACATCAGTATGTACGAGTTCCAACAATTCTGTCGCTCTCTCAGGAAAACCCGTAAAAGGCATCTTGGTCATTTTTCCAAGTAAACAAGCTTGACATGTCTCGTACGATTCAAAATCAAACGAAGTTAGAAGACCATCACAATGGAGCTTCTTCATGCGCTTTTCACTTATATGCCCCAAACGACAATGCCATAAATAGGTAGGACTCAAATCATTAGGCCGAAGCCTTTTAGCATTAACATTGTAAACAAATGCATCATCAAGATTTAAAATAAATAACCCATTCACAATGGGAGCATCAGCCACAAACATAGCATTCTTAGAGATTACACAACCATTGTTTGTACTCGCGAATGAATATCCATCCCTCATCAAACATGAAGGTGATACAAATTTTTGACCCATACTAGGAATGTAATAACAATTATTTAACTCCATAATAAATCCTGGCGGAGGGTGAAGCTGCATGACACCGACGAACAATGCAGCAACTCTTGCTTTATTTTTGACATGAAAATCCATTTCTCCTTTCTGCACTTCTCTAGTTCTTATTAGCCCCTGCATCAAATTGCAAATATTAGCAACTGATCCAGTATCAAATACCCAAGAGTTAACATAAGAATCTGCGAGAAAAATGTCCACAACATTTACAACAAGCGTACCTGAGTGGGAAGTACTCTTACTTCCACTCTTCTTCAAAGAAGCCTGGTACTTGCTGTAGTTTCTCTTCCAGTGGCCATATTCGTGACAAAAGAAACACTCAGTGTCTTCTGCAGGTCCAGCCTTTTTCTTGGGTGCAGGGTTTGGCTTAGGGATCATATCCTTAGCCTTGCCCTTCTTGTTCTACCAAGAAGTGCCCTTTTTCTTGAAGCTGGGCTTGTTCTACACAGACATCACATGGCTATGCCCTGCACTCTTCTTAATGTCACATTCTGTTGTTTTCAGCATCCCACATAACTCATTAAGGCCCTTCTCCACCCCATGCATATGGTAGTTCGAAATGAAATGCCCATACCTAGATGGAAGAAATGCCAAAATGAAATCAGTAGCCAACTCTTGGCCTAATGGAAAACCAAGCTTTTCCAAAGTCTAACTGTAACCAACCATTTTGATCACATGGGGGCCTATAGCTGCTCCCTCTGCCAGCTTGCATTCCACAAAGGACTTAGCAACATTGTACCTCTCAGTCCTAGCCTGAGTCTGGAACATGTCCTTAAGCGCGACAATCATATCATATGCTTCCTGATCCTCAAACTTCTTTTGAAGATCAGGTTCCATGTATGCAAGCATAAGGCAGCTAACCTCAAGAGATTCATCACAAGCTTTCTTATAGGCATTCTTAAGGGCAGCAGTTGCATTATCAGCAGGTTCATCCGGGATTGGGGTATCCAAAACAGTTCCCTTTTTATCAGACCTAAGAACAATTCTCAGGTTACGGACCCAGTCTGAAAAGTTTGTTCCATTTAGTTTATCCTTATCAAGAATCGAACACAAAGAAAAAGGTGATGAAGTGTTCGGTGCCATTGATCTACAACATAAAAACATGCAAAATACTAAGCCATGTAACCATGAAAGAGTAAAACATATTAAACAATTTAATAGCATATACTCCCACTTAAATGAACATCCCTCTATTGATACTAAGTGATTCAAGATCCACAATTAACAAGTCGATTAGTGAGCTTTAGCATCACTACTAGAAGACAAGGTAAATCGGTAAGCAACTCTTGCTAATCATATCACATATGAATCTTGTTGTTGGGTGATGTCTACGCACTTCTATTCTTGTAGACAGTTGTTGGGCCTCCAAGTGTAGAGGTTTGTAGAACAGCAGCAAGTTTTCCCTTAAGTGGATTACCCAAGGTTTATCGAACTCAGGGAGGAAGTGGTCAAAGGTATTCCCTCTCAAGCAACCCTGCAATCAAGATACAAGAAGTCACTTGTGTCCCCAATACACTTGTCAGGTGTATAGGTGCACTAGTTTGGCGAAGAGATAGTGAAATACAAGTGGTATGGATAATTATAAGTGGTAACGGTGATAGAAGATAGCTTGATGGCGTGGAAAATACTAAAGTAAAACTGAAATAAAGATGGAAGCAAGCAAAAATGTAATAGATCTAATAGCAAACGGTGTATCAATGCTTAGAAACAAGGCCTAGGGATCATACTTTCACTAGTGAACACACTCATATAAATATATTATCTTCATGATACTATTCTTAACTACTCTCCGGTTGGACACTTTAATCCATGGTAGGGCTATAACAGCACACCTCAAAGTAAGCCTTTCCCATCTAGATAACCCCACACTGTCACCTTGAGCACTAGATGGTTCCAACAAACACCACAATTTCATAAAGACATCCAACTCCAAATATAACTCATAACAAGTATTTGTAATCTCTAGCCTAAGTGCCACCATGGTGTGCACGCTGTCACTTTCACACACATGGGGAGAGCAGAGATCTATTAAAGCACTTGAGTAGCAAGGTAGATCTACTTGATTACAAAGCTCATGATCACAATATGATCATGCATAGAGAGAGAGATGAACACATATCTACCGGTAGAACCCTTAGCCTCGAGAGAGAACTACTCCCTCCTCATCATGGGAATCAGCAACGGTGATGGAGATGGCGGTGGAGATCGATGGAGATGGCTCCGGGGGCACTTCCCCGTCCGGAGGTGCTTGAACAGAGACTTTCGTCTGAATCTCCCCTTCGGTGGCGCAATTCTGGAACTTTTTGTGGCTGGAGGTAGGACGATTTAGGGTTTTGGCTTCGGGAGGCTTCTTATAGGCCAGAGGGCAAGGTCGGTAGAGTGCCAGGGGGCCCACACCACCTGGTGGCGCGAGTAGGGCTAGCCCATGCCTGGGGGTGTGTGGCCAGGCCCTAGCCCTCCTCTGTCTCGTATTCTGGCTCCGTGAGTCTTCCGGTAAAATAGGAACTTTGGTTTTTGTCCCGTCCAATTCTGAGAATATTCATTTTCTGACTTCCTGGAACCAAAAACAGCAGAAAACAGGAAACTGGCACTATGGCATCTTGTTAATAGGTTAGTCCAAGAAATCATATGAAAAGTACTCCAAAGTTGGAACAAAACACAAGAAAGTAGATAAAACCAAGCATGGAACATCAAAAATTATAGATACATTTGCAATGTATCATTGGGTGACATCTATATGTCAAAACTAGGCGCCAAACCTTTATGCCCCAAGGTCCTTAACTGTTAAGATGACCTTGTTAAGCTCACCAACCCTTATGCGTGTAGGTATCCGATACAAACCCATCCAGCCAAGGAAAACCGTAGCCCCCTAATTTCATAGACCCACCAACAATTGTACAGAGCATAGGATGGTGCAAGGTTTGGTTGGGAGGGCATGGTTTAACTTAAACTTTGTGAGGGATCATTCTACTTCTATCATCTAAGCATGCATAGTAGTAAAACGTATAAGAATAGCATACACATAGATGTGATACAGTATGGCCCATTTTCTCATGGTGATCTCCATCGCCATAGAACCTGTCCACCATGATGATCTCCATCTTCATGCTCTATGCGAGCCATCCTCCAAGTGATGAGTTCTCCAAGAACTAAAAATACAAGCTATTACTCCGAACAGCTAGTAATCAAAATTACATGGTATTGGGATCATCACAAGTTGGCACGCAGGCCATTACAATAATTGACAACACATATGGATCCAGCCGTGTTGCCGTACTCATGACACGCAGGTCATGAAAAATACATACATGCATCACATACATTTTGGGCCATACTGATCACATACATCATGCAAAAAACAAGTTGTGCATATAATCGCATTCTACCGGATCATGTGAAATCGCAGCACCTATGAACCTTAACGTGATACAAAAGGGGCTACGATTAAGGGGGGGTCTAAGGGGTCTCCCCCTGCGGGGTTCGAAGGGGCAGCGCCCCTCGCGGTATCTATACAATTTTATTTAAGGATTTTGATCAGCAAATCAAATTTACCATAAACCAACTATTGTTCCGATTCGACCAAACTCCTTTGATCACTGTACATCGATTCAGATCCAGTTCCCGATTCGATGAATCGTATTAATCTTCGCGTGATTCAACAGGATTTATGTGTCACTGTCTACCCCGATGGCGGAAACCGACCGGTAGGGGTAAGTCGTTCGACGACCTTAGAATCACGATCACGGAAAGTAAGATCATAGATCAATCAGAACCACCGCCATACAAACGATCACATCATTCATATCAATCTACATATCACCATATGCAAACTTCTCGAACCTATGACTGAATAGCATCGTCTCTAATACCACTGAAGGGTAACGGGTAGGCTACACTAGCGTAGAATCAAAGTTTTCTACCGCGTCAACCAGGAATGCTATTGTCATAGATCATAGGATTACCGCTAGATACGTAGTTGCGGAACTCTATGAAGCACGTCGCGGTAGTGTAGATGTTCTACGTCTTCTCCTTGTCCTCGTCCCATGAGCAGCTCCCCTTTGCACGGCTCGTCCAAGTGCTACAGCTGCAGCACCTCCGAGGTATCCACACGTCCGGAGTGGAAGGTCAACCCTATTCAGCTCGCCTCACTCTCTCTTATATAGGCATCCCTGGTGGGCTTCTACATTAGCAGCCTAAGCTTGGCCTAATTCGGATCCAATCCTCATTAGGCTTCCAGCCCCTAAAGTGTGTGACCCTATAGGTTCATACACGTATAGACATGACACGAGTACACTTACTCCGTCAATAGTTGGTAGCGGCCTCTAGCAAGACATGCCAACTCCTAAACGTATATAAAGATCATTCAGACGAACCATCACAAGGTAGAGTACATGTATTTCCCTTTGCCCTACGATATTTGGTCTAGCTCCAAGCTGACCTGTCTTTCTCGATACTGTGATTTGAAATCCCTTTACTAGGTTAACTCTTAACCATATGTAGCACGGCCATGCATTTCTGGATCTGATCACTCGAGGGACCCAGAGATATCTCTCTCAAGTAGAGAGGGGCAAATCCCATCTTGATTGACTGATGCCTTGTAGCATGTATCAGGACAAACCCGAAAGCTACCTTTATAACTACCCAGTTACGGAGTAGTGTTTGATAGCCCCAAAGTAGGTCGATCCACATCTCAAGTACATGCGACAATCTCAGGTCTAAGGACAAAACATACACGATGTGTAAAGAGAGCTGCAAATATTATTACCAGTCTTGAGTTGGATCAGTCTAACCCCATGTTCATAACATGTGTCCACATCATTGGTTTGACATCTCCATGTCTATGACTTGCGAAACATAGTCATCAACCAAACGATGTGCTAGTCTAATATTCACGTGTGTCCTCACATAAACTTCGACTAGGGATAACTATTAGATAACCATACAAGTAAAGAGTATCACAAACAATTCACATAATTGCCAATCAATACAAGTTGCCTGATATATGGATATTCAAGGAACATTATAAAAACTCATAGATACATATGAAATACAATTATCTCTATGATTGACTCTAGGGCATATTTCCTTCAATAACATGCATGTATGTATGTGTGTGAAGTAATATAAGTTCATTTCAGGATCAGATGTCCAAGTTGTAGATAAGTAGGACCTTCGTTATAGGTGTGGCAATGTTGTCTACATGACTAGATTAGTAAGGAGAACCTGAGAAGGATAGCCAGAAGTTACAAGACAACAATCCATTACTACATTTTCACCATGAACAAGAGCAACATCTCCAAAGGAAATATGGTAGCTTTTTTACCACAACGAGTAGTTGTTTCTTTGTTCCTATTGATGTTCATACTTACCACAGCCATACGTGATTCTTCCTTCATATGCATTACTTTTAATGCCCTTTTGCTCACATGTTTTTCAATCCTCTGAAGATCACAGTGGCAAAGAGACCATTAAAGAAGTTCATGTGAAGCATGAAAATGACAACACTGTCATCTTGACTTCAAATTGGGCAGACTATGTTGTTAATAGGAAGCTATAGGAAGGAGATGTTTGTGCCTTCGAGTTTAAAGCAAATGAGTGCTATTTGGTCATGACAGTGCATAAAATCTAAGTAGTTGTTATGAAATAGTTAGTTATTTTTTAGAGATGTATGTGAACTAGATTGGGTTAACAAACTTGCATCTAAACTATATACGTGTATCACTGTTGTGTGATATGATTTTCTCTATATTATGAGTTTTCTATGTTTTTCTATATGTGATCTATATATAAAACATTCTGGATTAATTATCAATTTAATTATGTTGCTATGCATTAACGCATCTACCGACATATAGCTAAAGGGTATTCGCAGCAGAAAACAAAAAAAATGTTAGAATAACTCAAACGGACAGATCTATCTATGAGTTCATGCAGTAACATGATGGAGAGGTTCGGCTACATACCCTTCTAGACCGAACGCGGTTAACGCCCCACGGAGAACGTGGCTAAAGTAGTGAAACTTGTAGCCAACCTCAAGGT